>JAINUG010000019.1:3920000-5120000 GCA_029706075.1 Aldrovandia affinis | reverse complement strand
AAGCTGAACAAACGGGACCACGTGACCGTTTTTGTGCTGAGGTGATTACATTTGTCAGAGGTCTCCCTGGCGTGAGAGGGTCATGGCTGTGAAATTGACATTGGAGCTGCAGCGTGGAGACAGCCCACATGGCACAGACTGCACTGCTCAAAACTGATCTAGCAAAAGCAGAGGTCCAGGATGGCCCCTATCTGCCGCTTGTGGAGAAAAAAAACACACACAGCTGAGGCAAATGTTTTCTGTTATGTTGACTCAGCAACAGGCTTTAGAGTGGCCCCCTGCCACACCTTCCCCTTTCACACGATTATGTGGCCCCAGCTCGCAACGTGCACGTCAACCCTAAACAACAAGGGTGAAGGCTGGATCATTAGTCCGATGGGTGGAAATACAAACAAAGCAGAAGAAAAACAGTGCAGGACAGAAGAGAGAACCAAGAACTGCGGTACAACTCACCTCAGCAGTGCCTGTTTGATAGCAGGCCCAGTGGTGAGGGCTTGACTCTTTGCTTTGCATTTCCCCGAAATCTCTAAAACACAGAATTGAGAAGCACCATTCTGCACTGTACTTTGTGCCTGTCTCCCAAGAGCGAGTGAATCCTTCTCCGGTCCGGTCACACCTCTTTCTTTGAGAGGATGGGTGCTGGGGGTGGAGGTGGGGGGCTGGGGGGGACAAGTTGAAACGTGTTCTTTAAACACCTCTGCAGCAACTGGAATCTCTCTCTCTCTCTCTCTCTCTCTCTCTCTCTCTCTCTCTCTCTCTCTACGGTGACTTTTCACTCAGAAATTCAGCGCTTCGCCGTAGACAAGCCGAGACAAATTTAAGACCACGTCAAGCCTGAACCCACCTCCCTGCTGCGTGGAGACTGACAAATTGAGCTCTGGAGGGGCGGGCTGACTGCTGGCTCTCGCTCGCCTGCTCACAGATATACACACAGTCCCACTCGTGCCCTGGATTCCCTTACATCATATAGAGGCTGAATGGCACTGCTGAGCAAATGCCTTATCTGAAGAAAAGCTTTCAGTTCCCTCCTGTCACATGGTGCACAGGAAAGGCAACATTTCCTTGCTTGGGAATGAGATGCCCCTTTATTGGCGAAAGAGAAAAAACAACAACACATGAACAGAGTTCATACATGGAACGGCCTAAAACTGTCCTTGTTCACTTCCTGTGTGACACAGTACTGTACTCTGTTCCAACACGAGAACTAATGTCATTGTCACTGTGGGTACACAATGAAATCACCAACAGTATAAACCTGCATGCTAATTACACAGTCTAAACTATGGCCTGGATTCAAACAAACATCGGTCCTCAAACTTTGAAACAAGTAAATGCAAGTGTTACTTTTTTCCCCAATGCAAAGAGTTTAGCGAGTTCATTTCAGTGATCGCTGAACTCACCAAACTGTGTTTGTAAAGAAAAAAACAAACATGTACATTTAAAAAAAGACATTTTGTTTCTGCTTTTATCCCATTTCTCCCAATTTAGTAGCCAATTACACCCTCTATTTTTCATGTCAATCCCCCCCTCGTATAGTGAGTTCGCTGCCGTAGCCCTGTGACCGGTAGTGACAAAGACAAAGTATCATCTCCTCTGAGACGGCACTCGCCAGGCTCACCGTAACTCCGGTACTACAGAGCCACTCCTGGTTAGCGACCGGTGGAGTCAAACCTCGGTCACAGTGGCCAACAAACATGTACATTTGTTTGTCAAAGTCAGTTTGATAGAATCCAACCCTGTCTCATTGTGGAACAAAGTCTTTTGCTCCCTTTTTTGCTTTGACCATGTAAGGGTGTCTCAGGACCACAGAGATTCTGGAAGTGGAGAACCTTGACTCAAAACACAATCGACGATGAGAATAATCAAAGCAGAACCACCTGCTGATCGGGTAATGTTGATACCCACTATAGAGCCATTGTCAGTAGGCGAGGCTGAAAATAAACTGCCAATATGTCTCCGCTCTAACAGTGACAAACTCTCAGCATCAGCACAAAATATTCATATGAGAACTTAAATGCACACTCCCACACAGGTCATAAACCCGGGTCCCGAGCAATGGGAGATTTTCAAGCTGACAGCATTTCAATCAGGAAATTGCCCAATATCACACAGTTCAAACCACAGCGGTTTCTGAAACCTCAAGAAGCTATGAGTTAGAGGTGACCAGCACCTGCAAAATAACAATCCTCTGGCTGCTTCCATCTCTCAAGAGCATGAATATGTACATACCATATCATTTTAAATCACTCTTAATAAATATGCTAAGGTAATGATCAATAATTGTAATTAGCACAAATCCTTAAAACACCGCTTTAAGAGCAATGTATCTGACTGCTTGCACTATAACTCCTTGATAAGCTCCAGTTCAAAAAGGGCTCACTGAATGTTCCGCTAGTATTCGTGGGCTGAGCTCCACTAACCTGCCGCCCCCTGGTGGTGTAATGAAGAAGCTGCCGGATGGCTCTGAGACGGAGGAAGAAATGACAGTCCACATGCAGGCATCCACCCTCCATCCCCAGCATGGAGGCGCAGCTGTCTTTGGGACGGCTGGTTGTACAGAGTCACAGCTTTGCAGCCGACTGAACCACCTCAATAAACCTTAATTCTGCTTCTTTCCATGCATCTGTCCTTCTCATTTTGTTTTTTGTTTCCCTTAATTGTTGTCACATCTCCCTCCTCTCTCGCTTTCTCTGCAAAGAGACATGTCGCACACCACTTCATCATCCCTACCAATGAGAGCTGGTAATTGTAAGTTGGTAAATGCATTAATGTGCTCTCGCTGCAATATAGTGTAGGATGTTTGAATTATCCCTGACCCCTCTCTCTCTCTCTCTCTCTCTCTCTATTGCTCTCTCTCAGTGCTGCTATTCGATTGAAGTTTAGGTTCATTTTGACAGTGTTACATGTTAAAAAGCACTATTCCTGCTTACAGCTTCTCCTCCTCCTTTTAATTTTTCATAAATTCCATCAGTTTCTGTCCCCGCTCCTCTCCCGGCGGTTGAGACCGTAATTCGGCGGCGCTAAGCGATCTCAATCAGCACACATAATCGAGCAATTAGGATGCAAAGATAATTAAAAAGGAGCTTCCTACTCCTTTTCATTCCCTTCAAAATTCAGATAATTACCCCCCCCCCCGCCCGCCCGCCCGCCCCTTCTTTGGCTGCAGTCTGGCAGACAGATGTACGATAACCCTTTGAAGCAGGAGATGGGAGGAGACCAGGCTCAGCTGAAGAGCCTCCAGTCAGCTCGACCAATCTGGCCTCCTGCACGCTGTCGACCTCTGGGGGGCCCAGGAAATGACACCGAAAAGCACAATAAGAGTCACAGAAGCAAGAGGACGGCACGACCACGACAGGGCGCCACATACCGCTGCCGCTCCTCCGGTGGTAATGCCGGCAGGAGGGAGGGAAGGGGGTGTCGCGGGGGCCTGGCAGAGTGGAGCGGAGACGCGCGGCGGGAAAACGCACACGCGTACGTCGCCTCACCCCCTCTTCCCCCTCCCACCCCCACCGCCCCCAGCCCGCCCTAGATGAATAATAACAAATTATCTGGAATAAATTTGGGCTTCGCAGCAGATGGCCTGTCAGGGACACGACCCAAAGAAAGACACTGATTATTCAGACGTGTTTTTTTTAGAACAGGAAGCTGGCAGGGAGAGTGTGAGATGCGCTGGCTGGGACGCGAGAGGACACTGCAGATAGCCTAAGTGGGGAAACAACACTCACACTGCAGCCTAAAAAGAGCTGTTAAGGTTGATCTCTGAAAAGAATATAAGCCCAAGATAAAGCAGGTCGGACACACCAGACACTTTAAAATCTGTTTAAGTGCCTTTGACTAATTATTTGCTTGGCAGTCATACCTGTTGATTTAGAAATAATACGAATTTCCCAAAAGCCGAATTATAGCCGCGAGGTAAATGTGATGATACAATGCTGAAATCCCAACCCTTACGTTTGTCATCCGGGATGTGAATGCCACGGATCAATTTGGTTTCCGTTTCACGGTGTCAATCCACTGGGTTGTGTAAATTGAAGTGACAACCGTCACATCAACGTTGTGCCTCCCACCCAGCCCCATCCCTGAGACGCATGCCAATCAACCCTGGCGGAGATCAGCGAAGGGGAGTCGAGTTTGACGAGGGAGGACGTCGCCGCCGCCATCCTTCCGTCCGCTCCTTGGCTCAGTCGCAGTCATGCCCTGCCAGACTATTTCCCCAGCCTGGTTCTGATCCAGGACAAACAATGCTGTGCAGGTCTCGTCAGCTGCTCACTGCTGAGTGATCCACAACCCCCCCCCCCCCCCCCACCACTATTGTCCTCTTTAAATTTCCCCTCAGTGGAGCAGCAGATACTGATGTCTAGATTACATTGACAGAGGGCTTGGATTGGCATGTTGTGGCTGGGTTCCCCCTCCGTGTGAAGCTCTGAACAGAAGCCTCCTTACAGGCCTGCATTGACCACATGGCCTCCTAGTCAAGGGCACATGGCCACACACGCACGTGCACATGCCCACGAACACATGCACGTGCACAGGCGCACATGGACACAGACACAAGCACATGCACACACACGCGCGGACGTGCACACGCACATGCGCGCGCATGCCCTCTCTCTCTCTGCCTGAGGGATTGGGGAGGAACGGCGATGACAAAAGGCCTGACCGATCCCCCACATCTGTTACCGCTTCTAAAGCGGCTCTTCAAACGGCCTTCAATTAAAAAGGTTGTTTGCCATCGCGCGGGGAATAACTTCTGCTTTGTGGCGGGTATCGCTTTCCCTTCTTCTGAGAAGTTACAATGGGGCGACACACGACACTCCTGACCTGAATCAGGTCGCATTCAGACACTGAACAGACTGAGTTGAAAACCGAGAGGCTTTTACTGTACAGCTGCCTGCCGGCGCTTATAGGGCTGCGAGCATGGTCTGTGCAGAGGTGTGGTGTGGTGTGCAACAGATGAATCTGAAAGGCCATCCGAGAGCTTAGAATTATATGGTTCCATCTGCGTATAGTGTAGTTTTGAGTGTAGTTATATCAAGTGCTACAATTTTAAAATCCCATATTACACCATTGTATTATGCTAGTGTTGCATTATGCAACTTTTCACATGTTTACAAACATAGCTTTAATTTGTTGCATGGTAGAAAAAGATGACAAAGTACGTTCCCATAATAATAACTTATTTTTTCCAAAATGTCAGATATAACCATATAATTGTTAGATCTCGAATTACACCCTCTGATTTTCAAATCATGTCCCGCAGAGGAAATATATCGTGCCCGCCTCTCTCTTTCCTCTCATGCAGGTGAAAGGTGAAAATCTTTTACAAAACAATGGCGGTGGATGTGACATGGGAGCGAAACGCAATGCTGCCGGGCTCCCCGCCGTGCCTTTGACCTCTTTGACCTCACCTTCCCCCCGTCCTCCACTTCGCCGGAGGTCTCGGCCTCGCCGTCCACACTGTCCCCTGGGCTCTGCAGTCTGAGGGTAGGCCCATCGTCCAGTATGTCCTCTGAAAGACCACACAGAGAGAGAGAGAGATATGACATCTGCTCCCCATCGGAACCAGAGGCCAGCTGCCTTACTGGACACTGAGAAGCTGATGGGGTGCTTTAGGGGGAAGTGAAAGAAGAAAAAAATCAACAGACTGGTTATTTTTGAGATCCCAGGACCCGAGGTCCTGGAGGGCTACAGTCAAGCGGGTTTTTCCAGAAGTCTTCCTACCATGTGTACCGTGGTCCTCACATGGTTTTCCTGGTTTGTTACTCGGCACTTAATCATTCGATTAAAGCAGCCCCGAGTACACAGTTAACTCACCTCACCTGGCTTGGCCTGGTGATCGTAAGCTGACAACAAAAGGCAGAAGATCCTGTGGCTCTCCAGGACCAGGGTGGGGATCCCTGACCTAGCATAACCTGTGCCGTTTTCAGCCTGCCTGATAATCAGTAATGCTCCATGTTCAGCTTGATCATTATAATTATTTGACAATAATACATTAATATTTATAATATTTATAATCACAAATGATGTTTAGCTACATATCTGTGTGGGTGACTGGAGTGTCATCAAGCTTACACATTGAGATGACTGTATTATTTTTAAAAACGCAAAAAAATGCACTATTAATAATGATACAAAAAACTGAAATCTACCAGATGGGGAAAGATAGGGGAAAATTGCATACACTCTCATGGGAAGCTGCATTCACCACAGAGCAGGGGAATTGTAAAGCGGTACAACTGGGTAACAGAATTAATGAGATATACAGCTATGGGAAAATTAACAATTTGTGAGTCCTACTTATTGAATGTGTGAGTGGATCTATTGATATTCAACTGCGTTTCTTCTTCTGTGTGTGACTGTGTGCGTGTGGATCCTTTAATATTAATCTCCCCTTCTTCTTCTGTGTGTGGATATGTGTGCATGTGTGCGTGGGGATCCTTTAATATTTATCAGCCCTTCTTCCTCTGTGTGTGCATGTGTATGTGTGATCATGCATGCATGTGTCCATGCGTGCGTGAGTGCGAGTGAAATCATCAGTATTCACCTCTCTTTCTGTCTGTCTGTGTGTGTGTGTGTGTGTGCGTCCATGCATGCCTGAGTGAATCTGTGTGTGTGTGCGTGCGTGTGCGCATATGTGTGTGTGTGTGTCTGTCCATGCGTGCTTGAGTGCATGTGGATTCATCAGTATTCATCTTCCTGTCGTTGCGCGCGTGCGTTCTGTGCGCGAGTGCATGCGTACGCGCTCATCGGTAAGCGGGCCGCTGTCAGATTGATGCGAGGGCTCCTCCGGGGCCCACGGCGGGGGCTCTGGCTCACCCTGACTCTGGGAGAAGATGTCCGTGCAGAGGTCCTCCTCTCCTTCAGACCGGCGCGGAGGCAGCTGGCACAGCCTCGGCGCGTCCACGTCGGGCACCGTGCTGACGGCCAGGCACAGGGAGGGTCGGGAGAACGCCGCCTTCATGTCCGAGGCGTTCAGGCTGCCCGCGTCCTTCCCGTTCAGCTGCAGGATCTCATCCCCTGCCTTAAGACCTGCGCAATCATCGCAGTCATTGTCACAATCAGTGCTGATTATATATAATTATTTTAAATCATTCAAACCTTTAGACACCAGTACAATTCCTGGAGATTTCCGTCCATTTTAAAAGAAACATCTATTTTAACCAACGTTCAAGACAAAATTCTTGTTTAATATGATTTTTTTGGTTAGTAATATGCATATAAAGTATTTCAAGTACGCATTTGACCCAGGTCCAATATGAGATATATGAATATTGAATTGCAAACACTACCTCAAAGAAGAGCTCAGTTCTCATCAAAAACAAAGCAAAGGCCTTGTGTCCTACCAAAACTTTCAACCAGGACAACCAGATCTTGCCCTGCCCAAGATCGCCTAAATCATCTTCCCACCTAATTGCCAGTTAGCACCTCATTGATCAACCAATTGGCCCCCACAATCTCAATCAGCAGCTAGTTAAATTACCCAAGAACAACTCAGTGACCTCATGATTATCATTATCTGCCTCACTCAAATGATCAGCAAAACAAACATTTTGGTGGGGTTTCACTTGAATTTTGCTCTAATTTATCTTGGTCTAATCATTCTAGACAGATCCTCGCACCAGCGTGTAATCTGTAGCAGCAAGATAGTGCTCGTCCTTCTGTTTGTGTATGTGTGCGTGTGCAAGTATGCATTTGTGTGTGTGAGAGAGAGTGCGCATGTGTACATGTGCGCTTCACGGTGTGTGTGCGTTTGCGTTAGAGTGTGTGTATGTGTGTTTGTGTGTACGTGTGTTTGTTGTGTGTGTGTGTGTGTGGATGCATGTGTGCATGTTTGCGTGTATGTGTGCATGTGCATGTGCATGTGCATGAACAACTTCTCAGAGCCCCGAGATGTGACCCAGTTGTCTGTGCCATCTGAAATGTCATCCACAGCGGAGGCTTCCCATTGGAAGGGGAGCCTCAGCCCACGGGGGACAGCGGCCCTGGCAACGTTAGTGATGTCACAGGGACGGGCTGTCGGAACGGTGGATCCTCCATTGGCCTGGATTACAAAGTGTACCCTAGGGCTGCACTGAAGAATAGGCTGGCTTCCATTCATCCTTCATGGGGCATGCTTTAAAGAAAGTGACTGCGCTATGAAAGCCCAGCCATATGCACTCGGGGTGAATAAATAACGCGAATGAGGGATGATCATTACAAACTACAGCCACTTTCAGAGGTTGTCCATTTCTCTTAATGCTGCTTTTACAGTCAAGCTATGAGGTCTTTTCGATTTTCAATTTGGCTGTCAGAGTAAACCCCCCCCCTCAGGTTACTACAGGCATGCATTTAGAATTGAATGCATCAGTCAGAATGAGCTCATGCATTGTCTTTATTAACTCTATAGAGTTGGGAATAAGAACCCTCACTCATATTTATTACACAATGGAAGCTGAGACCTCAGCTGCAGTGTCTGTAGAATGACCCACCTACCACCATGTACAGTACACGCACACGCACACACACACACACACACACACACACACAATCCCTCACCTTTGGCAAAGGCGAGCCCCCCTGGTTTAACATCAGAGATGTGTAGCTGCTGAACTTCCTCCTCTTCTTGCACAGTGATGGAGAAACCTAGAGAGGAGAAGAGGAAGGGGATAGAGAGTTAGGGGCAGAGAGAAAGGTGTAGAGGCCATTACAAAAATGTACGTACATGCCTACAACCTCTTTTACCAGGGGTTGCACAACCTCATCCCTGGAGGGCCAACGTTAATCCCAGTTAGTCCAATTGGTTAATCCAACCAATTATCCTGGCGTCATTTTCTAAACAGCAAAACACACCAAACTGTTTTTGCCACAAGCGTGCATGTGCAGTCTGCAGCGATAGCTCAAAACTTTATCAAAAATGCCAGGCCAAATAAATGAGTGGACCAATTAAATAATTAGGCGCAGGAGTTGGCATGGAATCGAAACCGATCGGCCCTCGTTGTGCACCTCTGTCGTTTACCGCAGAGATATCCCCAGGCCTCAACATAGAGCCCTGGCAGGGGGACAGCCGCAGATACTCTGCATCGACAACAAGAATCTCAAGCTTATTGAATCTCATTATGACTTCATTAATCTCGAATTAATCATTGCAGATGGCCAAGGAATTTGTGCACTGAAGCAGCTTGTTATTGCAGGTCACCGGATTCGTCTCACCCTGTCGTATTCTAGGCACGAAGTCGGAGCTTACCGTAACCGATGGTGCAAGATTCGTCTCGGTCGAACTGGATGAGTTTAGTTGCTTTGGAGCAAATTTCTATCTCCTTGTACAGCTGAAACCGGAATTAAATCGGATTAATATCATTATCTCATCAATTGCAAAAACATGCAGCATTGCCAACGCCTTCATCTTTGCGTGCACGTGTATGTCACATAAAAGGAATCAGACTTTGGCTGTTTAGCATTCAGACTGGGGGACAAATGCATGCCTGCCTTTGTCATAAAATACTCTTTGTAAAATGAATTTGTGAAACAGGTATTGCCAGTACGCTAAGCAGAAGCTGAAGATGGGGAAAAGCAGGTTTTGGTGTAATGGAGGGTATCTGGAAATAACCTTCTCCAAAAAGAAACGCACAGCTAGCGAGATGTATTATGCGTGGATCTGCCATGAATAATGCATAGCATATATAGCTATTGTACATCGCTGGGGATGTTACGCATATCGTACATGACATCCAAGCCATGCTGATTTGCTTTTTATAGGTCTTTGAGTCTCTTGAGTGCTAAACGTTCGCAGAATCTGAAATGGAAAACTAGGTGAAGCTATTCACATTTGCAGCTGTTGGACTCTGCAGGGTTTCACGAGGAGTGAAAGTGATCTTATGTATGAAGGGGGAAAAAATGGCTAAACTCACCAGGTCCCACACCTCCTCCTCTAGCTTCGGGATGTAGAATTGTACTTGGCGCTCCATCCAAAATTTCAGACGCAGGTAGTGCTTTCTGGAATCCAGGCGGTGAGCCTGCACGATTTTCGGAGAAGGAGAGAATAAAAGGAGGGTTTTTTTTTGTGTGGAACACCGTGCTGGGCATTGTTTGTCAGACAAGTCATGTTTGTCTCAGTCTGAAAAGAGTGACAGGAAACAGCACACCCAAGATTATACGTTTAGTAAATGTCATTATTCACACAACAAACTGTACAGTCAAGAGGCCGGGTGCATGAGTGAGAGTTCTTAAGCCGTGAAACACAAACAGGCTATTAAGGAGAGAGTTTAAAAAAAGAGTAAATAAATGATTTCAGACTGAAATCAAATATCAATCAAATCAGACTCCATCCCATGTTAGAAGGAATTCAACATAGACTTTGTGGATTAATATTTGTGAAATTTTTAACCATGTAAGTCTCCTATGGTGAAGGTTGAGAAAAACCTGCAATACAGGTTGCTTGATAATTTGATCGTCAGCTTGAAGAGGATCACCATACCAGACTCCAGTTTCTTAGCTCTGACACAGATTTCAAATAAAGTGAAATAATCAAATAAGAAGGGGGAGAGAAAAAAAAAAGAGAATGATGCAAAACAGACAATAAAAGAGAAGAGAATAAAGGATAAATAAAGGATGCAGCTTGTGGTGTTGAGGGAGAAATGAAATGGAACATTAGGAGCAAGCTCCTGGTTACTGATTTCATGGTATGAAAACCCTGATTTGACGCTCCAGTTCCCTCTGCAGTGCGTAGATGAGACTTGGGTCAGAGGAAGACGTATGTGTGTGTGTTTGTGTGTGTGTGTGTGTGTGTGTGCAGGGGAGTGAGTCTCTACGCTTGCAAAGCCTGGGGAATTTTACTCCACTGTAAGAAACAAGCACGCACAAGAAGTAAAGTGTACAGCGGAATGCCAAAGACATACGGATCCCTCAGCAACCGGAAGCATAGATATGCAACCAGGAAGAACCTAGTCCTCCAGCCGGCGTTTGGTGTTATTAATGACGACATAACTATCGCGCTCCTCTCTATCGCATGTTAACCCTCCTATGGTCCTCGGGTCAATCAGACCCGTTTTAAAATTTCAACATCAAGGAAAAGTATGTTAAAATATTGTTTTTTCTATGTTTTTTCTTCTGCTTGGCTCATTTACTGTACTAAACATGTGATATAACGACTTTAGAATGGTTGAACATGAGCCGGGTCAAATTGACCTGAATGCCCTGGGTGTGACCAAAAACACGAAGACCATAGGAAGGACTCGGCTCCTGCACGTTCTCCCTCAAACAGGGCTCTGGGGAGTGTGCTTTTAGTTTCGGTACAACAGAAATGTGAGATAATGATCTGTAGCCCCGAGCGCACTGTCACACCAGAAACAAAACAGTGGGATGAAAGCCCAGATACCGCGCAGGCTGAGATAGCGTTGCGCAAGCTTTGCTCAGTAACCGCGCCGCTTCCGAAAACCAGCGAGCCGGGACGGAGAAAACGGCCCCTGTCCCAAATTCTGCCTCCCTCGGTCTGCTTTTGTGTGCCTTTCATTCGGTGCATTTTTATAGGCCCGTGACGAACAGCAGGCGAGGAACGAGGCGATACAGAGAGGTAATATGTTGAGATATACAGGGTTCAAGCTGCAGATAGCGTCTATATATCAGATTTGAAGGTTTAAGTCCCATATCATAGCACTGTTTCTTTCCACAACTATTATATGTAAGTGTAACATGGTTTTTTTGGGGGTTTACATTTCAGGTTGTTAACTTGTGTGTAGTAGGAACGGGACTAAGAAATAGACAATTCTTATACTAATAACTCATATTTGATATTAAATGTCAGATAGAATCCTAGTCGTCATTCCAACCTCTCAAGGTATCAACTCCAGAAGCAAGGACAAAGAGGTCGAATGATTCCATGAAGAAAACAAATTAGTGAACAAAGTGACGGCGTGATATTGTGCTAAAAGAATATAAATAATATTCAGCAATAAAAATAATAAAAAATCTTTCTACCCAGTGAGTATCTGCCAAAGGGTATAATACATTAAACATCCAGTTTGAGAGAATAAAAGGTGAGTCTTAACTCCTATAGTGCTTTCAGATGTTTTTGTTTTAAAAAAATGGGAATGGGGGAAAAAAAGAATATCACAAATAAAACCCATAACATAATCAAAATGTTTATTTTATTTTTAACAATTATTTTAGAAATAGGCTAGATGAGGATGATCTGGATGTTTCTGCTACAGTCTCACACCCCTGTTGTGTGAGGTATGTGAGGTGAAGTCTCGCTTCTAGAATCTTCCATCGGGAGGCCACCATCTCCAGGCTCTTACCTTACAGATGCTCTCCAGGGCGTGGAGTGTGGTCTCCTCTGGCTGGATGATGGCCAGGACCGGCTGGTCATTGGGCAGACAGACCCAGGAAGGAGTGAGGTAGTCAGGAACCCAGATGTCACTGTCTGCGTTGTGGTGGGGGACGCTTTTCACTGACCCCTCCTTGTCCTTCTGTGAAGGCACAGACAGTTCGGTGAGGGATTTTGAGGGGTGTTTTGTAATCATTGGTTTCCAGTGAGGATAAGGTTTTTCTAGCCCTCTAAATATCATTAATGGGAATGTTCATTTGCTTTTTTCCACACAAGATATATTTTATTGTGACTCTTAAGTCTCAACATATTTCTTTAATCATTATTACAGACTGGTTTCAATCAATACAACAGAAAAAAGGTTGAGATTGCAATTATTGTGATTACATCTCTCGTGTCTAATGAACTCTGCCCAGTCGATAACGGCAGATGAGTCCAGCGTGCGACGGCGTTCTTTAACATGTTCCTCGGGTTTCCTGAACTGAGCGACTGCGGATCGATGAACAAATGCGATCCGATTCCCAGCGGCTCGCGGCGAAAGTGAAGGGGTCCGTTTGGCCATTGATCGCGTCACTAATGACGCAGATGTCTGCGCGTATCGGTGGGCTGTCGTTTGTCACGCCGCCTCGCCCCCCTGTCACCACTGCTGTCCTCGTCCCTGGCGATAAGTAATACCCAGTGATCGAATGACAGCAACCGCCCACCCAGAGAAAACACCCTGTGATGGCGCCACACACGTAGGAGCAGATTGGGGGATCAGCGCTCCCCACTCTGCCATCTGTCACTCTTCCCGTCTCCCACCCCCCAGCCCAGTTCAGGCCCACCCCGCCCCACCAGCTGCCCCACCAGCGCCACCTGGTGGCAAAGCCCCTGCCGCAGTGGGAGTCTAACTCTCTGGGCCTTCCCCGTCCTCTTACGGCTTCATACAGATACAGATTCATACACGCAGCTCAGCGGGTCTGAGGTCCTTACCACGCTGTTGCTGGGGCTGTCCTCGAACATGTCTTCCAGGCTCTTCCTCACTGGCTCCTCTCCATCAGCAAACACCTGGGAGGTGAACAGATGGAGGATTCAGTGATCATCAGACTGGGAAACACCTAGAAGCAAAACTCAGCATTCCTTTACAGCAGGGGCTCCCAAACCTTCAGAGCCCGCTCACCCTGTGATGGGCAAGTACATTCACCGTGACCCATCCCTTGTTAAAATGTAGCCTGACAAATCTTCAAGCATGGTATACATTTTCTTACTGTAATATCATGTCATAATATCAAAACAACTGCATTTACACTGTAACAACCACAGGGCATGCAACAGCTGCAGTGTTCTATATCAATGGAAAATGTAACATAAACAACAACAACAAAAAAATCATGTGTCATCTCGCAACCCAACCTAAGACCCTCCCGTGACTCACCATTGGGAGCAACTGCTTTAGAGTAAAGTAACAGCAGTGTCATATCATAATCACATCCTTGCAATGACTTGAGATCTGTCCATTCTATTTAGGCAGGCATCACAGCACTGCAATTATTCTCAATGAAAGACCCATTTCTCCCCCATTTTGTGATGGTGAATGCGGATGGAAGAGCCGAACCTGGTTGATGCTGGGTCGGCCCTTGGTCTTCTTCTTTGAGGTGGTGTCCAGACCCCAGAGGGAGGAGAACCTGCTCTTGCGCTTGCTGGATGAGCGGGACATGGCTTGCGTCCGCCGCCTGATCCCACTCTCCGTGCGCGCTGCCACCTGCGCCAAAACCACCACAACGATACCGTCAGGAGATCGCACCGCCGCCCCACCCAGGAATCACTACCAAAGAGCACCCCGCCTTGGGCCCACTGTCACCCCTCCCGGGAACCACTCTCACACAGGGGCCTCTCTCTGGGCCCACAGTTGCACAGGGGCCCCGCCCGGGAACCACTCCCACACAGGGGCCCCACCCAGGAACCACTCCCACATAGGGGCTCCACCCAAGAATCACTCCCACACAGGGAGTCACACTGACAGCACACTGAGGCCGGCAGATATACAATCACAGACCAGTCATGGCCTCAAAAGCCTGAGGCTGAGAATTGTGTTGGATTTATAGCTATCAGGGAATCAAAATCTTTTGTCTGGTGCGGCCCCAGAACAGGACAAGCCAGTCATACTGAACATTTAAAAAAGATGTAACTTTCCACTGTCGTTGAACATTGAACAGCTGTTCTGTAGGTATACGCATAGATGTAACATATTAGTGGAGATGACTTCCTCACTGGTAAAATAGTCAAATAGGAGAATAGTTCATGTATATAGCTCTATACACTGTATATAAATATGTATGCACCAATCAGCTCTTATGTCAGAGTCATTGCTCTTCTGCACATCCATGCTGAAAGTATTCCATTTACAGGCTACTTCAAAATAGAGAATAAAGAACACTCTTTTCTAACAGTACATATATATTGTCTTACTTGTAAGAACCTATTCCCAACTGCATTGTATCAGGGACTTTTTTCCAGACCTAAATTCATTCTGAATTACTTCCTCGTGTTTGGTGTCCTTCATTTTAACCTGTGCACCATTACCATTTTTTAAATGACCTTTTTTTTAGGTTTTGTTCTTTTTAGATTTTGTTTTCTTCTAGACTGCCCTGAGGAGGCGTGAGATGGAGAGCCAATGCGTCTGCAGGGTGGAGCACAGCGTACGTGGGAAAATGCCTGAAGCATGGCCCAGGACCAGGGGGCATATCGATCTGTCGATTCTGCGCTCCGAGCTAAAGCTCCACTCGCCACTTCTGAAGCCTCTGGCCTTTTTTCAGAGCCTGCACCAGAGGTGCACCTCTTCAGGGTGCACCTCTCCCCGTAGTCCATTTTTTTGTTAACTTAGGGACATAGTTGCTTAGTTTACACGACTACTTGTCTATGTATTGTATTAGGCTTAGGCATTATTTTCTGCATTGATTGCTTTATTGCTACCTCTGAATTGTGGCTACAGATTTACCTACAGGGTCCTAGTTTAACTATGTGGTTGCTCCTAGCACCCAGGAATTGTACTTCCCACTAGGGTGGCTTTCAGCTAAACTGTTCTTGACTATGGTTAACACTTTGTTGTACGTTGCTCTGGATAAGAGCGTCTGCCAAATGCCTGTAATGTAATGTAAATCAATTAGCTCAAGTGGAGGCCGCTGACAAGCGAGGTGCTCTCTTCTTTTTTTCTTGTAATATAGACGCACTTGCAGGTGGCCGTGGCAGGTGTGACAGGCGCTGTTACGAAACTGTCCTCTGCTGCGAGACATTCCTCTCAGACGTCCAGTTGTACATTCCGTAACGAAAACGCTGGCACCTGGCACAGGTGATGTAGTGACATGGTAATGCAGGAAAAATGACAGCATTGTTTGAGATAGGGCCCTGGGGGGGGTGGCCCTCTCGTTAAAGATGGGGTTATCTCTGCGCTCAGAAATTCACATTGCTCTGTCCTAATTAATGTTACACAGTGTGTATCTGTGTATATCTCTATGTGTGTGTGGATGTGTGATTGTGTATGTTATAATCAGTTCCTTAATCCTTACAGAAAATGGGATCATTTGATTCCTGTATACATTTCATTTCATCAAAACACAGGGCAGGAACCCCTCCAGCCACCCTCTCTATCCCCCCCCCCCATGCAGGCCATGGGAAGCCACCAGTGTGTGTATGGACAAGATGTGAGCAATGTGGTAATTACCAGAGCGTGGAAGGAAGAGACGGAGAAGATGCCCAGACGGCCCATGGCTAGCTTGGTGGGGCGGGAGGCAAAGGCCAGGAGGCGCTTAGGGTTGGGCAGTTCGCCACCCTGCAGGCTGGCCAGGTAACAGCGGAAGCGGAACCAGTCCATGTGAAACTGCTCCAGGTTCTGCTCCCACAAGAAGATCTACTCAGGAAAAAACAGCAACATAAAAATAAAATAAATTAACAGATGGTTATACAGACAAACAAATCAAGCAAAAGGCACCATTACAGGGTTTAATGGCAAACAGATTTTCGTCCTGAACAACATTTAATATTAGCTTTTTTTGGGGGGGGAACATTCAGGTCACAATCAATACAGTCCCCCTTCACCTGCTTACCTGTCTGCTGTCTTACCCCCCACCTCCTCCCCATGCACCTGTGTGACATTTTTTCATTTTTCTGGATGTGTACGTACTACATTTTCTCTACAATATACACAGACAAACACAGACGCATACGCTATTTGATAAACGCACATCAAAGTAGTTTAGAAACAGTGTGGTTTGCCAAGATTGACATTCCTGGGTTTGTCAGCACTGCAAGATAGCAGCAGTGCTGCTCTGTAACAATACCTTCTTGTGTGTTTGGGGGTCCTGAGATTCCAGACAGGGCACACCTTGTTTGTCATTTCAGAAGTGCTGTGGGGGCATTTTTTAGCAGTGCCGGCATACAGTCGGCGGTAACCGTTTGGAATGTTTGGGACATCCTGGTTAGGGCCCTGTGTCATTTTTTGAGAGGCTGAACCCTTCTATCTCAGGGTTAAAGGCTACAGCAGGGACTCCCAAAATGTCTGAGCCCAGGACCCATTTAATGAGTGAATACATTTTCTGTCACCCACCCCTTATTTAAAATTTAAAAATGCTGCATGTATGCTGCAACTAGAGCAGTGTTTCGAACAAGTACAGTGTTTGATTTGACTGGCAGGAATGTCAATGGAAAGCTTATTATTAAGCTTTCTCCAATGGAAAGGGGGGGGCAGGCCTATCCGCCGGTACAGGACACTCACGGTATTGCACCCACTTAAACGATCCCTCATTTACTGAAGTGTTAGCAGTGGCAATTAGCTGTACACTGTTTTTCTTACTTGTCATTTCAAGACCTGTCTCAACCCCTTCCACAGGCTGCCAGCAGGTCCCGACCGACAGTTTGAGAACCATTGGTCTATAGTGTGGAGCTGGGAGCCCGCATTTCCTCAGGGGACCCCACTGCCTTTCAGCCCTGATGCAAAAGCCACACCTGACTCAAACTCACACACGCCCAGCCTCCCAGCAGGAACAAAGGCCGCTCAATAGGCTATGTGGGTAAACAGTCAGGAGCTAAAAACCTGAGCTGTTAAAGTAATTATGAGAATGAAAACAGCCATTAGGTGTGTTTAGGTGCAAGCAGGCGATGCAAATAATGACAGGGGGTTTAAACTCTGATTCAGACTGCCGTGGGTTTGTATCCAAGGCTTTAAAGCTTGCTGATTCATGAGTGCTGAGGAAAACGTTGCACGTTATTGTATTTTCACAAAATCTTTGTCTTCACCCTGAGACACTTTAAAAGGCACCTGCTGTGCACAAAATGTCACTAGCCAGGGAGGAAAGTTTTTACGGGAGGAAACTTTGGCTGGACAGTGATTTTGCAGGAGGCCGATGATCGCCCGGTCCTACCTGCTCCAGGATGGTCTTCCTCTTCTTGCCGTCGGTGACGGCGGAGAGCTGCATCTCGCCCATCTTCTTCATCTTCTCGTCCATGTCCATCTTCTGCTCCAGCTTCTTGATCTCTGTGCGCAGCAGACGCACGGTGTCGTCACGGTGATGTTGCCGGGCGACGGCCGCCGCACAGGCCGAGTGGAGGGCTGTGATCCAGTTCTCCAGCTCCGTCTGGCTTGACGTCTGGAGGGGAGGGGGGGGCAATACACACAGGAATTGAGTGCAACCAAATTGCACGCTCAGCAATTTTACTCATGCGGCACACTACATGGCGGAACATGCACATGGAAGTTGACAGATTAAAAAATCCTGACGCTACAGAACCCTTCTTATCGCTGGCATGGAATGATGTGAGGCTCGCTTTGTGTAACGTCCACAGATGAGGACACCAATATTGCCACCGCAGCGACAGCATTGTAGGCACGACAGTGGAGCAGCAGAGCTGGCAGGATTGACTTTTGGAGCAACAGAGAGAGAGAGAGAGAGAGAGACCACAACTCAGCCGTGGGTTACCCACCTGGAAGAGGAAGGCGTCCCCGAGGGAGTTGCTGAGGCAGAACACAAAGTCCTTTTTGGGATGCTCGGGGACGGCCTGGACAATGCTGTTCTCCGCCCACACTGCATGCTTTGGGATGCTGTTGTGGTCAATCCCAGAGCGTCCATCCGTCTCGTAGAAAAATAGAGTGCAACCTGAGAGAAGGGTCAGAGAACTGGGAGTCAGCCAGCGCAATTTAACGTGAGAGAAGTCTCAGCATCAGCTTTAGTGTAATCAACATCTGAAAACTATCAAGTGCCACATTTCTACAGAGAAAGGCGAAACTGGAGCAGGGTGAGTATTTCCTGTCAATTTACTTCTGCTCTTAGTGACTGAGGCTCAGAAGCCCAGCCAAGATTTCAGGAAATGTGGGGTTCAGGGGTCACCTTTCAGGGAGACCCAGTAGAAATGTGGGGTTCAGGGGTTCACCTTTCAGGGAGACCCAGTAGAAATGTGGGGTTCAGGGGTTCACCTTTTAGGGAGACCCAGTAGCGTTTCCACTTGCGACGAGTAGCAGGCTCCACCTTCTTGCCCTTCTTGTGCACCAGGAAGTTCTTGACGGCGAGCGTGCCGGCCTTGCGCACGGTCCCCTGGGCGGTGCTGAGGAGCGTGTCCGACTGGTAGGCGGAGCTCATGGTGCCACTGCTCTGCTCGTCACTGGCCGCCGACCTCGCCTCTTCCTGGCACTCCATCGTCTGGCTCATCTCCAGCTCCTGTCGGAAGTTCTCGTACACGCCTTGGACACCGTCCGCACCACTGGCCCCGCCCCCACTGCTGCTGCCACTGTCACTGCCAGCGAACATGCTGCTGCCCGCCGCTGAGTACACTGAGAAGGAGGCCGACATGGCTTTGCAGCGCCGCGACTGGTGGGCCGGTTCAACCGCCACTCCGTCGATGCCGCTGTCCCCGTACTCGCTGTCCTCTGTCATATCCTGAACAAAAACAGGGCTTTATGGAGAAACATTCTTCCCACCTCCTTTTCATCTGGAGAAATATCACCAAGGAACTCCTCTTGTGTCAAAAAGTTAAAACGTCTTTATTGATACGGTGTATCCACTAAGGAGAACTTTAAAAACATGTTGCACAAGCATCCCTACTATGTGTGACAATGATGACACAGAGCCCTGTGGCTAGAGTGTGTGCCCTCCTCCGATACACTCACACACATGACAGTGAGTGATTCACATACTGAATGCCACATAATGTACGACAGGTGACAAATCGTGGGAGATAGCAACTGCTACCCTTTAGGCATCTGTTGCTAGGGGATGGATATGCAGTGGTAACCTTGGCTAACTAGAGCCCACCCTACCACTGCAGGGTGAGGCAAAATGTGTCCCGCTGCTGCGGACTCCCTGTGAGTAGCATTCTTTGGATACAAATGACCCATCCCCTTTCAAGTTCTGACCACTATTTTGCATCTCTACCTCATTCTGAGGGAGAACAGCCTTTAGTCATAGCTGAGGGTGAAGTGATACTTTTTGGAGGGGAACATGATACCGACAGAGGTTTCCTGATGCTGGATATGATTATGGGAACAAGTGGCCTTTGTGTCTTTGCAAAGAGGTCAGGGTCTTGTCAAAGGAGCCCAAATATTCATCCTGACAGAGGGGTCATTGAAGGGTCTCCATCACAGGGGTTGATTGGAGGTTAGGGCCTCTGGCTGCAGAGCCCCATTGAATCCCAGTGATGGGGGATCCTACCCAGCTAAAGATTTTTGGTTCCCAGAACATTTCCCTGGAGGTTAAGGTAAAGGTTCCCAACACGTGCATTAGTCTGGTTTCCTAGATGTTCCTTGGGAATTGCAGTAATAGTCTTAAAATGTTATTCAGTTTTGTTATTCAAGTTAAAAAAGAATTTGCATTGGTTAGTCATGTTCACTCCATTGGGAACCTGGCTTTTCGATACTTACATTCAGAACATTTTTTAAATGATAACCATCAGGGGAGGTTACCAGTACATTTGTACACAACATGCCTAGAATATTTTTCTGCAGCAGAATTTGTTTGGAACAATATATACATTCTACAAGTGTTTGGGGAACATTTTCCCCACTAAGATATCTCAGAACCAAATGTGAATCTAACGTTCTTGAAACGTTTCATGCTAGCTGGATGCAGGGAGGCCCTGTTAAACCTGCGCGGTGCTGAGCTCATTATAAAGCAGCCAAGCATTTGAGAGCAACAGCAAACACAAACGTTTTCCCCAAACCAAAGCACATTTCTATGTCAGCCTTGTAAAGATGGCTGATTTATGCAAGTCTTGTTTACAGGTTGAAATGTTCTGGGGGTGTTATATGTTAACTGCAGAGGAAAGGTAGGAGAGAAACGTGGTCTGGGCACTATGAAACCAAAATGAGGAATATTCTATTATTGTAAACAGAGGCTTGCAATGTGCGCGCACGTCCAGAATACATTAAGAGGCGTAGTGGCGTTTTTATATTCTGGACCTCTTAAATCTCATGGACGCCTGGAGGGAGGAGAGGAGAGATGTAAGTTTGTGTGGAAGTTGTGCTTCCTACCCACTCAGAGCACGGAGCATCCATGAGCACGCAAACACACTTCAAATCCCATTACTCATGCATGAAGCATTGTTAAAATCGCAGCGAGGGTAAAAACAACAAAGGAAAATCCCAAATAATTTATGCACGTCCCTGTTTTTTTTGCCTTTAAATCAGTCAGGTTTAGGACGGTCTTTAGGAAATATGCATTACAGCAACACCAAAACGACACTCAATTTGATTACTTGTTTACTTGACGCTCCATACTATACTAATGACACTGCAAACTGTGTACTACATACTGCAAGGTGATAGTAGTTGCTGTATTCATAAGTGTTGCGTGCTGCATACTATGTACTATGTCATCATATTTAGTTAACTCTGCATTGCTTCGATGCCATCATAACCCTGAGTTGCAACAATAAACCCACGCCAGGTTCAGCTGCCATTTTGTTTTTGTACTTTGTTGTAGTATGACATGGGGGTCCTCTTAGTATGCTATATTAATGCTATACAACTTGTGCATACATTTCAGCAATGCAGACTGAAAAAGCACACATATACTATGGCATGTACACCAACTGACACACGTGGCAAGAGCGGGTGTGGGTCTTAAAGGCGGTTTGGACTTACATGAGTGGTCTGAGCCCTGCGGCCCTGCATACTGCCACACAGCGCCACCTGCTGGCTGGGCAGGCCCTCGGAGAGGCAGTGTGAGCGGCGGCAGGGCAGAGTGTAGGCGCCGTACGCGTTCCCATCATCTTCGGTCGGGGAGAGCATGCTATCACGGTCGTCGCTGGCGACCCGGTCGGCCTCGCGGCAGTATTTGGCAAAGCGGTTTCGGGGTGCCCTGAGGGCCGGGCTCTTCTGGCTGCAGAGCTGGTCCAGGGAGTTGGAGCGGTCACCAGGGGCCAGCGGCTCCAGCCCCTGGGGGCCACACTCAGGCTGCCCGTCACAGTCAGGGAAGTCCTTCTCATCGGCCGTGTCGATGATCTCCTCAGTGCTGGTCAGGTGCTCCTGGCTGAGGTCTGACAGTGAGAACTCCAGGCTGTCCTCCCGCCACATGTCGGCTGACTTGGACCTCTTCTTCTTGAAGCTGCCGCTTTCCCGCGGTCCGTCGCTCATCCTCTGCAGGTAGGGGGCCTCCTCCGAAAACGCTGCTCCGTCTGGCCCCTCCCGCTCCCCAGGGCCGGCCATCGGCGCAGTGTCCTCGTCCCCTGCCTTCGCAGGGGCATCACCCAGGTCGTCGTTGAAAGACACGGGCCGCAGGTTCATGGCCACACTGTCCACCCAGATGGCACCGCCGAAGTCCGCCAGGACGCCAGTCTCGTTGAAGGGCTCCAGGCCGTTCTCGGCCAGGGACTGGGGAATGCTGGGAGTGCTACTGGAGCGCGTGCTGGTCTCAGAGTTACGGTGCTCGGCCTTGCCCGAGGATGCGTGCCGCGAGCGGCGGGACTGCTTGTTGGAGATGCGCAACGATCGGGACATGTGCTTGCGGGACAGGTGGCCCTGGCTGTCTCCGTAAAAAGCGTGATCCCCATTCTGGCTCTCTACATTTCCCATGGTTCAGCGTCTGCCGAGACAAGCAGAGGAGCATTAAACACCGTCATTACTCCCTTCTCTAAAAGACATGTTCAGAACTGTTTTAACGAACGAGCGACAGTCTTCCTGAGGCTTTGGAAGCTCTCTTTGCACCTGCTGTGGAGAAACTCTCGTCTTATCGTCTCCAGAAGCCAATGCGGTCATGGGTGTTTTAGCACTTTATAAGAGGTGCTAGAGCACATAACCTACGTGCAAATGCTTGAAATAGCTCTGACGTAAGAAAATGGAGGAAGTGTGAATTCATAACCAAAGCCTCCCAGCTGACTCCCTTCGCATTTTCTAACACAGCACAGCATGATCTCTGTGAGTACAACCTGCAGCAGGGCAGCCGGTTCACTGACATCTCTGGAATGACGAGGCGTCCTCCCTCAAAGACAGCATGGTGATGAAAACACCGCGCGGGGGGGGGTTCATCGCTCTGAGAGAGAGGGGGCGGTCGAGAGTGAGAGGCAGAGGGAGCAAGGGAGAAAGGAGGAGGGAGAGAAAAAAGGGAAAGTGAGAGAGAGGAAGGGAGCGACAGATGGAGGGAGACAGAGAGATGGTTTTGACTTTTACATTCCCCTTTTTTTACATGCAGTGATCAGTTTTCTTCTAGTGAATCATTCAACAATATGTGACAATATTATATTTGCAAAGAAAAGGAAAAACACCACACAAATAACCAAGCAAATAAACTAATAAAAACACATCTAAAACCAGGTTTTTCAGACCACACAACTGACATTGTCCTTATTAAGGCAATGAGAGAGAAAGAGAGAGGGAGAGAAACAGAGGGGTTGAGGCCTGGTTTTAATTAGACACATGCACCAACAAGTCATAGGAAACCAAATACAGAAGCTTGTGAGGGGAACTAAAACAGATGCACACACACACGTGCACGCCTCATTAGAACAGCTCGCCACCGCAGAGTTTGCGGTGTGTACACTGTCTGAATTAAGGCAGTTTGGCAGGGATTACGTGTAACGTGAGAAGGTGGGACAGCACAGAGCGCCCTGCTGAGAAAGAATGAAAGCCATTTTGAGGTAAAAATCGACCAGATTAAAGAGTTGAGAGAGAACAGCAACAGACAGGACCACACGCACAGAGCGTTCCTGCCCACTCGTAACATTCATGGAGTGAGACGTGCCCTACCAAAGAGAATGCCATCTGACGCAAGTGCAGAGTTAGAGCCCCCGAGATACAGTACGCCTGCTGGACCCACGCACGAGACAGAGCCATAACACCCGTACCAGCACACTGGCATTTACCAACCGTGTGCTTTGCTCTACACCAGTGGTTCTCAACCTTTTTTGTGCTCTGTACCACTAAAATATTTTCAACAATCCCCAAGTACCCCCTACCCATAATATATATATAGGTCTATATATACATATATAGGCCTATATATACCCTATATATACATATATATATAGGCATATACCTCACGTGTAAGCAGCCAACACAGATATTTTGATTTTTTTTAAAACATTTTATTAAGATTCACCATTAATAATTACAAAAGATATTTTGATAAATAAAAAAATTATAATTTAAGATTCATCATTAATAATTACAAAACAAAGCCAGCAAATCTGCAGGAAATAAGAGCCCAGGGTCTGGCATCTAACATTTCAACTTGAAATGCTTTTATTTTGAGGTTTCAAAAAACATTTCCAAGTACCCCCTGCAATTCCCCCACGTACCACTAGGGGTACGCGTACCCCCGGTTGAGAAACAATGCTCTACACGACGCATTGAACTCTATCATTGAACAAATATCAAAGCAAAAAAAGTGGGAAGATCATCACAAGGCCCTCTCTGAGACATCCAGCACTCCGAGACATGAAATGTAGTTCAGTTTTCAGATACTTGTCTGAATATCATTTGAATATTTGAATGTAATTGAAGTTGATAGCAGTTTAACAGCGAAATTTAAAAAAACGCAATTATACGTCTATCCAAGCCAGCATGACCTAATTTCCTGTAACCCAGTGTCGACGGTGTTTGTTACCATACAAGTAAGGAGTAATAAAAGATGACGGCTCCTGTAGTGAGGCTTTACTCTGCCACGAGGGAGTCAGATGTGACTGTAACCGAGACACTGCTACGCCTGTGCTTCTGCCGCCACTGAGCTGTTGATTTTAGCAGGCGGATCAAGAGGGAGAGGGAGAGGGAAAGAAAGAGAGATAGACTGACTTTTAAAACCCTGTTTTACTACAGCTTACTTACCCCAGATCAGGGCAGCATTTCCAATGTAACATTGTTAACTACAGCCACACTAAACATAAGAAAAGCCAACCAGAAAAACCAAACCCCAAAAAATAAAATAATTCACAAGAAAACAAAACACAAGAAAAAGACTATACTCAAAAATGAATCCTCAAACTACCGTCCTCCACAGAACACAGGCAATGCCATATGCACTACCTAGCTTCAAATTCAGACAAGTTGTTTATTAATACATGCAAATTCTAACTTGACTCTAGACTGAATCAGGAAACGTAGCCACAGGACAACATCTGTTGGACCTGTGCCATTTTTCTGGTGTTTCTTCATTGTCCAAATGGCCACTTTTGCTTGACTCGTTATAACATGAACAAGCTCTATTTTGAGACGAGATGCGTGCCAGTATGCTACATTGTGAATAAACATGAGCTTGCCAACTTGAACATCAAGAAGTTTAAACAGAAAATTAAAAAGTGCCAATAGTCTGGAGCAGTCTAAAAAGATCCATAGTCTCCTCCTTGCTGCAGTACACACAATTGGGGCTAATGGTTGGATTCACTCGGCACAGATAACGCCTGGTGGAAATGATCCTGTGGAGGATACACCACTGCAGGTCTCCAGACCTTTTTGGCAGCGGAGGCTTGTACAGTGATCTCTCCCCACACCACTTGGATCTGGGGACAGAGCCAAGAGAAGCCGCATGCATTGCCTTCAAACTCCAGTGATACAGCAGCTTCTTCTCAGCCTCATGAAAGTACTGGCTGGGAAACTCTCCCTTTTAAGAATGGCCCCTAACTGAGCTGGACCGACGGCCCTACCCACAATGTCAGGGCATGTGTCTGGCACTGCCCTGCAACCCCTGGCTAGAGATTCCCTGATCACCTCCAGCACATGAGGGTGCAAAATGCTCCTCAGCCTTGCTAACAAACATTTCCACTGCTGACTTCCAACACCCCTTCTCCAGGTGCAAGAGGTCGAGTCAGGCAACCCCACCCCTAGTAAAGGTATGGAGCAGAGTCCAGGGCCCTAGAACAGCCTCTGGAAAGAGAGGGTTAAAGAACAAACATTCCTGAAGAAGGGAGTCTCCAGTCATCGTGTCTTCCCGCATTTCCACTCTCAGCAACCCCCAGACGTTCAGCACACTGCAGTAAAAACCAGGTAGTTCATCCATGTTGAGTTTGAAGAGACCAATTCCAAAAAGCTGTCAGTCATAGCCTACGCTTCCTAACTGTCTCAGGAAGTGGAATATGATCCTGCCAGGTACACAGTAGGACTGATATTTGTATATGATGTGCCTCATCTCCTCACTGAGCTTATTTGCTAGGGCCCTGAAGAGGATTTTATAGTCAATGCACAACAACGCCACTGCTCGCCAGTTTTATGTCGTTCAAATTGCCTTTTTTAGGCAACAGTGAGATCACTGCTCTTCTGCAGCTCTGTGACAGCTCCTGGTCTCTAAAGAACTGTTTAAAAACCTCAAAAAAATCCATACCAATGACCGACCACAGCTTTAAAAAAACTCTGCTGGCAAGCCGTTAATTCCTGGAGCTTTTCCAAGTGACATCTGCCACACTGCCTGGACAAGGTCCTCCATTGTTAAAGGAGCCTCCAGAACATGGCACTGCTAAATTGGCAAGTCACTTTGAAGCAGAGCATCTTCCTGCCCAATGGATTCCGGGGAAAGCAGCTGGCTATAAAAGTCAAGTGCCACCTCCAACATTTCCTGTTGAATATGTACTTCAGTCCCATCAGCCCAATGTATTGAATGTACACAGCATTCTTCTGCTACTCAAAACTCTTCCAGGTTGAAAAAGTATTTGGAAGGGCCATCCATATCTTTGTATTGAATGAAGTGGGACCAAACCATGGCTCCTTTAGCTTGTTCATCCATAATTTTACCCAGAGTATCTTCCTTTTCTCTCAACAGTCTGAGTAGTACTGTCGTGACTCAGACCACTCTCCATACTCAGAATCTCTCTCTCCAACTCATCAACCTGTTTCTTTAAATCCCCAGTACTGCTCTGTGTATATGCTTGACAAAACATTTTTATGTGCACCTTTCCCATATCCCATCACTTCCCATATCCCACAAACTGTGACTTCTTAGCTGTGATTACCCTGATTAAATAAAGGTTTGCCATGCATGTCAAAAGAAACTAAAATTCTCCAAGAACTTTAGATATTCCAACAATTTTGCATTAAAATGCCAGTATGATTTCTGAACACCAGCTGCCCTCCCCAAAAATAATGATACACAGTAATGATCAGAAACAATAACTGGAGTTATACAGCTTCTAAGCATCTGGTTGACAGAAGACTTTGAGCAATACAACCTATCAAGTCTATCCATTGAAACCTGATTTTGATTAACTTTTCTCCAGCTGTACTGACACGCTACAGGATGTTGTGTTCTCCGCACGTCTACCAAGTCCTTAGCATGTACCACTCTCGACAATGTAGCAGCTGAATGTGAATGGGGTTCCCCATGGTTCCTATCAAGTACAACAATTTTTAAAAGATTTTTTCACTGCCTCCATTGGGTGCATATACGTACATTAATTATTACCACTTCCTGGCCATCTATTGTAGTCTCTACCTTTAACAATCATCCTGGGATAACCTCACAGGATGATAGTATTGTGGTATTACTCCCTACTATTAACACAGCCACCCCTGCCCTTGTGTTACTCCCATGACTAAAAACACTTTCCCCTGTCCATTCATTCTTCCACTCACATTCATTCAGCATCAGTTTCTTCCCGACTCCATTCGCCTCCACCCGGCGTCATGGCCAAATTCACCTGCGGAACCGGGGGGTTTCCGGCCCGCCACTACTATCACCCCTTCCTAGCACTTCCTGCCCTTCCATTTGCTGGAAACTGATCCCACCAACTGAGATTTCAGGTAGATTTCCCACTCTGGCTAAGTTCTCACTATCATGTGCGTTTTCCTCACACAATATCTGTTCTCCAGCTACGCTAGTTCCCGTTTCTAAAACTGTACATTCCTCATGCCGGCAAGTCTTCTCCTGTCTGCTCTCGTGCTCCATCACTGAAACAGGTCAGTTCAGGATCAGATTCAGGTTGAGGTTCAGGTTGAGGTTCTTTCCCAGGCAGAGGCTGAGGACCAGGCTACCCTTCACCTCCCTGCCCTTCTTCCCATGCCCCAGTACCCACTTCCCCTCTCTGTGGGCAAGCACACCTCACGTGCCCATAGGACCCACAGTTAAAACATTTCATGGACTCGTTGCTTGCAAAAACAATGTGATTTATATCATCAATGGTAAAGTTCCACGCAATGTCTATAGTCAACCCAGGGTTGTTAGAAATAATAATCAGAAATACTTGTCTACTAAATGACATGTTTCACTTTCTAATTTTTACTGGTGGAACATTCAAGAGGATTACTTTTGTCACCAATGAAGACAACGGCAAAGCTGCCACATAACTCCCTTTTACAGATAAACCTTCTGTAACAATCTTAAGTGTCTCAGTTTCTAAAAACACAACAACCGCTTTGTTCATACAAGATGCAGTTTTAATATTCTCATGGCCCACCTTTTCTCTAACCGCTATTAGACATATCTTCTATGGAAACAGTTATCTGGAAAACATTTAGTTTAGTAACAGTTTCCTGCTTAGCACACCCCATTTTTTGCCTGAAAAGAGCTAAACACGTAGTAATCCAGGGGGGAACACAATTTTCCTCCAAAACTGTTTTTTACAAAGGGTAAGGTATTAACAAATGAAACACAACAAACAAAACCTTTGCTACTACAACTCACACTGTCTACCTGCTTCACACCCACAATCCTCAGAGAGAGAGAGAGAGAAAGAGAGAGAGAGAGAGAGAGAGAGAGTGAGAAAGAGACTTTGACCTTTTATTACCCATGGAGCAATCCGACCCAACAACTAACCTAACGGAAAGAATACCCTAAGAAAACAAAGCTAAAAGAGCCAACAAAGAAAATCGACCACAGAACAAAACACAGATTCGGGGAAATTCACAATCAATATCCACCACATCACAGCACATGACTCCTCAGCTACTCTCCACAGAACTGACTTCTTTGTGTAGACGGTTGAAATTCTGGACAACAGAGATACTCAGCCTATCAGTTCAACAAGTTATCATTGTGGAAGTACTGGAATGTGCTGTTGTAGTGGGGGCGGGGGGGTTGTTATTCGTTTTTTGTTGTTGTATGTCTCCTGCTCTCCTGCCGGAGGGTAACAAAGAGGGGGGAATGGGGAGGGTGCAGACCCTGTTTTCACAAACACACTGTTAGGGGATTTCCGTGTGGGCAATTTCCCCCGCAAGGGAGACAAGCATTCAGGCTGCGCACCGCCGACCCAGACGCTCCGGGGGATGACAAACCTGTCTGCGTCTGCTCCAGCTGCGGGCCCAGCAGTGAAATGCAGATGGAGGAGAGGAGAGGAGAGAAGAGGAGAGAGGAGAGGAGATGGAAGTGGAGCAGCTGATGTCTCTTTCAGGGAACGGTCCTGGGGAGTATTGTCTTTGCGTGCTAACGTAGCGAGGCTGGGGGGGCGTCTCAGCAGGGCCACTGCAGGTACACTCCAGCTCGCATATCTGACACTGCTTATCTGCTTTGGGCTTTTGCCTTTGCTTTCTCGCTCCTCCATCTTAAACTCCCTCCACCTGCTCCTCTAAACCAGTCTTTCCCCTCACCTGCACCTCTCTCCTGTCCCTGCATCCTTCTCCATCTCCCTCTTCCATCTCTCTTCACCACCTCTTCACCATCTCTCTTCTCTGTCTCTCTGTGCTATCTTCTCCATCTTGCTTCTTCGCCTCTATCTTCCACATCCTTACTTACCTCTCCACCTGTTCTCTCCTTCTCCTCACCCACCTCTTTTCTCTACACCTTCACCCTCTTCACTTCTCTACCTCCTTTCCATTTTTCTTCTCGACCTGTCCCTTCCATCTCCTCACACATCCCTCATTCTCTCATCACTCCATCTTCCCAGAAATAATTCAGCTCTGCATACATTTTGATATTAATTTGACTCCGGCGGGCCTCCCGGGTGGTCTAGTGGTTACAACGTTCGACGCTGGCCACTGCGACTGGGGTTCGATATCACCGGCCGTTTCAGAGTCGGCTCTGTCCAGGAGTGCCACCAGGGGGCGGCAATTGGCTGTCCACCCCAGGGAGGGGGCAGGAAAGCCGACATGACGTTTGCTGCGTACAGGAGTGGCTCTGGAGTACCGGAGTTACAGTTGACAGCTTGGCGAGTCTCGGAGGAGACAATACTTTGCCCGTGTCACTACCGGACACAGGGCTATGGCAGCGAACTCACAATACAAGGGGGGGATTGACATGAAAAATAGAGGGTGTAACTGGCTACTAAATTGGGAGAAAATGGGAGAAAATCAGAAACAAATAGTTGAAAAAAATATTAATTTGATTCCATTTTCAGACCAGTGATAGCGAGGTTATTGCATTACACTTCTACGCCAATGGCTTCCTTTCTGATCGGGTTATATAAAAGGTAAAGTGATGCAATGGGGGGGAAGAAGGCGGGAAATGCCACTGTGCTCGTTACAGAAAGGTTACATCAGTGGGAAGTAAAAACGCAGCCAGACACATGACACTCCATAGACAAATCCAGGCAAATGTCTGTGCACTTCCCCACCGAGAGAATGATGGCTGCGGCTCTTTTCACATCCTTCACCCCTCATTTTTATCTCACGGCATCTGTTCTCTCTTTCTCTCTCTCTCTCTCCCGCTGGCTCTCCCCTTCTCTCTCTCTCATCTCTGTGTTTCTCTCCAGCCCTCTCTCTGGGCTATGTAGCGCAGGGTGGAACTCGGCCAGACGCTGAACAGACAGCGACGTCCGCGCAGCTCGGGGAAAACCAGCAGAGAGAAAAGCTGCCGAATGCCGCGTGTGCCGACGCGACTGCTTTGCGGTGGGGGCCGACCCACTGCGAGCGCCAGAGCGACCGGCAGGATAAAAATAAAAACAGAGAGCGCGGGAGCTCTGTAATTTACACATGCTGCATCAGCAGCAGAGTTTTCAGACCTGAAGACGTCAGGGACACAGTGACCCTGTTTGGGGATATGTGATGGGGGCGCAAGATCTGGGCGGGGGTCTGAGAGAAGCTACCAACTGAGCCTTGCAGCTGGGGTTTATTTTCAAACTTTAATCAGAGACAACACTTAAAATGCCTCTGCACTGTGGAGGAGGCCCTAACAGAACCGGCTCTGCTCAACCAATAAATAAACACGCAGCGCCATAGAACAACATGGGGTACGCCTCTACATATGTACGTATTTATAGCTACCAATCTGCCATGCTTCTCAGTGCAGAACTCTTAGTGGGAAACAACATGAAGCCGTGCCGGGAAATGAAAAACTGTAAATCAGTTAGACTGTATTCAGTGAGACTCATTCTCACTTTCACTCAGGAAACAGATAATAGGGCCATACACAACCAACAGACAGCCCTCTCTTAGCTGGCCCGCACCCCCCAAACTGAATCCTTCCAGGACGGAAGCTGTCCATCTGCCCTGAAGATGACTGTCCGTGTTAGTGTGCTGAATTCAGAGGCATGGGGGACCTTTGGCACATCACATTCAGACAGGGAAATAAAACAACTACCGTGAGTGATGGTTGAGCCCTGCTGCTCTCTGTCGTGTGAGGGAAATGGGGCTCACTGTGGACCGGATCGGCAGCCCCCTCAGTGCGAGGTTGCTTTTCAAAGGCCGCCGCCAAACCCCCCTGCCCCACCCCAATCCGAGGGAGCCCCCCAATCACCGCAGGTCCACCAATCCTCCCCCCTCCTCCGCTTTCACCCTCACCCGCCACCCGAAAGGAGCCAAACTTCATCTTTCATCTCTGCAGGGGGGGCTCATCACACCGACGCCAGCGTTGCTCGATTGGTGAGAAGCCATCACACAGCACTGATTAAAACAAAACGCTGTCTCTTAGATCTCCGCTGCTTAAAATTGCAACCAAAAAAAACCCCATCATGCACAATACTTAATTGCACGTAAACCATGGCAACAATAACGAGTGAACAGGCAAAACAAAGGCACGGAGAAACAGGGCAGCCTGCGAAATGAAACATTTCTCCGATATGGTGGGGAGGATTAACCCCCCCGCCATTTCCATCTATAAAGTGTTCAGTTTTTCTGTGGCCGTGAGGCGAAGCCGTGCTGCGGGATGGAGATTCGGTCTCTCCCCGGACCCCCACCACGCGGTGCAGGAGAGGTGAGCGACGGCTGCAGGGCACGCATCTCCTGACTCCGCCCACAGAGACCGAGTGCAAGGGGAGGAGCTTGGCTGTTCTCTCTTTTCACGGGGTTGGGGGGGTGTTCACGCACCCACCTGTGAATCAAGGGAGGGCCTGCTACCCCCAAGTCTGTAGATTCTGTGGCTAATGGTAGAATCACACGGAAACATAAAATGGGATGAGCTGCTTTGCTTCAAAAGGTGATTTACCATTCAAATACTGGGCTACAGATCGGCTAGAACAGGGGTCGGCAACCTGCGGCTCCGGAGCCGCATGCGGCTCTTTCAGCCTTATGTTGCGGCTCCGCGTGGTTTGGGAAAATAAATAAAAAGTATCCAATTGAATCGGGCGCAAAATTGGGCGCAAAATTGGGCGCAAACTTTTTTGGCGTAGCACCCCCCGTCGACAGAAAATGCGGCTCCCAGTGTTTTCTTTTCCGTGGAAACCGGGTCCAAATGGCTCTTTGAGTGTTACGGGTTGCCGACCCCTGGGCTAGAAGTATACATATTTACTGTCTATTAAAATAGAGGGAGGGATTTATAGAGGGATAAAAGACTATTGTGGGTATAACACAGAGTGCACAATACAGTACAATAGAATGCAATGCAATACAATACAGCCTACAGTTCAGCTACAGCTGGGCGACATGCTCCCCCGTCTTCCATCTGTAGTGTGGGCAGTCTTAACTTATAATGACGTTGCATCCAGCTTCACAGTAACCAGGTTCAAATCCAACGAAGGCTGTGCTTGTACAAAAGGGGTAAATTAACTATTAACTAAAGATTTTGGCGCACACAAAAAGTTTTTGCACACACAAACCACTATCTCGGCATTTAAAATTGGTAGAAATATTGGTACACGTTTGGTACATGCTAAAAACCTTAAATCCGGCCTAAAGTTTACAAAGTTCATGTTACCTTCGGTCGATCAGAAGACAGACCCTTAAAGTTGGTAAACAAAGTGCCACTGGCTTCAATCTGGCACAATCTAGTTTCTACAATTTGGAGAACAGAGGAAAAAAGTTGACAAATGAAGTAATCGCATTGCCTGTTCTCCACATAGCAGAGGCAGCCCTGCCCTCGTTCTGGATCGATTGGCTCCAGGGGTGTGCCTTTGACATTTCTGTCTCTGCTCCATATTTTCTCTCCATCGTTTCTATTCCCCTAGTCAAATAAAGTATTGAAAAGCAGGTCTACTGTCGCCATCTCATTTTGTTGATGGACTTCACACATCTCATTTCAGGAAGACATCTTCCTGGACGAGAAACTTTAAATGACAACCCCATGAAATCAGGCTTCCACCACTGTGACGTGGCCCCCAGGTGCCTTTTCCGTCCAAATTAAAGTTTCTCCATTTGTTACGTTTGAGAAGCCAGGCATTTGAGAATCTGCTCCTTGTTTTCACCGCCCTTGACAAAAATAGCCTGTGATGAAGCAGATAATGAGACTCAGCAAGAATCCATTCTGTTCGTGCTTGAGACCTTGCATGTCCCAATTAGACCTGTGAGAATGAAAGGTGCACTTTGTGCTGAAATAATGAGATCATTTTTTCCTTTTACATCAAAAACTGTTGTTGTTTTTTTAATTAAAAATAATGACTGAAATCTGGTAAAAATATGTATTTGAAATGCATTATGGATTTGAATACAAGTCTAAATGTCATTAAAATGTGAAAACACATCTGTCACAAGTAAACATGTTGCTAACCATATGAAGAGGAATTTTGTGCTCAATATATTGGTGAAATATGTAATTTAAAATTGTAAGTAAATCAGCAGCAATTTTACTGGTGTTTAAAGGGTTAAAGTGTTTCAAATAAAGTATTTGACTGAGATCTGACTCTCCCCTCCTACTTACTCGATTGTAAATCGTACACACACACACAAACAGACAATGCAGGGCAGCCCTGTCCTATATTCACTGTTCATACCTGTTAAAGCCCAACACCTTCTCCAGCATATCATCCTCCACGAGATGCTCTGCACTGACCTGTTCATGACACCACCCCATAATGCATAGCAGTGCAGCTCGGAGGGGTAACCTGACCAAGGCTGTGCCTCCCCTTACTCAGGTGACCTATAATGATGACTCCCTCCACAGTCATCCCTTCACTGGCTGACAGTTACATGTCAGGGGCCTTTGTTATAAGGGAGTGCATCGATCAGCCCCTTTGTCATTAAACAGCTCCCCACTGGGACCTCCTCTTTGTCAAATATCTGGGCCTGTTGGTACAGGCATAGGGCACACAGTCACACACACCCAAGCACGCACACACACACACACACTGTGAACATGTACCTGACCCCTGCAGCTCTCCTGTGTTCAGCTCTTCAAGGTCATACACAGAGCAACTGATGGGAAAAAATGCCCCGCAGCCTAAGACTGACTAGTGACCTGGTTTCCAATTTAAAAAAGGAGCAAAACCCACCTGGATATGCGCATGTTCCCGAATTCAGAGGTTAAAGTGGAAGAACAAGTATGAGAGAAACTAAATCCCCTTTATATGAAACCGTCCCATGCTGTGAAACCAAAAAAGAATTGTATCTAGGCAACAAAAAAAAAGTAAATGTCATACATTCAGAGACATACAGCTCACTAGTGGGCAAGAAAAACACATTGTGCTTTGTATTAATGGAAATTTCCATTGCAGCACAGAGGGAAGATGCGGAAGGACTGGCCAGTGTCTGAAGTCTTAAGTGTCCTGTCAGTAGTACGGTGTAGCCTGAATGATGAGACATAGAGCCCATGGTCTCTAACATCCCTGAGCATGCACCCCGCCCCCCCAAAAAAACCCACCCCCAGGTCCTCTCAGAGAGATCCCCATATCTTACATTCCTCAGTAGATTTATGAAATGTGGGGGTTGGGTACCAGTCACTGACCTCACACCAACCCCCTGTTCACACTACCCCTACTTTTACCACTCTGCCTGGTGTGAATGGGACTTGTAACCACCATCTGCATTTTAGTACTCCCTGCAATCTCTCCTCACTTCTGCTGCGCTTGGTGCTGGGAATGCAGCTAGCTGGCATTATCACTCCATCAATGCCCTGTGATTGTGACTTGAGGCTGGAGAAATGCAAGCCTTTTCTGCACTGAACCTAAAATGCATGACGGCCATACAGCAGATTAGTCACGAAACTTCATCAAAAACAGCCCACCAAGGAAAACTACATGTTAATCAGAGTAAGGTACCCTTTCACATCAGTGAGTGCAAAGTAAAGTCTGGAGGGGTAAAGTTCAGGCCATGAGGATGACCTCTGCTATCACCAGCAAGCAAGGCACGATGGCTTTAAACTGAAAACCATAACAATTCATCTCACAAGGCAGCAACATTTACCATAAATGACATGCAATATACTGGAGCAGTTAAATATTATGACATTTGAAAAAATGCCAAGAGGCTGGAACCTCTGGCAGTGTGTGATATATTCCAAGTTTTCTCCTCTTTCAGCATACAGTATCTGAGAGAGAGCCAGTCTGAATATATTTAAATAATCACATATTTTCAACAAAACTCCAGTTCTCTTTTGATTCAGACACAATCAACTCATAAATAAACGCTTCAAGAAATATACAAGAGTGTGGTAAATCAATATTGGATAAACCGCACTGCATTCTTTGTCGACGTATTAATTACGATAACAACCAATTTCCAAGTTCATACGCAGGTCGCTATTTTTTGTTCGACCGCCAGTCAAAATGATAATGCGGACAGTGAAAATAAGCCTGGTCCAGTCCAATTCATGGACTCAAACTGCTTTCCTTAATAGCCTCAGCAGATGCTATGCAGAACGTCATAAAACAAACGGTTATTATCTCCAAAGACAGCGCATGCAGCAGTAGCCCATGTGCAAATAATAAAACAAACACTGCAACGCCATCTCTGTGGCGGGAGCCCCGGCGCTAATGGGGTTTGAAAGATTTAAATTCTCATCCTCACAATACTTCTGTTCTCAATTTGAAGCACAGGTTTTTAACGGTGTCGGGTGCTGCCGAAATGCGGAGAGAGGGGTTAGGGAGGCTCAACAACCAACGGCAGGTCCAAAGAAAACAGGAAAAACATTAGCACAACACTGCCTGGCACTGGTCAAATTCAATTAACATGTAAATGTGGCAATATAAAATATGACAAGAATAATAATTACATTTGCATAACTGCCAAAAATCAATAAATAAATCGAGCCTTAGTCGCAGTGAAGATGATACAGTCACACCGAGTCAGTGAACAGAGATGTTGCAAACACAGCTCATGACTCTTTGTATCGACTTAACGTTGTGGCAAGCTCACGCCAGCTGCATTGTGTATGCGTAAGACTGCCAACCAGTAATCAGGAGGAATTCTTCCAGCATCGGCGAGTGGTGTAATTTGGGGGCCAGTTAGCAAAGCCGGCATTCGAATGCCAGAAGTTTGCCAGCATTGTTGGTGTGAAAGTCAATGAGGAGGAATGTCTTTGGCATGAGCCTAACCTACGACTCTCTGAATCAGACAGGGCAGGAGACCAGAAGGACGACACCATCCTGCTTATCAGAAATTGATTTCCTTGTTTTTTGGACTTCTAGTTTGGGTTCGCGGGGCTCCCAGGTTAAATAACAAGCAAACAAGCTGCAGAACAAGCTCCTCCTAAAAATAAAAGCATAACCTAGGTGGGTGTCTCTCTGACGCACTCCTGAAGGACAGAAATGCGAGGCCACGTCCGGTTGAACCATTCATAATTGGCACAAGCAACGCTGTGGCGAAGTGAAAGATGGAAGACCGAAGAGATGCTCTCCATGCGCACTACGAGAAACTTGGGAGGACTTCTCGGCGCGCACAGAGTCACCTGACTGTTGCCGTTCTTTTTGTCTTGCGATTGCTTTTCCTCTACCCATTGACAGCTCTAATAGGAAGTAATTATCAAGAGCGCGGGCCTTTGTTCTTCCACAGATCATCTGAGGTTCAGAGTAAGGCGCAGACAATGGGCCTGTTCCCTTTATAAATGCATTGCTATCTCTGTTGTGCTCAGACTCATCAGCAACCATGCAAATAAGCCTTTCCCATGGGCTCCGATTACAGAGAGAGTCTACCTGTTTGGGCTGAACATGCTCACGGATCAGGGACATTTAACAGCGTGGCCAGCCTTATAACCTTCTTTATCTTTCCCCGCTGGATTGGGAGCGGGCTTTCTTTAAACTAATCCTTATCTGACTCTGTCTCCACGGTCTGGTACTTCAGAAAGTCAGGGATTAAAGAGTGCTCCTTTCGGGGGTTTTCTCCATCTAAACCCTCCTGATTGTTAACAGCTTTACCTCAGCCTCCATCACTGCTGAGCACACTGAACTCACCCAACATTAGGGAATACACGAGGTAGTTCAAGGGGCTTTTAAAGTTTTCTTTAAAACCATTATTTTCTTCTAGTCTGACCTGAATTATTCAAGATAGCTTTTATTGTCAGGGTTTGTTGTCTTTGATTAAAAAAAAAGAGGCCTCTTTACGCTTACATTGATTTTTCCCACTTGCCACATTTCTGCAAAGCCTTTTTTATTTTTTGTAATGGGAGCTGCTTCTTTTTTTTGGATTATTTTGCATCCAAATTCGAACTATAACCTTAGAGACCCTGTGTGAGAACCAGCTGGGGTCTTTTCAGCGGGGATGAGAATGCCACTTGAACTGTTCTTAGCTGAGTGGAGCCTGGTCCAGCCACGGACCGCCACTACCATGGTCGCTGCCACACCCCTTCCCACGCGAACATGCCCAGCATTCAGCCTCTCTTCCCTTTCATGTCCTACCACACCCCATGCATCCATTTGGTTAAATGCCGCTGGCCCTGTTTAAACCCACGCCTTGGGTCTTTTCAGTACCCTGTCAGGATATGGGTTTGCGCAGTGTTATCAAGTCTGTATACACTACGCAGAAGTAGCTTTGATTCACCGCTCCCCCTCAGTGTTTTAGAGTAAAAAAGCTCAGAAATGAGACATCAGCGAATTAATAGCCAGCCCCTGGATAAAGGTGCTGTTGTGCCAGCCAGCTAAAAGGGTTCTCACTCACTGGGAGCCCCTGACATGCATGTTTAGAGGAATACAGAGGGACAGTTCAGTTCTTTTCGGGCTAAAGCAAATCTCTGCATTGTTGACAGGAGTAGTTTTTCCCCCTGACCACAGCAGCCCAGCAAAAGCCTTTTGGGGAGGAGGGATCTGTGGTTGAGGGAGAGAGGGTAAACTCAGATATTCTGAGGGAGTTTCTCTATGGGGGGAAGGTGTGGGGGTGTTTCATGAGGTGTAGAGTTACTCTGCAAGCAAGTGCAGGGAACAAACTGCAGGAAATGAACCACCCCCACCTCCGCCAATCTCCTACCCAACCCCCCATCCCGAGCATGCATACATGTCATCTCCCTCCCCACCAAGTCCCTTTCCAAGCGCTCAGCTCACTGACGTACACCTTAAGAGTAATATAGATCAGTGGTTAAGCCCTTGCGTTCGGGAGCTGAAGGAGATGGAAGTGGGAAGCAAGGTTTCCGCTCATGCACAGCCACACGCCGCGAGGGAGTATCTCAACCCACTAAAGATAAGAGCAGGCCTACCTCCTCCTACACCAAGACTCACTCATCCGCAACGGAACCCGACTCGTGCCACCTGGATACGTTCATGCGTACGCGAAGAGCTCTGGGCCCTGGGACACGCTCACGGCACAGAGTGGAACGCGTTTCACCATTATATCAGCGCTGAGTAATTGGAAAATCTGCCCCAGGATCTAGCAGATCCCCCTCCCCTCCTTGAATGATGAGGGGTGTTACCTGGGTCTCCGTGGTGATATGGCGGCCCACATTTAAAAAGGAGGACCGAGTCGGGCATCTACCACCTCTGTACCTGGTGCGTTTCCGGGGGTTCACCTGGGGCCTTTGAAGTCCTCAAACAGGTGCTGTACAGGGAAGCACGGGCAAGTCTCAGCAGATCCCCCATAAAATAGCAGAGGTTTGGAGAGTGCTCTCGGGACTTCTGTTGCTGGGTGGGGGGTAGAGGGAGCGGGGGATTTATCTTACACTTCTGCACCTGGGTAAACAATCAGGGCCCACAAACAAACTGCCCCTCTGAACCAGAGAGGGCAAGGGGGCCAGGGGGTGCTCCACCTTTGTTTTTCCAGGCAGACAGACAGCATCGCCTGCCAGGAATGTCGCGAACAAACGGCGAACATTTGGGCGAAGACAAGGCGCACGGTTTCTTTCCCCCTAGCCCGAGATTTTCGTGACAATGGGTGGGCCGATCACAGCACGAGTTTCACAGAATCATTCATAAACTAACCAGCCCCCATCTCTTTTTTTAAAGCTATTTTACCAAAGACTAAAAAAAAAACGGGTGTGTTTTGTACCTTTCAGAAAACAAAACCAAAGAAACAATGTGTTTCTACAAATGTCTTTCCACACCACGCCACTCAAAAACCTGTATGGCATGGACTAGAGACAAAGCTGCATCTGGGCGAACAGAAAGAGAAATGCATGGCTTTGAAAACAACAGCAGTCAAACAAAAGGCAGGAACGACTCAATCTCGTGTTTGCGTTTTCCTCTCAACAGAAGATGACACTCAAACAGTCCGTAACTGATGAATTTGCACACATGCTGGAGGGACATGGCAGACTCCAACAGAGAGTGCCTTTGTAGATCAATACGCCATCAGAATGCGGCGACAACTGCACTCAGTTCCACTTCCTGTGACTATTTCCTCCAATTACAGCACCGAGCCCAGTTAACGTAACTGAAACGAAAAGAACCTGACCTCTACGCAGCAGCATTGCATGGTGCGAGTAACAGACACTGCCATGGCGCATTATTGCTCTCTCTCTCTCCCTGGGAGCTCCCAGGTGACTTTCTCAAGTGTAGTGATGACACTTCGTCCGCCCGCAGGAGCAAGTGCTTTTGAGAGCCACCCCGCCCCCACCCCCAAACACAGACAGACACACACACAAACACACACACACTCACACAGCATTCCCACTCCTTTAGAGTCCTGGCTGTGGGTGTCAGCGGAGGTTTCATGTTTTCGGCTCCTTTGGTGCCTCTCGGTGTTAGTAATGAATAAGCACTCCGCTCCGTCTGAGGAAAACCTCTCGTCACTCTGGCCATAAAGGGCGCATATCACAGCCCTGAACCATGTCAGCACAAATGCCAGATTACCAAGAGGACTCACGGACGCGCCTATTTTCACCCTGGTGTCCACACGGGCTACCCCAAAAATAGAACCTCCTCGTCTGCTTCGTGTTTTGTATTCAGGAATGACTTTGCACCACCGAGTGCAGGGCAAAAATATGCTGTAATAAGACAATTTCTCCTTCACTGGTTACAGGGGAAACAGCACGGTTTCTCCTTCACTGACTACAGTAGAAATAGCATGGTTTCTCCTTCACTGGTTACAGTAGAACTAACATGGTTTCTCCTTCACTGGTTACAGGGGGAACAACATTGTTTATCCTTCACTAGCCACAGGGGAAACCCAACTGCTTCGCCTGAGCTGGCTACAATGGAGACGGGCACAACAAAAAACCCATTCACAGCAAGCCTGTATACAAAATGTGAATTTTGTGAAAAATAAAACCAGCATGCCCCAAAATATCTCCTTTCCCAATTGCTTCCAGGTCAGCAAGACCAACAGGAATATCGAGCCAGCCAATCAACTCACAGCAAAACATGCTAGCTGAAGAGTTTTCTTTTACGCAGTGCCTCCAGCGCAGTCGTGCAGGGATGGCACTGCGGTGAGATTGGCTGAGGGTTTGGTCCTCTCCCCTTGGTCATTTTAGTGGAATCTACTCTCAAGCAAAATAAGAAAAATATCTACGTGGAAAAAGAACAACACATTTCTAAATCACCTCTCCAGGCCCTCTTCTTTTCTATGAAAATCTAAATCCTGACCTACTTTCCCTGCAGTTGTTCTTTCCAGCTGACGTGCATAAGATGTAGCTGACCGTGCGTTAATCAAAGTTCACAGTGACTGACTGCTGTGGAGTGTGAGTACAACAGGGCAAAGAAGGGCTGAGTGCCCAAGAATAGGTGACATTCTCCCAAAGACTTGTCACACTTTTAACCAAGCATCAAGAAATAACCCCCGCCCCATGAGTCAAACAAAGCCACAGATCCATAATAATACAGACAAAAAAATTTTTTAACAGAGGACCTTTTCCATCACAAAGCAATCGCCCTTGCCTACCCCCAACCCCCGTGCAGGGAGGCGTGGTGGGCCGGATTCTGACTAATGCCCCCCACTGCCCTCCGGCGCATGGCTACACAAAGCTGGAGAGAAGTAGGCCTGAGAGCCCTGAGCAGTCTTGATCGCAACCTTCAACGCACAGCCAGCTAATCTCTACTGCCCCCCTGGCGCCGTGACTCCCTTGCATCACCCCCCCTCCCGCCCCAAGACAGTCACGGGCCCCCAAATTTAACCACTTCACAGACCCTGCTGTCTCGTTGAAGGGGGGGGTTGTCTGGGGTATAGGCTTGTTTGTTTGTCTGTTGGCTGTGGCGGAATCGCACACCAATGTGACAGTGTCTCTTTCTTGCTCGTTTGCTTCCTGCCTTCACAAAGGGATGGCATCAGAAGCTCCTGTCAGGGCCAGTGGGGAAGGAAGCGATCGATGGCTGGGGCAAATATTCTATTCATATGGAGAGTATGCACAGGGAGAGGTCCTGTTTTATCCGCCACTCACAGCACTGTCCGACAGGACACGGCAATTTACTCTAGCATTATTAGCCAATTAATTACAGGATTTTCAGTAGTCCCGAAGGACATACTCGTAACATACCAGTTACCCTGTACTGAATGCTCCTAAAAAAAGACAGTGTGTCCTTTTCTTCACCAGTCTCACTCCTTACATTCCAGCACCTGTGCAACATTTTTAGGATGCGCCCTTTCCTTTGCTAATACATCAGCTACAACACACTGTAAGGCTCCACTCTTCCAGCCTTATCAAACCAGCCAACTGGCACGTCTGCAGACACCATTACATCTGCACACCGATCCCAGGAATGCTGGCTCAGCCCTGTTGGTAACGCGATACGCGGCTGATTACCTGACAGTTGCCACAGCGCTGGCGTTGAGAAAGGCTGAGTCTAAATGACGGTGTAAATGAAGTGTAACGGGCCGGGGGATGGGGGGGGTCTCAGCTCATCCCCAGATAATCCCGTCTGTAAAGGCTTTCTCAGGCTTTCTCCCTGGTCAGAGCAGATCCGAGGGAGAGAGAGAGAGAGCGATGGGCAATTAGGCGGGAAGGCCGGTCGACGGACTGGTAAAATCCCCCTCTCTCTCGCAACAGGGCCGGTAAACCGTGGTGCTCTCCAAGGAAAATCCACCATCAAAAAAGGGAATGCATTAATTATGAATCACAGAAGAATAAGAGGATGGAAGAATGAGAATATGGAAGAATGAGAAGAAGAAGGAACAAAAGAATATGTTGCTTTTATCCCCAATTTTTACACCCCCCTGCACACACACACAGCCGGCTACTCAACCACTACCCCTTCCCCCTCTTAAACTGCTTATTCTGCTTAAACAAGCAATCTCATAAACAAACATTTAAAGAGCGTGAGATGGGGGGGGGGGTTGGTTTGTGCCTTTGTCATCAGCTGTGTATTCGCCTCAGCTTGGGGATGGGGACGAATGGGGTGCGACGTGGGCACAAGGAGGAGACAGCTCCCTTGTCTAGTCCCACTAATGTTCCTCTGTGGGTCGGTAAACCGCTGAACCCACCAACATGACAACTGACATCCTTCACAGGATGGCTTCGGTTCCACTCTATATATTTTCGGCTTCATGAATAATGGGACTTTGGCCAGAGTTGATTGTAGCTATAGCCCTCATCTATTGTGTGTGTGGCAAGGGGGGTTGAGCATTAGGTGAGCTGACTGGTGTGTGTGTGGTATAGAAATGGGTCAGTGCTCACCCCCCAAGGCTCTGGCTTGCTGGCTTCGCTGTGACCCATTTAGGCTGAGTCCACCCCCGACTCCGCGGCCCGCGTCCCAGCTCCAGTGGGGGTCGAAGGACTCACTAACCCCTAACCCCCCCCAGCTACAGCGCTCACTCAGTGACTTATTTTTCCCCCATTTCTCTGTAAGGCATCAGACCCTGGGAGATAAGTTCAAATCATCACAAGACATTACATTATAGTCCTTACAGTACTCAATATCCCATATCACGCTTAAATAACTCTCCCCAATGAAATGACCACACCGATGATTCCCTTTACAATCTAGATCAATGCTGTAAAAAGGGTGTGCAAAAAAGTCACAGCAGAAAAATAACATTAATGTTCATCTTTTCCACAGATGGATGAACACAAGTACAAATGACAGATAGTGTGATCACTTTTCCTATGACTGCTTGACAAAGGATAAGGAAGATCAAAGATCTTGACAAAGCAATGTTTCTTCTTTCATAGATGAGCACCTGCGCCACCCATAAACTACTGACCCTTTTGGCCGCAGAGAACAATCTTTTTTTCCGTTCCTCCGCATTTCTCACAGTTCATTTACTAAACCTCTCTACTAAAACCTTATTTGTACCACATGGGCCCACATGCGTAAATGAACACATGGCTACAACAATCCACAGGGTTCATTCATAATAAACTACACGCTGAACTAAATGCCAAACACAGTGGCCCAAAGAAAAAGGTCTCCCTTTAGGAATCCCCTGGGCTTTAGGGGACGTCTGGATGCCTTGTGTGACCTGAACAGCTGAGTTCCAGAGCCCTGACCTCCTGCCCCGAAAAACCTGGGAGCGTTCAGTGGATTCCTGTACCTTAACACCACCCTGGCAACCTCCACCCCCCTTCTCTCCCTGTCTTTTCCTCTCTGTCTCTCCCTGTGTCTCTCTGCCTGTTTCCCCTTCTCTCTGTCTCTTCTTCCCTCGCTCGGTCACACACAGAGTGTGCAATCACAAACAGACACACGCTTCTGGCGGTACAGAAAGTCTTCAGGAACTCTGCCCCCACCCGCAAAAGCCTCTGGCCCTCAGGATTGATTCTCCTTTGACTTTTTTACCACCTTCCCTTATCTTCCACTTCCTGCTCACCATCACAATTCACCCCAGTCCGTCTGCATTGTCATTACAACCATGTGCATGCACGGGCCGGATCACATTGTCTGCCACAGAGTGAGGTCTGCCACAATGCTAAGTGCCCTGTGAGTTTTAGTTAAGCATTGACTACTGTGGAAGGAGGGGAGGATAAGGAAAAGGGAAGTCAACAGCACTAACAATTCTGGACCGTAAAGATACTGTTTTATTCGTCATAAACGCCATCTGTCCTAGTTAAAGAAAGACCCCTCTGTTGCTATATAATTCATGAAAAGTTATATTTACTGTAAGGTATGGTATTAACAGAAACAACAGCTAATTGTTTACTCCATAAAGCCCAGCGTATCAAAGGGCTACTAGCAAAAAGGGAAAGAAATACCCTAACAGATTGAATCCCTGTCTTTTCATTTCTTAACACCTCCAGCAGGGACCAAAGGGGATTGAAGCCAAGGTGCCATTTGTCTCAGACTTCCGAAACAGACACACACACACACACACACACACACACACACACACACACACACACACTCACACACACACCTACCCACACACACACAGACAGAGCACAGATTCAAAACAGGCACAAAAGAAGAGCCGCTGTGACAATGCCTTACCTCGCTAGCTGGGCTGCAGGTAGACAGGGGTACTCCGCTCAGACGACTCAGAGAAATTCCAGCAGCACCAGCGGGGTGATTTCACGCTCCATTCAGGTTAGTTCCCGCACGTCGGCAGACCGAGAGCCGCATGTGAGGATGAGTCCACGGACTGAGAGGGAGAGAAGCAATGTGTGCGTTTGAGCCTCCCTCTCTCTCCCTCTTTTTCGCTCGCTCGCTCACTCATTTACTCTACCCGCCCCTCTCCCTCTCCCTCTCTCTCTCTCTCTCTCTCTCCCTCCCTAATTCCACCTCCTCTAGACCAACAATTGACTGCCAGCATGAATGTTGGTTCTTTTGCTCTAAGCTTTAAGACCTCTCCTGGCTCTGTTTTAATTGCCTGCACACTATTATGTGGATACTCATACACAGAAAAACATGCAGGCCCACACACAAGTGCACGCAGACACACACACTTACACACACACTGGCTTACACACAAAAACACAGACACACACACACGGAAAAACACACAGGCGCACACACACAAAACACACACAGGTACACACAGACACACACACATGCTCATTTATACATAAAACGCACACAGTTACACACAGACATATACACACTCTCACTTACATACAAAAACACACACATATACGGAAAAAACACAGAGACACAAAACACACACAGGTACACACACACACACGCTCACTTACACACAAAAACACACACACATAAAAACACACGGGCATGCACACTCACACACACACATGCTCACTTAAACCCAAACACACGCACACACACACGCTCACTTACACACAAAACACACACAGGTACACACAGACACACACACTTACACACACGCTCACTTACACACAAAAACACACATAAATACACACGGGCACGCGCACACACACACACGCTCACTTACACCCAAACACACACACACACACACACACAAAAAAAACACACACAGGTACACACAGACACATACTTGCTCACTTACACATAAAAACACACGGGCATGCACACTCACACACGGACATGCTCACTTAAACCCAAACACACGCACACACACACACACACACACATGCTCACTTAAACCCAAACACACACACACACACACACACACACACACACATGCTCACTTACACACAAAACACACATAAAAACACACGGGCACGCACACACACACACGCTCACTTACACCCAAAGACACACACACACACACACACACACAAAAAACACAGACACACACACACACACACACACACACACACACACACACAGGTACACACAGACACATACTTGCTCACTTACACACAAAAACACACACACATATAAAAACACACAGGTATGCACACAAAACACACACACACACACACACACTTACACATGCTCACTTACACACAAAACACACACACACACACACACACACACACACACACAAAACACACAAGCACGCACACACACACGCTCACTTACACACAAAACACACACAGATACACACAGACACATACACACTCTCGCCTACACACAAAAACACACACACACAGAGAAAAAACACAGACACACACACACACTAAAACACACACAGACACACAGATACACACTTACACACGCTCACTTACACACAAAAACACACACACACACACACACACACACACAAACTTACACACATGCTCACTTACACACAAAAACACACACACACACACACACACACACACACATACACACAAAACACAGAAAAAACACAGACACACACACACACAAAACACACACAGGTACACACAGACACACACTTACACACGCTCACTTACACACAAAAACACACACACATAAAAACATACAGGCATGCACACACACGCACACACACATACAAAACACAATAACACACACAGACACACACACACCTCCCTCTCCCCTGTTCTATTCTAACCTATTTCTGAAGTTATTGGAGCTCATTCAGGTTTCCTACCTGATTGTACTTGAAAAAGATCCATCAAGCCTAAAGATCACATCATCTGTTGGCTTCATTTACCGTTGAAGCAGAGCATGGGAACATAATCTTTCATCCCCTGTGACTAACAGCACGGCTTAAAATACCAAGAGTGTAAGAGCAGAGTACTCCACCCCGCTTACTGAAGTGTGTAGTGGCACTGTAGTGTGTTGGAGGGACCCAGTGGTCCTGTTTTGTGCACTTGAGAGAGGGGGGGGATGGGGTGTTGGGGCGGGGAGTGCGCTCTCTGTGCTGTTCCTGTTCCACTCCAAAATAGAACTGTGAATGAACCACGCGTTGTTGTCATAGCACCGGGGAGCAAGTGAGGTTGCATACGTCATGGATGACAGCCTAGTCTGGTTCCCTCAAACCTTGAGACTGCAGAGACAGAGAGAGAGAGAGACAGAGAGAGAGAGAGGGAAATGGAGAAAGGATTTACCGGCAGACAGAAGCACCCCAGTGAACACTCAAATCCTCAGCTCCATCACCTGCATTACATGCGTCCCAATGCTGATTCCCTTCCTTCAGGCAGTGCTGGGTCTTTCTGCACCATCCTCTAAGCACAGTGCTAAAATCAATGCCTCTCTCCCTATTCGTGCTGACTGTGACGAGGGCAAAGAATATCTGAAAACATCTCACAAGAGCTACCGGCCATGCTTTTTTCTTAAACATGAGTTGTAATCGTAACTTGAGTAACTTCAGCCCGCCCATTATTATACCAATGGGGCACAATGAATTTTACGCAACAGCGCATTAATTAGGTCATTTTTTCTCAGAGTCAATCATTTGTAGATGTTATGAGCCACACCCAGAATGCAATTGTGAACTTGGATATTATTTTACAAAGCTCACACCAAAGGACCGATCAATATTGTTTAAGAGGACACTGCTCTCTCCACTGATTAATAAAAGTGTCCGTATTCATTACCAAAGCAATTCCTTCCCTACATTTTTGAAGTTAGGGAGGGAGAAGGGGTTGGGGGAGAAATCACGTATTCTGATAATAGGCAAAAAGCAAAACATGCCAAGACATTACACAGTTTCTCAGGAAAGGGGATGGTGTGACAGGAACGCGTGACAAGGACTACCCCGGCAGGAAAAACCTTCAGAGATTCACGGAGACAATGGCAAGGTGGGGGACACACCTTTGTGCCCGAGGGCCTCAGCGGCATTCCAAACTGTAAACACAGACAAAGGCACTGCCAGCACCCTGCCCTCCCTCTCTCCAGCTTTACGGGCAGGCAGAACATTTCACTTCGAGTGATAAGGTTCCAGGTAAAGTCATGCAGCCTGGGGGCCAACAAGCAATGGGCCTGCAGGCCCGGGGCTGCCCTTCTCTGTTGCAGAGACTCAGTCACAAAGCCAGTGCTAATCTACCACATCACTGCACTGCTTCAATGAAAGCCTGGTTTCCCGGTCAAAATGATAAATACAACGTTAAAGCTAACCACTTGAACTGCTGCATGCCGACTTGGGCGAATTTCGAATTGTAAAATGTTTTATTGATGCCGGTGGATAGCACTGTCGCCACACAGCAAGAAGGTCCCAGGCCGGGTCCTTTCTGTATGGAGTTTGCATGTTCTCCCCGTATCTGCATAGGTTTCCTTCTGGTACTCTGGTTTCCTCCCACAGTCCAAAGACATGCACGTTAGACTAATTGGACAGTCTAAATTGCCTGTGGGTATGAGTGTGTGAGTGAATGGTGTATGAGCCCTGCGATGGATTGGTGACCTGTCCAGGGTGTAGTCCTGCCTCTTGCCCAATGCATGCGGGGATAGGCTCCAGCCCCCCTGCAACCCTGACCAGGAATAAGCGGGTTACATGATGAATGAATGAATTAATTAATAAAACTCATACTTGTGGGTTCAATATCTCTTTGACATGTTTGCACATTTATTTAATTTAATTTAAGACAAGGACACTGAAAAGGAATATCCCATGGGATATGGGTGTTTATACTGACAAATAAACTAGCTGAGCAAGTAAATTTAATATAACAAAAGCAAAAACACAAAATCATGAGCTACTCTGTTCACAAGAACAGAGTGCTGAGGGAAATGAAGGATGTCTGATACCTGTACAGGACTAATTACTTTTTTTTGTACTACTGTATGTATTCAAGGTACATGTACTAAGCTGGCCCGGATAAGGTATTTTTCATTATAAATGACTAGAAAACCAATTAATAATGAATAATAGATAATAATCAGTGAGCGCTGACGGCTTACCATGTCTGTTGTCTAGGGAACAACGTTTCCTACTGTGCCAGGCGCAATTCATAGGTCGCGCAAAAGCTTCATATCAGCTGCGCTCACTTTGACAGCGGCTTGATATTTGTCAGTGTATTCTCTCCCTTTGCTGCCCATTGCAATAAGTACAGTAAGGGGTGTACCATGGTACCCTCTCTTGGCCCCCCCTGCCAGCGTCCCCAGGATGCCGGCTGCACCACAATCCTCTGTTTATGGTCATAGGTGCTGGCCTGGGGCCAGGCCAGACTCTGACAGGAACCATTGTTGTCGGAAGCACTCGGGGAAGAAGATAAGAGTAAGGGGGTCTTTTCAACAGCGCTGGACTCCCTTACACTAACTCTCTCTCTCTCTCTCTCTTTCACCCAATCCGTCTCTGTCCTCACAACTTCAATATAGCAGACATACAGTCTGGGAAAGCATTCTGCAGTGCTGATTGATATAGTTCTTTCGTTTTTTGGCTGAAAGCTTTTATCCGTGGTGAACTCCGTGGAATGGGTTTTCCCACAACTATTTTTGCCGGCGCAATCAAAGAGCAGAACCACGGGGTCCCACATGGCATTTGAACCCGCAGCCCTCTGCTCTGAGCACTAATCACCACCCAGAACGTTTCCCCCTCCCCCACCCGCACCCCACTTAGCCCAACACATTCAGCAGCCACAGACTATGGTGCCATGGCATTCTCCACTTCAAGGTGACGCAGTGCCCACATGAGCCACATCCAAAATCCATTCCACCAAAGCCCCACACCCATGGGACTGCCCTTGGTGTGTAGTTTAGGGTTAGCCCCACAGACAGCTCACACATTACAGATCCACTGCAGGAATGGATCACTCACTCTCCTGCACCTTGTTTGGGTTGAGGGGGGTCAATTGTCAGGTAACACCTGCTGATTCCTTCAGCAAATTCATTTGGGGCTGTGGCCCAGAGACCAGTCAACAACTAAATTTTACACATTATTATTAATACATTAAATTGCCATTTTTCTGTTCCCCATATTGCTATTTTCCCCATTTAAATTGTTGTTTTGCTATGCCCTGCATAGCTAATTTATCCTTGGATTCATCGTCTTTATCCTCCCCCACCACTGTCTCACCCATTTCATTACCTTCCTGCTACCGCCCCCCCCCCCCCAACATCCCTGTTTTAACCGCTTGGTTTAAAGCGCCCATTCAGTCCTTTCCCCATCGTGCTGAATCTGACAGAGCCATCACTGGCCAAGCTGAAAAGATAAATAATAAACAGGGCTAACAATAGCACTGGCTTGCAGTTTGCTCAACAGTTCCCTGTCTTCACTCATTAAATTCCCCATTAACATCAGAGAGGGTCTTACTGTGTGTTACGGAGCCAGGTATTACACCAAAGCGCTGCTCGGTCTTGGATTTTGGTTTAATCACATCCGTCAGATGTGCCAAGGTCACTTCCAAATTTACTTGCAGCTATTTTCAGCCACAAAACCAAATTATAAAGATTAATGCTGGAGAGATAATGCACTACGCTGCATGTTTGAGACCAACAAAAGCACAGCATAGCTATTTAAGCGAGCTAGATTTATTTGTTAAACAATATATATAGCCTACTGGAATATTGCCTGCTAGCAATGTTTTTCAAAAGGTGACCAGTGACAACAAAAAAAAGGGGAAGTGGAATAAGATGTGAGATGTGTACGTGACAGCGCCCGTTTATGGAGGAGGAAGAGAATGTGAAAGGGTTTGTTTTCTCAGGCAAAAAAAAAAAGATGTGATGTACAGAGGATGTGATCCCAGAGTTTCTTCCAGCTGCTAATGTCAGTGCCTTATCTTCATGTGACTCTGCTGTGACTTCCTTGGACGGAAGGTGCAATCAGTGTCCAGTGATGAGCTAGCCCCACGCTCTATACCAGACCATTCGAGGAGATGAGACACCACTGTGATAGCTGGTCAGGTACGTCAGGTGTGTTTAAATTTGAAATAGAAACGGATTAGCCTACACTTTTATTTAAACTTTGTGGGTTGTAGATAGAGGTACATTAGCATGGTACCATAGCATGTACCAGTTCAGTTTTTTTCAGTTAAGATGCTGAAGATTCAGCCCCGTCTTGACTTAAAAAAAACATTGAGTGTGGATTTTTATGAATGTATATTGTGTTTTTAAATAAAATAGTTCCTTGTTCTTCCATATTCAAATTCTGGACAACAGTATGTTAGACATCTACCATTTATGTTTGGAAGCATTCTGATGGCACAGCTGCCAATAGTGTCTTATTGTCCAGAATGAAATCAACAAATTTGTAAAATATTTTACAAATGAGGAGCACCACAAAAATAACCTACATAAATTTGTAAAAACAATATAATAAAATTAATAATATAATAAAATACCACAAGTCAAAGAATGAAGAAAAACAACACACAAATGAGCAACAATTACTATGATTTAGAACGTGTTGGAAGTTAAAGAAAATAATGTATAATGTATATAAAGAATATACTGTTTATAAAAACATTCCTGAAACTTTCTTAGATGGATATTCAGTTTTGTCAGTGTGACACAATTTATTTGGGTTATCTTAGCATTAGAACATTTATTTGAAAAGATGTATGATATCACTGCCCGTGCTCTTAAATGGGGTAATTCTGATTGACTGGACCCAGCGGACTGTATCCATATTAATGAGGGACACCGTCATGCTCACAGAGTCAGCCTAAGAGCAGGGATTGCTCCTGACCGACATGCTCAACATTTATCTTAACAAATCAGTCACACAAATCCGTACAAGGGAGACGACATCCGCGGCCGTGGCCATGCCAGTGAGCCAGCAAAAGAGAGAGGCTGATAAATGTGGATATTTTAAGAGGGATTTTGATGAAAGTTACACATTGAGAATCCTTCACCCTTGGCGCAGAGCAAACCCAAAGAAAGAGGCGTGCGCGTGCGGATCTAAAGTCAGGGGGCAGGCGGGGAAATGCGCCGCGCTCGGGCACTTGAAAAGGCGAAACCCTCGATATAATTAGCGGAGAGCCACAGCGATCCGCTCTAGAGTTTGCGCTCTCCATTTTACATCAAAGCCCGGGACTCTGGCACAGGGAGAAAATTAAGGCAAACACTGAAATGACGCGCAAAAAAGAGCACCACCCATATGAAAAATGAAGAAAATATACATTGGGATTTAGACTTTATCCCAAATTTGGCAGACGCGATGGCGGGGGCGGGAATTATAATGTAAATGTATGCAAAGACATGCACGCCGGCAATATGAATGTTCATCACCAGTTAAATCATCACCTTCTTTGCACGACATTGGCTGAGTGATTTATAGTGCATCGCGGCTTATTGTTGCGCAGACCCGGACGTGAAGGAAAAATGGGTTAATTTCATGCAATGAGGCCTGTGTGCCTATGTGCAGTGACAGGTTAACACGGCTGCAGGGATTATACGATTAAACAAAACCTTGACGAATCCTTATAGTATATAAAATATGGGCAGGCAGGTGAGGCGGGTGAGGGAGTGGGGAGGGAGGGCTTTCTGAGCGGATGGAGACAACCCTTCTCAGAGTTCTAAATCTCACGCCGGGAGTCAGGGACCAGAGAGTGCGCATCAGTGACAGAAGAAAGACACAAGATGGTCTTTGCGGTGTCCTCACAAGAGAGCTGTAGAACATTCCCGGCCATGTCTTTTCAGATCAGGATCCAGACACTGGGGAAACACATCACCCCCCCCATGGGTCGCTGGGTGAGGTGATGGGGGTGGGGGATAGGCATCTGAGTTTCGCCACGCCACTACCTAGCCATGAAAACGTCCATGCATAAGGAGACTGAACCATTGGAGAAAAGCAGAAATGTACTACAATGTGCTACAAAAACCCCAAACCCTGATTGCACCTTTCTGACAGCTGTATTCTAGTGTGTATGTGAGTGCGTAATTGCAGACTACATATGAGTCGTTACGTGTCATTTATTTTGATCCACGTTTTCCACGTCCCTCCTGTTGCCATGTGAAAGTGGATCAAAGTGATCCGTTGGCTTCTCTCTTCCCCAAAAAACTGTTGAGATTGGATCAGAATCTTTACTGAAATCCCCTTTGCCTCAAAAGGCAGCTGTGAAGGAGAGTTTTGGTCTAAAAAGTACCGGTGTTAATATGAACACTCAGCTTCATGGTGATTATTCCTTTCTCACTCTGCTTTCATTTCTTTTCTTGGGCACTGCATTTTTTGCCCACGCTCTCTCATCATTCCAAGAAAAACTGATAACTCAGCCCATACTGAGCTTCACAGAAAGCAGATTAAAAAAAGAGGCTACATACAGAGGAGCCTGCTGTAGCACCTCAAGTGGTCATTTGATCTCTGTGACAGTGAAAACGCTTCAATCTTGCTCGCATCTGTCCCTACATGAAGGATCTTTAAAACATGCCTCCTCCTTTCTAATGCAAGATCAGCTTCTTTCTCCAGACTTTCCCAGCCAACCGAAATAAGTATTATTTAAAAGGTAGGCCTATTTGATTAAAATATGAGAAGATGATTGGGGGTGTGCTCCTGAAAGAGCAGCCATTATTCACAGAGCGAACGCAGGATTTATTTTTTGAACATTTATATGAAATAATCAGGTTAATTTAGCAATTACTCTGCATAATTATACAGCAGAGGCACCTCCATACAGCACTCAGGAGCTTTTAGACTGTGGGCAGAAAATGCCACATCAAGCTCTTTAAAAAGCTTGAGCAAGGGTGGCGATAAAATGCATACCACATTTTATTTTTACGAGGAAGAAAGATTACCCAAAGAGGATACACCTGCTCCAACTTTGAAATGGCCTTAATGGATGGACCCTTTACAGGGTCATCACTCAATATGGCTAAGTATGATCATAAAATACATATTTGTGGCAAACGCAGCACAGTGTAATTTTCAGTGATTCTTTTGCCAGTGAGTTTTTTTCCCCCCTGATATTTCCCTATAGGTCATTAACATGGACAGCCCAGTTACCTTTTCCAATGTCCCAGAACTGCGAAAGCACAACCAAGGGAACAGATATCCAATGGCCTGCCGAGATAAGCACGCAGGAGGATGAACAATCGCTAATGGACGGACGCTGCGTGTTTTGGTGCCACGGACCCAGCTGCGCATATAGACGTACAGGAGCTGTCTTCGTCCACAGACATATTGGAAATCATGCACCCACCTGCAAACAAGCACCGGTAAAGAGCTTGTCATGCACTCGCCTGTCCTCAATCCGGATGTTTCCGCTGACCGAATAAAAGCCAACCCCCGAACACGCAACCACAAGGACAAATAACTGCATTATCGGATGCACACGTATTGACATTCAACACAAGGTTCAAAATAAGTGGCTGGATAAAGAGAATCTCTGTCTGGTCAAAATATCCTGTATAGAATCACTTGTGTCCTCAAAAGCTCCCACATCATAGAAGGCCTTCGTTATTCTCTGAGGAGCAAATTAAGATCTGTCCCAAAAGACAAACCTGTAAATCCGCCAGGACATAAAAGAGCAATAAACAGAAACCGACCCATGCAGATATTGATATGAAAATGTCTATATTTATGCAACAGGCCTCTGATACCTCGATTACAAGTTCAAAACCCAGGTAGAAACCTACCGCTGTACTCCTGAGAATGGTATGTACCTGAACCTGCAGTAGATATGCAGTCACGTCAGCAGGTAATGAGAAAAATGTAAGCTATGTTAGAAACGGCCATCTGCAGTGCAAATGAATACTGTTGAATGTGATGCAACATAGAAGTTTTGGAAAGGATGTCATTGCAAATGATCCGTTTTACTGAAGGACACTGAATTGACCTACATCAATGTCAACCTCACTATAAGAAGCTGGCACCTGACATGATAATTCTACTGTAATGGTGCCCCAGTGTAGTGACAATCTTCTTTGTTAGCCAGGAATTACAGAAAAATGCACTCTAGAAATGCTATTTATATAATTCTTGAAGATAATGTGTGCGTTTCCATTGAGCACAGCATGAAGCGGGCGACAAAGACAGGTGTACCGTAGTCAGGCCATCATCAGTGTCTTAGCCAGGAGTTACGATGCTCAAACATGCTTCCCCTGTATTAAAATATTTCCTTTGCCACGAGGGCTGCAAGTAAGATAAAGCGGTTTCAAAGCGGATCTAAAAAGGCCAACAATATAAATGTTTTCGTCAATGTCAAGAGATTAAAAAAACAAGCAGAGAGTCAAAGCATTAAATTGCGTTAGACATGCCGTCTGAGAATTCAGCACTTGTTTACTTTTCCCCCGACGAAGACACAAACCTTTTAGTTTTTTTCGTTCTCGACCTTAACTCAGCTCCTCTTTTTCGTGACGAGAGTGAACCTCGCAGCAGTAAGAAGAAACCTCACTGAGTGGGGGGACATTAGCCTCCAAAGGCAGCACGTTCCCGCGCATAGCCTCTGCCTTGGATTTCATTATTATTACCCGTGCATTACACTGTATGCCCCCTCCCCTCCTCTGTGTATACATCTTTAAAAGAGAAAATCCATAGAGCGTTTGCAAGAGACACGAAGCATGCAAATAGAAGCTGACACTCCGAGGCCAGAAAAGTCCGCCCCTGGCGTCTTCTTCCTCCCCCCTCCACAACGTGGGGATCACTTATTTCCAGGTCAAGCGACAACGACATAATCAGACTACGGTTCTGGGTTACAATTCCACTTGTCCGCTCCCATTAACTTGTCCCTTATGTGTTTCTTCCATTCAAACAGCGTAGCGCTCAGAGCCTTTGCAGCCACCTGAAATCATAGCAGACTTACCACTTACCGCAAGAAAGTTCAGCTGTGAAAGTTTTGCTCGCGAGGCCCGCAATTGTCTGGGTTTTCTTTACACACCAGGGATGTTTGGAGAGGTCCGTGAGTTGGACAGAGAGGCCACTGAACAGATTCCTACCCTGGAAAGGTAGGTATCAGCAAGTGACAAAAAAAAGAAAGAAATCGCACCAAGTTGAACAATCACACAGAAGAAAAAGAGCAGCAACAGCAAGTGTGGTGCAGAATGCAACAGTGGAATGCAACTGTGTGTGTAGGTTTTAGTTTTCTTCTTTTAAAAACCCAGCAAAAATGGCCTGATGGTGTGGAAGCGGGGAAGCAGGGCATGGGAGCAAGCTAGCAGGGAGAGTTGGAAGGAAGATTAAGACATGTGAGAATAATATTCCCAGAGAGACAGGCTGATACCTTGTCCCACAGGGAAAGGTTGGTATAATCCGCCCTCAATAGAGACGCTACACTGCCGCCACCCACCGCGAGGCCCGGGCCCTCCAGTCACAGAGCACCGCCTCACAGGCGCAAACTCCCAGCATGCACCATACGGTCACGAGACCTGAAGGATGTCACTAGGGCTTACAATCACGAAAGAAAATAGAGAAACAGTCTATTACTCACCCCCCCCCCGCAACAAAACACTTTTTATTTTATATTCCAGAGGTCAGCAAAAAACAAAGAAATACTATGTTATTTCACAAAGTGATAAACATGTCACTGTAGCATAAATTCTGTAGATATTTGCTGAAGGTCTTTAAAAGCGTGGGTGTAGTATGAGTCACTGTCTGAGACAAGTGGCTGTCCTCGAAAATTCCTCACCAGTCCTATCTTTAATTGTGCATTTACAGCCATGAGAGTTTTTGGTGTGTCTGGCTTTCTACAATTTCAACAAGCAAAAACCTAGGCCTGGACTACAACATTGCAGTTTTGTCCTTAACTTTAAGAGAAAAAATAGACTAATTTAAAGAGTGAATTTTTGGTTAGTTACACATTATGAGCATTGGCGGTGGGTGAAATCAGCCAAAAATGCTGTATAATAAACAAAATAAACTATATATTAGCCTTAAATTAATTATTCAAAGTAACGGACAAACCACAATATGGTATGACTGACACCAGGCCCTAGGTTTAAATGGAAGAGATTAACAAGCAGAGTATTCCCCAGTAAACAATCCAATTGCACCAACTAGGACAGTAAAAAAACACACATTCAAATGGGGGACGTACAGATTCACTGAAAAGTGGGCCAGGCATCTGTAATAAAACTGCCTCCATTATCAATTCTTTCTTTGCAGTGATTGGTCCTGTATTTGCTATTTAATTATTTACACTCAGCAGCGATGTACTGTACACACTGCCAGGAGCCTAGCCCAAAAAAAGAATAAATGCTGGGGAAAACCTCTACGAGCTGGTACCTTTGGGATTTGAAGTCAACATGCATGCACTGTTACAGTCTGTAAACAAGATCTCATTTTCACCACTGTTACTGAAGTCGGTGAGGTCAACCAGAATCCAGCCACCCCTGCCAGGAATCACTAAGGGTGCCGGTTTGACCCTTGGCTGAAAAGAGAGTTAATTTCTGTCACAAGACGTAAAGGGAATCATTAGCGCATGAAATGTGAAGAGGTCAGTGTGGATTTTAAAAGGGTTCTTTTAAATAACACTGTACCTCACCCTTTCACCCTCTCTATGTCCCATGATCCCTCTCAACTTAACACTCTTTGAGCAAAACCGACTGGAATTAGTCCATGGTCATGTTCAATTCAAACCAATCGACCTTGCAAACGGCATGTCAATAAATCTGTCAGGGGAAAACCATTATGAAATTGGGCACAACTAAAATGTTTACCCCCACCACGCCCCTTGTCTACGGAGTACAGAACACATTAAAAGCTTCAAACTGGGGGGAGGGGGAAATTGTTTTCCAGTCGAAGTGTATAGTATCCTTCAGATGCTTCCAGAAAATCAAGGCCCCTTGCTCCTCAGTTGTGGGTGTTACCTGTCATCTTCATTCAAATGCTAAGTGCATACAGAACTCTTTCCTATAGACATTATTTTCCAATTACTTCTGACTCTTTTAGAATTACCGATTCACACAGTGCCTTGGGCTGTCTATTTTCTCCCGACAAATGCATTGCCATTTTAATTAAAAGACGCTAATTACAGCCCAGGTTTAAAGTGTGTTGATTGAGCTAGAGGTACGATGGAAGCTGGTTAATAGAGCACAATTACTGAAATACCTTCAAACACTCTAGCAGTTCGGTAGTAAGTATTTAAAAAATGCATTTGGTAACTTCCCCAAGATTCTTCAAGTTGTTATATAATGCAGTCAACTGAGGTACGTCAGTGGCAATAAGTTAAATTTGTCCTGATTTATTGATCCACCATGGCAAGTTTTGAAAAGGGCTCATATTGAATTTCTGAAGGTTACATAAACCACACAAATAAGTGCTGATATTCTGCAGAAAGTCTCTGTTTAATCTCCACGTCTTCAGATGTTCCTGAATTGGAATCAACATCAATTGATTAAAAAAATGCAGCTATGCAAAAACATATTTATTTGAATTCTCTTTGAACAAACACATACACACACAATAGCAAACCTCAGCAAGAACAGCAAACTACTTACTTAGTAGCCTTTGCAAATTAATGAACAATTAACGGGAGATTTAAAAAATAATAATAATTCAACGTGGGTAATTAAACTTTTTACAATATGCACATTTTGAGCTATCATTATTACTGTATCTCTAAGTTCATTTGAACTTTATCTAACAATTTGGGGGAAAAAGAACAATGAAGAAATGTTTTTGAAAGAAAACAGTTATGCAACCCATACAATAATCCTAGGAGCGAGAAATATTCTTTCACATACAGGTACGAATGCCTAGAATTCGACCCATTTAAAAAATGTAAAGCATCGACCAAAAAAGAAGGGAAGTGCATGGAGCCGAAGGGCCTGGTTGTTCCAATGCCAGCAGGCAGAGAGGAGCAAGACCTGCCCCAGACTCTACAGGGAGTATCAGAGCACTTCTCACATGAGTGGAGGAACTCACACATTGCTGAGAGACCACCTTACTGGCCCCCGGGACCCCATCTGTCCCCTGGGTCTATCCCCCCAGATACCCCCTCCCCAATTCAGTCCACATTAATTTGCTTTTGGGCTAACAGACATGGTGGTGCAGCTGTTGCCATCATTGCTATTGTTGTCGATTGCCCCTGATTTTTGTATTTCCGGGCAACGCAGCCCCCAATTCAAACTGCGTTCTATAATACCTTCTTTGCCTTCTTCTCAAGGCAGCCCTCTTACCTTGATCAGCATGCTTTAATCTTGCACTGTCCTGCAGCGTCAGGGTCCAAATTATTCAGCTCTGGGTTCCATCTCGATGGCCCCCCGTCTGTGGGCGATCGCCAGTACACTTTAAAAGCGCGCCCCCAACACACTATCCAAATTCATTCGCATTTGCCAGGTCATATTTGAATGCAAGATTTAAATAACGGCAACTCCGACCAACACTTCTGAAAGCGATATCTTTCCTCTGCTCACCCGGCCTGCGCTCCGACCGTAAAAATCCGAGCGAGCGAGAGGGCGATGCAGTCTCTTGCGGGAAGGCCAATGTTCGAGCTGCGCAGCATACCGGGCGTACCCTGAACTCATTATCTCTTTAATAGGTCTAAGGTGGCCTTTTAAATTCCAGCTCCTTGTTGCACTATGGCAGGAATGCACTGCAAAGTCAAAGCCTCTCGAGCGTAAACATTGGCAAGGGGGGGGCACAGAGTCTCAGCCGCAATTTGCAAGTAATGAGAGCAACAAGTTTTATTGCTCCAGATGACTACGGCAGGTGTCTTTGGGCCTTCAACTTGACCTTCCGTCTCCTTATATCCACAAACTGATCTTTTATGGTCTGCCCATAATTGTTTGGTCTTCAAAAAAAAGTAATGGCATGAGAATTAGGCCACATTTAAAGCACACCAGGCGAGGAACCACTACAGAGAAACCTGCTCCAGTTCATACAGGCTGTTGAGGAGATTCCTGCTGAGCGGTTGTACTTCTGAGCGGGATATGATTCATATTCCCTACGAGCCATCGGCTGCTCTAGCCCCCAGAGATTACCTCGGTGAGCAGAACGCCGCCCAGTGATTGGACTCCAGCTGGCCGCTTTGGATGAGCGAGGAGCCAGAAGGCAAACTCAACACCTTGCGCCCAGGCACCGTGAAGCGGGGGTAGTGGAACCTGAACGCAGGTTCACAGGGGTCCTCGCAGGTTCAAATCCCAGTTTAGGCCCTGCTGCTCTACCTTAAGGATACCCAAGACGGGTAACCGCAGCTGTACAAATGAATCAGGAATCTTTAAATGACCTTGGGACGGTCAGATGATATGAAACAATGACGAGCAGCACCCACTCAATGCTGTAAAGAGCGGCATTTCTTATTCCTTTATTAACCCTGAATCGCTTCGTAAACACAGTCCTAATGAGAGAAGGCTGCATAGTGACCTCTCCCACCCCTCTGTTTGGTGGTGCCCATGGAGCCCTGCAGCAAAGAAAGGCTTTTTTGTTTCGTTCTTCCCTGTGTGTTTTATTTTCCCCCTGGCTTTTTTAATTCAAACTAATCTGATAAAGGTCTACAAATCATGAGCAGATGTCCCCCGATTCCACTTGAGCTGCCTTCCATTTCCTTTAAATATGTATAGGTTCAAATATAGGTTAGCAGTAGCCCATTGAGATTCGACGCAGCTGCGCTAGGCTCTGAGGCTCGAGTGAGTTTAACGCATGGCCCACTGAACTCTCCCGTGCGTTAGGAGCCGAGCAGCACAGTGGTGCGACAGCTGAGGGAGAAGTCTGGACTAAAAGGCCTTTCCCTGCAGGAAGAAAACCTACAAGGGTCCACGTGAACCCGGGAAACAGGTCTGGCCCTCAAGCCCCCACACAAGGCAGTTTATTTAGACAAATTAGGCGAATAACAGGGAAGTCGAGGGTCAAAGGTCGTGTCACGGGACCAGCAATTGAAGGAGTGTATTCACTGACCCCGGTGCTCAGTGTGAGGGCGCGAGTGTCATTTGGCCTCTGACCCAGACATCTTAACAGAAACTTAAAAATATCTCCTGTGCAGGAAGCTGACCAAAGTGTGTGCCAAACTGCAGTCCACTACCAGAACAATCTCAAAGGACAGTGCTTACAGTGTTACACAAAGCTATTGAAGATTTAAGACTACAAAAACCAACTGCAAAGAGCAACAGACAAGTCACAAACTTCAATTAAAACTTTTTCTTTAATGCAGCTGTCAATCATATTTTCCCCCTGCTAAGACTGAAGAGGAAACAAACTGTTCCCTCAAACTAGAGTCAAAATTCAAATATATATTTTTAAATCTTTATCATCTTTATCAACATCACCTTCAACATCAACATCTTCATCAACATACACCTTTTGAAATTGGGTGACTGAACACTCTCCATTCTCAATACTTAGGGACAAACCATAACTCTTTGAAGCTAATCTCTGGAGCTCTACTGCCAAGAGGGAAACCCTTAAAACTGTGTCCTGACACGTTACTGTGGAAAACTAATTTTTTATACGTTTTATGTAACCTCAACCACAACAACTGCTCCGCCTCCAAATCTCTGTCTGCCGGAAAAATCCAGATTTCAAAAACTCTGTTGCTAGGAGACTCATTTCTATTCTCTCAACTGAGGAAAGAGTAAACAATCCCCTTCACTGATTCAAAAAACATAATGCCGTCAAACGATAGCACCAGCTTCTGCCCAGTCAAAGATCTGCGCTTCTGATGGGAACTGATTCATTTACCTGCCTATGTGTACACGGTAGTACAATACATGTGACACTTCCCAGAGAGAAGTGTGAGTATACACTATGACTGGCATGTCTATTTCACTGATAATACAAACCCTTCTTATTATCCACAACCCCCCAAGTATGTTGGCCTATATTACTAAATGAAAAACACAACTCTTCTCTTCACCTTAAGGTTTGAACCATCCAGTATATGTCAACCTTCATAAGACACAGTTCTGACACATGCCATAAAGGGCCAAGACTGAGTGCACAAGAGCAACTGTATCTCGGGTGGAGGGAGGAGTGCGAGTGACTCATAGTCAGTTGCGCTAAACCTGTTCAGTCAGTCAGTCACTCCCATCCTGCAAATTCATCCCCACCTTCCGCAGCATCACAGAGGGAGGCCCTTTTCACTGAGGGAGACCGAACAAAGGCCGCTTCACTCAAACGTCTCCGAAGCGCTATCTAAGCAAAAGCAAAGCAAGTATGTAAAAGAGAAACATTTCACATAAAAATGGAAAGACATTGGCCTGGATTCAATCACACAAGTCTGACTCATAATCAAATGGAAATTTAACTTTATCATTCATTAACGCAGTTTGCAAATTCAGCTAACACTAAAATGTACTTTCTTTTCATTAAAAAATACTAAAACTTGCTTTAATTAGAAGTCAAAGTTAAAGAAAAATGTTGATTGAATCCAGGCTATAATGAAAGACACTGTTCCAAAGGAGTAGCTAACAGAATGTAAAAGGCATGCTGGGTTTAAAGGCCAAAATAAAAGTCAGTTAAGGTGCCTGGTTAGATGTACCACGCCTTAATAAATAGGCTAAAATTTGTAAGGGTCATATAGTGTTAGGTTAGATTTAGTGTCTGTTGCTCAGAGAAATTTAATTTGCATCAACGATGTATCTCCATTTGGAAGTCACACGTCAAAAACGATGTACAACAATGAACATACAGAAATACTGTAAGAACAAGAGCTGCCGCCTGTGAGACGCTTTTCCCTGAGGTCCTATCTCAAACACTCATTGACCTCATTGACCATAAATCCCAACATTAGTTTTAAATTCTGAATGATTTTTTCAGAGAACGGCCATTAGTGCCATTTTGAATTGCCATTCTTTTAATCATTCACAGCTTGCTGATTCTAAGGACTGGCACACCCCAAAGGTGAGAGCGCATCATGACAGCATGCTCTCGAGAGGCAGAGAACAGAGAGCCTACAACATTTTTCCAGCTGTCGGGGGAAGGTTGCTAAATAGGGGTCTATTTTTATTGCAATCTTCACTGCCATGAAACTTGATTGAGGCTCAAGTTCATCCAACGAGGACCAGGATAAAAAAAGCATGGCGCAGACTTACAACACAGAAAATGTATACTCCCTGGAAATGACTGCAGAGTCAGTTATGATTCATCACCTAATTCAGATTGGGAAAGGTCAAGAGCCAGCTGATGGGGGAGGGTAGTGTGATAACCTTGTGGGGATACTGCAATGAATCCGTGTTATTGGCTGTATTTTGAAATTCCAAGAACGACCCGGTCTAACTAGTTTGCCACCTCTATTACGTTGGGAGATATAAAGCAACCAAATTCAAAGCAATGTTGCAAACTCCATCACGCTTGCCATGGGCAATCACGCCCTGAACGTTTTTCAAAAATTCAAAGCAATTGAGTTGAGACATGTCAAGACTGATATAATCCAATACTGTGTGTTGACAATAGGTAAACGAGCTCTGTCTCCCTTTAAGTGTATTTTACGAAAGGTTTTCTGGCCTCAATTCTCAATAACAGTTTTAGAAGGTGTAGTTCTCACTGCTTACACATTTGTTTTGGTTGTTTTGGTTGTAATGAAATGGAAATGGTCTTTTCAGAGTTGACAAAAAGTGCCATTGCCCTCACTCGGTTTTAGGATATAAAGACCAGACTGCTTTGCATTTTAACTGAATAGCACCTCAGCAAATATTTTTTGTCAGATACAGTATTTGAAATACAGTATCTGAGGATGTTGAAAATTAGAGGAGAGATTATTTCGAGAGTGATCTGTTATTCAGAGACTGCCCCCCCCACACTCCTTCCATAACCTTTAGTTACTCTTTGTCATCTCCAGGGAGTAATTCACAATAAGTCGACCAACCTACTCACAAGAACGCACTCCACTTTACCCTGACTACTGGAAATAGCTATATGGCTGGAGTGAAGCAAAATCAACAGTAATGTACTTGGGTAACATACAGCTGACCCTGTCATCAGTAGAACTATCATGCGTCATGTGAATTGCTAGCTGTAAGATAAAAGCCTGCCCACTTACCACTGAGTGATCACTCTTCAAAAACAAAAAGCACAAAATGAATGAATTCAACAGTTTTTCTTCCCAGTGTCCTACTTAAATAAATATATGAATGCCCTCTTTAGCTGTATCATAATTAGCACGGTAGCTATTTGCAAATTTCTGTATTTTTGAGACCATCCTTGTATGGGTGGATGGAAAATGTATGCATGTATGTATTACAAATACATGCATTTGTCAGAAGTTCAGAAAATAACAAATGATGTCAGTCTCTTCCTTGAGGTGTCAGACATTTTGTTAATGTTGCTGCTTCCGTCTTTGGCTGGCTGTGTGCCATTTCGTGCCTACACTGGACATCTTATTCATTATTCATTGCTTCTCCTTTCCATATATATTGTTGATATGGCTATTTATATCAGGATTGTGTGTCATCACGCTTGACTGACTGCATACGCTTCAGCGAATATGTCAATTTATGAACCCCAACTGTGTGCCCTCTGTGAATTCACTGCCTCTAAACTGTTCTCCCTCCTTATCCGTTTGTCCATCTGTCCTTCTTTACAGAACCAGTCAACTAAAAACAATTTAGTCTAGCTTGTTTCAAAAAGTAGCAGTGCCTTCCATTTTTAGTTAAAAGTTGTATCTATCTATAAAAGTAATAGTGCCCTTAAAAGAGCAAACTGTATTTTGCTTTGGCCGAATCTCTAAATGCTTTTCTTGCTTTGGCCAAAGCCTAAATTTCATGACTTGTTAATGGGTCAATTTCCTGTTCCAGACCACTACGGCATACTTTAGCCATTTTCACACTATCTGGGGAAGGAAAAAGACCCCCCAAAAAAGTATTTATTAGTTAGCCTATAGACTTCTGGAGTCATCCTTTTATATACAACTAGAAAGACCACCATACAGTTAAGGAAGAGTATCAATTATCAATGATTAAGCTTATCAATTGAATCATGCTATAGTCTGAAGACCATACTTCACATTATTAATATTTTAATACTAATATTTATTTTATTGTAAGACTAAAATGTATTCATCAAGCATCATCCATGCTTGATGAATGATGAAAACTATTTGAAACAGTTTAATTAAAAGAAAAGGTTTTTTGATAAAAATCTGTATTCCTTGTTGGCTGTTGGCTAATGTACCACTTAAATGACCAATTAGGACTCTGGTCTTAATTGCACAAGTCTGTGCATAATTATGTGCTTGAGCAGATTCGTCACCTCTGCATCTTTCACTGAAATGCAACTCAGTAAACATTGGAATATGCTACAGACATTTCAGAAACTGAAATGCCACACAGTAAACGACAAAGTAGCTATCTATAAACTTCAAAGAGCCCTACAAACAAAAAGACTTATGTAATTAAAACATTCCAAAAAAAACAATTTATCAGTTCCAATAATGTTCTCTACCGGGCAGATTCCGTCTGACCCAACGAAAATAGGTTTTTTTTTAAAGTAAAAAATATATCATCTATAAACTTCAAAGAGCCCTACAAACAAAAAACATCTGACTTATGTAATTTCAAGTACCGCACAATACTTCACAAAAAACCGAACATTTATCAGTTCCAATACACTCAAATTAGTTACAGCGTGTATCTACAAGAGGAAAGATGATAAAAGCGCAAAGCATTTCTTTATCGGATACCACTGCGGACTTGCAATGAAACCAAGATATAAATTCTAGCTCAAAATCACCAAGGATATGTCTGGGTTTGAGGAAAACCACGGATTCCTGTGGAGAAAAAAACGTCTGTGTTCGGTATTTGACTCTTACCCCGCCGTTTTTGTCTACAACGCTTTCCAAATAAAAGAAAAGCAGCAGGAAGCCCGAGGGGAAAACGATAGTTTAGGGAGAACGTTCTCACTGATTCTGTAGTATTGCAAACAGGGCCTACTTAACAACGCTGACAGTGATTAAGACTATAAGACAACATTAATATTAATAATAATACTGGCGTCATTTCAGCAGGTTATGGTGGGCATAAATGTTGCTTATGAACTTAATACCAATATACAAACCTGGCATCGCAATCGCTCTGGTTGTAACAGTTGCGCCTCACCGGCAGTGTTATGAGACATTCCCCTAAGATCCCGCCGTTTTCATTCAGTGCAAAGTCCAGTGTATTTAAGGTGCCAGGTTGTTTGTACACAGTTGCGAAGGGAGGGGCGCCACCCTCTTAAAAGGTGCGGGACGTTCCACTCACTCCTTTCGGTATAGAATTTACGACTAGACAGAATATTGGCAGGTAACGCACTCCTTTGTTGACATGGAAAATGAACTACCGTTATCATTGCATGCCCATCTGGAACAGCTGAAGCATTATATGGTGCGAAAGACAACTTGCCAAAAACAGCATGTACTGGTGCATGAGCGCGTAAGAATTGTATTCAAGAAACGATCAGCCTTGGAGGACAGGGTGTCATTGCCATCTCTAGGGATCTCTGGTAAAGATGTGATAATCTGTCATTTTACAAAGGATGTACGAAGATCGCCCAGTTTGTTCAGCAATGGCGGGCCACCATTGTGTGGATCAATGGAAACGTGTAGGTAGAAGTTGCCCGTGAGCGCTGGTCTGAAGTCAGTATTGCGTTTTTCTTCCTAATGGTTAAAGGTCAGAATATTAGTTAGCTGGTCCTGTGCCAGTGCTTACGGACAACTTCTCCCTAGAACATGTGCTGCCGTTTAATACCAGTAGTCAAAGGTAGACTTAATAGTCTTCAAACTTAAGAATCGAACTTGGCCCCATATGCCTACTCCACTCAGCCCATATTTCCCCGTTCCTGGTTGTTTCGTAACATTAAGATAGGAGGACGTCGTCATACTGTGCTTTCCTACGAGTGAAACGTTTGCGCCTTTTTCATTTGATATGTTCCACCTTTAAGAGTACCACTTAAATGGTTTACATTGAGAGAAGGGGAAATGATTAAACTTGACAAAAAGTAATTCAATCAAAACTGGGGTTTCCTGTGCGTATGTAGCCCTTAGAGGTCTTGGGCCATTTTGTCTCGTTGTCGAGGACAAAAGACGGGTCGTCAATTTCGTCTTCAGCATCACTCTCGATGTCAGACTCCTTACCAATCATTTCTTCAAGTTCGTCATCCTCGACGTACAAAAGCAAGGTTCGTGGTACATTTATCACACGAGGCTCAACTCACCTAATTGCTCCTCCACAAAAACTCCCAACTCCAAAAACTAGCCCATAAAGGGAAATAAAAATGTCAGAAACACTCAAGAAAATTGATTCATGGATATTCCTCATCTTTCCCAGAAACTGACATTTCTGCAAAGTCAGAGGCATAACATCACTCTCTAATGTGATGCAAAAAGGTACTATCACACAGTAAAAGCCATTGAAGAGAAAGTGCGCCACCAGGTGTCAAACAATCATATTACTGGGACATACCTTTTGCCTCATTCACTCGGATCAGCGCGCGCATGCACACACACAATTACATACCAAACCATGTTACCAGTGACAGTTTTATTGAGCAAAAGGGTGTACTTTAAACAAAATGTAACTCACTCCAATGATGCCAACAGACTACGTCAAGTGACAGAGATGGGTTTTTTTGGATAGATTATTTTATTGTCCTTTTCAGGAAATTTGTTGCCAGTCTGTTGACATACATATTACAGATCAGTCATTTTTTTGGTCAAAAGGGACAACATAAGCTTAACCATACACACTTTACTCAGCATCTTAACATTTGCACAAATAAAACCATCTTCAAAGAGCTTCTTGATGCTGGGGCACCCGTACCAGTCAGCTACCGACTACCTTGGTTCCAGTTACTGTGTAATGCCAATGACCCCACAGGCCAGACGGCTTCCGGCATTGCCTGTATTCAGGCTCTCCTCATTGCCTCCTTTGCCCAAGTCATCAGCCTTCTCATGGATCTGCAACAGACGAAGGAGTGTTTAAACCCAGCAATGACCTGCGGCAGTAGTTCTACACGCAGCGTAAAGGCCCGTTTCCAACCAGGAAAGAGCACCGTGTCTACAAACTGATAAAGGTCTGAAGTCCACAAAGTAAGGTCCTCTTCGGATACAAGGCTTGCATATCAAAAAACTAAAATGAGAAGGCCACAGCATAGCACATCCAATGCCTTCATCAGGGCGTGGTTTTTATAATATATAGTTATCATTCCCAGTGGACACAGGCCTTAACAGTGTTTATAAAAAATAAAAATAAAGTTTTTTTAAAAAGAAATGTGAAATAAGGCAGTTTTCCCCTCACCACCATGGTTCTTCCGATGATTGAGAGTGGGCCATTCAGTGTTAACATCTTGTCCACAATGTTAATTTTGGCTACTTTGTCGGCCCCCGCTGTCACGTTTCCCAGGTCTCCCACGTGCCTACAAAGAATATACATCAGACTGTATAGCGTTTCTTACATCAGCTCCCCATCTCAGCGGACTCACTCAGGCCTCGGTCGAGGTCATCACCACCGGAGGACTCAGACTGTATCAGAGACGCTGGTCTTATTTCCCAATCACGCATGGCAAACACGTAAACATGTACGGAATTGTGTACCAATGTGAACATTACTTGTTCAGCAACGGGCAGCTAAACAGAATGTGGCCAAGAACTTTATGCACAAACACCCCCACCACCCTAATTAGCATCAGTTAATTAATTTCCAACCGCTGTCATGACAACAAGATTATTTAGCATGCTATGGGCCCCCTGGACACATCACAGCCAGTCACAAGCAACTGATGGCACCACCCCCCCGCCTCTCACCTGACTTCGTCAGTTGGCCCCCCGTGGGTCTTCTTGTGTGGGTTGAAGTGCGGGCCCGCACTGACGCAGCCTAGGAAAGAAGACAGCGTCCTGTCAGACAACACACTGCATCACCACTGATCTGACAAAGAAAACGTTCTCGTTGCATGTCCATCATCCACCATAATCCAAGGACCACTTAGACAAAGATAATGTCGGATCCATTTATGCTGCAGGATGTCCGGAGGAGCAACTGCTTGTTAAGCATATCAGTTGTGTTGTACACAAGGATAGAACACGACTTTGTTCAGTCCGGTGCATTATCATACCACTTTCTGAACTACAAGGCAGAAAACACCACACCACACATGACTGCACGTGATGCAGATGTCATTACATGCCGACATGAACACGTCATGACTAATATTTCCATGTTTCCTGATGAACACTACTTTAAAACAAACAAAAAATGCATTATGCAGTATGCATCATCCTGAAGTTAAATGGTGAAAAACATGAATGTGCAGAAGAGAAAGCGTAATGCCCAGGGTGCTAAAAAAGGTAGAGGATAGGGGTGGGCGATATGAGCTAAAATTCATATCACGATATTTTCCACTGTCCAGACGATATCGATATGATATCACGATATATTTTTAAAAAAATTGAATCACATTTTAATAGTCCTTCTTAGTTAAATGACATTAGTTAAGGCAAAATATGTATTTTAACCCTATATAACCAGAAAGAGTTATAGCGAGTACCGGCAGCGAATGATGACTTGATTGATTGCTGAGTGGGAGTCTGGCTTGTCTTCGGGCGAGCTCCTGGACTAACCGTTTCACGCATTCGGGTACATTCCTCATATTCACGGACATGCATGGTTTTCAGGTGGGTAAACAGGTTGCTGGTGTTTCCACCTTTGGCTAAAACAACACAGCGACACAACTTGCATAGTATTGTTTGTTGGTCGAGGTCGGAGATTTTGAACCCAAACCAGTTGAGAGCCCCCTTTCTTTTTAACCAATTCGTCATCATCCTGCTCTTGAGCAACATCACTTTCTGCGTGTTCGCTCATTTTCGATTCTTCACTTTTGCACTTGTAATAGGCTATAAATATTAGTACGTAGCCCGCCTGCTAACTGCAGCTGCCTGCACGCTTGTTTGTTGCTACATGCGCGCAACAAATGCATAAAACGTCCGCTCAAAAAAATAGGTCAACATATTAACATGCTTCTTTTTTTCGTAGGAACCTGGAGGTTAGATTAAAATAAAAAATAGATGTAGCTACTAACTACTATCACTCAATTGAAATTTTGAACAAAACAATATGAATGCCAAATTAGAATTTATGAATATATAACGGTATCCACGGTATAGCAAAATCCATATCGTGGCGCAGCATAATACCGGTAGTCACTTTCATACCGGTATAGCGCCCACTCCTAGTAGAGGATAATAAAAAATAGAAATAGAGAGCAACTTATGGGTGTGGAGAGCAACTTGTGGGTGTGTGCGTGTGAGGGGTCCAGGGGAAGGGCGTTTTAAAGAGGTCGAGAGGGGCACCTCACCGTTTGTGTTGTCCCCGAACACGTGGACATGGAAGCCGTGCAACCCTGGGGTGAGGCCAGAGATCTCTCCTGTCAACTTCACTGGGCCAGAGTTGCCCTGATGGAAACAGAGCCATGCAGTTCACTCATGTGTTATTGCTTTAAGCCAGTGCCTGGAACGACGGTGCATTCAACAGGTTATGTTGTTGTCCTACATTTGCATTACATTTTAGGCATTTAGCAGACGCTCTTATCCAAAGCGACCTACAAAAAGTGCATTTATACATGGTAGTCGGCAGTGTAGTGTAATGGTTAGGGAATTGGACTTGTAACTCAGAGGTTCAATTCTCAGGTGGAGCATTGCTGTTGTACCCTTGAGCAAGGTACCTAACCTGAATTGCTTCAGTAAAATATCCAGCTGTATAAATGGATTGTATGTAAAAGAAATGTAAACTGTGCAAGTCACTCTGGATAAGAGAGTCTGCTAAATGCCTAAAATGTAAATGTAAGATTAATCATGGTTAGTGCAAGAGAGCAGTGTAGTAACACTGCAATAGACATCATTGTTGGACAGAGGGTCCTGAGGTTTGGTTTCATAAGCTTTAACAAACTTCTGACCATCTGACTGCTCAATGCTGGGTAATGACAGACTCATCCGAGACTATTTGGATACAACTTAATCGGTTTATTGAGTCTAGCAGTGCATAATGGAAGGGAATAAATTAGCAGAGCAAAATACATTTGCATGCTATTCAGGAAGTCTGGTGGTATGCATTTGTGCCACGGTCAAGAGGACAAATGACCTTTGGTGAAATAAGCAATTTCATTCTGTTAAAGAAAATGGAGGCAATGCGGGAGGAACCCACACATTGTTCTGACAACGTTACTTTAAGCGGTCTCTATTAGGAAGGCATACAGAACAGTCAATGTGTTGTAAATCTAACAATGTGCTTGTGTATTACCTGTAATCTTATAACTTTGTTTTGCTGTTGAACTGCTGATATGCAACTGAAAAAAGAACTCCGACCTGAACCTGTGCCAGACAGCTGGATACATATTAACTACTTATACATTCAGAGATTATTTACAATAAGGCAGAACTAATCTTTCCATCTGATGAAAATAGAGTCAGCAGTACACTTGACCATGGACATACTAGGTTAGCTTCCAATTCCAATTCACTCTTTATTGCCAACCATCTATGCTTGCGAACTACTTCTTGAAACCCCGCCCTGAGGACTTTGAAATCCTGCCGATTTGTTTAACATGGGAGGATTTCATTAACAAAAATTAAATTCCTGCTTCATATATCAATATAACCTCCTTTGAATTATAGCAGGGGTAAATCCAGGCCTTGAGGTCCGCAGTGTCTGCAGGTATTTGCTCCAACCACGCACTACACTACCCGATTTCACTATTTATCTCGCTTCCTGGACCAAGGAGGTCAACTAATTATTTGAAATCAGGTGGTGTAGTGCGTGGTTGGAGCAAATATCTGCAGAGCTTGAGGCCTGGATTTGAATACCCCCAATATATAGCCTACTCAATACTTTTTGCCATCTATCCCAGTATAGTGTTGGCCTTTTTTACTGCTACAGCGCAATGCTTAGGTCCTGATAGACTTGATCAATTACGACCCCAAGTCTTTTTCAAACTGAATACATTCCAATTTTGTTGCTCACATAATTCACCCATGTTAACTTTTTATTTCCCACATGCAGAACTTTATATTTAGCTACATTGAATGTCATCTGCTATGGTTTATGTCCACCTTTGGAGATTACAAAGTGTTTGCTAAACCCCAAGTTTTGAATCATCTGCAAATGTAACTAATTACATTCCCATCAAGATTTACGTACATAAGGAAAAGCAGAGGTCCCAACACCGATCCCTGTGGGACACCACTGCCCACAGCGTTTTGGTCCAATATGACCCATCCTAGTTTCTCTTGGTATTCTCCCTCTCAGCCAATTTCAAACTCTCTGAAATAACTCCTACAGGTCTCAGTTAGACAATGAGCCTCTCATGTGGTACTTGTCAAAGGTTTTTTGGAAATCCAAATATATAGTATCCCAAGCCTGGTTCAAGTCAACACACTTTGTAGCCAACTCAAAGGAGTCCATGATGTTCGTTAGGCAAGACCTTACCTAAAACATTTTTTTTTTAAAGACATGTTGACTATCCCACAAGATACTTTAGGGAATAACTCCAATGTGTCCCTAATAATACATTCCAGTATTTTACATGAAACTAACTGGCCTCAACTCCCTGGGTATCACCATATTTGAATAAGTTACACATATCAGAAAGCAGCGACAGTTGGACGGTGGTTACCCAGTTAGCTTGATACTTAGCTTAATGACAGAATCATTGACAGAATCTACAATTTTGGAAGGAGCTGAATTTTAAATGGAAGCTTTACACAAATATCCAGCCTCTTAGGGATTAACGTAGGGCGAAATTAAAATGCGGCCAAGGCTGCATGTGCACGTTAATGCTTGCGATTTTGAATCGTTATTGTTAGGGCTACGAGCTAGCTTGCTGGTAAACTACAAACTTACTTTCATAACTACACAGCTAAATGAGGTCAGATAGGCGAGTAACGCAAACGTCACTTCAGTTGAGGCCAAGCTAAATTGCGAAAATGACTCAGCAGAAGACGACGCGATACTGACGTTAGCTAAATAGCTAGCTAGGTAATACGCAGGATGGCGGCTAAATACCGTTTGCCGTCATCAAGCCATAAACATATTCAATTCAATTCATTTATTTATTTCAATAAAAACATTGTTTTAAAGATGCGCACACGTTAACAATAGATAGCAAGCAAACGTCTTGCACAACGTTATGCAACAAGAGCAGCTAGATGGAATAAACTAGTGAAATATAAACCTCATCTTGTCCCTTGCCAGTTATAACAGCATGCAACTAGTGGATACTGTCGCTGGATAGCTAGTCATTGAGTTAGCCAACAGATCTGTGAGCCGGGGCATTATCAAACTTGCGAGTGCTGTTCAAAGGTCGACGCACACAGCATACCAAGCTAGCTGGTTGCTACAATTCCGCGAGAAGATCGTCAATTATACAATAAATGACTCGTGGTGAACTTTGCTCCTCGCTAGTTAGCAGAACAGAATGGGTTTGTAGCGTGCGGTGGCTTTAGATCTACCGAACGGACTAGACATTATTGGAAACAACTTAGTAGCTGGCGAGGCTGAGAACACAAACCGAAATGGAGTTAACACATCCACATAGTGGCTAGCTATTGAACATGCATATCATGTGCGTAAATACAGCGAGCACTAACGTAACAACGTCAAATTCTGGTATCAATTTCCAAGATGTGCTTACAGATACAACAAACCATGAATGAACATAAACAAGACACTGCGCCTGACGTGAAGAAGTGGTAACAGTGCGAACGTTAGCCATCTCGCTAGCTAGCACTGAGTTCTTCAAGCTTGCTGGCATAGTAGAGGCCCGGCAAGGAAGCTACAGCTTTCCATTGAATTTCAACGAAGATTAATCTCAACTTTACCTCTTGCTCAAAGTGAACAGTCCCGACGACTTCCCCTGTGCCTTTAAGAACGCAAACAGCCTTCAGTGCCATTTCTGCTCGAATTCGACAAATGTTGACTAACAAGAACACGTTTTAGCAGGACTCAAACAAAATATAGCTGTCGGAGAAGACGGCCTTAAAACGCGCGTCCAATCAGGCCGAGTGTTGTGACTCCGCCTATTGTGCGCAGACTGTAGATTGTAGAATGTGGTCGATTCATGCTTCGGATGAAGAGAAGGCATGCAAATGCATTATGATTTGGAAACCGCAGATACCTCAAAATAAATCTGCGCCAACGTGAACTTCAGTTATAACGCAAGGCATTTATAGGGTTGAGCATTCATTAAGGTAGTCTATAACCGTGAGTTCATTGGTTGACTGTACTGTAGAGCAAAACTGGCAGTTTATTTTCTTTGGTGTCATTGTATTGCCTTACCTAACATTACCCAATACTACTGTATTGCTTATTGTATACAAATAATGTTAAATTAACAGTCAGACAGTAAAATGATTCCAGTCAGCATTCTTAGTTTTATTCTAATATTCTGTTACTTGCTTTCTCTTAATGAGCTTTCAGGGTATTGCTATTAATTTATATATTTAATCACTTCATGAACAAAAAAGGATGACAGAATCCTATCTAGCCCTCTTTCATGAAAAGGAAGGTTAAGACACAAATCGCATGATGCACTGTTCCTCAGGGATAAGATAAATGTGATTAGATGCAGTGAACAAAAAACCTTAAGCGAAATCTCAAGGACAAAACCTACCTTTGTAGAGGCAAACCAGTTAATGTAACCTGTCATTAGAACTGTACATCATTCACATTTCCTGTTGGTGATGCAACGCCATAGCTATTACAAAGAAAATCTATTTGTTTTCATGCCTTGTCTAGAATTTAATTCTCAAAGAAAAACTGAAATCCTCAGATTTTATGTGCAATGAACATATACACAATAGTAGCTATTTATAGAAAACAATAGTGGAAATAAGAAAACACACTGGGTTGGTACGAAAATAGTTTATTAAAAACAAAATCCCTAATGCTCAAATGTTGGAGGAGTTTTAATTTAATGTTTTGTCTTTTTTTAACTTAAAAATTATAGAAACTCATCTCATATCTCATTTCCCACGAGTTGTAAACATTTAAAGTTAAAAAACGTTACAGAAAAAGGGCCTTATTGTCGGTTTTGCTTTTGGGTCAATTGGTTTCTATATTTTGTTTGCAACACAAAGGGGCATGAACAAAACGCTTCCCCAAAAAAACTACAAATAGGTGTTGAGTAGCATAAGCATATTTACAGCACTATCGGTTTTCTTTGTCGGTCTCTTTCTTTTAATACAACATTCAAGCTCCAAAGTTGGACACTGTGGATCACGGGGCAGCGTTCCACGTCTGCCGGAACAGTAATTTTTCAAATACAGTATCATTTTTCGGTGAAGCGTACAATTGAGCGTGCCTGCACAGTCCCTAGGCCTCATGACTCGGTCTCCTGGGTTTTTTCTGCAGGTTCAGTCGTTACGCTAGTCTCGGCAGCCTGCGGCTCCAGTGTCTCTTGAGCGGATTGTGCCGTGGGCTCCGGCTGTGGTTCGGGATGGGCGGGGTCCTTAGCCGAGTCTGCGGGAGGGTCGGCGGCGGGGGGGACGCGGTGCCTGTCGGTAACGTCCCCCTCGTCGACCGTCTCCCTCCGGTCGTCACGGTCCCAGCGTGTGCTCCTCTCCCGCGTGCCTGGCTCCCTGTCCCTGGGCCCGGCGGGGCGGCGGCCCCGTTCCTCCCCGTCCCGGCTGCCTCGCTCGCGTTCGTGCTCAGGGCTGCGCCCCCAGTCCCTGCGCTCCCTCTCCCACCCGCCCCGCTGCTCTGGCTCCTCGTGCCGGCCGCCGAAGCGGTCACGCCCCTCAGGCCGCTCCCCACCCCGGCCCTCGCCACCGTACGGCGGCCGCCGCCCCCCAAACCGCTCCGGCTCCCTGTCCCGCCCGAACCCCGGGCGCTCGTTTCTGAATGGCCTGCCGTCCCGCTCGTCGGGCCCCTCTGGTCCCCTGGGTCCGCCGGGTCGGAGGAAGGGGGGGCCGTGGGGGGGAAAGGGTCCCCGGATGGGGTGAGGCGGGGGCATGCCGAACCCGCCTGGAGGTGGTTCTCGGTGCAACATTTGGGGTGGCCCCCTGTGCATCATCTGAGGGGGCATGGGTGGCATATTGGGGCGGGGTGGGTGCAGGGGGAAGCGCTGCATGTGCGGGGGCGGTACTCCCGGAGGGCGCTGCAGGGGGATCATGCCTGGCCGTGCCCCCAGGAGGCCCCCCGTGGGTGGCTGCATGTTCATTACTGGACCTCCCGGAGCAACCACTTGGTTACCTGCAAGGAAAACCAGAGAAACCAGAGGACTCATATTAAGCATTTGAGGCAACATCCTAACTTTGGGTTGTTAAGAGTGCAAATTCTGCCACAAAAATATAAAGGTGTGTCATTAATCTTTCATATTGCGCACAGAATAGTGCAGTTAATGCATTATTATGATTATCAGTGATTACCGTTACCACGGCTGAACTGGGAAAAACTGGATTTAAGGGGGCCTCTTATACGCCACAGTTATTATATATAACATGTATTGTTTTCACCCGTGACCCATAATTAAATAAGCTCAATTATGGAGTGAATGTAGTCACAATATTGAACGTAGCAAGTTATATATATCCTGTTAACAATACAAGTGTTATACTGAGATTTTCTGTGTCTTGTGCTAGTAAATTTCCACTTGGTACATTCTGCAGAAAGTATGCATTTGTCTCTGCAGAGTTCTCCTTTTTGTGATGAACAGGATCTCTCATAGGAATTGCTCAAACACAAGGTCGGCATATCTATGTCACCGAGATGCACATGAGAGATGGGGCTGCACGTCCAGAAGTCTAGTGCATAGCCCTAAGAAAGAGGAACATATATATATTGGAGGGGTAGTGAAAACACCTGCAACCCTTTGATAAACAGGAGGTCTTTTCACTGATCGCCTCGGAGAATGAGCTTCTGCCGACAACGCCTAGACCTTGAGAACTGTGTACCGTGTTTCTGTGCTACTTCTCCCAGCACTGAAATAAAAATGATCTTCTCTCTCAACAACTTTTGCATTTATTAGTGTTGGGGACTTAGTTGAAACAAAAGGGTGGATTTTTACTCCACTACAACGGCAATAGCAGAACTAGAAAAATGTGCACATGCTGGAGCCCTGAGCAGCACTCACCCATCGGCTGTGGCATGGACATGGGGAGGTTGGAGCCCACGCCCTGGTTCATTCCCGGCACAGAGCCGTACAGCTTGGAGCCGTCCGCCCCGTCGCTGTTGTTCCTGGGACCCACGCCTGAGGAGTCTTTGGATGGATCTTCCACCGAGCTGCCAGGTACTCCAGCTGGATTAGGGGACAAAAAATAAACCATGGGAAAACAAATAAATAAAAATGAGCAAACAGCAATATGAGCACGTTACATATCGTCACCTTCTTAAAATAATGGCCTAAGTCATATTTTCAAGTTTTTCCAAAAACTGAATAAACTGAACCAAATATAGAATATATGATATTTATTAATCATTTCACACAAAAAGGTTATGACAATATATGACTAGTAACACAAGAGGATTAGATTACTTAGGCCAATTTACGAACATGCCGTTATGACTTAGGCAATTTTAAAACTGACTTAGGCCAAATTACTTCTGGAGTAAGTGACTTAGGCAAGCAGCCGCCATCTTGAAAGCTTGTAAAATTGCCCAAGTCACATTGTCTTGTGACTTAGGCAAAAAATTAAACGGCCTAAATCACACTCTTGACGTAGGCCATTATACTACTGGGGTAGGAACAGCATGATCTTTTCAATTAAGGATGTAGGCAATTTTACTAGAAGTGGCCAGCATCATGAAGAGATGACTTAGGCAAAAAAATATTTTTCCTCAAAAAATGACTTTTATTAAGGTGACAATATACTGTAGGCCAGGGGTTTCCGATCTTATCAGAGAAGTGCCAGTGTGGGTGCGTACGTTTTGTTCCAGCCCCACACTAACGCACGCAATTGAGCTCATCAACTAATCACGGTCTTCAATTACAACCTTGTTTTTTGAATCAGGCGTTTTAGTGCTGGGACGGAGGAATAGCCTGCACCCACATGAGCCCTTCACGGACAGGACTGGGCACCCCTGCACCGGGTGACCATAAGAGGTTAGGTTAGGGCTGGCTGTGCTTACAGGCGGGCATGTTGACGGAGGAGGTGGGAGGAGGAGGTCCAGTGGAGCCCATGGGGGGCATGGCGCCAGGAGGCAGAAATCCTGCAGGTACAAAAACCAGCTGAAATGATCTCAATGTCACTTCCAGTCAAAATCTCACACTTCTGGTTCAACGTCTGAGACGGATACTGATTATTTTGCACTATTACGTGTAAAAGGTCATTTGTAAAAATAAAAACTAAGTGTATACTGATGTCTACACAATTTTCATGTTTGTATGCATGCATGTTTGCAAGCACATGTGTATCCTGACATGCGTATCTGTATATGCATATACAAACACATGCATGCGTATACATATGCATATATAAGTGTTTTGCACATCTACTAGATGTCTTCATTTGACTCTCTTTCATTCATGTTTTTCTTGTTTCGGTGGTTAATGTTCACTACGTGGTGCCCAGTGATACCTGGAGGCATCTGCATTGGGTTGAATCCTGGTCTCATGAAGGGGGGCGGTGGTGGAGGAAGCACCCCAGGAGGGAAGTTTGGGGGCGGCAGTCCCATGTGTGCAGGGAAAGCAGGAGGCTGAAGGGCTCCGACTGCTCCCATGGGCTGGACAGAGGGCGCCTGGGAGGCAGAGGGACAACAGAGGACAAGCTTGAGAATTCAAAATGCACATCCTGTCACACAGAAAATTATATCGTTATGTCATTTCTTCATAATGCGTTTTTGCCATCGAGAGTTGAGGGGCTCTTCTAAAGTCTTTCTAGACATTACAGGTTGCATGTGCATTATTTTAAGTTCTTGACTGATGAGTGTTACTCAAGAGTTACAATAAACATGGAATCTCTCCATTACTAAGTTAAAGGCAAATGGGGTGCACAGGTCTGGCCCTTGGTGGGTAGAAGGGCCTCTCATTTCCATTACACAAGCTCTTAACTAATTCAATTACTTAAATGTTTGATTAAATTAAACATCTCTGTCTGAAGGGTAAAGGACAGTGATTTTGTCCAGCCACAGGATATATGAAGGTATCTATTAATCCTGAAGTCTACCAGAACCCAAGCTGTGTACCCCTCATTACCATCAAGGAAAGGGGGGGAAAAAATAAAATACATAACATGTTTACAGTATTAGAAATATAATGAGCACTGTCTGGAATTCATCATGGCCCATGTAACAGGCACACATATGTTCATCTTAACATGGCCTGCTTCACACTTGCAAAAAGGGGTTAGATTAACTCAGACCTGCATTTCTACCTCCAGTGACTTGGCAAAGAGTGCACCCACTGTGCACTGGTTCCAAACTCGTGGCAGAACAATGACCCCATGATGTGAATCACCACTGTGGCTGTTTTCCATGCTGTTTCACTGTGAGACAGCAATATATTGGATGACATCACATCAAAACTCTAGTATCATAAGTGGTGGTGAGGTGAGAATATTAAGAGAAAGGATTGTAAAAGGCAACAGAACCAAAATGTTCAATAAACCATTATGTCAGAATATATGTGAAATAATTAAATGATAGCATTTATTTGTTGGATAGTATTGCACATCATCGCAACACATTAACCCAAACCATTCGTGTCACTGGAGTCGGAAGTCATTGCTGTGTCCGAAATAGGATTGTGATGTCACCACTTCATTGAGAGCATCAAATGTGACAACCATACAGTAGTCAAACAATACATCCTGATTTCAACAGCACAATCATTACTTTGCTTACTTTTACTTACTTCAGCAGTGAATAAAAAGGATGCATCATGTGCATGCAAGACAATCGCTAGTGCACAATGACTCAAGGATGTTTCTAACTTTAGGCAGGCAATCTGTGACGATAACCCCATTTCCTTTTTTTTTTTAAACACACTTGTGCAGTTTTGGTTCTTCTCGTGTTTTTGAAGGAAGCTTGGTCTGTAGGCATGCAACTAGCTCTGCAGCAATGCCTCTTCAAATACTCCATCACACGGGCCTTTTCACACCATATTCAGTTCATACGCATTCATATTTACAAGTTTCAGTGAAGCTCCCTGTGCTCAATGTTTGTTGTGACAGTTGACATGCAAATTTCAGCATATTTCTGCTCAATCCTCCTCCTCAAACCTGTATCAGTGTATGCATGAACAATGTTGCTCAGTCATTCCAGCATTTGCTCAATGCATTCAAGCCATAATTTGTATGCAGCTGTACAGTAAATGTTTGTAGAATGGAGGAAATGTATTACAGTGGGTAATAGTTTGAGGATTCAAGGGTGCATAAAGATGCAACATTACAAGATAACCACTGAATTCTTTCAGCAGACTGAAGCAGCAGTGCGATGGAACCTCACTGGTTGGGTTATGAAGTGATTACTGGGTCCGTGCTGTCCTGTGATGCCTCATCACTGCGCTCCACCGGTGACTCTTCTGCAGTAACTACAGCGAGGGCTATGTGGCCTGGTATTTACATTATTGTTTATACTGGAATAGAACATGTTTGTTTTTATTACATAACTAATTATGGTAAACGTAGCTATTTTGTGATTGAGGTTGATAAAGACATAACATTTCTGTTTAGCCACAGCTCTGAGTTGGAAGAACTGTGGGAAGAAGAATGACAGTATCCACGGAAATCGATACGCTTGTCCATGAACACTTCCGTGCACAGGTGACATTTTAGATTCATATGCCTCCACAGCAGATTCTGACTATGCTTGCTCTTTCAATACACATTTTGTGCCATTGCCACAACAAAGAGGGAATTGGCAGCTCTTCCATGGGCTGGGATCCATGGACTGTTTATACTCATAAAAATGAAATCTTCAAATGCCAGCTCTGCTCACCCCTCGATACAATACAATACAACCATTTAGCAGACGCTTTTATCGAAAGCGACTTACAGAGAGTGCATTCAGCTCGACTAGAAGAGCAACCACTTGATTCTACAATGTTTAAGCACATCATTCCTCAGTAAGCCACACAAACACCACAAGTGCCCTCCCCGCCCCAACCGCCAATGTTGTTATCTGTCAACTCCACAACATCGTTCAGATACTGCTTTAAGTTTTGCCAACAGAACTCACATATGCACGATGAAGATAAGGAACGTTACATGAAATAGCAATGTTCAAAGTAGCTGGTTTTAAAATGACAGCCCCGGAAACACATTTCTGAACTTGGATGCAAAAATCCTTGCAACAGAAACAAGCATGCCGTGATCAGGTTTGGGAACAGGTAACGGGAGTTATTCCTTTGTGTCCACTGCACCCCACAGCTCTGGGAACAGGTGGGACAGTTGATGCAAAAGGTACAGAAATAAAACCAGTGGTCCTCTTCTCCTGTATTCCACTCACCTTGGTGGGGCCTTGCTTGAGGCTGGTGATCGTAGCTCATAGTTCTTCTGAAGTACATCAGTCTTTAATATTGCATTTCATTTCCTTATTTAACTATTTATATGGAGCAAATTATATGCAAATGTAAGGCTATTGCAAATGTAACTTCCCAAACATTTGAGAGGAAACAATGTTCTTTCCGCATTGAATCTTCATAATCTGGCTTGGTATTTCTACATGTAATACCGAATACATGCACGCAATAATGTAACATGCATGTTACTGAAAACCATACTTTTATTCACAGCGTTGTTCAGAATTTATGGAATGGAAAACCCCTCCATACTTCTCTTGAACCTATTTTTTAATGAGATGATACATGCATGCACGGAACAACCTTCCTTGGTCGGCTCGGAGGAGGCGGTACATCGCCTTTGTCACTGCTGGTCACAGGGCTACGGCAGCAAACTCACCATACGAGGGGGGGATTGGCATGACAAGAGAGGTGTAATTGGCTACTGAATTAGGAGAAAATCAGGGAGAAAACCCCCCCAAAAAAGTACGTATGAACAGTATTCAGCCTTGTTTATTTTCGGCTCTACATACACACACGCCCTGTGAAAAAAATGTTGGTTAGTTTTACGGATGAGTACCAGAGAGCACTGACAGGAGGGTAGGTTATAATGTGTTTCACCTGAAATCCAGCAGGCTTTACCTGTACAGGGGCAGCGGCCGGGTTCTCCTCCGCCTGTACAGACTCTGAGCGGCCGTTCTGCGCCACCTCGTCTGGCCTCTCTGGGTCAATCATGGTGTCCTTCCATTCTGTGGGACAGATGGGTCAGGCACATGGCCATCAACTGCCAGCAATCACCCATACACTCTCTGTCTATACAACTGCTACTGGTCACCCATACACTCACTGTCTATACAATATACAATACCCTCCAAAATGATTCACACCTTTGATAGATGAGAAAAGAAGGCTGTACAAAATAAACAATACAGGTAATGAGCTATATTGTATGCTCAAAAAATAGGAAAATGACATTTTATACTAATATAATTGCTCAGTAAAAAAAGAGCATTTGTTTAACAAGTAATCATTTTTGTTCCCCAAAAAGATGTCAGTACTTTGTGCGCCCTGCCCGTTGCAAGGATAAAGAAGATAACTGAGGGAAGGGGGGAGGGGGGTGTTGTAGGGTTGCACCCTGCCCCATCTACCCCTCCTGGGTCGGGGAAGCATATCAGCCAGGAAACTGGTGATCGATATCGCCGTGCACTCTGGACAGTTCCGCAGTCGCATGAGCTGCTCGCGGGAGTAGGTAAGTCCATAGTGGTCGTGATTTTCCCTGGGGAATAGAATCGCTCCCCTGGAATTGCTAATCAGCAGTACAATGATAATAATACTCTTTGCAGAGTGTGCCATGTTGCTTCAGGAGACATAGAATCTGCCTGACATGAGACACTGACAGGCTGTGCGTCGAAATCTCCTAAAACGCTAGAAGACCGCTCGAGTGTTATCCTCTGTTCACTGCAAGATAAAAATTGCATGCCAAGTGCTTGGTGTACACTACCTACAGATGCATGTGTCATCGCACCGCACATACAGAGACCTGATTAGATCAACCTGTCACAGATGCTGAAGACAACTTTTACGATTTCTCCATATTCCAAGCTTACAGAACGAGGGACTCGGGTAAGACAAGGGTGGCAGGGTCTGCATTTATATCGACAACCGACGGTGTAATAGCATCAAAGTGCACAATCAGACCTGCACCCCAGATCTGGAGTTCCTCATCCTGTCACTTCGCCTTTTCTAGAGAGTTCCCCTCAGTCGTCATGAACTATGTATATTCCACCAAGTGCTAACATCCACACAGCGGCTGAGCTAGCTGCTCAAAGCACATCAACAATGCGAAATAAATACCCCCCAGTTTTTGTTTTAGGAGACTGTAATGCAGACTTGACAGACTTTTACCATCTTTTCACCAGTATGTCAAAGTTCCAACTAGATTAAATAACACAACTGACTTATGCTACGGCCACACACCTGAAGCATACACAGCCAAAGCACGACCACCACTTGGCTTTGCCGACCACAAAGTCATCTGCCTGCTTCTGCAATATCAGCAAGTGCTGAAAAGGCACAAACCCAGTCCACAGCGCCCAACAGTGGATGGAAGATGCAATTACTGAATTTCAGAGGGTGGGCTGAATGATCAAGTAACCACCACAACTGACTACATCCACTTTTGCATCGACGACATAATACAAACCAAGAAAATAAAATAAAATAAACGCCCCAAGTCAAAGCCCTGGATCACAACACAAATCAGGCACAGTATGAGGGAAAAACAGCTCGCTTTTCAGAATAAAAATCCCGCAAATCCATCAAGTGGTCCATCGGAATCCAGATTAACGGAGCCAAACAGAAATATAAGGACAAACTCAAACAGGACTTCATTACATTACATCAAACAGGACTTCAGCTCCATGAGCACCGAGCAGGCCCTCCAATGTGCTGAAACACTGACAGGATACCCCAGCAAACCCAGCACACTACATGTTCCTGATTCCATGTCCTCACAGCTAACTGCTTTTTTTACTCCCAATTTATACCAACGACTGCTCAGCTGAACGTGAAAAGCTGCTCGAGTCACTCCCCATGCCTCCACATCCAGTTACTCCAGTGTTCTCTGAAAATTATGTCAAGACTGCAAAACCAACAAAGTCCCAGGGCCAGATGGCCTCTCAGGGCACGTCCTGAAGGTATGTGCCACTAAGCTCAGTCTTGCCTTCCACCCTCTGTTCAACAAATCCTCTGACTCTGAAACAGTCCCTGTCCTGTGAAGAACCTCCACCATAGTGCCTCCGCCTAAGCGACCCCGCCCAACTGAGCTGAACTACTTCAGACCGGTGGCACTGACGGCCACCGTAACAAAGTGCCTGGACAGGCCTGTACTCAACAAGGTCCTCCCAGTGGTCAGCTCACAACTGGACACACCCAAATTCACTTACAAGGCTAGAAGGGGGACAGCAGATGCTGTGGCATGTATGCTACACAGAGCGCTAGAGCATATGGAAGCACCTGGAAACCATGTATGGCTACTTTTGATTTCAGTTCTGCTTTCAACACCGTCCGACGTCAACAAATGATAACCAAACTCTGTGACCTGAATGTACAGCCTGACCTCATCCACTGGCCCAGAGCACAGCTTCCTCAGTAACAGACCACAGTCTGTCAGCATAATGGATCATATGTCACCCACCACCATCACCGACACTGGGGCACCACAAGGCTGCAATCTGAGTCTGTTTCTGTACACCCTCTACACCAATGACTGCCATTCCCCACCCCCACCACAACCACCACAATCAACTTTAATTACTCTGACAACACTGCCATTCTTGCACTCCTCAACAACAATACACTTACAGCCTACCAGGACACTACCAACCACTTCACAAAATGGTACAAGTACAATTTTCCCCCCGGCTCCATTCACCATCAGTGGAGAGGTTGTCGAACGGGTGGAGTGCTTCAAATATCTCAGCAAATCATAAGACAGCAAACTCACCTTCGACCAACACACCATGGACATGAATAAACGCTGCCAACAAAGACTGTTCCTAATCTCGAAAAAGCTCTGCTCCCTCCAGGCACAACCCCATCTGCTCCTACTTCTGTAATGCAGCATCATCCAGCCTGTCGTCCTCTATGCATCAATCTGTTTCCACTTCCTACTCAGTCAAAAACAAAATCACTCTCCTAAACATTTCACGCGCAGCTTCAGCAGTCATTGGACTCCCTACACCCAACACCGACGACCTGCACACAGCAGGAGTCAAACCCAAGGTCACCGCTATCTTTTCTGAACCGGACCACCCACTACACCACCACTTCATCTTGATTACCCTCAGGCCGAAGGTACGGGTCCGTATCTTGGAAGAAGGCACGCTTTGGAAACAGCTTTGTGCCCCTTGCCATCAGAACTATAAACGATACTCGGACCTAACCAATTCACTCACCCTGCGCGCGCACGCACGCACGCACACACCTTCTGGACTCTTTTGTATTATATTGCCTGTTGGTACTGCAGTTAATATCTGACTGCCTTTTTATGTTTTTCTACCTACATGTGACTCTTGCTGTTAATGTTGTTGTTGTTACTGTCCTTTCTGATGCATGAAATGACACTTGTTGGCTGTGGAGAAAAAAAATACTCTTTGAGGACAATACAGTTCCTTCCTCATATATTTAGTGGATATTGGAACAAGATTTTTTTGTCCACAATGGCTTGGTACTTCTTCGGAAGCCAACCCCATCGCTGGTGTGCATGGCCAAAAAGCGAAATTTTGGTCTCATGTGAGCATAACACCCGGTTCCAATCAGAGTTCCAATAATGTCTAGCAAACTTATTTCTGAAACAGGAAGCCATGGGAGACCACAATACTAAAATTACGATTAACTTAAAAAAAGTAGTATGTTAATGCAGATTTATTTTCCTGGATAAAATATTATTAGGTGTGAATAATTGTGACAAATGTCTTGTGTCCCATTGTAACACATAGCCAAAATCCCTTTCTCTGAGCAATAGCATGAGTATAAAGAATATAATTTTGCCATTGTTTTGCATACAATATAGCTCATTACCTATATTGTTTATTTTATACAGCATTCTTTAGAGGGTACTGTATATGTTGCATTAGCACTGGTTTATGGTTTATCTTGCATAAAAGGTGAAAAACATGAGTGGAAAACTCCCCCTTTGCTTTATGATTCATCATAATTGAAGTTCACTTCACAAATACATGCAAAAGACAATCACTCAAAGAGCAGGAGACCATGTGGTGGGTTACGGTTACCTGAACAGAGTGTTTCGGAGTCCAACATCCCGCCCTGTCGGAAGCTGTCCAGATCCTCCATTTTGACCTTGCTCCAGGGGATGTAGGTGACGCCCAGCTCCACGTCCCAGTACTGTTTGTACTCCGGCTTGATGCCCTTGTTCAATGCCCAGGCAATCTGTCCCAGAGAGGGTGAGACCAACCACACTCAAAGCATCTGATCCAATCACACAGAGAGGCATGTGTTGGACCAATAAAAATTACCAGGCACCCGATGGTAGTCAAATGAGATGACAGTAACCAAACGTCAGACACAGTGCACTACATTGTACCAGTACATAACTTAACATTTTTATTGCAATCTGTCCAGGGAGGGCTCATGAAAGTCATCCTTGGCTAAATGAATCTGGTACAATACAACAAACAGAAAAATGAATATTAAAAACTGGACATGATCCCTGACCAATAACTGAAATAAATTCATTATAAATGAACTATTGGTAAGCAAAGTAATGAAGAGGTAAAAAAACAACAACAACACTGTTTCTGGGTGTCTATCACACTTAAGAGGTAGCGGCACAAAGAGCTTAACGGCAGATGTCAAATCACACAAAGGGTTACTGCACACTACCTTAATGGCTTTCTGGTTGACTTTGTAGGAGCCTCTGCTGAGTTTCTGCAGGGCCCTGAAGGCATCCTGTCTGTGGACCATCACAATGTAGGCACAGCCCCTGGGAGGGATCATCTGAGGATAAGGAGAACCTGTTAGTGCTCGTGCCTGCATGCTGTTCAATGACACCTTATGCTGTTCAGAATTATTTATTGGCCAAGTACGATGTACAAGGACACTAAAAGCATTGACCAATTTGGCCTGTAGAGACCAGCTCTAAAACCTCACTCTGTGTGTGTGTGGGGGAGGGGATAACACTACCCATGGTCAACTCCTGCAGGAAGAATCGGGAACACACCTTGGGAGCGCATCAGTCCCGCAAAGATAATTTACAGTACCGAGGCACTCTCAACATTTTCAAGCAATAATCTTTCAGTTCCAAATGACAGCAGGTACAGTATCAGAAAAGAAACCCTGAGCCATCTAACAGGCCCCATACGTCCACCCTGTCCAAACTCACATTGATGGACTCGATCTGGCCAAACTCCTCCAGCAGGCAGGCAACGTCCTGCTGCTGTGTCCTCTTATCCAACTGGCCCACCCACAGCGTTGTGCTGCATACTGAGGCAGTTAAAAAACATACATCAACATCATCATCATCTTATGCTTTTGTCCATGATGATCAGAGCATCAGAGACTACAGTGCAGAATTCAAATATAAATAACAAAGTATAGTACAAGGTTTTAATACTCTGACAATCAGATATAACCTCTGGCTACAAAGCAGGCTGAGAAACCACAGACAGTAGAGAACTGCAATCAGCTATTAAGAAAATAATTCACATCCATCAACTACAGTCGGTTTGATGACCAATGAGGTGAAGCAGAGGGTGTGGCCATACCACTGAGGGTGTCGTTCTTGATGTTGGGAAGCCCCTTCTGCCGGCGCTCGCGCTCCCTCTCGCGCTCCCTCCTCTCCTGGGACCGCGACCGGGGCGAGTGCCGACGCCGGTCCCTCGACCGTGACCGTGACCGGCGGTGTCGCGACCGACGAGTCCGGGAGTTTGACCGAGACCGCCTCCTCTTTGGGGATCTGGGAAAGGAAAAACACAAAAAACATTGTTCCTTTTTTTTTTTTTTTTTTTTTTTTTTTTTTAAGAACACAAGAATACATAATGACGAGAACGGGCCGTTCAGCCCATCTAGGCTCATCATGTCCTAATCTGAAGAGTATCTAGTACTGCATCTAGCCTAGACTTGAATAGCTGCGGGACTCCACTGCCCACAGCACCTAGGTCAGATATGACCCCACCTACTGTTTCTCTTTGTGTTTGCCCTTGCAGCCAATTATGAACCCACTCAAACAACTCTTGAAATTCCTACTGAATTCATTTTAACAATGGGGCTCTCATGTGGTACCTTGTCCAAATATATAATATCATAAGCATGGTTCAGGTCACATAAAAGATTTTCTTCTGATGTTTCCCCACAATTTAGTAGCCAACTACCCCCCCCGTATTGTGAGCTCGCTGCTGGAGTCCTGAGACCTCCGAGCTGGAACTCGCCAAGCCGTCAACTGTAACTCCAGTACACATAAAGCCACTCTTATTCACAGTGAGCTAATATCGGCTTCCCTCCCACCTCCGTAGGGCAGACAGCCAATTGCTGCCCCCTAGCGGCACTCGCATCCGGACTGGCGCATCCGGGGAATCGAACACCAGGCCCTATGGCCCTCTAAGACCAGGGAAGAGGACCCCAGACTTAAATAACATATAGCAAATTCATATTCCTACCTGGAGGCTGACCTGGATCTGGACTTTCTGCCATCTGGTCGATGCTTTCCGTCCTTGTTTAAAGGTGGATCTACTTCCATAGACATTTCCTGAATGTATGGGGAAAGGAGGAAGTAAAAAAACAGGCTTAATGCAGGCCACCGTGTTTGATACTGTTAAATTACTGGCTGTATCAAACCGAGGAAAAGCCATAAAAACGGGAGGCAGCAACAGCTGAGGGGGGATGTCGTTTCTGGAGATTTCTGTAAACTATGCTAGCCAGAATGTACTTTGTATCCATGCTGCAATTAAGCGTGTGCTTGCTAGTGTTGTTTATAAACGTGCAGGGTTTAAAATCGAAAGGACTGAACTACACATCACTTAACATACCCGAAGGAGGTCAGAGAGGAAGTAAGCTTGAGAATGCTTTGTTTTTGGACAATTACAAAATATTGGCACTGGACAGGATTGTCATCCATAAACAATGGATGACTTTGCACACTGATTTAGAATCCATTGTTCTACAAAGCAAGTGGGTTCATTTTTGGGATCAAGCGACCATCTAGACTTAGGAACTACAGTAGAGGAAAGAAAATTATACATGACTAAAGGAACTGATAAAAAGCACACTGTCGCTTTCTTACAGCTACACCACTAGTGGTGTGGATGGTGGAATGATTTTGTGACAAGAGCAAACTGAATTATGTATTAACTGTGAGAAACATGGCAAATGATTATGGCTTTTTAGTGCTATGCTTTATTAAATGCCTAAGTACGTGACCTTTGTGATACTCTAAGTACAGCCCCAGTGAAAACCTTGCCAATAGAAATAATGAAGTTGCTGCAAATATTAAATGTTAAAGCCGGAGCAACAACACCAGTTGTGCTTTTCCACAATCGAATTGTGTAATAGTTATGAACAGAATTCCCAATGCAAGTATACACTTCAAATTTCTATTTTAAGAGCTTTTTGAAAAAGTAAGGCCGAAAAAAGCCCAATCCCCAAAGTCTACATCAACCGCGTCGGAAAAGCACGAGTCAGATCCACATGTCATAGCGAGAACGGAAGAGGGGATTATGGCGTTACACTGCACTGAAATGCATTGAGCATATAGCAACTACAATATTCTACACTCTTAGAACTAACTTTAATAATCAACAATCAAACCATCTGCTATGTATTCGATCACACGTGATGGTTTTTACAATAATTTGCTAGACCGTTTTGCGATATTCATAGGGAAAGAAGCTAGCTAGCTACCTAGCTAACATTACTACCGGCTAGCTACTGCTAACGTTAGCTATGTTGAGTGCTGGATAGCAGCAAGCTAGCGCAGGCTAGATTTGTTATACTGTATGTTCCAGCTGTCTTTATATTAAACATTTTCTACATACCATGTCTACGTCTTTTCCGTTTCTTTTGTTTAAATCACAAGTAGCTAGCTAGCTAATTTTATAAATCTACATAGCTCAGTTATGGTATATAATTATAAACACATCGTTATTGTAATATAGGCGCTAGCTAGCTTAGCTGGGCTGGTATCATATGACATGCAAAACATTACGCATCTTCCGTCCGCCTGCCTACTGTACATGTGCGATGTGAATCATGAAAACGCCCGCATAGATAAAGACCGTAAATACATTTGTTTAGCATTATTAATTAGTTTCATATTCAGTGGCCGTAAAATCAATAGTAAAAGTGGGAAAACAATATTTCTGTGTTGCGATGACCACTCATAATGAGAGTGTCTGCTGTGGGGAGTACAGGCAGATACTCAACACTATGCGTGAGTCCGTCCAACAGTGCGAGTGTATTACCGTACACCCAGGGTTCGCAACTGTTTGCCTGGACTCATGTCCTCAGGATGGTCGGTAGCTGGCTAGCTAGCTGCTATAGCTAGCAGGCTACCAGTTAGCAGTGCTAGCAGCTAGCTCCAGATCGTGTTCTATCTATTACGTCACATAAATTGCGTAGGTAGATTTACAAGATTTGACAGATTCTTGAGTTACGTTTTTAAACTTAAAATATGCATATGTGTTTTCAAATAAATAGTATCACAAACTTACTATGATATAGTTAGGGGGTATTTGAGAGACATGTATCATCACTTTTGCAAGGTAAATTCGCTGGTGCCTACACTTTAATCTGGCAGGGGGGAAACAAACTTTTGATTTTCCAAAACTGACATAATGGGGTCCTTGTGGTCTCTCAGATCCAGTTCGGCCACGCCGTCTGCATTGTTTTGGACCAATCACACACCAGGTAGATTGCCATTTACGAGGATTATTAGTTCAGAAAAGGTCTGTCAAATCCAAGGGGGTCAGGGGAACGCCCTCACCTGCGATGGGTGTGCCATGTGCTGGGCGTAGGCCTCGTTTTGGGGTGGGTAGGCCCCGGGGAAGGTGGGGGGCACTGCAGCAGTCTGCTGTGGCAGGAGGGGCTGTCCCATGGGCTGCATCATGCCAGGGAAGGGCTGGCTGTGCATCATGCCGTAACCTTGGAGCTGTCCGTTTGGGGGAAGGGCAACCTGAGGGAGAACACCGCATCTCATGTTGAGACGGAATCTGTATCTCTGTGTGTGTGTGTGTGTGTGTGTGTGTGTGTGTGTGTGTGTAAGTGTATGCGTGTGTGTGTGTGTGTGTGTGAGAGTGTGTGTGTGTGTGTGTGTGTGAGAGTGTGTGAGTGTGAGAGTGTGTGTGTGTGTGTGTGTGTGTGTGTGTGTGTGTGTGTGAATGTGTGTGAATGAGTGGGTGTGTATGAGTGAGAGAAAGTGTGTGAGTGAGTGGGTGCGTTTCTCTGCACTTTTTCAGCTGTGGTAGACAGCCTCTCCAGTTTGGAGAAGGCACTATTTTATGAACCCCTGAACTGTTATGAAATACTTGTGTAAATGATTCATGGATTGTGAAATCTGTGTGAATACTGTGATGTGTATTGACATTGGGTAAATACAAGGTCCAAGACAGCCCTGAGATTTAAAAAATGAGAGCCCTTTTTTTGGCATTTATCTGTGGTCCTGGTGTATTTCCTCATACAAATCTGCTTTGGCAGACGCTCCAGATCAATGAACATTTCATATATTTTACATTGAAAATTATTTCTGTATACCCCATATAGCATCACAATACCAACGGCCCTCCCCTGCCCGCGTGCACACCCGAGAGCAGCGTGGCATACCTGATGGGCGGGGTCTTGCGTCATGCCCATCATCTGTGGGGGGAAGTGCTCCATGTGTGGGATCTGGGAGGGGAGCTGGGGGTAGCCCGGCTGCTGCACGTTCTCCGGGAACCCGCTGAGGAGCAGAGCAGCACAATGATGAGGAAAATCAAAGGAATCCTGTCAGGAATTTGCTCAGGAAATAAAATCACTTAAGTGAAAAAAAGAGATGCCCTCTTGTCAGCATAAGTAGTGTTGTGCCCCCTTACTTTGTTTTACATGTAAAGCTGAGAGTTTGGTAATGACCTCATTTGAGCAGCACCTACAATAATGATACCACAGAGCCTCAACATCACAAGCTCTGAGAAGCATTGTTCTTTAGTGTTATGTCACATGCAACCACACCGCACACCTGACTGGATAAGCAAATTAAGTCGGCATGCCTTTTTCTCCGTTTGAGTCTGCAGCAAACTTACAAAGGGGGAGGGACGGACATCGAGTCATCTTTCTTGGCATCCTCTCCGCCCTCCGGCTCGTCGTCATAGTCGAAACGATCGAGAAGTTTCTGAAAACAGAGAAATGCACACACACACATCCACAGAACCGAATGAATGAGGAAATTGGAAAATTGGCAAAGAGGAATTGACAAAATCTACAAAATTGACTTGTATCTGGACTCCCTCTACTGGCCGGGATTCACTATTCACTGTTCACCCAACATCACTATTCCTCAGTAGCATATGCCCGCAACTTCATCAACCAAGCTTCAACAACCCCTCCTCCCCCATCCCAATAGAGAAAAATAGAGGAGTGTGGCTTACAGTCACCTTGTCGAACGCGGCCTTCTGCTCCACGGGCTGGGGGCCGAGGGGGTTGCGCTGGGGGACGACGATGGGAGCAGGGGCAGCGACGGGGGCGGGGGCGGGGGCGGGGGCAGGGGCAGGGGCAGGGGCAGGGGCAGCAGGGGCGGGGGCGGGGGCAGGTGCCTGGTGCTGGAGCTGCAGCTGGGCCATCATGTTGTTCTCCAGAGCTGGGGACTGCGGCTTGCCTGGCTGCTGGAACGTCTGCAGCATTTGTTGGAGCTGGTGGAGGGTAAAAGGTGAAATTGATACCTAGCCATTTAAAGGTTATTATGTTATTTGCACTGAAAGGCAAAAAGCAAGAGATAGACAACATGTACTGACAATCAATTCAATTTCAATTCAGTTAATTCAGAAAATTCATTAAAATTAAATTCATGAATTGAACATTTCTCACAATGTTCTATGAATATTTATTTATTGTGATCTGAATTTCAATTAATTTCCTGAACTGACCAAGTTGAAATGGAATTGATCTCAACTCTGCAGACCGTACTGCACTTGTGTGACTGTATGGCCTGTGAAACCTTCCTGTCCTGGCAGGAAGGGGCGTGGCTAACCTGTTGGCCCTGGGAGGACTGGAAGAGTTGAGCCACGGCGGCGAATGCGTCTGAGTTCTGCAGCTGTGGCACGGCTGCCACGATGGAGTTGGCAGTGACCGCCGGCTGGGGCTCCACGGCTACCTTAACCGGGGTGGTGGGAGAGCCTGCCAGCAGAGATGGGTGTGTATGTATGTATGTACGTACGTAAATACGTACGTACGCACGCACGCACGCACACAAAAATTAAGACAAAAAGTTAGACATTGAAGCATGACCTGGAACAATTCAAAGGAATCAGTCTCCTCTGTAAAAACGATCCTGGAGCATTGCAAGGACTTTTAATCAAAAACAAAAGCTTAACCTGCAATCAAACTGAGCGCCCTGTGTTATCAGTGAGGGGCCTACCTGCATCTGGAATGTCATTCTCCACATCAGGCATCCCTGCACTGCTGCTCGAACCCGCAGCCATGTCCAGCAGAGGTTGGATGATCTCAATCTTAAACACCCCATTCTTCTGCCACAGGTTCAAAACACGCACAATTTTACTCTGCAACACAAACCATGAGACAACACCACATCACTCACACGCCTCTATGTTATCCACAAATGCTATAATAGCAATCACAAGACCTTTCCGACAGGGAAGGAAGGAAGGAACCAGCAGGAGACCAAAGCATAACACAGGTATGCTGAGCACTATTGTGCATACTCTCAACATGGTTAGGGAGCTGGGCTTGTAACTCAGAGGTTGCAGGTTCAATTCCCAGGTGGGGCACTGCTGTTGTACCCTTGAGCAAGGTACTTAACCTGAATTGCTTCAGTAAAATATCCAGCTGTATAAATTGATTATATGTAAAGAAATGTAAACTGTGTAAGTCGCTCTGGATAAGAGCATCTGCAAAATGCCTAAAATGTAAATGTAATGTCAACATGCATGGTACACTCCTGTCTTTGTTCTGTCTAACCATGCACTTTGCTTTTGTTATATTATATTCAAATTTTCTTCTCGTTTGTTATATTACATTTTCATACACTCATTTTCTTTTAATTTCTGTAAAGCACTTGCTATACAAATTGCTATACAAATAAGGCTATTATTTTATTTAAAATTTAGTTTTTTTATTTGATCCCGTACCCAATTTGGTACTCCCGCTATTCTTAGGTCAATCCCTCCCTCATAGTAGTTCGCTGCTGTACCTCTGTGACCAGCAGTGACAAAGGGGAAGCATCGTCTCCTCCGAGACGGCACTCGTCATGCTGTCGACTGTAACTCCGACACCCCAGAACCACTCCTGTGCACAGCGAACAGTGTCGGCTTCCCTCCCCCCTCCCTGGGGCGGACAGCCAATTGCCGCCCCCGGTGGCACTCCCGGCCAGAGCAGACTCTGGCGCGACGGGGAATCGAACCCCGGTTGCCGTGGCCAGCGTCGGACGTTGAAACCACTAGACCACGCAGGAGGCCAAAAATAAGGTTATCATTAACATTTCCTTAGTCTGTCCCCTTAGTCTGATGGCGAACAGTGATGGAGGCCTACCCTATCTTCAGTGGGACACAGACAGAGGTTCTCAAATGTGCCCATGATGTTTTTCGTGAACCTTGGCCCAAAAACATCCTTGTCTGCACCGAACTGGTGACGAGACTGTCGTACAATGGAGTCCACCACGTAGAGTCCCGGGACTTTGTATTCTGGTTTGCACTGGAAGGTGAAGGGGAGAGGAGGGGGAGGAAAGCATTTCAGATCACATTCTGGTTTCAGAAGAAAAACTTATAAAAGTGAATATAGAACTTATTTTTGCAATAGTTTACACTCTCTTTGCTTACCTTTTTGATGAATTTCTCAACAATCTGGACAACATGCTTATACAACTAAAAAGAAAACATATGATTCATCATGAGTAACATTACATTCAGTACAGCAAGACTCATCACAGGCTGAAATCACAGATTGACATATCACTCATTACTGACAAGTGTGAGATGCACACACACACCCACCACCACACTCCAGTTACTGCTGTCCTGAGGAAATAAAATTAATCACTTACACAACAATAGACTCATGCCATAAATGTAATCTGCAGAGGGCTGTCACGGTCATAAAAATGTGTTTGCCGGTTAACCTTCATAATTATAACAGTTTTGACAATTAAACCACAGATTTTTTCAAATAAATGATTTCTTTGATTTGATTTACCCAATATTATAGTGGCAGAGATTCTCATGACTTTTTAAAAATGCTATTAAAGCAGTCACCACTAGAGGGAAGACCCTGCATACCCCACATCTTAGATTTGAGTTACTGGGAGGAGAGGGAGAGAGTTGTGATAAATTAAACTTCGTAAAGGTTTGCAAATAATGTTTTAGTATGAAAGGTATACTTATTATTTATTGTCTGCTATAGTCTGTCTTATTATTATACATTTTATTGTATTTCATTAACATGCATTATGGACACAAATCCACCTTTTCATAAAGGAAAAGCAATTTTATTGGTTTGCACAACAAAGTGGCCGCAACATAATCTGCTTTCTGGAAGTGCGTACTATTTAACAGTTATCAGAGTCAATATCTCAAAGAGTATACATAAGAATATGGTCAAAATAGGCTGGCTTCATTATCAACAAAAAAAACACCAGAAGAATACTAAAATATTCAATATTCAAAGATTCATACGTTTAACATAGCCAGGACATATGGCAAAAATGCTAACATGTTTCATGAGGCGGTTTTGTAAAGTGAAAATAGTGATTATCTGAGGTTTGTTTGAAGTTGTCCAAGCTATGAACATTAGCTTTTACAGCTCTTATTAAATATTATTTTAGCCCATATTTTGCTATTTTCATCATGGACACATTGTTTCTTTGCATTGGGAAGTGAACACTTTAGGATTTTACTGTTGATAATTACTATGTACATCATCTCGAAAACAAACAGGAATAACTTCGACCATCATAAAGCCAAGCTTTCTAGCTTTATGATGCATGTAACATGAAATATCAAAGTACAACATGTCAACAGCAAAGTATGATTTGCATGGCTCTGAAATAAATATAGAGAAGAAAAATATGAAAAGTCATTTTTTATTTTTTCATTAGTTTCGGATTTTTTCAGAATTTTTATCCATTTTTCTCCCAATTTAGTAGCCAATTACACCCTCTATTTATTTCGATTTACCCTCCCCATGCAAGTCGTCTCCACAAGGCAAGCTAATTCTCAGAGGGCAGTGAACTCCGCTTCCTTCGGGATGGAATTCGCCCACCCACGTTGTGGAGACTCCTTACGTGCTTCACGGCGAACCCGAGCCAGCTCACCCTCCCCCCTCCCCCTGGGGCAGACAGCCAAATGCCGCCCCCAATCGGGGCTGATGACCAGGGTACAGATACAGACAGGCAGCGCACACCATATCAGACCAGCCAAAATATGGTGCGTTAAATCGCTATGCTATCCACTGCCCCTGTTAGTCATTTGATTTTGACTGTGGCTAGTCTCCATGACTGCCGGTCAGGCAGTTATACGATTCCCGCGACAGCGCTATTCTGCACACATCTACTTACCTTAATAGCTTTTATGGCCGATTTGGTTATCGAAATCATCTTCGCTCGAGAAATTGGTGGCTTCATGTCCATCAAGGAGAACAACTGTTAAAAACACAAAAAAAGAAGCATTTGGTTAATTACATGTAACTGATGTTTGTATTTGTATTGATTCTAATTATCGCTTCCATCATGAAACCAGCATCACAGCATTTGCGGTACAGCAGAGAGAGAGTGCAGTGCTGATGGCCAATTGGCAGTGAAAACCTTGACATTTCACTGAAAGCACAGAGTTTGGGTCTTGACACGAATGCACATGCACAGTCAAGCTGCACTGTTTCTGTCCACCTCCACATACAGGTAACTGCCAAAATAAAGGAAACACCTACATAAAGTGTCTTTTTTGGGTACTGGGCTACCACAAGCCACCAGAACAGGTTAACAGCTTGGCATAGATTCTACAAGTGTCTGGAAATCCAGTGAAGTGATGCAACACCATTCTTCCATGAGAAATTCCATAACCTGGTGTTTTGTTGATGGTGGTGGAAAAATACTGTCTCAGGCGTCACCCCAGAATCTCCCATAAGTGTTCAATTGGGTTGAGATCTGGTAACTGAGATGGCCATGGCATATAGTTTGCATCGTTTTCATGCTCATCAAACTACCAGTGGCCATCCCTGTGGATGGGGGCATTGTCATTCTGGAAAGGACCTCTCCCATCCGGATAGAAATGCTTCACCATTGGATAAAGGTGATCACTCAGAATGGGCCTGTATTCATTGGTGTTTACCTTGCCCTCTAAGGCATTGAGTGGACCTAAACCATGGCAGAAAAATGCACCTCACACCCTAACAGATCTGCTAGAACCCTTCACTGTGGGAAACAAGCGCTCGGGCCTGTAGGTTTCTTCTGGCATGCGCCACACGCGCTCATCCGCTTGTTGAGAATAGGGTGAAGGATGACTCATTTGACTATTACTTTTTTACACTGCTCAGTAAACCACTGCCTGTGTTCTTTGCATCACCTTACTTGTAAACTTGCATTTTTAGGTGTAATAAAGGGTTTATGCACTGCAACCTGGCCATAGTAAACTGCCTGCTCACACCCTAGATTGATAATTGCAGTCAACTGATTCCAAGTTGCTTGTCTGTTTTCCTTTTAATCTCAAACCAATGCATGGACATCACGGTCAAGGAGTATGTGCTTTCGACCACAGTTGCCCCGAATGAACGAGTTCTTTCCCTCAGACTTCCATGCCAACATCACCTTAGCTACTGTTCCTCGTGAAACATCAGCAAGTTGAGCAGTCACTAAAACTCCTGCAAAACTTGCCAAAGGACATCAACCCATTTTCATTTTACATTTTAAGCATTTAGTAGACGCTCTTATCCAGAGCGACTTACAAGATGACAACCCCTCCTTAGCCTCACAGCCTAATACTCATTCAGACAAAATAAAAACAGAAACAGGAAACCCAAGGCCCAATTGTTATGTGTATTGCGAGTTTCCGGGCAGGTCACAGGAGCCGTGGAGTCTGTTCAGCTCACAGCTCAGGGTGGACCCTAAACCACCAAGCACTCCTCTTCGTTCTCAGCTAACTACTCTCATTACAGCCTCTCTCTGACTCATCCTGTACCTTAGAGACCCTCCAGAGACCTTGCCCCATGCTCTCCACATCCTGCTCCCATCACTAGGCTCCTCTTCAAATGGCAGTGTGTATAGTGAAGGGCATTTCCTTTTGAATACTTTTAATGAGAACAAACAGCGAAAAACATCCATATCTGGCACAGATGTCTGTCTGAGGTGCAAGGGTCAATAGTAAGAACAGTAAAACCCAGTAGGGTGGAAAGATTTGGAAATTGCAGAAAGTATTAATTAACAACTATAAGCAAATGCAGCAATGGGGCTCACAGGAGAGTATATACAGTAGCTATACAGTATTTGCAATTAAGATGTCATTGAGTGGTGTGGACTTAGAACTCCTCATGCTTACTCTGATAATGTTAAATTAACATGTTCTTGATAATGTTCTTCTTCCCCAACATTGTTTGCCGACACCGCCCCCAGGCCTGCCAGTAACCAGTTTAGCACAGGACAGGTTACAGGGGCCAGAGTAGCACAAGAGGCTCCCGCTCATGTCAACAAAAACTACAGTGCACAGTGCACAAGCATGCAGAGCCACACTAACACCAGCAAGCCTGGTTCCCACACAGCAGTGGGAACAGGGGAGAGAGCGAGAGAGACCAAAATAATGGAGTGACAACTGGGGTTTATGTGTCCCTTCCCCTTGATGACAAGTATGTAACCCCACAACGAGTCACATCTCTGCAGCAAAAAGGTAACTGAGGTCATGTTCCACATTCGCCAGAGGCACATAGAGAGCAAGATACAATTTCAGGACATTAAAATGCCAACTCTTTCACTCACGCATATTCATTAGGCACAGGTTTTAGATTGATCTGAAAGCCATGTCAAGTGAAGACTACAAGGTGTACCCACAAGCACAAAGTCACTCAGTTTGTTCACAAACAAACAAAATCTCTCTCTCTCTCTCTCTCACACACACACACACACACACACACACACACACACACACACACACACACACACACACACAACAAACAATCAGCACTGGGCGGCAATGTTAGCATAATGGTTAAGGAACTGGGCTTGTAACGCAAAGGTTGCACTGCAGTTGTACTCTTGAGCAAGGTACTTAACCTGGATTGCTTCAGTATAAATGGATTGTATGTAAAGAAATGTGAAACTGTTTAAGTTGCTCTGGATAAGAGCGTCTGCTAAATGCCTGTAATGCAATGTAGCACTTGATACTGTTGCATGTCTGCTAACATGGACACTTACTGTGGGAGTACAGCATGTGTGGGTCTGAAGCACAGAACTCACTTGCATTTCAGATGACCATGACAGTTTTACAAATGGCATTTTCTTAGTGTAAGAGCTGAATGTAAATATTGTTTCATTCTATTCCACTCATTTTACTACGTTCCATTTCTGACCACATATCCTCATCTCAGCTGTCAACCCCACAACATTACAATCTGTAACGGATTTATATGTATTTTTAATGGAGCTATTGAAGAAGAGTAACTGGCGTATTTTAAAGCGCTATAGATGGGTCCCGTAAAGTAGTGAACGAACGAATTTCACGTGCTGCCAAAACTACATTGAGAGTGTGGGAGAAAGTGTGTGAGCAAGATCACTGTTCATACCGCGCCTAAAAGTGGGTTCCGATCAGATAATGCGAGAAGCAGGTAACAAAAAAGGTTAAGTACCGTTTAATAATCTTATGAACCCAAACTTTTTAGTACATAACACTTAACAAATGTATAACGTAACTTAATTCGATATGTAAAATATCCCCGTGGTTACGATGACGCCAATTATTTGAACTTGACACAATTAGCTAGCTAGCTAGTTAGTTAGTAACCTAACCATGGAAAGCAATGGAAACCATTGTTATATATATTTAAGATACGAAAAATATTAGAAACTAGTCCTTCGACTGCTTGCTGGAGAATTGAGTAACTTTTTATTTAGTTTCGTTGGGAAGTCATGGGGGCAGGGCCTATTTCACTACGTTTTTAACTGTGGGTGTCAGATCAAAGGCCACATGCGAACACAAGCTCTAACGTTAGCTATTTCAACGTTGATTGCAACATCAAAAACAAGCCAACGGTCCAACAACCAACTTGCACCTTAAAAGGGAAAATATTGTACCAAACTGCACATTAACAACAACAACCTCTCTCGCTTTCTCTCTTGCTCATACACACACCACTATAGCACCACTAGGCACAGACAAGGAAGTGCCACTGACGATATATCCCCGCTGACTCTCTAGCTAGCTGCTAGCTAATATTAGCTAGCTACCTTGGTAACGACGCACAGTCGAGTTGCGCTCGTCTCACACACTAAATGCTGGTATCGTTTGGCCTACTTTCGGATAGGATCTGGTTTAAGCTCAATTAAAGTTATGCAATGCACACAGGTAAACAAATCAACTATTTGCGTTGCAGTCGGTTCGCTTCTGTCAGTATCCATCCGAATGTGACACATCGATAGCAAGCTAGCTACACACCCACACTGAACCCGGTTAGCTGGCTAGCTAATGTTAGCTTTCTTGGTAGATCAGCCGTCACGCCACACAGTCGACTAGCTAGCCAGCTAACTTAGCACGGCGAGGCTGTGTATGCAATGCACGAAGGACACAAACTGGCCAGGTGTTTACATGCTGTGCCCAGAGCACACATCGAAATGTCCTTATACTATCACTTTCACAGTAGGAGTGCATTTTGAGCGTGCGGCCTGGGAGCAATTCTACTCTGCGGCCTCCACAAGTGCAGACTCAGACATCCAATTCAATCAATGTATAGGCCCCAGTCGGTCATAAAGACTAGCTTACCTCCTGGTTGAAAGCGTTGACAGCATCCATGGCCTCCCGTCTCTACGACTTTTTCTCCGTACCGTCCAACACCCTGATATGAGCAATGTTTATCTCCGGATAGGCCGGTCTAACATGTCCGCTCCCAGCAGCTTTCAGCAGCAGACGGTCGGCGGGTATGGAGACGAGCGCGGAGCAGGATGGGATTGCTACAATCTCACAGATCTCCGCAGTGTGGCGGTGTTGTCTGTAATGTCCTCAAAATGACTGCATTTCATAGACAATGTTATTCTGTTTCGCGTTCCATTTTCGTTTGAAAGGAATGCAGTTTCGTTTTTGAGATGTTCAGTAAATTATAATACATTAAATAAAGTAAATTCGCGAAACGAGCAGTCCAAAATACATGATTATGATTATTATTATTGTTGTTTTGATGTTGTTGTTGTTGTTATTATTATTGTTATGGTTGTTATTGGTCATGTTCATGTTGATATTTGATTTAGGAATTCTATACAGGCAGTTATTTTGAACAGCAGATGTTCACATTTTGATGAATATTTGGATCAAATATAGCATGACATTTGAAACAAAAATGTATGTAAATTATTCAAATAACAATTGTTCTCAAATATGCTTTTTCAAAATAGTCAAATAATTCCGCTTATTTTAACAAAAAGTATCTGAACATTTAATAGCCTGTCATCGCTTGCTACGCTTGTAGTATTAATAAAGGTCACTAGGTGGTGTGTCGTTCCCGTTTTTGAATGTTTTCATAGCTCCATATCCACCCCTTAAAGGCTGTTTTCATGTTGTAAAAACATTCATATATAACATAGGTGATTTAGTCAGAAAAAAATGTTGTTTTGCTCATTAAAATCAAAACAGTATAACCCCTCTAATGAAAGCAGTGAGGGGGGGTGCTAATTGTCTCACTGCGGGATGTCTAACTCATTGGTAGCCTGTAAGGGGAGCACAATAAAAAGGACACGGTTAAATAGTTACAGTACCTCTCACATCATTCAGGCCCAACTGAAAACAACAGTTGAGAGGTTCGCTTTGTCAATCATTTGTGTATTAATTAAAGCTTATTTTGAACATGTTTTCTTTCAAAATGTGTTGCCAATAAGATTTGATTGATCGCACACATGTTACAACCCATCTTCTACAACATCCATCTTCTTCAATTCATGAATCAAGAGCGTAACCTTATTATTATTCCAATATGAATTGATTGTTGTTGTGTGGAGGGGTAAAAGTTCCCTGTAGGCGGTTCCATGCTACCCAATGTATATTACTGTACCTGAATAATTTCACAATTTCTGAAGCCAAACGAATGTTACCTGACAATGAACTGCATGGCCATATGTATCGCCTTACAGATAAATGGGATTGAAATGTACATTTATATTTTATTATTTTTTAGTGTTCACATGTTCAATATAAACGTTATATATTACATATATATCGTATATAATACGCAATATATATAACATTATATATTGTATTACTCGTAGCTTTATTTAAAAATAAAAATATAGCTAAAAAAATAGCTAAGTATTGCATCAAATGTGTGGTCTTAAATCTAAAGGCTAGGGTTGCGTAAACCGGCAATTCAGATAATTAATAAGAAGTTGAACGGAAGAAGTGTCTGTGATTTCAGGTTCTAGAAATGTCATAAGTCACACACGACTCCTTAGGGTGAAGTAGGAAGTTCCAACCGTTCTAGGTTTCTCATTGTTGTCGTTGTTGAGGGGGTTAGGGCGGGACTTGTATGATTTACGAGGTGGGGGTGCGATCACATTTGCTCCCGCTGCAGTCTGAAATCAGATTATAGCCAACCGCAACACAGCAGCACTGTGGCTCTTTGCGCTTCAAACAAGAAACGCCTGCTTTCAGTGCCGCGAAACAGTCACTTCGTTCAACTCCGCGTACAGTGTGTCAAATCAGCAGAGGTGGAATCGTTCGAGCTCCGTTAAGAAAAGTCTGTACTTTTTTTCTAGTACATCGCGTTGGTCTTGACTGTTGTCAAGAACTTCGGAATATAAGGACTTGTATTAAATATATTGAAAAACAGTTTTTGCTTACCAATAGAACTACCTTTGTCCATTTTCTGTTTCGACCACGAATGCGAACGTTATGTAAAACTTTGGGCGGAGAATATCTCAGAGTTACGAGGAGTCAAAAGCTGTCACGGAACAGGTGGCATATGTTGCGCAGTGTGTTAGGTGTACTGAATTAAGCATTGGGTGCAAACAGAAGGGACTTTGCTTCAGATGTCCGTTGCTGACAGGACTTGTCCCGTTTCCACACTCAGAGAACGAGCTGCGGGGCTGCAGTTGTCTCAGCCCTACGCGCTGTCACAATAGCAAAACTGTATCGAGTCGGAAGGCATTGGGATGCCCGCAGCTGACAGAGAGATGGTCATTAACGGTACCCGACTTTTTGAGTTTAAACCCACAGCATGCGTCGCGGAAAACGTCGCCCCGGCGCCTACGAACGGCTCCGCATCTGGGGACATACTTCGCAATTTTTACCACACCAAAAGGGTCGGAAATTACCTTATTGGAAGGAAACTCGGCGAGGGCTCTTTCGCAAAAGTTCGCGAGGGTCTGCATGCGATGACCGGGGAAAAGGTACGTTTCTGTTTAGTTTGTATGTGGGGGAGAAGGTCACTATGTTTTCGATGGTTGGGCATTGTTTCCAGGAGAACACTTGTGGAATAAACAAGTAAAAGTTGTGACTGATTAAATATACGGTAGCTACATTAATTTACAATAGGTATGGAAATTGACAATGGTATTTCGTCATATGAAGTGACGTAAAGTTTCATTTAGAAACTGCTTTAAGAATGCGGTTACAGAAGCATGTTATTTATGTTTTGTTGTAAAAATGTAACACATACTTTTCAATAGCCTACTCGTGTGTCTGTTTATAGGCTATATATATGAAACCGGAATGAAGTAGAATATATAGGCTATGACTATAATTCATGTGTATTATTTCCTCATTGTTTTTTCTACTTAGTAAAGTTATCAGTACTTTAAAACAGGCTTGATTCCTGGTATTTTGGCATCTTTAAAATGAAAAAAATGCATTCAGATGGGTGCCAGAATTATTTGTTGATGAAGATAACACAATCCTTGATTAGTCACACCTGTCTGGACTATATAGGACCAGGAGCTTACCAATGTGTCTGAATTAATAACAGTTTACCCCAGAGAAAGTGATCAACACAAATCAGAATGGACCTTGACATTTCTTGTAGTTAAAGCATATTATATTGCATTGATGTTCCTGTAATGTACCATACTCTCACATCTGAGTTACTGCTGGTCAGTATTTGAGTTTCTAGGAGCATTGTTATTATCCCTACTGTACTGTGTACTGGGCGCACTGGGGTTCCTGAAAATGCTAGACAACAAACAATTCCTCGATATACAGAGGAATCCAAGCCATCAGGTATTCATGGTCTATATATATTTATATTTATATTTGAGGCATTTAGCAGATGCCCTTATAATCACAGCTAGGGCAAGAGATCAGTACAGAAACAATACAATAGATGCCATCGTAGACAGATTCATACCACACCTATAAGACAGGGAGACAATGGTGCATGGTGCACAGATATTGACCTGTGCAGACATCTTAACAAGGATAGTCACAGGAGAAACAACCACCACCCTTTATGCTGCCTCTTCTCTCATTCGCCCAGCCTGCACTTTGATATGCCCCGTTATTGAATACTGTCTGCTTTTGTGTTGGGGTTTCATGGTGCTCCATTCATTTGCATATGGGAAAACAAGCACTTGTGTTTTTGTGTGACCTGGAATTCCTATTTAGCATATGAAGGATTACCCCCAACCCCCCTCCCCCCATACGCTCACCACCACCAGCCACAGAGAAAAAAGAGAAGCGCTCACTATTGCTAGGGAGAAAGCACCTCTCAGGATGATGCAAACCCCAGAAATCAGAAAGCGCTCCGTCGTCATGTTTTCTGTCTCCGCTCTCTCACTCGCTTCCAGCCCAGTTTAACCTCGCATCACCAGGAAAGGCGGATAGGGGAGGGGGATGGGGGGGGTAGGGAGTGGAATAGGGGAGGGTGGGAGCACAGCACATGCTCCTCAGATATGTGAACATGTCTAACCCAGTTTTCTCCTGGCTCTTTGTCTGAGGAGTAAGATAAACACGGCGTCAGTCACAACTCCCGTCGCTGCACCCCATACCCCCTTCGTCGTTGAGTCGGGCAGGAAAAGAGAGGGATATCTGTAGTGACAGCTCAGGATGCCAAGATGATATCTGAGGGTGACTTCTGGAGATGGGGAGGGGGTGTCGCCTTTCCCCTCCCCCACACCCAAAAAAGGCTCTCAGTTAATATAACTGATTCAATTATTTGCTCAACTGGAGGTGTATGACTATTTTCCTGCTGACCTCTTTACAGATGGTGGTTTAGGACTATCTATGAACCTTCTTGAACTCAGGGATCTTATTGTGGTGGCGATTTTCAGACCATTTTGTCAGATTATATAAGAAATTTGGACAGATACATGCAAGAGTAGAGCAATGGCCACTACTCAAATCTTTTGCCAATCTGATTTGGTTTGCTTTCTGTAAAATCAAAGTAAAAAATAAAATAAATAATGTAATTTAATTTGATGTAGCAGCCTTTACACAAGTCACGGAGCACTTCAAAGAGAGCATTCAATTTACATAATGTAATCATACTGGATTTTGCTTGAAACAGGAGCGATGTCATAGTAGCAGACATACAGTGATAGTAGACTTAAAAATATGATTCATTTGAGACAAAGAGATGATCAATGGAATGCCCCCCCCATAACAGTTAACAGTAACATAAACTGTTATAGAAATGTTCTGTCAAAGTGTTGTGCATACGTCTGTGAAAAGAGAACATTTGGTTGGTCTTCTTTAAGAAGGATTTTTACATTTGGTGCCATTCTTAGGTATTTCTTCAGAGGGTCTATGTGACAAATGGGCTGAACTAACAGGCCATTTGGGAGTTTCACTGGCTGTAAAGTCAGTTTGCTTAGAACAGTTGAGTACCCCCAAATCCCACGTAGACACACATACCCTTCATCCGCATTGGGTCCCGATGTTAACTGTCTCGCCATTAGCCTGGCTGCCTGCTGGGCTTCTCTCTAAAAGGCAACTGCCAGGGCTTAATATGCATGACAGGGGGGGGATAAATATCCATCTCACCTGTTCTCCTGTTTTGACGGGGTTGATCTCTGTGAATACACACCGTTAAACACATAAATTTTTTTTGAAATCATCAGCTAATGCACATAGTATTACATTTTTGAAAAAAGTAACTGTAAAAATGTAAAACAAATCTGCAATAGTTTGTATCACCATAATCTCAGTTTTGGAATGTCTAGACTCATGTTCTCTCCCTCCCCCACTTCGTCTCTCTTGCTCAGGTGGCGGTTAAGGTGATCGATAAGAGAAAGGCCAAGAAGGACTCGTACGTGACAAAGAACCTGCGTCGCGAGGGACAGATCCAGCAGATGATCCGCCACCCCAACATCACCCAGCTGCTGGACGTGCTGGAAACAGAGAACAGCTACTACCTGGTGATGGAGCTGTGCCCAGGGGGGAACCTCATGAATCGCATCTACGAGAAGAAGCGCCTGGAGGAGAAGGAGGCGCAGAAGTACGTCCGTCAGCTGGTTATGGCCGTGGAACACCTGCACCGAGCCGGGGTGGTTCACAGGTTAGTATCTCACACCCACACCTATATGTCTGCATGTGTGCATACATGCATGCATGCATATATAACAACACATAACTGCAGTGTTCCTACACATGTCATTCAAATGTGCATCTGGTGAGTCCCAATGTAGCCAACAGAGCTCCTTCAGTGGTAAAACATGGCTAGAACCGTTAAAAACAGGGTCTTATCATTAGGAGTTGGGTTTTTTGTGTGCAGAGAGAGCTAGAGAGTGTTTCCCTGTAAAGGGATGATTCACCAAGCCAGGTTGGATTTGGTCAGCATTCCTGTACTGGACCACACAACAATTTGGCCCTTGTGAATCCTTTTGATAAGAGACAATATGTCCTTTGTGTGATGTACAAAAAACAGTTTGTGCATTCCACACTGCTTAATTTGGGATACCGTGCTTGTTATTGCCTCAACATCAATCAGGTTTCTTAGTCTCGTAGTCACCACCTCAACTGAGGATGCTGTTGCTTTGTTGTGTCCAGTCCTTTCAGTCTTAGACTGTGTTCATTCCCAATGAGTCATATCCTCCTGTCAAACTGAGGGTTTAATGTGAAAGTCTATAAATGTGTATTATTAACTGCTGATATTGTATGGCCAAGGTGATCACCATATCTCAGTGCAACGTCCAGTGTGCGACAATAAGAGTGTGGGAATAGCCACAGTTAGACGTGGTGAAGACGTTGACTCGCAGTGAAAGGAAAAGTAACTGTTGGTGAACTGATTGTAAAACATTACTGTAGAAAAATAAAACTGTATGAAGTTGAAACTGTATGACAATGGCCTGTGTAGATTTGAGTGCGTGCATGAGATAAAGATACAAAATCTGTTCCTGTGACCCTGTTCCTGTGAATCTGTTCCTTGTCATCCTGTGACAAACTGTGGGGATCCTCAAAGAGCAGAGTGCCTCTTAACCCAGGGCCTGTGAAGGGATTTGTTAGAGGCCTGTGTTCTTGCCTGAAACAAACAGACAAATTGGCCTACACTGTTTCATTGTATTTACCCGTGAATCTTTCTTGCAGAGACCTGAAGATAGAAAACCTTCTCCTGGATGAAAACGACAACATTAAGCTCATAGGTAATTCAGTGGCATTAAAAAAATCTACACTTATACAGAATACTATGCCTCTGAGTCCCCCGTTTTCTTGATGTTTGTGTGAACATTTTCCTTATGTTCAAGTCATTTCTTGGCCGAAAGATAATCCCTAGGATGGGATTGGGAAATCCCTAGGATAGTCAACCTTAGAAAGTACTTAAAATGGTACTTAAAGCACTTAAAATGGTGTCTGGCACTGGAGTCAATTATCTGTGATACAGGTGGGGGACATTTCTACATGTGGTCAGGTTTAAGTGCCAGTGAGTATTTAATTAATGCTAAATAACCTCTCGCCTTTGTATAAAACAATCAGAGCAGATAACAGCCTTATTTATGGGCTGGTGTTAAGTGTGTCAAACAGGTTCACTGTTTAACTGCAGTACTTCACACCCCCATGGGGGAAACCTGTGATGGATGAGTAGCAGCAGGATGTGTGTGTAACAACCCCAACCACATTGGTTTACCCAGCTCTCCCCTCCCTGCCTCCTTTCTCTTCCCTGACACCCCCCCCCCCCCCCCTTCAGATTTTGGCTTGAGCAACTGCGCTGGGATCCTGGGCTACTCGGACCCGTTCAGCACGCAGTGTGGTAGTCCGGCCTACGCAGCTCCAGAGCTCCTGTCCAGGAAGAAGTATGGACCCAAAGTGGACGTGTGGTCCATGTGAGTATTCTCATTGTTGTTCAGGATTCTCAACAGTTTCTCATGTTTTTTGTCATTTGTAATTAGCACTATTGTGCTTCTATTGTGAACATTGCTTTTGGGCTCAAACCATGCTCATCTGATGGAAAATAGGTAGTGATTATAGTCTGACATTTTATTTTGTTAAATTTGTTTTTATTATGTGGCAAGGTGAGGTTTTACTCTGTGTATTTGACCTGGACCTTTCTGTGTGTGCATACAGAGGGGTGAACATGTACGCCATGTTGACCGGAACCCTGCCTTTCACTGTGGAGCCCTTTAGTCTCAGAGCGCTGCACCAGAAGATGGTGGACAAGGAGATGAACCCCCTGCCGGCTCAGCTGTCTTTAGGTATACACCTGCACACATGTACACTACACAGTGCTAGAGCTTTCCTCAGGTGTATATACACCTCTCAACAACATAGAACTGGAGCATCAGTGAAGCCTAAAACAATGTTTATTTACCAAAAGGGTGTGCAAGCCTATCTCCGTTCGCCATACAGAACAGCACTGTATGGGAACAGCACTCTGCATAAGTTTCACAAGAATCCATTTGCTGTTTGTTTGGAGGTTTCTTTGGATGTTGTTGGTTTTTTTCGAGGTGTCTCACATGTCTGACTACAAAATGCTGTCCAAAATTCCTGTAGAAAATCTGATTGAGAGAGCATTTGACTAAACTGTGTCATGGAGCATTCTGTCTCAGGCTCTGTATCTCCTCTGCCTCTCAAGCATCACAGTTTGAATTAAACTGTTAGAACTCTTTAATTAAATAGTCGCTAAGTCTGCTGGAGCTACAGTGATTTCTCCAGCAATATATTTTTCTTGCATTGTTGCATGTGAATTGGAATGTTATAAAAAAAGTAGTATATAATATCAATGAAGGATTGTTGGGCATTCCAATGGTTATGTAACTGAACATAAAATCTCAGAAAATGCAGTTAATTTGTTCAAGCAGTACATCAGGAAAAATGTTAGTAAATGAAGATGGCTCTGTTATGGTGTGGAGTGCATTTTCCTGCCACGGTTTAGGTTCACTCAACCCCTTAGAGGGCAAAGTAAAAGCCAGTAAATACAAAGAGAGATCACCTTCAGCCTATGTTGAAGCATTTCTATCCTGATGAGAATGGTCTCTTCCAGGATGACAGTGCCCACATCCACTGGGCATGACTGGTCACTGAATGGTTTTATGATCATTTACAGCATTTAGCTGACACTCTTATCCAGAGCGACTTACAAAAAGTGCATTTAAACATGGTAAGATTAATCATGGTTAGCACAAGAGATCAGTGTAATAACCCTGCAATAGACATCATTGTTGGTAGCTGCACACTGTACTTATAACACAGGAAAAGCTAAGTTAGCGTGTTTATTATTTATTTATTTTTATTACATTTGAAACATGTAAACAGTGGTGATGGCAGTTCATTGATGTATAGAATCAATAGTAGTAGAGTCTGAAGAGGTGGGTTTTTAGTCTTTTGCGGAAGATGGCCAGTGATTCCACAGTCCTGACCAAGATCATTCCACAACCAGGGGATCAGGACAGAGAAGAGGCGTGGCTGCAAGGAACAGCTGCCGGGAACCCGAAGGGACAGAACAGACAGTTTGCCAAAGGATGAAGAGCGGGTCTAGCTGGGGTCTAGCTGGGGTGTAGGGTGTGATGAGTGTTTGGAGGTAGGAGGGAGCGGTTCCTCTAGCGGCCTGAGATGCCAACACCAGTGTTTTAAATTTGATATGTTCAGCTATATGTGCAGTGTGGTGAATAGTGGAGTGACAAGGCGTGAACTTGGGTTGGTTGAAAACTAGGCATGTGGCCACATTCTGCACTAGTTGCAGTGGTTTGATGGCACAGGCCGGTAAGCCTGCAAGGAATTGCAGGAATTGCAGTAGTCTAGATGTGAGATTACCGAAGCCTGGACCAAGAGTTGCGTGGCCTCTTGGGTGAGGAACGGGCAAATTCTCTGGATGTTGTGGAATGAGAATTGGCAGGTCCGGGGGATCGCTGCAATGTGCCCCAAGAAGCACAGCTGGTCATCCAGAGTCACTCCAAGGCTCCTGGTAGACCGGGACGGAGACACTATGGAGCCTTCCATGGTGATTGAGGCATCAATCATCAGGGAGTCCTTTGGTGGGAGGAAGAGCAGCTCGGTCTTCCCCAGGTTAAGCTTCAGGTGGTGGGTGTATATCCAAGCAGAGATGTCTGACAGGCACACCGGGACCTGGGTTTCAGAAGGAGAGAAAGAGTTCAGTGTCATCAGCATAACAGTGATATGAAAAACCATGAGCAGAGATAACAGAACCAAGTGACTTAGTATACAGTACAGGGAGAATAGGAGGAGGCCTAGCAGTGAGCCCTGCGGGACACCGGTTGAGAGGGTGTGGGGAGAGGAGAGGGATCCTTTCCAGGCTACCTGGTAGGACACAGCAAGGTTGAAACCATGCCAGGGTGTGGATTCCCATCTCAGCGAGAGATGAGAGGGTCTCCTTTCCAGGCTACCTGGTCTTTGCCGAGGACCAGTGACCATCAGCAAGGTATGGTTCAAACCATGCCAGTGCAGATCCTGAGATTCCCATCAGGAGAGGGAGAGGGATGACATGGGCCCTTTTGAGGGCAGAAGGGACAGTATCAGAGGAAAGAGGAGTTGATTATATTGGAGACAAAGGGGAGGATGTCCATAGAGATTGACTGAAAGAGGGGGGATGGAATGGGATCAAGAGGGCAGGTAGTAGGACTGGGAGTGAAAAAGTTGTGAGATGTCAGGGCGTGAGAGGAGGACAGGGAGGCGTGTGGTTTGGGTTGTGAGATAGGTGATGGAGGGGTTGGGGAGAAGGAGTTGCAAATGTCATTGACTTTCTTGCAAAAGAAGGATGCAAAGTCATCCGCAGTTAGAGAGGAGGGGGGTGGGGGAGGCGGAAAGGGAAATGAGGTGAGGAGAGAGGAAAATGTAGAGAAGAGTTTGCATGGGTTAGATGCAGAATATTCAATTTTAGAGAACCATTTAGCAGATGCTTTTATCCAAAGTGACTTACAGTAGTGAATGCATACTTTTTTCAGTATATGTGGTTCCAATGGGAATCGAACCCACAACCTAAGAGTTGTTAGCGCCATACTCAACTACTGAGCCACACAGAACCACCAGAGAAGAAAAATGCAGACTTAGCAGAAGAAGAGGATAGGTTAGCCAGGAGAGTGTGGAAGGCTGCCAGATCAACAGGGTATTTTGATTTTCTTTCTGCCGCTAGCAGTTTGAGTCAGTCTGCAGGAATGCAGTTAGCCAGGGACTGGGGGGTAGGAGACGAGCTGGTTTGGTGGAGATAGGACAGAGTGAATCAAAGGAGGAGGACAGAAGCAGAGTGGATGAGGCTTCCTCAACAGGTAGTTGGGAGAAGGTATTAGTAGGGGGAAGAGATGATAGAACAGTTGATGGAGGGTGGTGGGGGAGAGAGATTGTGGCATTGGTTGTGACGGACAGAGACAGTGGGGGCAAGTGAAGAGAGTTTGGGTACAGAGGGGAGGGGGAGGGTAAAAGACAGAAAGCAATGGTCAGATACATGAAGAGGAAACACTGTAAGGTTGGGCGAGGTGCAGTTCCTGGTGAAGACATGGCCTAGTTGGTTCCCAGCCATGTTGGTGGGTGGGTGGGTGGGTGCCATGGTGAGGTCGAAGGACTGGAGGAGGGGTAGAAAGCCAGAGAACTGAGGGGTAACCAGCTGTAGGTTTAAGTCACCGAGGAGTAGGACGGGAGTGCCATTTTCAGGGAAGGAGCTGAGTAGGGTATCTATCTCATCCTGAAAGCTCCCCATTGGACGATACAGAACAATAATGTGCAGTTTACATAGGACAGAGGACAGCATGATATTCAAAGGAGGAGGGTGAGTAATGAGGAAGAGGAACAATAGTAAATCTCCACATAGGGGAGATTAGTATGCCTGTCCCTCCACCACTACTTGTGGGTCGTGGAGTGTGAGAGAAGGTGTAGGCAGTGGAGAGAGCAGCAGGGGTGGCCGTGTTCTGAGGAGTGATCCACATCTCAGTCAGCGCCAGGAACTGCAGGGAGAATAGGGAGGCTTGGGCTGAGATGAAGTCAGCATTCCAGACAGCGGACTGGCAGTTCCATAGCCCACCTGCTACCACAAAGTCTACACCATTGGATCTAGGTGGGTGGATCAGATTGGAGAGGTTGCGGCTGTGAGTTGCAACCCTCCTTTTAGGGAATCTAGGAGAGGCGACATGGACAGAGATAGGGAGATTGCGCATGGTGTTAGATGTATAAATGCAAAAACCACTAGTAGAAGAGTCAAATTATGGTGCTTACCGTGCAGCATAGACTCTCTAGGTGGACTCCTGCAGGTAGACTCCCACTTCTTTCGTGTACTTCTTCTTTCGTGTATCGCCATCACTGACGGACCTTGATGCTCGATTGCGTTTTGGTCTGCCAGCTTGGCGATTTGGTGGCGACATTAGTTTCACGAGCTGGTCTTCTTTCTCATTACTTGCAGGGGAGGCCGCGTGGAGGCTGTCGTCTTCTCTGATTATAAGCAAGTTAGGACTTAAACAAAACGAGGCTACAACAGTTAGGTTTAAACTAATAACAGCTTCTGCAATGAAGTCGTTGACCGGATTACTTACTGATTCTAGACGACTGCCGATGATTAAACGAAACCAGAATAGAATGCACACTGAAAATGATGTAACCATATGCTATGGCTGCCTCAGTCACCAGGGCCCGTATTCACAAAGGATTTTAAGGGTAAAAGTTGGTCGTAAATTGTTGGTCGCAATTTAGGAGCAACTCCGAAAATAATGGGCGTATCACTCATAAATTCAGGACTCCAAAATTTTGGGGATAAGAGTATTTCACAAAGGGTTTGAGAAAAACAGCTCCTAAGTCCAGGAGAAGTTAGAAGCAGTCAAGAGGACTTCTAAGTCGCTAAAGACCTACTGACAGCGATCCCAAAATGGCTGCTGCCGGCAATCGTCCTCGCAATCGCGTAAACACTTTGGAGATATTGAATGATACAGAGCTCATAAAAAGGTACCGCCTCAATCGCGAACGTATTATATATATTATATTATATATATTATATATAGATACCCGCTGATTGTTTACGAGATGCAGACAATTGACTAGTCAGTATTCTTGGTTTCATGTTAAATCAGTGACACGTAGCCTACATTTGTATTTTAGAATCTTTATTAGAATATAATAGGGTGCATCGGATCATTTTTTGGATCAGCAAAAAAAAAATAACGGGGCCTTTGGCGTTTCCACCAAAAATACCAGGAACTATTCTCAAGGAATTAAATGAATGATAATTTCAGTTTTTCAATGTAAGTTATTTCACTAAATCTTTATTTGAAAATTTCACAAAATACATTTTTAGATTCAATACGTCTTAGGCGATTTAACTAGGGTTGTCTTATGCCTGAATTAATTTAATAAAAAATAAAAAGATCGATAATGTTTAAATTCTATTTAATTCGGTCGCGTTTCTAAAAACATGCCTCCCAGAAAGGCATTTAGTATGAAAAACAAAGCAAACCAAAACATACATGGTTGTCTATCTCTTCACTGTAACTCTGCATCGAGATTTAGGGAATTGTTACTTTAAAACGTAACAGCAGCAGAAAAACTGTATTTCTCTATGATGGTTCAATTGAGCTATTAATCCGTGGATCATATGCGTGCCATAAACATCCCCTATATCAGCCAATCGCTGTGGGCATTCTGAGTAAGCTCGTTCATGAGAAACAACGTCATCCATAGCAACGACGTCAACCCCGCCCTCACTCTTAGCTTGAAAATTCTAGGAATTCCTTAGTGTGAGTTTGTCTTTGCAGCTTTGTGAATAGGTTTTAAGGTGGGACTCCTAACTAAAAGGTTTTAGTGCGATTTAGAAGTACTCCTAGTGGTAAGATAAAATTCTTTGTGAATACGGGCCCAGATCTCAACCCAATTAAATACTTATGGGAGTTTCTGGAGTGGCACCTGAGACAAGGTTTTCCACCACCATGAACAAAACACCAAATTATGGAATTTCTCATGGAACAATGATGTTGCATCCCTCCAATAGGGTTCCAGACAGTTACCTCACACTTTGTTTTCTAGTTGTTATCTGAACATATTCTTTCTGTGTAACCTTGAAGTTCGAGATAATTTTTTGTAAACTCCCATATCTATGTGTTTTTGTGGGCATGTGCATTGTTTTTTAAAACAGAAAACAATGCAGTAGCATGGAACTCCTTTAATCTGTGTGCAACTTTCTTCAGAATCTCTTCAGGCAATGTTTCCATTCCTTTTCAACAGCAATCTTGAATGAAACTGTCAGATGTGTGATAGGAGTGTGTATGATTAATCATCCTCAGTCACGGTGCAATACATTTCCTTCCCTGGAAACAAGTTTTGCATATTACAGCTGAAACATAAACACACCCTGTCTGGGGGCAATCTGCTTGCACAAGAATGAGTGAGAGATTGTTACCGTTCTCAACATTTCTTGATAAACGCTTGAGGGACAAATAGCAAAATTGTGTATTTCGTCTGTATTATATCTGGATGGGTGGATTTCCCATGTTAATAGTTCTGTGTGTGTTCTGTGCAAACAAGTAAATATGTAGAATGTTTTTCTAGTTTCATGGGTATTGTGTTGTATGTCTAGAATAGCTTAATTTACTCTGTGTATTCCACAGATGCTGTCAGCCTGGTAAAGAATCTTATGGAACCCGACCCCAACAAGAGGCCCAACATCCACCAAGTCATGTCGGACCCTTGGCTGAACCTCGGCAACCCCCAGACTGGAGCGCCCTACCTAAACAGGTGAGGCTGAGGCCTGTGCCATTCATTGGGAGAGCCATGTTTGTAGTGATGAGAGAGTGGGGGCTTCATGGACCTCTTTAATGGGTGCAGCTACTGATGATGAGCTGTCAAGTTGTGATTGAAAGACACTGCTCGCAAATGACAAATGACAAAGACTCAATGTAGCAAAAACCCTTAACTGTCCGAATGAGGGATAGCACGTGACAGCTCTGCCCCTCATTTTTTCATCACTCCTTGTTAATGAGTATGACCTAACTGTTCCAGCCCTCCTGCACAATGCAGTGCACCAGTCCAGTTTAGCTGGGGCAGAAGCTTTAGCTCCTGTGGACCCTCTCAATGTATGCACCTGTCCCCTTTCTTCACAGAATCCACATAGAGGAGATCAACCACATGGTGCTCCTACACATGACCGAGAAAATGGGCTACAAGCACAGTGAGGTGCTGAGTGCCGTGCTCACCAACCGGGCAAGCCACACCCTGGCCGTGTACTTCCTGCTCAATAACAAGATGAAGAGGCTGTCCAAGGAATATAGGGTGGGTAACAGTGACAAGGGGGGTTCTCTCTACCAGACAGGCTTACCTGGTAATCAGTTATGAAGCAAACTCTTTAAGTTAGTGTAAAATCTCATGGGGGTCACCTCTGCAGTTTTCCATATTCACAGAGTTGATGTGTAAGAGCTCTCTTTTCCACGTGGTCTGTTTTTAGTTTCAGTCTTTTATTTTCAGTTGAGCACTGAAAATGAAATGGCACTCAGTCAGACTGATGCATTTTCACTACCTCCTGAAACTGCAGGAGAAGGAGGTGATGGAGAAGGAGAAGAAGAACGAGCTGTTCCAGACGCACTGGAGGAAACGTATCGAGAAGATCACCATCCCCCCAAAACAGACGCCCATTTACCTGGCCCTGAGCAAAGCTCCCACCAAGGTTAAGAAACAGAAAATAGGTCAGTGAATGGTATGTGGGTACACACATATACACACAGTCTCCATGTGAACCCCTCACCTACGAAAGAGCACAAATTAACCCATTTAATGAGCTTTTTTTTTTTATGGCACTATTGGCACATACTATCTTTAGCTTTGCTCAGTGTCTGTAGTCCAATGTAGACTTGTACTTGGGGTACATGCCAGCAGACAGCCAGCATGTTGCTGAAGGCAGACCTTTAAAGTACCAAAAGGTAAATACAAATTGCATTGTCTGAACAATGCTGAGAATGTGCAGCTCTGTACTTTTATTTTGCGGTAAGATACTTTTGTGATAGGTGGTTCTTGTTACAGGGTGACTGGTAGAGAACCATAAATACCAAACCTGTAATAGAAATCAGAGATGCAGACTAGATTGTTATGTAGTCGAAAATCCACCCACCCCCAATGGCAGACCTTATCTAATGTTATGGTGTAGCTGTTTGGAGAACCTAGAATATTGTTCCATGTTGTGTTACTCCACCAGGGACTTGCAGGATGGAGTCCATATACAGGGTGAAATATATGTCGTTGACCCACTTTTTTGTTCTTACCTTATAGTCTTTTCTCTCAAGTTCAGGTAAAATTCATGCTAAAAATATTTAATTTAAGTTCACCACATTTACTTTTTCCAGATAAACAATCAGAAAACTGATGAACAAAATCAGAGCTCTGCCAAAAATAGAATCTACAGTGGAAAAGGTCACAAGGAAACAGAGATATAGCTACGGAAACAACAAACAAGCACAAACGGGACATGTATTGTTTCAGGTGGATGGATTAGATATCAATCAGTGTTGTGAATAAAATGGCTAAAATGACATCATGGGGCTTGTTGAAGCAGAAGGGTGAATGGTTTCCCTTTGGCACCTATTCCTTTCAGGTCTACTGCGCTCGATTACCAGTGGGAAGGACTCCGGTCTAGGTCCTGGAGGAAGCGTGGCGTCGTCCTCGCTGGAGTACCTGGAGATCCACCCCCTGTTTCCTCGCACACCTCAGCCAATCAGGCGCCTGGAGACGCAGCCGCCGGCGAGCAAGGATTCTGGCCAGGGAGGACTGGACATCCCTACCCACGACCCCGCCCCTGCCCCTGCCCCCTCCCCAGTCAGCCTGGCAGCGCACTCCTGGGACTCGGCCACTGGAGAGCTGAGTGACACACAGCACCCGACGCCCTGGTACAAACTGACTAATGGTGCCCTCTCCCCGCCACGCCACACCTCAGCGTTCCAGCCCGACAGCTCCTACCTGAAGAAGGCCACCATCCCCAGCCCACCCGTCATCATTGCAGCCCCCCAACCCAAGAAGAGCCCAACCAAGTCGGACTGGGCCAGTTCGTCAGACTCCAGTGGCAGCCCCCCCAGCAGCGGGGGGACTGGGGAACCGGAGAGCCCTCAGCACCGGGCAGATTCCCCTCTATGGGCATGGGGCAGATCTTGAAGAAGAAGATCCCCCATTTCGGTCTCAAGTCAGGGCCAACCCTGGAGATGGAGTCCTCTGTGGGCCTGCCCCCTTACCACATGCAGACCCTGCTCTGTGCATCGGGGGCCCTCAAGACCCTCTGCTGATGCACTGCGGGGAAAAGAGAGGGGGGACTCAAAAGCTGCTCAATCTTGGTCTTTGGAACTCTCCTCTGGTGAGGCAAACAAGGTAATAAGACCCCTCCACAATCTTTTTTTCATTGAGATTTTCAGCTCGTACAAAACATGGGGCCCAAAACATTACTCTAAGAAGATAAAGCAAACCTGATGGGAGTGACCACACTTTTGTCCTAGATAAGTACTGTACACATTGGTACTTGACGTATTGACAGTGTCAGTCTACATAGTTCCTGCTCTCAATGGCTTGTATTATGTATTCAGGGATATTACTTCTTACATAACATTATCATCATCCTTCTAAAATAGATACTGCACAGAACCAGTGACTGAAGTACAGATAGTGGACGGTTTGCCATCTGGCGCCATAAATCCTGAACGCTTTGACAACCGGATAATTTAAAAATGATAATAATAATTTCCTCACCTGCTTAATTTCTTAATTGGAATTAATAAAGAAAATACCATATGTAATGTCATTATGTTATTGCATACTGTGCTGTGCTGTCACATTTGTGAATTGTGTTTTCTATCTCTTGGCACCCATCAGATTATCTTCCTTTTTAATTCCATCCATTGAAGTATTTAGATCTCCAGTCTAACAACCTCGGCAGAACACGAAAAATGGACGGTGCTATTTTTGCACCAACTTTCAGAATGCTAGAAGAGTGGCTGCTTTGCGCAGCAGACATGTCTGTCAGCAGGTTATGGCTTTGTTCATAAGCCCTGCAGTGAACTTGTTGCATAACGATCATTATGTGTAACTATATATAAGCAGTATTTTTCTGGTCTCGCGGAAAGAAGGAATTGCATAACCGTTAAGACACTGTATGAACATTTTAAAAGCCTTAAAACATTACACAGCCTTTACAGGCTATATACAATATTTAAGTATTTCTGTAACTCCTCAAAATTCCTGAAGTCATTGGAAACATGCCCACTTAGTAATACTGTAATTCCTGCAATATGTATTATGCAATGTCAGTTAGAAATGTCTTTGTGTAAAATATTGCCAAAAAAATCCAGAATAAACCTGGTTCTGTGATTTTAAAGTACTTAATCTATTAGAAGAGTATTTGTTCTTCCCAAGGACAAATTAATTTACTGTGAAGGGTTTCTCATGGTGATTGAGTTTTTGGAATTAAATGTTTTGCTACAGTGTTTTTATACAGTGGTAGTTTTACTATAGTACAATTGTGTTATTGATCTGTCAGTTGCTTTACATACACAAGGCTATTTACTACGGAGATTTAATTTCTTTATGTCAAACCTCTTTACCAATTGTGCATGCAAACCAGTTAGACTTTAATATCAATGATCAATTATTAGATCCATTGATTTAAGATTTCTGTGTAATTTTTGTTAATATGAAAAAATGAGTTTTTTTAAAGCTTTTGTAATGAATTGCTGTCTGAGTGTGAAAATATTTTTATGCTGTAAAAACAATATTACAAATATTTATATTACAAATGCATTTTGTGCTGTTCGACCTTTATTTTTCATCCAGAATTCAAATACTGAATTAATACATTACCATTTCAGTAACACTTCATACATTGTGCACCACAGACAACACAAAGAGCAAAGCTTCAGATTCTCACAAAATAGATGTTTACACTGCAATTATCCAAAATTCTATTGGCCTCACTAGGCTGGCAATTGAATCAATTAAATGTTTATTTTTCTTTCTTGTAGTAAAACTGTTGCCATGATGACTGGTTTTATATATGTAGCTTATCAGTGGTCAGGGTGATTCAAGGTGACAAACGAGTGATGGCTGACACGTTAGTACCACCCCCCATGTTAGTACAATATCCTGGATAGTGTATTACCACGTCGCTCTTCACAACACAGAAGGGATGTTTTTTCTTTCTCTCTTTAACTGATGCATTGCATGGCTAAGCCGATAAAAGCCGCAAGGTCGGAACGCCTTTTAAATACTTTAGAACCAAGCCCTTTGTGTACAGGGCGCCTTAGTTGGATCCACTCCAAAACGCAGTGACGATACAAACAGGATAGTGACCCCTGTCTTATTTGGACTATGAAATGTGAGTAGACTCCACCGAAATAGACTGTCCTATGAGTGTCAGAAACAGCACGCACCCAGAGCTCCCAATTCATCCAACCACTTTGCGTTAATCGCTGAATGAAACAAACGCGCGAAAATGGTATGCATATTTTGGCGCATCAGTCTAATATCATGGACGATGTTCCATTACCAGAAAAAGGCGGTAAACCATTTATCATTGACATGTCCATATAACCATACGGAAATGAATAAGCTTATGTAAAGGGCGATTCGGTTTTAAGACAAAGGAGGCTCCTGGTGCATATTTATGTCAGCAGGGCTATGGGAAACCGTGGTACGGAGAGCAGCAACCGACAACAAAGACACAAGTGGCAACATATTGATGGGCCAATCACAGCGCTGTTTCCAAGGGTTGGGTGTTAAGAACTCGGGGGCTTTCGGTAACCGATAACACTGTCAGGCCCTCATTAGCTTCAGAGTCCGGGCTGCACCCGGTTGTTGTGCACAGACCTCTTGTCCCTCTCGTCAATCTGTTCAGGCTTACACACAGATCTAAGACTAATCTCCTTTTCAGGGTGTTTTTTTTCTGGAAAGCGTGGAAAACAGCATATCAGACAAAGGAAACACATATGTTGCCATTTTTGTGTACAGTCATTAGGCTACTCATTAAAAACTACAATATAGCATAACATCGTTGTCTCTTTTATTGAACATGTATATCTTAGTATATAAATTAAAAATGGTCAATAATGTCAAAGCTGTTCTTTTAAAATCTAGAATGGCAAATTCAATTGTCAGGCATGGACACTGCAGCATATAATGTTGGTATTTCATCTATTGATTTAAACATTAGGCAAGGGAAGAATACCGTCAGTTATATAGAGGTGAGACCCATATACCTGCATTTTTCATTACATTACACCCGATTTCTACATAAGGTTAGGGGAGACGGTCCTTTATCACAGACACTTCTACATTATTCATTTATAAAATCCCAGAGCGCACGCGGTGGGGAGGGTTGTCTTGAAACTGTTGCAATTATTGCTCTAGAAAGTGCAATAGCGCGGCGATGCTGCTGTGAAGCACAGCATTTCAACACCGATATCAACATCGGAGACAGAACCAACTTTGAAACCAAATAAACAACAGCACGCATTTGCACGTATGAAGCTTTTCATGCCCTGGCCAACACTAGTCTTATGCACGCGCATCTGTGGCCAATTACAGCGCTCTGGCGAAAGCTTTCAAAGAACCGAGTGTGAGCTGCGCAATGATCTGCCTATTCGCTCATAGAGAAACATTGCCTTACGCCGACAACAAAAGACATGCGGCTTGTATTTGTTTTGTTTTTTTGGCGGTTGAAAGGGGAGGGGGTACAAAAACACGACGTGCGGGGATTAATCCATGCAGAAGCTTGCCTCCAGCTGTCTGAAGACTGTGCGCATGAATATTAACGCTGGCTGGCGGCTAGCTGGGTCGTTGGCTGACTGACTGACTGGCTAGAAGTATTACGCTGTGGCAACAGACTTGCTGCAGCACGTGCTCTTTGTTTCCATCGTCTCCTTCCCTTAGATACAGCTTTCTGGTTGGTCGGTTACATCGCCTTCAATATTTTATTTGTTGTTTTTACTCTCCTCCAATCTCTCTAGGTTGGGTGGGGATAAACCAGTTATCTCCGGGCGTCTACAAAATAAGCCTTCCAGTGATTTTTGGAAGTGTAGCCATGTGCAGCACAACTTTGTAAACAAATATACATTACCAACATTACCAACTAACAGTTTGAAATAGGGAATTTTACAAAATGTCCTTGATCGATCGCCCACGTTAACAAACAATTAATCGATTAATCTTTTTTAAAAACGATTAATTTCTTCTTGGGGAAAAAAAAAAAAAAAAAAAAAAAACTTTCAAGTCCCGACTCATACCCTTACTGTTTTTTATTTAAGAATATAAGCATATCCACGTGTCAGGAGGGAGCCGTGTGCGCAGCCTGTTTACAGCAAGACCAGCCGCTGAGAACACTCGTTCCGACGGAACAGATGTCCCGGGGATGCATAAATACTGTCGTGCCAAAACAAATGATTTCACCCAAAACTCAGAGAAATGCGTTCGTAACGTTAAGTGTGCTTAGCGAATTCAAGAAACCACGGTATTGTCGGCTGAGGTAACGTAGGCTATACCAAGTATAGCAACACTGTTTTGTCGTTGTACATGGTTTCTTTTGTGAAATATTGCTACATATATTTGATAAAATCAACAAGATTTTAACAGTTGTTTCAAAGCAATATTATTACACTCACTAGACTTCGTGCTATCGGATAACTCCGCTGTGCTGTGATACACAATCGTTCATTTGATATGCTTGATCGATCAAATTCTTAACGGCGATTAATAGATCATCGCTTAATCATTAACATCGCTAGTTTGAAAACAGCAAAAATAATAATACACAACACCATTATAATTCACATTTTTTACTTTTTATTAAGTTGGTCAAAACAAACCAAATGCTAATTAAATAATTTGTTTTAAACAGAACTGAACTGAACCGAACCCACTCCAAAAAATATGGTTCATGGTGAAAATTACAAGGTGACAACAATCAAGATTGGCCACTCATGTCTCTATGGCCAAAAGAAACCTATGACCTGTCAGTTCAGGTCAGATCACTGTCCTTTGTTTTGGAGTTGTACTTCAATTTCAAGAAGCCTCTGTCCCATCGACACAGCGAGAGCTTTGATCTGCAACACACAAGGGAGGGGAGTGGGGAAACTGTTACGTGTTGTTGCTGGGTAAATGAGGATAGCAGGGTTGAGAGGAGACAAGACATTAAAAATTAAATACTTCACAAATCAATATCAAAGAGTAACACCTCACACCCAGGAGAACAAAAACAGGTACAATACATATGGTAGTAAAATACATATTTGAACTGAATAAGAAATATGGATTACAAAGATGCTGTTGAATTACAGTCAAATTTAATTTACCGACAGTCACAACTATCACATACTATCCAATAAAAAGTGCATTTCATTTCTTTCAATAGAATAGGATTGTGTACGATCAGTGGTGCCTGAAATCATCATCACAACAGAATGGTACTGTAATGTAAAACCTAATTACAAGACAACAGGATTAGGGGGTCTTTAGTCATGTGAGACCAATACATATCTGCTTTTTCCACGTGCATAATTAAACCCACTTTACTAGACAGACTGTTGTTGAATTACTCTACATCGTTCATCCTATTGTTCTAGGAACTCCTCAACCATTTCGCTTTGATGTGTCGACTGCCTTAGTATCAGCGCCCTCTGCTGTTCATTACCAAAAAGAATAACCTGTTTACGTTAAACTACAGTACGTACATTATAGAGAAAGCAACTGTTTACAGTTTACTGTAGCGCTGTATTAAAGATGATGTATCAGTAGAAATAAAGATATATCGATGCATAGCTGAACCAAACGGTCGGTTAACACCATACTTCAATAAAAATAGACCACAACTCCTTAGCTGAATCAGTGAGTGTGTTGTCTACTTAGTGACAAACAGGACCAGACTGTACTGTGGAAAAATGACAACAAGAAATAGGTGAAAACGCATGTGTTGATTACGGCACCTTGGAAATCTGCATATCGACATTCCCTCTGTATTCTAATGTGACAGGCTCTTCCTGCATGTCTTCGACCATTTTCTGTTCTGAAGAACCAAGCGTATAGCTGCAAACACCAGGAGAGATTCAAAATTCTAGTTAGGAATGTGCATCCTATGTCGTTTTTCCACCGACGGCACGGCACGGGAACCATCCATACCCGTAACCATCCCTGTCCCTGTGTAGTTTTTTCCACCGCACAACAGAATCATGAAGATAGGAGTTAGATAGGAGGAGCTATCTGAAGTGACAAAAAAGAATGCCAGCTTGTCGCTGCAAGAATATGTCCAGCACGAGCTACAGGTAGTAGTGAACAATATTTCGTATTCCAATCTGTATTCCAATATGAACATTAGCAACATCATACAGCTAAAGTTTGCGATATAAGGCGCAAGATTGTTCAAACACTGTAATTTGACACTGTCCAGTTCAGATCCTTGTTTCAAATGCATGGGTTTAGCTCGAGCATCGGAATGCATTGAAGCGATTCCTATATCTTTCTAAAAAATCTATTTATGTGAGCAATGGAAATGTTGTACTATGACAATGTATATTCTAATTGCATGGATGAAAATGACAACACTATTCTTTCAAAGAAAACGTGTTTATTTCAATTTTCGTAACACAAACCTAACTCATAGAATCACGCAGACCTGACAATAATGTCAAACTCTATATAATACTTTTCGAATAATAGCCTACCAATAGTCGAAGTGAAGCTAAAAAAACATGGCGATTGTGTATGAGATTTAGCGTGACGATTTTGTGACGATTGCGCTTGACAAATCAATGGTCTGCAGTATTGCTAGCCACCCTTAGGTCTCTGTTTGGCTCGGTAGTCCCTAAACCAGGGGTGGGCAATCTTACCCTGTGTGGGCCGGTGTGGGTGCAGGCTTTTGTTCCAGCCGAGCAGTAGCTCACCTGATTTGACTAATCAGCTAATCAAAGTCTTCAATCAGGGCTTTGATTAGTGGAATCAGGTGTGTCACTGTTCAGTTGGAACAAAAGCCTGCACCCACACCGGCCCACACAGGGTAAGATTGCCCACCCCTGCCCTAAACAGAGCAGTAGCTAAATTCAGCATGGGTACTTAGGTTCGGTACGGGTCACTTGGCGGTGGAAAAACCGACAAAACATGGGAGCACGGACTGGTAACCGTGCCGTGCTGTACCGTACTGTCCGGTGGAAAAAAGCTACTAGTTACCGAAATATTATTAAACACAGCGCAATTCAATAAAAGTATAGAAGTGATATATATACCATCTGGAAAGACGCTTTTATCCAAAGCGACTTACAGTAGTGAATGCATAAATTTTTCAGGATATGTGGCCCCAGTGGGAATCAACCCCACGACCTAAGCATTGCCAACGCCATGCTCTACCTACTGAGCCACACAGAACCATATATAATAAATTATCTGCCAATACCTATCAAATTAGTGTTTCCCCAATTAGCTAGCTGAACTAAAATCTAATGGAATGTTTACAAGTGAAAGCATCAATTACCACTCCAGATGTTCAACGTTGAGGCAGAACAGGGACCTCTTGTAATCCAAGGTCGTCGGTGTCGATTTATAAATGCTGCCGAGAGGTGAGGAGCAGCCAAGACAGGAAAGGTTCACTAAAAGGCTGCAAGGGAAAACCAAGGAATTTAGCTAGCTATTAATGCCTTATTCGGTTAATTAATTAAATAGTTCATCGAGAACAATAGAAGGGTGTTGAGAGTTACGGGAAGTAACTTTGCTAGAGCTATTTATTGAAGGTTTTGAATAAAATGATGCACGCATACCAGCCTAATTCCACATGAGTGCCGGAGACAAATGGCTCGCTACCAACAACGACATTGTCAGTGACACCTAAAATCATACAAATTAAAAATACATAGTTAACGTTGTTTTACTATGAAACAACAACACAGCTTGCTAGCTATGGTTAATCGTTTCAATACATATGTCCCGTTGACTACATTGATAGCTAGCCAACTACAGAAAACTGTTCCCAAGTTGATTTACCAAAAATAATATAGCAACCCAGTCAGCAAGCCAATTGCCCACCTTTAGTACAAACGAATGTTAGTTCTACTCTACCATATGAACACATTGAAATGAAAATGAACACGTACGTTTTAGCAGTACTTGCTTTTGTTCGTCTTCACTTCCTACCCACGATAGCGAGTCGCCTATGGGGAGTTTACAACGACCGCACTGAAACACTACAGGCGCCTCGATATCCTCTTCGACATGTTTGTTATTACATTCATTTAGACCCAGGGACGAGTCTTGATCTGTTTCAGTTTCTGCAGTAAATGTGGCATTTCTCAAACACGGGTTTCCTCTCCGCGACATTGCCATTCTAAATTCAAAACACTTCGCGGTTTTTTTCAAAGCGGAAATACGTCACATCTACGCAATCCGCAAAACTACAGAAACAGCATACACTGCGATTACGCATGCACCAGTGCGTATTTATATCTATGCATATCTATGTGCGTGGGAAATTAATTTACAACTTTTCGACCCACACTTCCATGACCATTACAACTCTGTATGTTCTTCCATCTGAAGAGCAGCAGGATCTTGTTAATCGGTCATGGAAGACGTATATAGTGTCTCGTTTCTGAACAGCATCATGAACTGTATTGTGGAAAGGTGCTGGAAATTGTGTTTTTGGCTATAAACACTTAAGGAATGCATCTGATGCAGTTTCCACACACTTTTAAAGGTCAATAGCCAATTTAACAACGACTAAGTAAACATGTACCATCTGTTTTCACAGCACACATTTAATGTGCCTTTCCATTCTGTCCAATTAGAATAGTTACATTTTCACACTCTAGGCTGTACAAAGTACAAAGCTTTTCCAGAATCTCGCGTTAGCCACCATTTCTTATCTACGAGATCTAGACGCCACCAGACCGTGATAAATCTCCAGGGGCGTTTTTGTCATAATGCAATGGATTTGACCAGCGACGTTTAAACAGTCACTCCTCTGTGATCAGCATGACGAATGCAATGAACTCCTCGGAATATGAGTTGAAATATGAGTATTACTACGATTACCTGGAACCGGTTATTGTAGATGAAAGTAAATTGAAATTTAACAAGTGTGAGTATTGCTTTTCAATCACAGCATGCTGACTGTATATCAAGTTCAACGTTCAACTGTCTTAAGTTCAACTTTCTTTTTAAGCCTTTAAAAATGTATTTTTCCACAGATTCCATCGTGATAATATTTTGGGTTGGAATGGCTGGCTTTGTGGTATTTCTCTTTCTCATTTTATTGCATCTGTCCCGTTCTGGGAATGCACCCAAGTAAGTGTCTCTACTCTTTCAGTGATTTACATAAATGTACTATTTCCCCATCTACCCGTTAAGTTCTACTGTTAATTTCTCATGGTTCAGTTAATTTTTAAGCCGATGTGTGTACTGTCCAAGTCCGTAGTTAATGCTGAACCAATAACAGGTAAACTACGAGATTACAGGAAGTTTATCGGAAAATGGTATAATGATTTGATTAAATAGGCTAGAATGAGAGTTTATATTCTGATTCTGCTTTTAACAATTGCTGTATATGCATGTATTTCTACTGTGTGTGTGTGTGTGTGTGTGTGTGTGTGTGTGTGTGTGTGTGTGTGTGTGTGTGTGTGTGTGTGATGTATATACAGTAGACTCCGTTTTTATTCACACAATTGATAAAGATGAATAGAAGAGATCGTATGAAATAAGCTATATAAGTAATGTAACACAATGAATAATAGACTACGCCACCCTTTAGTTTGACTGAGTTAAAGGGAACTCAATAAATAGTAAACACTTAAGGTTTCCCCAATCAGGGTGTCAAATGAATGACAAACACAGTGTATAAAATCATAGTACATTGGTACTGATCTTTATTACAAAATGGTTGTAGGAGAGCATTAGATAGAGTAATAATAAAATATAGCAGGGCCCAAAACCCAGTTGCCTCACATCAAGTTAAACAGGCTGCATCAAGTTAAACAGGCTGTTGATGTCATGTAAATGAATACCAGTCTTTTAATGGTCATATAGGGCACTCATATGGGAAGCAGCCAGACACAAAATACAATAAATCAAAAAAAAAAAAACAAACAAAAGCATAACAAAACTAAGGGACAATTAACAGTGAGGGCAGCGGCAGCGCCATGGCAATCTGTAAAGTTCAGTGTAAAATATCAGTTTCAACACTATATACTCATGAAATGTCAGGATTACTATATTGCCATGCCGTGCGCATACCTGCTACTATGGTCCACTGAACATACCACCAGCAGCTCCCAGCTCACAGCTGTTGCCAAACAGCCTACATAACCAAATACAATCTCCCATTACTTTAATACTATATACACACACACAGCAGTACCATGCAAGTTTAAAATGCACAACTATAAAATCCATAAACGTTACAAAATCGCAATATTCAGAAATGTTTGCATACCCGCAGTTCCTCCCCAGCCGAGCGTGACGGCAGGTGCATCTGACACTCAATCACCGCCCCGCACGGCTACTCACTCTATACTCTTATAGTAATCAGTGGCATAGGCTGCGGCTGTGAACTGACGCTGGCTGGGAGGTCCCACAGGCTACAGTAATTAGCTTTATTTTATGCTCACAAAATGCAGAAAATTATATTCTTTGTCAATAATGTATTGGCACAAACCACTATCAAACGATTCACAAATTATAATTTTTTTCTCCAGAGTCACAAATATTCATACCCTGCCTGTTATCAGTACTTTGTGGTTCCTCCCTTGGCTATTATAACAGCAAGTAATCACCATCTGTAATATCGTACACGGTTATGGAACTTCTTGAGGGGGATCCTCAACCATTCCTCCATGCAGAATTGTTCTAGTTCCTTCAGATTCTTGGGTTGATGTTTGTGGACTACATTTTTGAGTTCAAACCACAACTGTTCAATTGGATTCAGGTGTGGAGACTGAGATGGCCACATCAGGACATTGATCTTGTGCTCTGTCAACCATTTCCTAGTTGCTTTGAATGTATGTTTGGGATCGTTGTCTTGTTGGAAGGTCCATCTGTGGCCAAGGTGTAGCTTCCTGGCAGAGGGAACAAGGCTTTTGGACAAAATGTCTTGGTACATGCTGGAGTTCATGGTTCCATCTATTTTTATAAGGGCCCCAGGGCCTGGGGATGCAACACAACTCCAAAGCATTAAAGATCCACCACCATGTTTCACTGTAGGCATGAAGTGCTTTTCAGCATTACTTACATTCTTTTGACCCCAAATGTAACGCTGATGTGCATGTCCAAAAAGCTTGATCTTTGTTTAATCTGACCACAAGACATGGTTCCAATTGTAGTTCAGATGTAGTTTGGCAAATTTAAAATGCCTTTTTCGTGAATTGTCTTCAAAACAGGCTTTCTTCTCGCAACTCTTGTCTTAAAGGCCATTGTCATGTAGGCATCGTCAAATGGTAACTTTCTTGTAACCCCAAGATGCCAGGTTGTTTTGGAGATCTTGAACTGTGCCCCTTGGACTTCTTTTTGACTCTCGAACCATCCGTCTCAAGATAGACTTGTGTCCAGTGGCCTTACATTTCCTAATAATTGACACAACAGTGAAAAGAGGTATCTTTAACTTTAACTGTTTTTTTTGTAGCTATCTCCTGATCTGTAGAGGTCAATAACCCTTTGTCTGATGCTTTCAGGGAGTTCTTTGCCTTTCACCATGATGATGGCTGACCACAGTATTTCAAACTTGTGTTCCCTCCTTTTTATACCCTAGGGAAACAAGAAACCATTTGTAGGCCACTGTATAGTTCCATAAGCTTCCAAATAACTTCAAATACGTTTTATATTTATGAAGATTTGTTTTTGTTGGATTACATTTAAAAGAATAGTTAGGGGTGTGACTAATTGTGATCCAGATGTTTTCTGGAGAAAAAAATTATTAATAAAACAAAATGTGTTTTTCTGAACAATTGTATTAGTATTGTAGATTTGGAATTTTCTTCATTTTTTGAGCATAAAATATACCTAATTACTTATATAGTTTATTTTATACGATCTCTTTTGTTCATCCTTATTAAGGGTGTGAATAAAAACAGAGTCTATTGTATGTATATAACACTACCAGTGAAAAGTTTTAGAACACCCCCATTTTCCAGTTTTTACTGAAATGTAAGCTGTTCAGGTCCAGTGAATAACCTGAAATGGTACAAATAAGCAGTAAACTGCCAGAGCCTTTAAGGGAACAAGTAATGGGTAAATATGGGTTAACAGTCACTCTGTGCAAGTCGCCGACTCTGGATCCAGCAAAAGAGCCCCAGACCATCCCGTTTCCTCCTCCATGTTTGAGAGTTGGTGTCACACACTGAGGAACCATCCTTTCGCCTACTCGACGGCCTACAAAAACCTCTCAAAATGTCAAGATTTCAAATTTTGATTCATCCATAAGACCTTCTTCCAGTCTTCAGTAGTCCACTGGCGGTGCTATATGGCCCAGGCAAGCCTCGTTTTCTTATTTTGCCATCTTAGCAATGGCTTTCTTACTGCCACTCGACCTGTCAAACCTGCAGCTTGAAGTCTTCTCTTCACATTTGAAACTGAGACTTCCTTACTTTGACCAGTGTTAAGCTGTGCTTGAAGCTGTTGTTCTGTGATCCGCCTATCACGCAAGCTGTTGACTCTCAGAAACTTGTCTTCTGATTTTGCCAGACCTCTTCCTGTCAGAGTTTCCTCCAGTTTCCAAGTGCCTTTTGATGAATGTTTTTGTAACCTAACCTTTTTGTTTAACCTCTGGCAGTTTACCGCTTACCTTTGTACCATTTCAAGTTATTCACTGGACTTGAACTGCTTAAATTTCAGTAAAAACTGGAAAATGGGGATGTTCTAAAACTTTTGACCGGTATTGTATATATACATTTTTATTTATACCAAGGCTTGGATGAATATTCGGATGAAATTGAGTATTCATACAAGCCGTGGTATATATATTTGTAAGGAATAAACCAGGACAGGACAAGTTGTGCCTTCGCAGGATATATACGCTCGCACAGCCGCACAGCTTGGAGTGGTTTATTCCATTTATACCATGGGTACTTGCCACAAGAAATATAAAAATGCAAAAGTATTACAAATTCAAATCGATTATCATATTTTCCAACAAAGAAGGTTCAGGAAGAGATAAAGCATCCATTACTTGCACAGTAGATGGCGATATTTGATATGTAGATAGAAAGATATTTGTAAAATTCTCTTGTTTTTATTTATAATTATAGCAAAATACCTGTTAGGTTGAGTCAAGATGAGCAAAAAGTTACATTAGCAATGAAGGGTAAGATAAAAAATATGTAAGTTAACAGTTGTAACATTAACTAGCTAACATTAATGACTTAACAAGCTTGTAAAGGTCGCTTGTTGTCGTAGTGAGCTAACTTAGCTAGCTAGATTAGTTACCTAACGATGCATAAAGCTAGCTTGCTATCAGAGTTTTTGGGACTCGTACCGTCGCTAGAACGAGTTTATAGTGGTGCTGGCTCATTACCTAATGTTAGCCAATGTTTCATTTATGTATTACATAGCTTGTTAACATGTCTGGCTAGTAACATTTGGCAAGCTAGCTGCGACTGTATTGGTGGTATTAAATGGTTTCTTGCAAACATTTTTAATTCGCAATGGCTTGTAAGTTAGTTAGCTAGCTATCTAGCTTTCCGTATGTTTTGTAGTTACTAGCCAGACCCGTTAACAAGATTGACATGATCGGTTCTCTGGACATTAATTTTGTAACTTGACAGATCTGCAGATGAGCTGCCGCATCCATTTGAATTTGGAATCCTGATCATACAAAAGAGAAGAAGCTCCGGTGCTGAAATAGTGTTGATTCTTGTTTATGCAGCATGTCTTTGGGCGAATTAATATGGAACTTGTTTTAGAAGTGAGAAGAATTTATTTATATATCATGGCTGTTAGCCAATCAGAATTGAGTGTTCATCCAAGCCGTGGTATATATATACACACACACACACACACTTCTGAACCTTAACAGCCTCGTGCCGCAGAACCACCCCAGGCACGCATACACACTATATCACTATATCCTAAGAATGCATGGCTTGTCATGGTTTATTCCTTACATATACACACACACTGTATAATTTGGCCTGGGGACAAAGTGAATAGACAAATAAAAGACAACTTTGTCTAATATTCTTGCCAGCCTGATAATACTTTTTCAAATTTCTTTTTTTACAGGGGTCACAATTCTAGGAAATCGTATCTATGCTGAAAGGATATCGATTCACTGTTCGGCTGAAGGCTGAATAAGTCGTTTCATCACATGAAGTGTGTGAATAACACTAATCTCCACATTTGAGCAGCTATTCACAGCAGTTATAAAAGAAGACTACAAGAACTGCCAGAACTGCAAGCCATCCTACTGAAGTTGACGACATTTTTGAAGCCACAAGCTGATGCTTTTTTGTACCAAACTATTATTACAAACAATTGTTTTTATATTTTTAGCCTCCCTTTAAGTGTTGTTATTCTGTAACACAACAAAACCCGTAAAATGTTATATTTTAAGTGTCAGATTTACAATCAGTATTAACAGATTTACAACAGATTAAGCTCATTTAAGGTTTGATCACTCTGAACCTCTCCACAATATATATTTAAAATAAAGTTGTGGACAGTAATTGCTGGTATATTTATACAGTGGTTTATATTCATACAGTGGTTCTGTGTAGTTCAGTAGGTAGAGCATGGCGCTAACAACGCTTAGGTTGTGGGTTCGGTTCCCACTATGACCACAAATACTGAAAAATATGCATTCACTACTGCAAGTCGCTTTGGATAAAAGCATCTGCTAAATGGTATATATTATACAGTACCCTCCAAAATTATTTACACCCTTGATAAAGATGAGCAAAGAGTGCTGTATAAAATAAACAATATGGACAATGAGCTGTATTGTATGGGACGATTATAATCTTTTATACTAATACAATTGCTCAGAGAAAAATAATGTTTAACAAGTAATGTTTTTCCCCTAAAAGATGTGTATAACAATTGTTTACACCCCTAATAATTCTTTGTAAATAGGCTTTTTGGAAGAGTTGCCAGAAAAAAAGCCCCTAATGAGGGCAATCAACAAAAATAAGCATCTGGGGTTTGCTAAGCAGCATTGACACTTCAATTGGAACCTGGTGTTATGGTCAGATGAGACCAAAATTTAGGTTTTTGGCCACACACACCAACTGCGGGTTTGGCTTCGGAAGAATGTTGAAAAGAACGTACAGTCAAATGTGGTGGATCTTTGATATGGATCTTTGAGATCTTTGTTATGTTATCTCTCTGTATGTGGATGGCCCCACTGCTCTGTCACACAGGGCATCCTATTCTTCTCCTACCCTTTCCTTCAGGCCCCCTGTCCCTAGTCTGAAAAAGATCTGGTGGTGCGGTCCTGAACCACATCTCACAGATGTACAAAGTGAGCAGCATGCGACCTAGCATTGTTATGTCGTTCCTTCAGGAACTAGCTACTCTTTCAAGCCACACAGTCAGACCTGTCTCTGTTCCTGTATGAGTCATGCATCTTTGTGTTGTGCACGCTGATAGCATCTTGCGTGTGTATAAATGAATTATCCCTGTGCTGGCTGAGGTGGGAGAGTGGGCAGCATTTTTATACATCACCCTGAGCATGATGGAATTTTTTTTAAAAAAAGTTTTATGGACCAGAATGTGCCTGGAGCTAATCCTGATCCCAAACATTTTGCTTAAAAAGGTTGTTACTATTAGTGATATTTAAACAAAGGTGAGTGGGGGAAGTTCTTAACTGACTCACTCTTTTCATGTTAGTGTGAAAAAAATATATTTCTAGAGCATCTGGAAAGGGAAGTTACAGTTTTTGAGATTGTTTTCCTGAAATCTGATTGGTTCAAGCCATTTTTAGCCAGCGTTATGCTATACATCAATGGTTGAGTTGGCTTCAATCACTACCTCCAATTAGAACCCAACTAGATCATGACTTGTCAGAAAAAGTACTGAAATGTATTAGCAAAGCACATCCCCGTAGGTTTGGCAGATGTATCTCACATCAGAGTAAATTTATGAGCCTGGTAAATGAGGCTAGTGTGAAATGGTTTCGAGAGTAATGGGTGTAGGGATTCAGATGGAATTTCTTGCCTGCGTAGAATGAAAGGGAGCATATGTAACCTGGAGATGATTAGTCATTGAGACCACTGTGGTTCCATCCCCCTTCATTGCACTAGTGGAAGACAAGTAGGAAAACAATCAAGAATGTGAGTAATACATTAACACATGACCCTCCCAATCTCATGCCCAAGGCCAAAACCCCCTCCCTGTACTAAAACCATCAGTTTACAATGACAGACACAAACATGCAAGAGGGGCTCTTTCTCCTTGAAACCCTTGCATACGAACACACTTTTATAATAATAACAATAAATCAATGAATATCCTTGATAACATAACAAGAGCTAACCAGCACAAACTATTTGTTTTATTTCCCAGAAAGGCCAAAATACAAATGATTTTAACATAAAGCCAATCTTATTTCACATACATTGTATTGTACAAAATATAAACTGAAAGTAACATGTTTTGAACAAAGCAGTGAGGACCAAATGATAAATTTACACATAATTTATGGAACGGGACAATGAGCTTTACTACAGTGAGCACCATCATTCTTTGGACAGTGACACATTTTTTGTTATTTTGGTTGTGTACTCTAGCACTTTGAGTTTGAATGATACAATGAGGTTGAAGTGCAGACTGTCCTCTTTAATTTGAGGGTATTTTCATCCATATCAGATGAACCATTTAGAAATGACAGCACCTTTTGTACATGGTCCTCCCATTTTAAGGTACTACAAGTATTTGTTGAATTGGCTTCACAGATGTGTTTCGTTAGGCAGGTATATTCATTTGTGTTGTTAGTGAATGCAGAAGAGAGCTGTTGATGTCTAGTCTTGATTCTAGACTTTGCAATTGCCTTTGGAGATTGTTGTTGGGGTGTGACAACATGAAGAAGACAGCAGTGTCGATGCAAATTAAGCTGGCTGTCATAAGGCTCAGAAATGAAAATCAATCAATCAGGAACATTGAAAAAACCCTGGGCATGCCCAAGTCAACAGTTTGGTTCATCATTAACAAGAAAAAAGACCACTGTAGTGGATGACCGGAGAATACTCTCTATGGTGAAGAAAACTGACAACGGCCCAGCAGATCAAAAGCACTTTCCTGGATGCAGGTGTAGATGTGTCAAAGTCTACCATATGTAGAAGAATACACCAGCAGGACTAGGTGCACTACAAGATGCAAACCACTGATGAGCCTGAAGAACAGAAAGGCGAGATTACAGTTTGCTAAAAAGCACCTAAAAGAGCCCCAAGAGTTCTTGAACAAAGTCTTGTGGACAGATGAGACAAAGATTAACATGTATCAGAGTGATGGAAAGAGGAAAGTGTGGAGTAAAAAAGGAAATTCCCATGATCCAAAGCATACCACCTCATCCATGAAACATGGAGGGGTGTTATGGCTTGGGCCTGTATGGCTGCCAATGGAGCGGGCTCACTTGTCTTCATCGATGATGTGACTGCAGACAGAAGTAGAACAATGAATTCTGAAGTCTACAGAAATATTTTATCTGCTCAGATAAAACCAAATGCCTCCAAACTCATTGGACGGCACTTCATCATGCAACAAGACAATGACCCGAAACATACTCCTAGAGCAACCAAAGAGGTTTTTGACTGGCCAAAATCACCGAAACTCCTTGAACATGGCATTTTAGTCAATCACCTGGCCAGAGACTGAATCTGTCAATTGAACATGCATTTTCCGCCCCAGGGAGGGGGGAGGGGAGGGAGCATGCTAAAGAGTGGCCCTGACTGAAGGCAAAAGTCCCCGAAACAAGCAGGAACTGAAGATGGCTGCAATTGGCTACAGGGAGAAAATCTGAACATGCATTTTACATGCTAATGAGGGGACTGAGCATCACAATGGAAGATGGCTGCAATACAGGCCTGGCAGCATCTGGTGATGCATCTGGTGATGTATATGCGTTGCAGACTTCAAGCAGTCATTGCATGCAAAGGATATGCGACCAAATATTAAAAATGATTACTTTATTCTACATTATGTTAAACTTCCAATGAATTATGGTGCGTGAAAATTATGTACAAAAGTGGTTCCTATGGAAAAATACCCTCAAATTAAAGGACAGTCTGCTACTATGTACAAAAGGTTCTATAATTTTTTATATCCAAAATATGATGTCAAATCAATATGGATGAAAATACCCAAAATAAAATAATAAAATATTACTGACAGTCTTCCCTCTAAATAATTTGTCCTGTGTTCCCAGCATGCAGAGGGAAATGGGTGGAAGGTTGTCATCAAGGTATTCAGGGGCAAGGGCATCAGAATCTTGGGAGGTTAAGATTAAACTCACACTTTACATTCTATAGACCCAGTAGACACTCAACTCTGTATCCTTATGTTGCAAGTTCACTGTCTCCCATCCATTGAAGCAAAAACATTCAAATTTGTATGCATCTTCTGAAAATTAATTAAGGGGCATGATTAAGTACAATATTGTAGATGTCCTGTACGGTAACACTGGAAACTCCTGTGGTTAGGAAGCATAGAGGACAGAAAGAACAGAAAAACTGAGTATCTAGTACGTGTCTAGAATTAGTTCTTACTCCTAACACAAACACTGTTAGAATTACATATTGTAACAGAGCAGTCCACTCTGTACTTTTGTGATGTGGGATTGAATCCCTGGTGGAACCATGCTATCATATCCTAGAGCATGGTATTCTAACCTCAGTCTCTCAATACATTATTCTGCCTGTTTAAGTACATCCACTTGCCGTGCTTCTTAAGTCAAAGAAGTCAAATGACCATGAACCACAATGATTGGTTAAGTAAAATAGCGGCATTCTGGCACCATCTATAGCTTTTCTTGGTGCGCTGCAGTGTGGCAGTCCTCCGATCAGCCACTGGAGGGTAGTAGGGAGTAAGGAATGTTATTACAATACATGCCATGAGAGTCTGCAAAGATTAGATAGGTCTGTCAATGGACACCCCAGATCAGGGCAAAACAGAACAATCTCTTTCAGAGTGATCCTGTCCATGGACATGTTGTTCCCAACCCTAACCTTAACCATAATCCTTACTGTGTGTTGTAGAAACTGGTCTGAACATCACAGCTCTTGCACATTTTTGGCTTTTTAAAAACAGATTATCTCAATTCCCCGTCCCGCCAGAGTCGGCTCTGGCCGGGAGTGCCATCGGAGCGGCAATTGACTGTCCGCCCCAGGGAGGGGGGAGGGAAGCCGACACACAGAGTTCGCTGCGCATAGGAGTGGTTCTGGGGTACCGGAATTACAGTCGACGGCACGACGAGTGTTGTCTCGGAGGAGGCAGCGCTACGCCCTTGTCACTGCTGGTCACAGGACTACAGCAGCGAACTATAGGGATAGGGGGATTGAACTAAGCACACGGGTAATTGGCTACCAAATTGGGAGAAAATGAGGTAAAATCTGAAAATAAAATGATAAAATAAATAAATAAAAACAGATTTTCCATACGGTATATGAACCAAGTTAACGGGACAGAATAGAGAGGGAAAATTTTATGAGGAATAGTTGTTGTGAATTAGCTTTCTCTGACATTCTTTCATTCTGTGAACTGTTATTTTATGTTATAGCCTACGTTTCAAACAGCCATGTTACATTACATTACATTACAGGCATTTGGCAGAGCTCTTATCCTGAGCGACGTACAACAAAGTGTTAACCGTAGTCAAGAACAGTTTCGCTGAAAGCCACCCTAGAGGGAAGTACAATTCCAGGTGCTAGGAGCAACCACATAGTTAAACTAGGACCCTGTAGGTAAATCTGTAGCCACAATTCAAAGGCAGCAATAAAACAATCAGTGCAGAAAATATAGGCGAAATAATGCCTAAAGCTAATACAATACATAAACAAGTAGACATGAGTGCAATACTAAACAGCTATGTCCCTAAATTACAAAACCGGACTACAGGGAGAGGTGCACCCTGAAGAGGTGAGTCTTCAGTTGTCGCTTGAAGGTGGCCAGGGTCTCGGCTGTTCTGACTTCCACAGGAAGGTCATTTCACCATCGAGGAGCCAGAACCGAGAGGAGACGTGACCGGGAAGCACAGGTGCGGAGGGGGGGGAGGCGCCAGGCGTCCTGAGGTAGCAGAACGGAGTGGTCTGGCAAGTGTGTAGGGTTTGAAGATCTTGTGTGGTACTACTCCTCTCCCATTGCCAGTTGTGTTGCCTTTAGATTATTAAAATGGTCCAATGGCTCTGATGGTTGAAAGTGGTGGTATTTGTATTTGACTAGTTTAGTAGACAGTAAAAGCTAATTCTGTTCATTTTTTGTGGATGGAGGGGAGTACTACAGCTGAAGCTTTAGATTGAGATCTAGGAAGTTTTTGCTAAGATCAGAGACTGGGCACAGGGGCAGTACGCAATGCAGGCATGGACTTCTTCCAACGAGTGACATAACTGGACAAGCATCCACTGGGTCTGGGCATTTTTTGGCAGGGTGAACTCAGCAGGATGTCACAACAGAAGATCATGCATCCACTGCACTATGGTGCACATCCTGGCTTTCACACACAACCAAGGTGTGGCTTGAGAAAACAAAAGAGTTCTGATTGGGAGATAAGGGCATGGGCACTTCTCATAGTCGCTGTTCTCTATGTGTCTTGAATGGTTTCTTTGGGGGCGGACGCCTGACGCATGCAGTTGAGCCATTTAGGATGTGAGTAGCAAATCCTAAACCTGTGACTCTGATTGGAGCTATGGGGGATTGTCAAATCTTTGGAAACACCTTCAATTGGTAAATTCTGGTTAAGGGGAGAACCGAGCAGCGTTGAGTAACAATGTATTAATGTAGATCAACTGTCTCTAGAGCCCATCGGCCTACAAAGTCCACTGGACTAGCCATCAGCAAATTAGACAACACATTAACTTTACTGACAATTACCTTCTGTTTAACAGTTCTTGTTTACTCTATAACTCGTCATTTAATGACAAATGGGTATAAGATTGATAAGGATTGATTAACTCTGTGGATGAAGAAATGAACAATCTAAGATTAATATAATTTCAGAGGCTGTTTAAACATCCCTAGTAATTAACATTATGCCTCTTCCACAATTCCCTTGTATTATTATTACCATTTTAAGGGGAGAGACTAATTGATTAAGAGATGTTGTTCCCCAGATCAATAGCCTCCGTCAGGATTGCTCGGTCACGTGTAATCAAAAACTGTCCAGCCAAATGGACATAACGCCTAGTCAGCAATGTATGGCTACATTTTATATATTATATTATTGTAATATTATGGGAGGGTACTCAAGTTAATCAACAATATCTTAAGAGACCGTGTTGATCGGAATGCTGTGTACGATTGCTTTAAATGCCCACGGAGTACGTCATTTGTAGCTTAAGTGAAAATATGCGTCTAAAGTCTTAATAAAACACGATGGCTCTGTTTCTGCTTTAGGGGATGATCTGCCACGCCCCCATTGTGAGTCGAACTTCGCAGTTAGGAGACAGGCTGAGGTTTTCTCTTTTATATTCACGTGGATTTATTTACTCAATAAATAAGCACTTTTTTGCTCGAAATATTTTATCGACGGCCAGGGCGAACACTTTTCATCTCAACCCTATTACAGGGGCGGTAATCCCTGAGTTTCAGCCAGTTTTGACTTGTTGCGTATGTTTTATTTGTGCTGCAAGGTGTCTAGTCTTTACTCTTGTTCTCGACGTTGAACTGTTTTGAGCGCAGATTGGACCTTCGGGACGGACACGGATTTATTTGGTTTCTGTTTCCTGCTGATGCCAAACAGTGCTGAACTACAAGGAGTCGAGTGAATTATTTCAAACAAGAACCTCGAACGTGCGTGAAATGGGACGGTCCACTCCAAAGCGGATGCTAATATTACACGTGGAAGCGCGACTATTAACTGTTAAATCCAGAACTTGGCGGGTGTACACGGGGGCTCGATTGGCATTATAGTCTTATTTTATTCCCAGACATTTCACTCTTTCAGTCTTTGATAAAAGCCGAGCATTCGAACATGACCGAGAATGCTGATAATGACCTGCGTCAGTTCCCAGAGACAGAAGAGGTGGCTCCTTGATATTTTTTATTACATCCTTCTACTGTGGATCAAAGAAATGGACGGACTTGCAAACTTTTCAAGTTAGTTTTGCTATTATTATTATTATTGTGATACAATGATGGTAATGATGATGATTGTTCTGTCATACTTAGAACATCAATCATTATTATGATTCTTATGATCATTATTAGTATAATAATATATGCCATTTTGCATACGCTTTTATCCAAAAGGACTTACAGTAAGTAGTGAATGTATACATTTCTCAGTATATGTGGTTCCAGTGGGGATCAGACCCACAACCTAAGCGTTGTCAGCGACATGCTCTACCCATTGAACCGTTCTGTCTGGCTCTTTTATTATTAGTAAGTGGTATAGTAGTAGTAACATTGTTATTGTGTGTTTCACACATTTCAGGATGAGAAACCATACATTATTTACTTATTCAAATTCAAATGTCAATTCATCGGTATCAATTCAAAGTAAAGATATGTGTGATGCTCATTAATCAGTAGTTTCATACATTATTATTATTATTATTATTGTATAACACCCATTTCTGGGAGCTGCGTTCCTCCTGCCCATGTCCAAAGTGTAGCTATGTTTCCTTCAGATTATTTGACCCGGATCATTCAGAGCCACTCAGCTCACGCCTGTGACGGACAGCATATGCGCCTTCAGTGTCCGAGACACTCCACGATATCGATATTGTCGGCGTTTTACGGGCACTCCGAGGCCTTGCTCTGTGGACCAAGAACCGATGTGGACAGCGCGTCGAATAGAACCTGCTCCGCATTTACTGCCTTGCAGGTGGGACTGGTTTATTTCGTAACGAACAATTATTATTTTTTGTTCTGAAACAGCACAGGACCTAGTTTCCCCATCACATGGGTCTCTGTGTGTGTTTCCCCCAAATATTAACCATAGCAGGATAAGTGCATGCAGGTTCCCCCCGTCGGTATTTGCCGTTTTTTTATATCACTTCGTTCATAAATTACATAGCCCGCTTTTCGGTATGACATCATAATTTCATGCACCTTTTCTTTACTCAGTATGCCAACAGTGTAATAGCGGGATAACATATTTTTGGTTGCATCATCCTTCTCCTCATCCATAACCTTTTTTTCTGTTTAGAAACTGCTGGCAGAATGCCAGGGTCATCGTGACTGCCAGCTTCTTGTCAATAAATATGCCTTTGGACGTGACCCCTGCCCTGGAACCTCGAAGTATCTCCATGTGTCTTACAAATGCAAGCCCAGTGAGTAAAAAATTAAATACAGTAGTAACCTCGTGAACTTTTTTGTGTTTGCTTTCGGTGAAGTGGACCTGCTCTTGAACAACACAAACAAATATCAATACCAATGACAGACTGGCATTTTGCTTCAGTTGTAACATGCGTGAAACTTTTAGCCGAACATAGGAAGAAGGTAGCATGCGAGGGGGAGCGTGTGACGCTGCACTGTAAGCCCCCTCGGGTGCTCAACATTTATTCGGCGGCCTACGGCAGGGCGCTGGAAGACGATCACGCCTGCACTTCAGACGACAGCGTTCCGCTCCCTTTCGGTGAGTAGATATTGGTGGGTAAGCGTTTTTCTCTTGAATTCTGCCTTTTGATTCCTCTTCACGGTCCGTGGGAGACCAAAACTGACAATGCCGTATCATTAAAGATTCATTCAGGATCAGTCTGTCCATACGGAACGCTGTTCTGCCTTTTTTGTCCCACAGAATGTGTATTTCACGGAGCTGTGGATATTGTGTCAAATACCTGCTACGCTAAACAGAGGTGCGTCATTACCGTCAACAACCGGAACTTCAGAGACCCCTGCCTTCCAGGGATAAGGAAGTATCTCTCCATCCTGTATGCATGTGGTACGATAATTTTTTTAACTTCCTTTGAACTGACTAAAATCTTGATTTATTTCCATGGCCTCTTCTCCAAACCACAACTTCACACCGTCAGCATAGTAACAAGTGGCCTTATCCTGTTATCTTATGTCTCCAAAATGTTCTGTTTACCCTAATCTCAGGAAAGACCTCAGATCAGTTGTGCAGCTAATGCCAACACTCATTTTTTCTATATGTGATGAGTAGTAATTTTTTTGTCCTAGTTTATCGTACAGTATATCAAATTATTGATGTTCACGCCTATATTCACAGTATCTACAAAGAAATAAAAGAAAGTACTTAAATATGCCACCCTCCTGCACACGGATATGGATCCGATTTCTGTAGATGGAGCATTATTTTTCAGAGAGCAATTGTGTTGACTTGGGCAGTATGTAAAAGTTTTTACACACAAGCCTGGACATAGATTATAAATACTGTATGAGAATATAAATGCTGTTCTAGCACTGAACCCGCTGTGGTTTAGAAACCCCTGCGGCTTTCCTGAGAGACTTCCTGCCATTGCCTCTACAGTATTATCCAGCCATTGTAACTATATGGACATTTTTAACTGATATTGTCATGTGTATTGTGTCCTGCGATTAAACATCAGCCTGGTTGTTGAGAGACCTTTTCTGTAGTTACTTGGTTTTTTTCTCCTTCAGGCTGAACAATATCAGTTTCCCTCATTATTTAGTTACCAAAGCAACAAGGAAGAGATACTTTTTTTTTGTCCATGTGTGTTGCCATAGAAAAGCAGCTTTGTAGAATTTGAAAAGCCCCAGTAATGTGCAATCAGCTCTTCGGCTTTGTTCTATGCACAGTGCCACAGACCTTGCTCAGAGAGGCTGACCCAAATGTTTTCAAAACTACCTCAGCTCCTGAACAGAACAGAGAAAAAGGTAATGTTTTGCTAATATTATTACGTTGTTCATGCTTATCCACAAATGATTTTTTCTTTACCAATCTTTTTCAAGCCATGTAAAAAGTCTGTCATGTTAAATGATTTTTTTCTTCTTCTGCTCTTAAACAACTCTTCTTGTTTTAATAACATACAGGAGTAGCTCAAAATCCCAAGGGATCACAACTCCCAGACAGCAGTGGAGTTTTTGTGAGCAACTCTCTGATGGCGTATGCTTATGTTAAAGGTAATGACACATGGTTATTTTGTGCTCCATGAGAAAGAAGGTACGAGCACAGGGTACGAGTGGTCACTGAATGATTTGATGAGCATGAAAACAATGTAAACCATACGCCATGGCCATCTCAGTAACCAGATCTTAACCCAATTGAACACTTATGGGACATTCTGGAGCGGCACCCGAGACGGCGTTTTTCACCAACATAAACAAAACAGCAAATGATGGAATTTCTCATGTAACAATGCTGCTACATCCCTCCAATAGAGTTCCAGGCACTTGTAGAATCCATGCCAAGGCACATTGAAGCTGTTCTGGCCACTTGTGGTGCCTCAACGCCGTATTAAGACACTTTATGTTGATGTTTACTTTATTTTGTCAGTTACATTTCTGTTTTCTCATATCATACTTCTCTCTGCTCAGCACTTAAGCATGAAATGCATATGTTTTACTCAGATTATATGGTGCTCAATGTAATAATGATGTTTCAGAACCATGAACACTTTGTTGATGGGGCCTTCCTGTAATGTAATGTGATGGGGCCTTCCACTGTGACTTACCCCAGACTCACATTTTCTCCACAGAGCACCCAGAGATGGCTGCCCTGCTGTTCGTCTCCAGCGTGTGTGTGGGGCTCATATGCGCCCTTATCGCCGTCTCCATGAGGCTGTCCTGCCCCAGGGTTCCAGGGGGAGGGGGTCAGAGCAAAGCCGCCAGCAGGGAGGAGGCGGGACAGAAGGAGGGAGATGGCGAGGAGGAGGAGACAGAGGCGAGCTTCTCTTCCCTCTCCAGCTGCGACAGGAAGGGGTCGTACCGCTGGGAGGTGACGGAGGACACCGAGGAGGCGGCGGAGCTGGCGGAGAGGATAGAGAGGCGGGAGCAGGTCATCCAGGAGATCTGGATGAACGCTTACCTCAACGGGACCTCGACGGGACCTCACTGACCTGGTTCCAGAACTGCACACCTAATCTCCTGGAAACGGACACATTCAGGATGGAATGGGGCCAACCAATAGGGTTATTTTGCCATTTAAACTTTTTTTACCACCTGGTCAGCTTGCCTGTTCTGAAACTCCTCGGGGCACTGGGATAATGAACTATTAACATACTCTATTGAGTCAGTTCTGTAAGCGGTCAGTTTCAGACTTCAATAGAGAATGATTATACATTCTCCTTGTTTTTGGCTTGGATTCACAAGTGGAGCTATGATCAAATATTTACATAAGACTTATTTGAAGTCTACAATTATTAACTTGTCATGATAAAAATACCAAAGGCACAAGTCAACATGCAACCTTTTATATCAAGCAGCCATTTTTGTTTTGGGCCTGTTGCCTGGTCGGTTATAGTGAATGACTGGAAGGGTAAATTAATTATTTGTTCTCAGTTCCTGTTATTGAGGCTCTTCAGCCGCACCTTTGTAACTCTTGAGCTCTTCCTCTGATTTACTGAAGCTTAACTTTGGCAGTGCCACAGCGGACAGTTCCGCTGAACGTTCCAGAATTTTCACCCTTGAAATGCTTCCATTATGAGCTCAGCAACGTCCAGCACGGCCCTGAGAGAAGTTGGCTGCAAAGCAATATCCTGTCTATAAACAGCATCAGGTTCTTAGCGCTACCACTGCCAGCCGCTGGGACAAAGAGAGGAAAGGTGTTGCATCCTTCTCCCAGCCAGAGCAGAGTGGGGAAATCTGCGCATTAGAGGACAAAGGCCCCTTGTGTTTCGTACAAAGAATATTTAAACACACACCGTTGCGCTGATGTCAAGACTCCTCAACACTGCGATTAACAAAGCACGGCGACACGTCTGTCATTTCAATTTTTTATTCACAAGCATCCAAGACACATTAATAGTATGCACAGTTTAAACCAATGGGTGAGATGAAACTGGAAAAGTGAAAAATCCCCAACAGGGCACAGATGAAAGATATGGCAAATGTCAGTAATCAATGGATAAGGTACCAGCAGCTGCACCCTGACACCTTTGGTAGTCACAGGATGAGGATCGGACAGTCACAGCTTTGGACAAGAGTTCATCTGGGGCCCCATTTGATGTTCGCGAGACCTTGAAACTGCCTCTTCAACGCCTGCCTATCCGACCAATCGGACTGCAAGTGAGAATCATCATCTGCATCCTCAAGTTTCTGAAAACCAATCAAAGGTTACACATCAATTAATAGAGAAAAGCATACAGCAACAAAAATGAGTATGGACAAAAACAGACAAACTCGATAGTGCTTTATGGGTAATGGCCCATAGATACAAATGCTGTTGCCAGAAAAAGGCTTACCTTGAGTTCCTCCTGCCGTCTGTAGTAGTGCATCATCATTTCTTTTTGTTGCTCTGCGCTCACCAGCGGCTCCCTCGATGGTGCCCCCTGGCCTCTCTAGAAAGGGAAGCACACAGATGGACTCAGAGAAACTGGAAACACAAGATAACCAGAGACAAATGTTACACAGAGTGCTTGAAACCATTTGGTAACCAGAGATAAAATATGTTACACAGGTTCACTGACAATTACTGACCACAATTTTACTGGAAACTATATAGATTCACAGATTTTTTTTCCCACAAATGCCCTGTCACTGCAACATCTTCAGTCAATTTTGGAGAGTGCAGACCATCACGCATGTCATCCTGAGCACATGCAGCCAGCAGCTTCTTTTGACTTTGCAGCCCGCCAGCTGCACAGCCATTGAGCACTGTACCTCTTGTGCAGCTGGAAGACACTGTTACCATAAACTAACCAGGGAAGGGACTATGAGCATCATTTGTATAACCAGCAGCCTTTTAAGATGCAGTGTTTCACCGAAGGTTAGGTTAAGCCATGAACAAATGAACAGGGAGAAAGCTTAACCTGAAGCACAGTACTTCTTAACACGAGTTAAGCAGCACCCCCCCCTAAATATCAATACCAAGTGATGAGTCTATTGCTGAAATAATCTGATTTATAAACGAGTGCATGAAAACAAATACACAGCAGGGCTCATTTAATCCCCCGCACCTTCTGAATCTTGACAACGATCTTGGTCTTCTCATTCTTGCCCACGTAGTCTTGAAGCTTCTTTCCTCTCAGCATCTCCTTGGCTGCCCACCACAATTGAGCCTCCTTCTCTGGAATCACCTGCAGTGAAGCCTGGGGAACAAAATGCCCAGAAGGCGAAGCCAAAAACTCTTAAGATGCAGGCAACGGAGGGGCTGGGGGTTAACTACCAGTCATATTATGAGTATTAATCATTACTGTATACATCGATTTGTTCATGTATTTGTTAACATTATTAAATGATAGCGTCTGTGGATTGAGGCAGGTTTGTCAATGTAACCATGATTTATCCCTATTGGCAATGGATCCAGCCCTCAGATCAGCTTTCCTGGTGTACTATGACCTGCCTCTGGCATCAGGGGGGCAGGCAATAGTGCCTCAAGGCCAACCTGCCTCAAACCACAGGCATCATAATTTACTAATGTTAACAAATACATTAACAAATCACATTGAATGATTACTACATGGATTACTAATGATTAACTAAACTACTTAATAGTTGTTTTTTAAGTGTTTTTTTAGCAGACCTACAATCTTATTTACCTGTGTTCCTGAGAGATCTTCCTGGTTTTCAAACTCCATCCTAATGGGATCATGAGGGGGCAGGCCCATGGGATAGACTATCATAACAGCACCGCGGAGCTGATCCAGGGCCTCTTTAACCATCTCCATGGTGACGCACACCTTGGCCAACACTTGTTTCTGAAAGGCACAACAAGAAAGAAAATAAGTCCTGGGAGGTTTCACCTCTGCCTATTTCAATGTTTGCTTATTCACTAAACATGGTGTACAGGACCTGTGCTGTATTCTCAATGGCTGACTGACTAGGAGCATATCAGCAGATTATTTTGCACGCTGAATATATTTATGTAAAATGACAGTGTACACGAATAAAGCTTTGCAAATTAGATTTGTACGAATACAGTCTGGTATGTATCCTTCATAAGTGCTTACCTTTGACACTAAAGATTTTGCTTCTTCTACTGTTTTCTTCAAAACCTCCTTCATTCTCCCATTTGGGGCTGGTGAGACAGAACTCAGTTAGCTACCTGGATAAATATTTTGGTCACAAACACACCAAAAACAGCAGAGGGTGAAAAATGTATACTTGAAGGTATACGACGCGATTTCACGTCATTGCTCAATGGCATTGTTCAATTAGCCACACATGCCTCCGGCGCTAGTTGGTCCTGTCCACCACACAGTATATGTCAGAATAAAAAGGAACGAATAACAAGCTAGCTGTAGAAACAAAAAACAACAACAAAAAAACTAGACAAACACAAAAAGTTACTTATACAGATGTAGAAAACGTATAAACATTGGAGAGACATTTTCGAGATGGCAAGAACTGAAAGTGGCTCATCTTATTAGCAGATGCTCCTAATTTCCCCCTTGACAGGTGAGCAAGGCTGGTTAACGTTAGCAAGGATAGCTATCACCTGTAACAAGCCTACCAGGACACCTTTCTTCAGTTGCCATGACTTTGACCAAGCAGTGGCTGACGGGCACAACTGATCGGGTCTAAGTATAGTAGACCGCATGGGTTCGCAAATTAGTGAATGCCTAAATACTATTATAGGAAATCTAGAATCAAATATATTTACGGATGAATTTCCTTACATTTTCTTTAAAAGAATCGCTTGATATTTCTCGCTCTCAGTTTCGAACGGTCAACTGGCAACAAAAATCTGTGGTCCAAAGAACTACAGGCACATGCGTTGTGATGTGTTTACCAACGCTACCTGTCAGCGCAGTGATGTCAAATCGCTCATTGTGGCCTCACCATTTCCGTTTCTCCTGCCGATTTCGTCCTTCTTGAACTCGGCTCCACCGCTGGGCACGCACGTTTCCTGCCACTCATCCCGAAGTTTGAGATCCACGATCTGATCGTCTGTCAGCCCCTGCATATTTGGAGGGAGGGTGACACCGTGCTCCGCAAGCTCCTGCATTTCTGTTGTGTTAAGACAAGTCACATGAAAGTGGTTATTGTCACTGTATAGTTAACGCTAATGCAAACGACCTCGTTCTGTTGAATTCTAGCTTGCCTGTGTAGCTAATATTTAATTGAATGAAACAAACACAGAAAGCTTGCTTATGTTAAATAGCTAGCAAATTGTAAAATGTTAGGCTTATAACTTTGGTGGTCTAACGTATTTATAACAAGCCACACATAATATAGCGAACCGTAGTAATCTATAACTACCTACGCTCCGTGGTTGCAAACACATCGGCTACACAAACTAGGCAGCAAGCTAGCTAGCTACCTGGCTAACCAATACAATAAAATAAAAACAAAGATCGGGAAGTGTCAATATTATTACCTGAACAAATCCTGTCCACTTTGAGTATCCCGTTATGAATAGCAGCAACTTGCTGTGTCAATGTTTCCAATGGAACATCGACCGTGGTATCCAGAAGAAATTGGCTCTCCTCTCCTCGTTTCACATGAAGTTGGACCATATCTGCATATTATTATAAATGAAAAATCATTGTCTTATTGGACAACCGCAGGATTGTAAACACTAACGTGGTGATGTCAACGTTTTTGTAATTTTGAAACAGTACGTTAGTAAGCATAGCTAAGTCCTACTACATAACTGTTGCCATGGATACCGAACACAAGCTAGTCGTTTCAGAAGGTTCGGGTAGCTGCGTTAATTGCGATCTTCCGTGACATAAATTGTTTTTCATAGCAAGCCGACAAGTTACCTCATTTGCTACAGTTTGCCAGCATTGGTGCCAGCCAGTTTATATCCGAAAGAAAGAAATGAACAAGTTGAAACCCTAAGTTTATGAAACAATATTGTACGGGAAGTAACACCACTTACCTCCAAGCGAATTGCTCTCCTATTGATACGGAACGGCGCATGCGAAAAAGGCAAAACAGTACTTCCGGTATCATCATGTATTACCGTAATGTAGCACAAAGATGGTCAGATTTTTTGCTATTCGCGTCAATTTAGTGGGTAATGTTTAATAACACCAAATTACAACGATTATTACAGTGCATGCAGACCCATCATCTATTCAATAACATATGCTTTTTAAATACCACAACTGAACTGAACAGACACAGGCAACGACATCCATGTTGATTTACATTTATTATTGCATACATACAACACCAATTGCTTCATCCATGAATGTGCTATTTCTGTAGCTGTGCACCTAATCATGGGATCTTAAATACTATAACATTAATTGCAGTTTTCTGTTTTGTTAAATACATACAGAGCATGGTCAACAATACAGAACAGCGTCTCTATGGGATCACAGTAATAAAGGGACACATCTCACAAAATGAGTCGTTTTGTTTACTATAAAATCTTGTCTCGTACAGAACACAACAGACTTGTAAGCGCTTGTTTGTCTCCTAAAGCTTATGATATCTACTGCACACAGTGTTAAACTGCATAAATGTATTTTTAGTGGTTAGTCATCACCAATAACCAAAGCAGAAAAAGTATGTGTCCAGAGTAAATAGTGGCATCTTAATCCAGATTCGGTTTGCAATCCTAACGAAAATATTAATACATAAAATTAAAAAATTGCACAATAAATTAGAGAAGCATTGATAAGCTGATTTTACTGATCCTGATCTTTGTTCAAATGTAATTACCCAGTCCTTCAGCCACAGACTAGGCCAAGTAGGCTGGCAGTATTAAATGTCAGTCCTAAACCGTGCTGGGAAAAGCAATGACAATCATTCCATTCTTAATGGCAACTTTCTCCCCTTCAAATTCGGATAATTTCTTGTTCTTTGAATCATCCACTTACATAAAACAAAGGCTTTGTTTTTGGTAACTGTAAACTGAACAGTAAGAGAAAGACCGTATGGCGGACAGCAAAATTACAATACTGACTTCACCGTTTATCTGACATCACCACATTTATATTCCACATAAAAATTTGTATGGCATGATGAACACTTGTAATTCACTCCTTTCAATTTCAATGCAAATGGAAGTGTGTGTGTGTGTGGGGGGGCTTTTATAATACTTCTCTAAACACTTAATGTTGGGGGGAAAAAAACAGTACAAAATGAAACACTCAATGACCTGTCCTTTGGAAGAATTGTAAACCACAAAAACACCTGTCAAATAGATCAAGTGCACTGTAATAGTCAAAAAGTACAGGACATACAAACTGAAAGTCTACCGACAGTGAAGTTCCACTCGGAAGTTACAAAACTGTTCGTGTGTACGGGTGCGCTGCGGCAGAGTTTGCCCTCGCTCGAACACATGCTGGCAAATGGCACAACCCTGCACTACTGACCTGTAATAGCAATACCCTACTACTCTTCAACATCAGAGGCCCAACGCTGACATGAGCACTGACCTAGTAAGAACAGAAAGGCCGCATTAAAGAGCAGTCACCCAGCGACTGATGGTGCCATGGCTCTCCAACTAGAACAACAAGCGAATTGCCCTTCCCATTCTTTATCTTTATACATTGGATTATTCTCATAATCTAGGTTTCCCAAAGGAAACCCATCTACAGACAAGAATTGTCCATTTCCTGCCAGCGAATGCAAGTATGTGCTGCTAATCTGAATGTGGCTATCCTGAAGTAAAATGACCATCGATCCAAGATAGAGCAGCTCTGGCAGACAGATAAAACTATTTAAATTCCTCCAACAACACACGACACACAGTGATCAACAGTAAACTCTTACCACAGCACTGTACCTCTCAACTACAGTATAATAAATATATCTCATTTAGAATAACCTTCTTTAAAAAAAACAAAGACAGTCTTTGCAAGAAACTACAATGAAAAGTTCAAAAGCAAGTACACGCATTTAGCACGAAATAAAGCACTCAAGTTTCTCTTAAACATGGCCTGGAACACCATGCTCTCTGCTCACACGGCTTCCAAAGTTCAGATCGAAACATGATATAAGCACACCACATTCATTGCAAATACGGCTGTACTTTCCTCAGCCTTGGATCAAATAAAGCAGTGGTGACATATACATATATATCTATACGTTGTACATATACATACATATATACATATAGTAGATATGCATTCGGGGCCACAACAGAGTAACTCGTTTCCAATTCACACATCCTGTTAAAACATACATATACAATATGTATGCATATACTGTATATATATATATATATATGTATATATATATATAAAATCTACTATACATACTTCCAATATTACTCCTGAACCATATGAGGGTCAGAGATGCAAAGGGATAGGAAGCCTGAGTGACAGTGGGTGTGGTGATCAGCACCCCTAGCACTGCATTGGATGATATACTGTGGACAACACACACCACTTCAAGTATGGGCCGCAGAGGAGGCAATGACTACCGAGTTGTTTGTACATTCATGACAAAAAAAGGGGCGTTGAAAAAGAAACTGATGCTCGCTGCCACTGATCTGGAACAGAACAGAACAACACGATCAAACCACTTAGCGTGACAAGGCGTCACGGGGAGGGTAGGGTGGTTTTCGTAATTAAAGTGACCCGCGGTTGCTGCTAAACTCCTTCCAATGTTTATCCGCATCCTAGAGTTTGCCAGACAAGCGTTTCCCTCCGGTTTGCATGCCACGTCACTTAACCTGTGCGTGTAAACGTGCGCGACGTCTCCTCCACTTCCCTTAACAATGTCTTAACTGTGCTTGGTGCATTCTGCTTAAATGTGCACAACGGTGATGCAATGCAATCAAAAGCCCGACACTGAAAAGATGTAGAATCTTAAAGTTACTGAGCAGCCGCAGGGATCAGTAGCTTGTGGCCAGCAAACAACAGTTAAATATTGCACAAGGCTAACGTACATTTGTGCGCACATACAGACACAGGCACGCATCTCCTGCCAACGTGAAATATCCATCAGACTTCAGGAACACGTACACACACAAAAAAAACACTTGATCCCACATGGATATAAAGAACAGCCAAAGTCTTTTGAAACAAGCCGAGCACGTACGCATCTCTTCCTAGGTCACGTTTAAAGGTTTTGGTCGAACATGAATATGATTCTTAAATCTGATTCAGGGGGCATACACTTCTTATGTACTGTTTTTGTTTATACGGACCATACATACACATACGCACATATATTTATTATATTTCTCCATATTTCTACAACAACTGATACCTAAACTTTTTATTTAATAATTCTATCTTTCTGTGAACTCCTTAGAGGCCACATGGCTTCTGCTTGGTCTCAAGGGTATCTGTGGATTGCCAGAGTTGGTCCTTGAAGGAACGGGAGGAGGGATTCCTGGGAATGTGGAGGTGGGAGAGGCCCCCCAGCTGTCAGAGTCGAACCCGGAGCTGGGGAACAGGGTCTGTGAGTGCGGGGGGGTCGCGGTAGGGGCGCTGTTCGGCAGGAAAGGGCTTTCTGCGGCTGGAGTTCTCCCTGGCGTAGGAAAGTCAGAGTCCTCGTCAAATGTCACCCACTGCTGGACGTGTTTCCGCGGTGCTGGGGGTGGGGCCTGGCTTGGCCGGGGGGCTGGACGCGGGGCGTCCCGGGTGAATGCTGACATTGCCCGTTGGAGTTGGGGCTTGGAGGCCAGCGCCTGCTGCTGGGAGTAGAAGTCGGGTGTGTGAGCGGCGCTGGGAGAGGGCCGGCTTGCCAGTGAAGGGGTTGGCGCTGCCCAATTGACTGTCGGACAGGAAGGGGTTGGGCGAGGCTCGCAGGGTCTCCTGGGACTTGCTGCGCAAGGGCACCGGTGGGAGCAGCTGGGCGGATCCACCGGGGAAAGCTTGCAGGGTGGAGAGGGGGGCAGAGTTTAGGGAGAGTGACGTGGGGAGGGCCGAGGGGGGCGGGACGGGGGTGGAGCGGAGGGAACAGCTTCTTGTCAGGGACTGGGTGTTGAGCCAGGAGGTGGAGGACAGCAGGTCAGAGTTAAGGGTGTCGAGGGGGTCGTGTTTCCACTGTGCTTCTTTTTGGAATCCATTCACGCCATTGACCTGTGCAAGAGAAAACAACAGAGGAAATCAACAAGCAAAATAATATTAATAACGGCTGACTAAAATTCAACCCAAAAGGATCAAAGCCTTCTCAGGGGGGCATGGACACAACGGTGTGATTTTAAAGAATCCCACTGTTGATCTTTCTGTATAATGTAAAGAATGTAGTCCTTATCGTTTCCTCTTATGGTTTTACTTAACACAACAGACAACAGACATATAAACATGCACATGTCGTGAAATGTGCTTGTAAAAAACTAAGAAAAGCAGACATTACTAACAACACAAGATACTAATTTAAGGAGACTCCTGCCAGATGAGGTGTAAACAATCTGAAAATTGTTTTATCATTTGTAGGTAGAACAGTTGCCACTAGTATAGTAACACTTTTCTATCGTAATGAAAACCTTTCTTTTGTTCAGAATCATGTTTTGGCATGCTACCTAGCAAATGATCTGTTACCTGAAAAATCATTCTATAGTCCCAACGAGCTGGAAAGTTGCAATCAATATCTAGTATTCTTAATGTTAGCCAATCAGCGGCTTGCCTGTATAGTGACTGACAGTAGTAATGCCTGGTTTAGAACGAAAAAGCCCAAACACAATCTTGGCTGTGGAAACGGGTGCCTCTAAACAGGAAAAACGGGTATGAAGAAGCAGCTGGCGTTTCCATCAGAAAACACATAAAAGAAAGAAAGATCGACTGTAGAACAGAGCATTTCTAATGTGTGTGAAGAAGACACACACATTCTGGCATTGTTTAGCATGTGCACTTTAATATAATATAATATATGCCATTTAGCAGACGCTTTTATCCAAAGCGACTTACAGTAGTGAATGCATACATTTTTCAGTATATGTGGTCCCAGTGGGAATTGAACCCACAACCTAAGCGTTGCCAACGCCGTGCTCTACCAACTGAGACACATATAACTTTTTACCTCTTTAAAGGGTTAAAAGACTACCGAGGGCAACACCTAACATATCCCTGATAGCTAACTTACCTGCTTTGCTTCTTCATGTTTCCCTATGTAAAACTGCTGTCCTCTAAATAAAAGATAGAGAGCCTTGATACAGAGATATCTACAGCACCCTTACATCATCGCACTAAGACTAAGCGAAGACAACTGACATTACTTGCGTCAATCTAAAGGCCACACCAGACATTGCTCCAGTGTGTGGGCCACGGCTGTGTGAAGAGATTACAGGTTTAAATGTCTGCTGCTTAACTCTACCTGGTAATTACACACTGCTGTCATAAAAGATGACACTTGACAAACATAAAACCTTTGACAAGGAAGCACCACATTCATTTAGGCTGCGGTTCAGCTGAGGTGATTGCACTTTCGTCAGAATGGTGAAGTTTTAAGAAAAAAGTTAATTGGGGGAAAAAAACTAGAAAAAAAACGAACAAAAAACGTAGACCAGTATGACTGTAACAAAAAGTAAAAAAGATAAATAAAAGATGCTAGACCAAAAATTAAAACACCCAAATTATATGGAGAAATATGGAGAATATGGAGAAAAAGGGACAAATAAACTAAAATATGGAAGTTACTCCAATGTATGGGACAAGTCATACATTGTGACTGAGTCTGAGAGCTATGGAGATAACATTGAGGCTTAAATGGTCTTAAATACCTGTCACCCTGAGGATTGCTCCTGCTTGAGAGAGAGAGAGACAGACATCAGGGTACAAGGGAAACATCAGTGGGAAAGGCTAACATTTGAGCAAATTCAGGGGAAATACTGAACTAGGGGGAAAGGAGGCTATTTGGGTTTTAACCCTCAACTAAATTAGCTACAAATGAGGACTGTCGGGCAACACAAACGAAGGGGACATTTCTAAAATGTGAAGATCCATTCATTAATATCTTCCATTCATTATATCTCACGTCAGCATGTGTCTTCAAGACTAATTCAGTGTGACAGGACAACATTGGCAGGTTCATGGGGATCTTCCTGACATTCAAAACCACTGTCTCACTCCCCACTCTCTTTGTCAACACAGATCCCAGATCAGTGCACAGTCAGGTGACATGTGACGTCACATGGAATACACAGTTGCCGAGCACACCTGAGGGGAAGTGGGGGTATCCCTTCTGTATGGAGACAGCACACTGGAGATGAAGACAGATCGGGGTGCATTCGAAAGGCTGAGCGCCACAAAACGTTTCTCAAAGAGGCTGATGGTAGGTGGAGTCCGGTGCTTGCCAAATGCTTCAAAAATCTCAGAGGCTCTGGACTTCAACTCCCATCATGCCCTCTGTGACATTATTTGTGGCACCTCACCGCCTTTTGAACGCGTCCCAGGTGTGAGAAGGAGGGGGGGACTGACCTGAGAGGCAGTGGCAGGCTCAGGAGGCAGGGTGTGGGAGGAGCGACTGCGGGGCGGCGGCTTTGGGGAGGCCAGGCCCAGGTTGGGCTGGGGGACGGACGCGGACTGTGGCTGCATGGGGGCCGCTAGCTGTGGCTGCATAGGAGATGCCATCTGCGGCTGCAGGGGTGCTGCCATCTGGGGCTGCATGGGAGACGCCATCTGGGGCTGTAGGGGTGCTGCCATCTGGGGTTGCATTGGCTGCATGGGAGGGGCCATCTGGGGTTGCATGGGAGATGCCATCTGGGGCTGTAGGGGTGCTGCCATCTGGGGCTGCATTGGCTGCATTGGCTGCATGGGAGGGGCCATCTGGGGCTGCATCGCAGGAGGGCCTGTCAAACAAGCACAGGAGCAGTGTGAGGCTTACTGAACAGTTTATCTGAAGACTGAGACTGTAAATTCCTCCTATGCACAGCACAGGGAGTGGGAGAGAGAGCTAAGCCAATCAGCGCACAGAGGGGTCTTTTTAATTTGCCAGTATGGGCAAAGAAAGTCAATTTGTAAAATAAACACAATAAAACTTCAAAGTATGGAGCGGAAGCACACTACAATGAAGAAAACCCCAAACATTTTAAGGTTCAGGGAGTGATACTGCTTAAAGAAATATTTAAAAAAAAAAGGTTTAAAAATATATCTCCTCAGAGATTTTGGGTCATTTGTATATTTTTGTAGCCCACTGCCATTACACCCAGTTGCCTTCTCATGTCAAACTGCTGAAGCAAAACAGTGTGGGGTTGGTTATTACATGGTTCAGAGACCTGGGAAAATCAAGTTGCTACTGGACGTGCAGTTGTTGGGCCAGTAGGGGGCAGGTCTTCCCTCTGGACTAAATAAAAAAAAAAAAACAGGTAGCCCAGCACAGTGATGTAGAAGGTGTCATCCTCTGGATAAGAAATTAAACCGAGGTCCTAACTCCTGGTGTCAAAGATTCCATGGCAGTTTTCGAAAGAGTAAGGGTGTAATTCCCACAAAAAACATCTCTCTACATCATCCCCTACATCTGACTGGCTACACAATCCCTTGCATTCCTTCCCCCACATAGACTCCCAACATTGTCACTGCAAATAGGAATGGAGTTGCCCTACCAGGTCAAATACAATAAAATAAACAAAATGATCCAGCTTGGAAATATCCATTCTTCCTCAACTGTCCTCAATGGGACAAAGAAAAGATGGGTGACCGGTGAGGAGCAGTGAGGTACTCTTGGCGTGTGTGTTACCAGGTACAACTGAACCTGCGCTGAACTGACCGAGCGGCAGCTCTGCTGGTTTGCTCTGTGGTCCGGCCATGGGTCTTGGGGCTCCAGGGTGAGTCTCAGGCATGGGTCTTGGGGCTCCCGGGTGGACGTCTGGGGCAGGCCTGGGGGCCCCGGGGTGAGCAGGAGGGGCGGGCCTGGCCTGAGGTGTGATACTGATGACGCCAGCCCGTGGAGGAATGGACTACAGAGACAGGGGAGGCACAGGCAGGGCAGGGTGAATATAAAGAAAACCACACACACCCACAAGCACACACCCACACACCCACACTCACACTCACCCACACCCACACCCACACCCACACCCACGCAGTGGACAACACTGATAAAGAGTAAACGGTGGTGTACATAATCGCTACGCTGGTACCTCTGAGGAAGTCCCTGCTTCACTGATAAGTCAGTACTTGTTTGTATTATGTGTACTATTGTATGTATCGTCTGTATTGATGGAGCGAAGGAACTTTGAAAAGCAAAACAAATTTATGTAAAACAGACTATTATCTCATTTAATTTTGCCCTGACGTACAGAACAAAAATGTATTAGAACTGCTTTCAAATGATAACGGGCATCCTGGAAGTTGTGCCGTGCGAGGACTGTTAAAGTCTGACTGAACTGAACTGAATTCTGTCCAGTCCATGTTAGTATAACAAACAGAGGAAACCCAAAGTATATTGATGAGTCATCTTCACGGTAAAAAAACACTCATAACAGATGGTGTGTGGCTAATCCATGGTGGAGGATGTCTTCATCTTCAAAGCTGAATAGACCACTGATGTTGGTGACAACAGCTCGGGCACTCTACACATAAATTGCACATTCAACTCCGTAATCATGACATCGAAAATCTATTTTTCAATGCCTCTTTTTAGGCTCTGATTTGCTGACCGATTATAAATATATGCGAAGGGGTCATGGCTGAAGCCAGAGCATCTGTCGCAAGCACAGCAACAGCCACGTCCTGTTACCAAACGGAGCCTGTTAGTTAAGGAAGCGCAGAGGATGTAAGGAATGCTGGAGCTGGATATCCAGTCAGTGCGTAGAAGATGTGCAAAAACAGTAACTGACCGGTCTCAGGGCTCCACCGCCTGGCCCTGCTGAGGACTGTCCTCGCCCTGCAACACAACAAAGACACAATCAGCGACCAAACACACATACAACTGTCCTCTGCCCTCTTTCCATTTCCTCTTTCACTTTCTGACAAAAGCGAGAAGTTCATACACTTGCCCCATTACCTATTTTGAGACTTAATTTTTAAGAAACAATTTTTGTGCAAGTCTTTCGCTGTCTCATACAATGCAATTTCTTAGCAAATTACTTGACAATGTGACAAAGGGGTGGCCGAGAAAAATGTGAAACGTGGCTTTAAGTTGTGGAATGCTGATCAATTAAGTGTTTTTATAGACTTTGTTTTCAGACCCAACCTGCACAATGTTAACTTATTGCACGTCAGATCGCATTCATTAAAAAAAATTCTAAACCGTACATGCCCCAGAGGCAATAATTACTTTCGACCTGGCGAGACGCTGAATCCATGGGAACATCTGAACATCTGTGCCTGTGTTTAATCATCCACAGCCCCCCCCCCACCCCACCCCCACCTCCGTCTTGCTCCCATTTCATTAGGATGAAGAACAAAAGCAACAGGGCTGGCTCAGGGGGTGCCCTGGCAGGGCACTGAAATACCGGCCCACGGCTCCAAATCCTGGCTACTCTTCAGGGCAGCCGCTGACTTTCCCACGCGACTCTGATGACGGACTTGCCCTGGTATAGCACAGACAGGATAGCCCAGCTTCCCCCTGAACAGAGAGGATTCGCTCGCCGCCCGCCGTAACTGCCATATAAAGCCTTTCTCTTCCACCTGGTCTGACGCTGGAATTCGCCAGCTACGTTTTTTTCTTTGTTTATTTTCTCCCCACTTTCCCCTCTGTGGGTTTGTCACGCTAACTACGTGCTCCACCCACCTGGGCTTTCAGCAGGGAACAAAACTTGTCTGTGTACAAAGCAGTCTGTCTGACTTACCTCCAAAATCCTGTCTGGATACTCCGGGCCTTTTTTGGCCTTTGCAGCATGGGGCGGGGGAGAATAGCGTAGTGTTACATTCTGATGATTTTTTTTTTCTATTTTCTATTTTTGCTGTTTATTCCCATTTTCTCTCCCAATTTAGTATCCAATTATACCCTCTCCTTTTCATGTCAATTATCCCCTCCCTCGTATGAGAACTCCTCGCTGTAGTCCCGAGACTAGTCGGTAGTGAGCACTGCACCGCCTCCTCCGAGCCGGAATCCGCCTAAGCCGAAGCCTGTTACCGTAACACACAGGACCACTCATGTATGCAGCGAGCTCATTTGGATTTAATCTCTCCCCCCCCTGGGCGAACAGCCAGTTGCCACCCCCTAGTGGCACTCCTGACCAGAGCCGAAACTGGCGCGACCTGGTGGAATCGAACACAGGTCGCAGTTCATTCTATTGATTTTAATGACTTTATGAGACTCACCCTATAAAAAGTGAATCTGATAAAACTACCCTATCTGCTACATACACTGTGTATTCCACACATAACCACACACTCAACCTTTGTGTTTGGTGAACATCAAAGGAGTCAAAATCTATGTTTACCACACCAGCCTGAACACAGCTGTACACAAGACACCAAGCCAGCAATAAAGTGGGGATTCACAAACCACTTACGAGGTGGAGTCATCAGTGCCTCACCGGTTTGAACCATTTTTTTAAATTTATGTTGTTCGCAAAGTCATTGTCTTGGTTCAAATCAGCCAATGGCAGACAGCTCAACCTATTAAATGGCACAAGAGTTCTAGGGTCTCTTCAAGGGAGCCTACCATGAGGGAAAAGAGGAAGGAAAGACCCCAGTTCATCTAGGGCACTGACGGATTTGGTGTCATTACCTTCCAAGTCTCTGATAGCAATTGCTGGGCCTTGAGACTCTTCGAGGTCTTTGGACAAAAGCAAACAACAATTTTCGGACATAATGTCTAAGACAAAAGCAAAGCAGAGCGCCACACGAGTGTCAGAGCCACTGTCAACCCAGGACGAGAAGAAGCGAGTGAACAAAAACCAGTGCACCTGTTTGCAGAATGCAACATAAATAAAGTCTGGCAATTATAATCAACCAGTTTGTCCTAAACACATCAAAAAATAAATAAATGACTGTACCATTGCTTTGCGAACACCAAAAGAGATTAGACAGAAGCAATCTATGCCACACTTAAAAACCTGCTACACCAGCCTGCTACACCACACCACACCACTCTGCACCTCTGTGTTATCGCACTGGAGTTCCAGGAAATATCGCCCTTTCTAAAACCAGCTGAACTAAGTGGGGAGACCGCTGTCCTAAGCATGCTTGAGGAGACAATATGTCTCCATCATGCTTTTTAAACGTGTTGCTGTCTTTGAATGGCAATGTGTTTGAAGTATACGTGAGCGAGACTCAGTGTATGCAAAACAAATTCCCGAAAAGGCGACAGAGTGAATTTATTCAGTGATTAAGCTCGAGCACTCTTCCACTGTGACAGAAGAGCTGGGCTCTGGTTTTCAGCAGTGGATTCCTTCAGCTGATAAAACTAAGGTAATGCTACCGGACAGCAATGGCGCTGGAATGTTACTACATGTCCGATTGGTACACTGGTGTGACTGGTGCTTCACTGGGAATGTAGCATGGCATTTGACAGAACAGCACGAAACACCAACAACTTTACAACAACACAGGACACAACGACCGTGATTTAAAAGAGCGTGTGATACACTGCGTTTCTGATGTGAAGACGTTACCTCCCAAATCTTTCCTAGCTGGTGTGGGGCTTCTACCGCCTTTAAACACAAAGAACAGATTCAAGAGTATGTGAGTGCGTGGGAAAACACCAATAAATGTCAGAGTCAGTATCTTAAAAACAGAACCACATATGCGATCAGGAACAACTGATTGGGCAGCCAGAATCAGAAAAAGAAACGGCCGATAAAATCGGGCTCTATCAACCACAACCTTAACCCCAATAATTTTCAATAGACTGGATTCAGAATCAGGAAGGGAATAATTTATATAAAAGGAAGACACCAAGCTTTTCAAGATGATGGCCAGAATGTCTCTACTAATGTCTAAAATTCAAGCGCTTTAAAGTACCCCTGTCAGAATATTGTTATTTTCACATTTCAACTTTTAAATATGTGATTTTATTTTTCCACAACATTCAGCTCCTCTCGACTTGACACTACACTTTTCACAAGTCTGACAGTAAGCACAACGACAATCTGAAACATCACGTCTCCTGAGATTTGTAACATCCAACCCTGACTTGCCACATTACACAGCAAGCACACAGTGGCTCTAGCATCTCTGCTTGGTAAGATGAAGCCGAGCCTTATCAGAGTAAAGGCTTGTCATTTAGCCACTGTGGGGGTTTTAAGAGTTTCACTGAGGTACTGTACCTGAGGGAGGCGGGGGGCGCTGAGGGGGTGCTGGCCGGGCCGGGGGTGCGTTGGGCCGAGGTGGGGGCGGGCGTTTCGGCTCCAGGCTCTGAGATGACTGCGGGTCCACAGGGGAACCTGTTGACAGAGAGCACAGCTCCCTCCTTCAGAATTCACGGCATGCCGAGTGTCTCGGCATGGATCTCCGAAGACCGTAACACTCCACCGGTTTACTCACACGACCGTCAACCGAAAACACCTACTGCACAAACACATACGCCTCAATGTACACTACGTTTGACTCTGACCCTCTTTTTTTTTTACCTGCAAGTTCCCTCCTACAAGTTGCGGGACTTAAGCCTATTTTACATTGACAAAAACAAAGCAAAAAAATAAGATGAATTCAGTTGGGTGGGAAAAAGATGCAAGCGTGTAGTTCTTTAGGCTCTTTAACAGAAACGAGTGGGTCAGCGGGGCCTACCCTGTGGGTGTCCGGCGGTGCGTGGGGGGGCTCTGCTGGGCCGGGTCGGGGGGCCTGACTCGCCGTGGGTGGGGGAGGGGCATGGGCTGCCCCTGGGGGAGGACACGGGGGATGTCCCAGGCCCTGATCCGGCCCCAGGTTGAAGGTGCTGGGGCAGAATCTCCTCTACCTCCGCACTGTAGTCGTCCACGTCACCTGTCATCAGAACAACGGCGGTCAGTGGCATGTGAAGTAGTACTATCCGGGTACTGCTCTTAGAAACATTATGGTCCGCAAAGTGAGACTAATCATATAAACAACATGACCACTCTCAAAGCCATCTATTGTTCTTCTAATTTCACATCAAATATCAAATATTCCCTGTTAGAAGGCTATGGTGAATGTAGAAAATCTTGAAATACAACTACAATCTGTGAGCTGTGTAATTTGAGAAAATGATAAAAACATAAAGCTGAATAAATTATTTGAATAATTAATTAATTAAGAGCTGAGGTTGTGGGTTCAAAACTGGGGCCACATATACTGAAAATGTATGTATTGACTGTAAGTCCTCGTCTGCTAAATGGTGTATATATATATATAATTCATTAAGAGCCAAGGTTGGAGCAAAAACCAACACTTACTTGACCTAGGAATGGATCCATATCCAAAATTTCTCTAATCTCAATCACTACCACAATAATCTATTCCTTGCCCCTTTGTCTCAAATTCCTCTACGCCAAACATATACAGTGGGGAAAATAAGTATTTCACCCCCTGCTGATTTTGTGAGTTTGCCCCCTTACAAAGAAAGGAACGGTCTATAATTTTCATGGTAGGTTCATCTTAACAGTGAGAGACAGAATATAAAAAAAATCCCAGAAAATCACATTATATGAATTTTAAACATTTATTTGTGTTTTATTGAGGAAAATAAGTATTTCACCCCCTACCAACCAGCAAGAATTCTGGCTCCCACAGACCGGTTATGTGACCAGGAGGCACACAGATTAGTCCTCTTACTTAATTAGTACTCCTAATTAAGTACTCGTTACCTGTATAAAAGACACCTGTCCACAGAATCAATTCCAACCTCTCCACAATGGGCAAGACCAAAGAATTGTCTAAGGACATCAGGGACAAAATTGTAGACCTGCACAAGACTGGAATGGGCTACAAGACCATTGGCAAGCAGCTTGGTGAGAAGGAGTCAACTGTTGGTGCGATAATTAGAAAATGGAAGAAACACCTATTGACCATCAATCTCCCTCGGTCTGGGGCTCCACGCAAATCTCACCTCATGGAGTGAACCTGATCATGAGAAAGGTGAGGGAATAACCCAGAACTACACGGCTGGAGCTTGTTGATGATCTCAAGGCAGCTGGGATCACAGTCACCAAGATGACCATTGGTAACACACTACGCCGTAATGGATTGAAATCCTGTAGTGCCCGCAAGTCCCCCCTGCTCAAGAAGGCACATGTACAGGGCCGTCTGAAGTTTGCCAATGAGCACCTGGATGATTCAGAGGAGGCTTGGGAGAAAGTGCTGTGGTCAGATGAGACTAAAATCGAGCTCTTTGGCATCAACTCGACTGCCGTGTTTGGAGGAAGAAAAAGCTGCCTTGGACCCCAAGAACACCATCCCCACAGTCAAGCATGGCGGTGGAAACATTATGCTTTGGGGCTGTTTCTCTGCTAAGGGGACAGGACGACTTCACCGGATCGAGGGGAGGATGAATGGGGGGCCATGTACCGGGAAATCTTGGGTGAGAACCTCCTTCCCTCAGCCAGGACACTGAAAATGGGTGGATGGGTGTTCCAGCATGACAATGACCCAAAGCATACGGCTAAGGCAACAAAGGAGTGGCTCAAGAAGAAGCACATTAAGGTCATGGAGTGGCCTAGTCAGTCTCCTGACCTTAATCCTATAGAGAATCTGTGGAGAAGCTGAAGCTTCGAGTTGCCACGACAACCTACAAACCCTAAGGATTTGGAGAGGATCTGCAAAGAGGAGTGGGCCAAAATCCCTCCTGGGATCTGTGACCAACTACAAGAAACGTCTGACCGCTGTGCTTGCCAACAAGGGTTTCTCCACCAAGTACTGAGTCATGTTTTGCTAGGGGTGAAATACATATTTTCCTCAATAAAACACAAATATATGTTTAAAATTCATATAATGTGATTTTCTGGGATTTTTTAAATATTCTGTCTCTCACTGTTAAAATGAACCTACCATGAAAATTATAGACCGTTCCTTTCTTTGTAAGGGGGCAAACTCACAAAATCAGCAGGGGGTGAAATACCTATTTTCCCCACTGTGTATATATATATATATATATATATATATATATCTATATCTATATGGAGTACAATTGTGGAAGGCGTCGGTCTCGGCAGCGGAATCAGGGAGATTAACTGCCATGCCTACTGGCAGAGCAGCAAGTGCATACACCTGTACTGTATAATCTAATCGTATCTGTGTGCATAAAACTGCTCTGCCCTCTTAGCAGGTGTCTGGAACATGGAGGCTGGAACTGGAAGGGAAAAGCTGGCAGAGAGAGACAACTGCAGGCTGAAAAGTCGCAGTATATCTGTTTGTGTTTAATTTGTGTTTTGCCGAAAGGCAATTGTTGTTTTAATTTGTTGTTTGTGGCCAAACCCCACAAGGGGGAGGCCGGAAGATTTTTGGTTTGTTTTATTTATCAGTGCTCTCTCGCTCGCACTCTCTCTTCCCCGTGGCTGTAAAAATATGGTTTCTGGACCGTCAACTCCACTCCGTGTCCTGCTGTTCTGTTAATCTCCGGGGTTTGTCATACGGCGTGTGACAACAATATCATCTCCTTCCAGTGTTACTGTATATCCTCTGCTATTAAATGAATGATTTCCTATACCCCTCAGGTCCCTCATATTCGCTTACCCCAAACAAATGTTATTCTACACCCGTCACATTTCAATAATCTCCTACCCCCTGTAAGTGATAAGTTATTCCTATACCCCCAATACATGTCACCCTATACTCTCAAAGTACTATCTGGTCACCTACTCCCTACATGCATCATTCAATGCTATTTACAGCTCAATTCCATATGCAATAACCCTCCCCTCCCATTCAAGTTCTCCTTTCCTCCTCCTTCAGTTCCCCTGCTCTGGGCAGTATTACAATGTCCGACGCAAAACCTTGTCGGCCCATGTTTTGTCCGCCCCAGGGAGGGGGAGGGGAGCATTGAAAGTTCTCATCCAGCTCTACATAAATTCAGAAGTCAACAAAAAAAGCGGGTCTAATTGGCTTTGGGAGAAAAAAATCCAAATGTGAAAAAAAAACCCATAAACCATAATGCTGTGTTGGTAACGGGAAAAAATAAACAGTGTTTTTTTTGGTGTTACTGAAAACTAAAGTTTTTGGAGATTTTAGGGCACGACAGATGTTGAGTAGCTGCGTACCCTCCATGTCGTAGTCGGCGCCCATGTCTGCGTCCTCGGCCAGCAGGGTGGAGCTGGCGGAGGAGGGGATTCCCATGCAGATCCTCTCCACACTCATCTCGTCCTCCAGGCTCTTTATCCAGCCTGAACTTTTCAACCGGATATCAATGGTCTTTCCGAGCACCTACACACACACACACACACACACACACACACACACACACACACACACACACACACACACACACACACACACACACACACACACACACACACACACACACACACACACACACACACACACACACACACACACACACACGCACACACGCACACACGCACACACACGCACACACACACACACACTAAGAAGTTTGTTCATTTCCTTCACTACACACGCAAAACTTTCCCTGGTCATGCAACCCTCTAGCGACAATGACTCATTAATTAAGTTTCCTGTTAACATGCATTTCCGGGGAATTTCAGATGAATTTTATTTCATCATCTGCTCGTGTGCTGAAGTAGATACTCACAATGGAGCTGCTCAGCGACAGGGCAGCCAGAGCGGAATACCCTTCCAGAAACGTCACCCACATTTTCTCCTCCACAAACCTGCCCCACAAACAGAAAGGGTCAAAGGTCCACAGATCACAGTGCAGAAGCTATTCTAGGTCTACTCACAACAGAATGAGCTGGACGCATTCACAGTTAAAAGGTGGCTGTTCAGCAAGCTGACCAAAGCTTTCATTATGTTATTTTCCACCAGGCTGCATGTGACTTATAATATCTGTATATTACTACACTGTTTAGGAATGTCCCTAGGCTGAAGTGTTCAGAGCACTGTAATCTGCTAGAGTCAAGAGCTGGAATCACATGTTGGTCCCTTTTGTTGAACACCTGCAAACAAAAAATATATACGTTTCCTTCTTCATCTATTCATCGATGTATTTCTTTTAGTGGTGGGACTCGATTAAAAAAATTAATCTAATTAATTAGAGGCTTTGTAATTAATTAATCGAAATTAATCGCATTTTAATCGCATATCAATATTTGACACGAAGCAACATTTTTTCAATTCAAATGGATTTTGGTATACGAGTGAATCAATGAATAGACATATACATAAGTTTAAGCAGCAAAATCTTGTTTATTTGAGCTACTACACAGACCAGTGCAATTTTTAACAAAGTGCAGCAATTTTAGGAATATGATAGTGAAAAGGACCTTGGAAGAAGCTGCTGGATTTTTTTCGAAATTGTCTTTCTGCATGGCAGTTCATAAATTGTGTCAGACGACGCAATCTGTAGCACCTTTTCTAGCCCTTATCTTCGACCACCGAAAGTGGTCTACAGTCCACGGCAATCCAGTGAGCCAGTGAGTTGGTTACTTTGTTAGACGTGGTCTTACTCATCTTGGCTCTGAACCCCGTCATCTGGTCGAGTGTGGTTTGGCGACTCTGCTTGCTCGTACTAGGACTAACGTTAGCCTGATCAGCGTTAGCTCTGGCTTCCACGCTAGCTGCAACATGTTTAGCATTGAGAAACGCCCGTGGTGTCTGGAGTGCAAAAATATAGTGCGATTAAAATGCGTAAATGTTTTAACGCGTTATTTTTTCTGTAATTAATTAATCGAAATTAACGCGTTAAAGTCCCAGCCCTAATTTCTTTATCTTTTAGACTTGGGTCACCTGATCAGGATGACCTCCCCGAAGACGGCGAACTTGTCCAGCAGCTCGTCGATCAGGGCATCGTCGAAGTAGTCGTCCTCGCCGGAGGTGCAGAGGGAGACCAGCACGGTGCCGTCGGGCGGGCCCTGCAGTGCGATCACGTCCTTGTACACCTGGTGACGCTCGTCCGGGTCCACTCCCAGCACGTCCACGTCCATGATGGCCACCACCGGCCTGGGGAACAGCGAGAAGGGCGTGTGTCTTACGGCGGGTTCGACCAGCTATGCGCTAATCAAACGGTTCAAAGTGCATTGTGTGTCCCTGGAGCCTGTTAGGTTTGAGGTATGAAATTTAGTATAACCCTCATTGATTGTTTTATTCTGTTTGAATATTTTTGTTTTATCTTCATTTCCAGTACACACTCTCCACAACAGCCCCCACCTTGTTAGGGCCAAATGGTCAGACCAATTCAATTGTTAACTGTATACCAAATGGGTGCCTCCGGGACGTCTGGGTGCAATGTGTATTCCCAGCTGGGGAACTGCATGCTGGGCAACTGCGACACTTTGCACACAGGTACTTAAACCCTCACTTACAGTTACTGAGTCGAGATTTGCTGGATACACGCTGTCGCAGCGTCTTCGGCATTCCTCCCCCTGCGCAATGTATTAAAACCTTTTCAATTGGAAAGTGGTCACCAGTGTGTTACGCGGCCCCCGACTTGATTCCACAAAGGGAGCAGATTCCCAACAAGCCGGACCGCTTGGGGTATGGATGGACTCGTGCGGAGGCTACCTGTGATCGGAGGTCTTCAGCTCAGCTCGCCCATAGTACTTCAGGGACCCGGGACTCCAAGGGTGTTGCAGCTTGTCCTCCTCGTTGGGAACGGCGCCCACCACGTTCATCTCTTCGGCTGTGAAAGGTAACAAAATGGCCGTTTGTAGAGGGTCTACCTATCAGCATGTCCTGAAAGTTGGGTCCCTAGCAGTAAACCTGAATGTGTCCACCCCCGTGCCCCCCTCACCAGACTTGTCGAAATTCCACTTCCTCCTCTTCCAGAGCACGCGGTCCGTCCAGGCGGGCGTGCGGCACTTCTCGCTGGTGTCGTAGTCGTCCGAGAACAGGTCGTACTTGTAGGTGGGGGGGAAGTCGATGGGCCCCTCGATAAACCCTTTGAAGACCTGGAGGGAGGCGCAAGACGAGGACGGACGGTGAGAAGGGAGTAGACGAGGACGCGAAGGGCAGCGAAGATCGGGGCCTGGAGGGCGAGAGGCGGCTCCCTTACGTGTCCGCCGTTCTTCTGGTCCACCAGCTGGTCGCCGGCCGTCAGGGCTTCCCAGTTCTTCTGCCGGATCAGCTCCTTCACCTCCTCGTTGGGAAGGCTGATGCGGTAGTTGAAGTCCCCGCACCAGAACACGTAGTCGTGGGAGTAGAGCAGCCGACCCTGGGGAGCAGATCACACCAGAAACACAGTCAGGCCTCCCGGTGGTCCAGTGGTTTCAATGTCCGACGCTGGCCACGGCGACCGGGGTTCGATTCCCCGTCACGCCAGAGTCGGCTCTGGCCGGGAGTGCCACCGGGGCGGCAATTGGCTGTCCGCCCCAGGGAGGGGGGAGGGAAGCCGACACACAGTTCGCTGCGCACAGGAGTGGTTCTGGGGTACCGGAATTACAGACGGTGGCACGATGAGTGCTGTCTCGGAGGAGGCAGCGCTTTGCCATTGTCACTACCGGTCACAGGGTTACAGCAGCGAACTACGAGGGAGGGGATTGAACTAAGCACAGCGGGAGTAATTGGCTACCAAATCGGGAGAAAAATGGGGTAGTTATTCTATCGAAAGCCATGATGAACTGAGGTTTAAATAAATCAAGGGTGCTTTTCCTGGACTCAACCATTAGAGATCAAAGACAGGTGCCTACAGGACAACAATCACCCCACTGAGACCGAGAGTAGGCCATCTATGTGAAACAATGAAGGGGGGGGTTCCACGGTTACCATGGGGAAGCTGAGTTTGCGGGTGATCTCGTTGTAGTCGTCGTTCCTCTCCTTGACCTGGGACTGGCCGGCGGCAAAGTGGGAGCACACAAAGCAGATGCTGGTGGTGTGGAACAGCATGCGGATGGCCACGCCCCCCTTGTTCCCTGTGGCCCCGCCCATTCCAGTCTTTACAGTATCCACGGCAACATCCCTGGAAAACAATCCATAAAAGTTTACAATATCAATTTGCCTAAAGGATAAAAGTAATTTACCAAGTTAATTGTTATATGTTAGTTCAATATGTGCTTAACTGCAGGCTATATCAAGCATAAAAAGCTACAGAATTTGTGTGCTATCGGATTGGGGGCTCAATCATGAAATACAAATCTGACATTACTATGAGTTACTCACATCTTAGGTCAAATACTGATGCAAAACATCACCACTAGCCATAAACCACTAAAAGAGTTACTGGGTTAAATGTTTTATTAGAGAGTGAGTTTATTGAATTCTCAGCCTGCAGAGAAATACAGCACAATGTCAAGCTCAGTAGTATACATTCAGAATTGTGTTAATGTTACAAGACAACCCTCCAGGCAAAAGCTGAAATGAGAAAAACCAATAGGTAATATAATAGTAAGATTAATGATGACTGAAAGAAATGCTGGTATACATACCGGATGTAGGGAGCGTGTTGGGGCCGGATAAAGACAAAGAGACACACGCCCACAAGCTGTTCAGAGGCCAGCAGGACATACTTGTGATCCCTTGAAATGTTTTTCTGCAGTTCGGCTGCCCAAAGCTTCTGGTTAGTTGTGCTGAGAGAGGACATTGGATTCAGAAAAGATGCCTAAGATTCGATTACCCGCACGAAAGCCAAAACAAAGTTATAGTTACCTGAGAACATCCCCTGTGCACATTGTTATCATTTTTCCATTGCTGACAGGTAAATGTTTGTGGAGATTGGGCCCTGCTGAAAACACTCGAAACAGAACGGTAAACTCGACTCGTACCTGGCACTGACTATGTTGCCGGCGTTCAATTCCACCATTTCTTCGAATCCGATGGCAAAGATGTCTACGGGGTTGGCTTTACTGTCTGAAAAAAATGGACAAAGTGGTTTTTCATTATTTCAATCTAATAAACCTTAAACTAAAACAATATTTGATTTTCAAAATAACTCATTTTAAAACATGCAATCTTTCGTGAGAAAACAAAAATGTCAAAAAATGTCCACCAATGGGGGGCTCACCCTGGAATTCTGGGTGGCCGGCAATCTTGGGGGCGTCCAGCAGCCAGTCGTTGAGGGTCTGGTTGCGGAAGGCGATGCTGCGGAACTGCTTCCCTCCGTTGACGTTCCAGGTGCCCACACACACCCTGATCTGCTTGGGCATGGTGTACTTGTAGTAGTTCTGGCACATGCCCAGCAGAACTCTGGGGGATGCTGTGACACAGGAGGACGTAGAGAGGGGACTTAACAAATTGCTGAAGAAGAGTAAAAACTGAGGCACAAAATCTGAACATCAAATCATAACAGAGAACCAAAAAACTAAAAAAACTAAAGACACACAGTGTATACCAATCACAAATACTTTTTTTTTTTTTTTTTTACACAACACTGGAAGTAGACTGTTACTGTACCTGATTGCAAAATGGGCTCTGAAACTAATAGCGTAAGCATTGGGGAGAAGGAGGAAGAAGAAGGAGTGCGGTTAAATAACAGCATTAAAACCGAATAACAGAATCAATCTCACACCCAGACAGTTGCACAGAGCTGATCAAGGTGCTAAGGGAGCAAATAAGCACAAATCCTTAAAACCCCAGGCTGAGAATACACTGTGCTTCATGGGTAAAATAGAATCGTGTGCTGTGCGGTGTTATTCCAACTAAGAAGAGAAAGGAACCTACATGTCGGCTTTCAAAATAACCTTTGTCAATGTGTCCAGTCAGGCCAAAACTGCATTGAATTTTAGTATCCAATAAAGCATTCTAATGTGTTTTATTTGATGGTGATGTGCAGAGTTAGCACAGCAAATGGGGCTTTTAGCTGGAGAACATTTTACACAAGTTCATCAGTTCTACCCCTGGCCCTCTCGCTGCTTACTGTAAAGACTGCCGGTGGTCAGAAGAGCACGGGCCTTATCCGCCAGGTCGCTGTTCAGGGTACTGCCCAGACGCAGTATGTCAATGGCTTCCTGCTTGGAACTGTCGAAGAAGTTGTTTTGGATGGTTCTGGTGACTGAGCGAGCACCATCTTTCAGCTTTCCACCCTGCAACGAAAATAAATACTACTGTACCTTTAAAAAAAAAACGCACACATGCGGACGCACGGACGCACACACACATGCACACACAGACGCACACACACACACACCACACAGATAAACACAAACAGAGACATATATGCACTATTGTCAGTCTCTCTCTGGCCTTCAGGCATACTAAAATGGAGGGAACAATATGTTTTGTCTCAGAAAATGTCTGAAAAAATAGGGCATAGGTTCAACATGTTAATCCTTTATTTAACCAGGTAAGTTGACTAACAACATATTCTCCTCTACAACAATGCCCTGGACGAGAGGCCCAGTGAGTAATGTGTACATGTGTGTGTATATGGATGGGATATTACTATAATTGTTACATCTGTGCAGAAAAAGGGTTCCACCTCGAGAGAGACGGCTACATTCAGCTGGCAGGGTCCAAATTTGCAGCTGCTAAGGCTGAGAATGCATCATTCAGAATATATCCCAAGGAAAACCAGTCATGTGAAGTGATCAGCGAAACAGCTCAACTAAAACTGACAGCTTTCCCAACAGTCAGGATATTACAACTGTGGCAGCGGCCACTCTCTCTCTCTCTCTTCCATTGCTATGCCAACAGCACGAAGACAGGAAGCTGAACCAGCAAATTAACTCACCGAGCCAGAAGGGCATCCACAGGAAGCAGAGGGAAACAACACACATAAGAGTTGAAGGACAAATCCAACCACATTCTTAGAGCAATGACATCATCACGGCGGTGGCGTTCAGGCGTACTCGTACCTTGGCTTTGCCATCAAGGGCCCCTGTCCCAGCGTAGATCTTGCTGACGGAGTCCCCGTTGACGGACCACATGGAGCGGAAGACCTCTTGGAAACGGGCCACCAGCTGGGGCTTCTCCAGACCCATGTCATCCAGCTGTTTGGGCAGCATCTGTATGGGGGACACACCCATCAGAGTCTACGCGGTGATCCTACTTGGGATTTTTATTTTTATTTTTTTCAATATAGATTTATGTTTTTTTTCTCCCAATTTGGTAGCCAATTATACCCTCATACATGTCAACTATCCCTTTCCCTTGTACTACGCTGGGACTGGCAGTGACAATGGTGAGACCGAACTTTGCCAAGCCTTATAGTGTTCCTCCGACACACACAGTCGCTTGCACAGGGCGAGCTCACGCCAGTTGCTGGCTTGCCTCTCCCCTCCGCCTGGGCGGACAGCCAATCACCACCACCAAAAGGGACTCCTGGCTCAACCCCAGACTGCAGTGGGCAACCTGCACTTAGAACAAGTGCCTTTACTGGCTGTGCTACCCGGGGGGCACGTGGGCCCTTTCTTATCTTTGTAAAATGCCTCAATAAGAGAATGGCAGTTCATTACAAGAATCAAAATATTTTAAATGGATGTATTGAAGCAAAAAAATATAGAAAGTTTAAAAAAGGAAAGATCCTTGTTTGTTGGTTGAAAGTAAATACTGGCAGGGTAAACAACTAGAAGTAACAACATAAGAAAGCAGAATAAATTGTTAGAATCAGATCAAGCCAAAGTGTATGCAAAGCCAATAATATACAGCCATTTCTGTTTGTGTGTGTGTTTGTTTGTGTCTTGGGTGCTTCATCTGTGCAGCATCTAGAATTGGGACTTGTATTCCACATTCCATGGATAGTGACAACCTATTAGTCACTCAGCTTCACTCACCTCCAGTGCAAAGTAGGCCTGGACACTGTTGGTTCTGTCAAGGCAGTCCAGACAGTTGACCCGAATGGTTCCACTTTGACTCCTAAGAGCATTGATGACAAGAACAGGTCATTCAGCCAATCTAGGCTTGTTATTTCCCTACTGTCTACAGCAGGGTTACTCAAATCTGGCCCACAAATCCAAATTCGGTTCTGTTTTTCTTTTCTCCCAGGTAGGTAATTGAACAATTAGTGCAATTGATTGGCCAGTGTCTTCACACCTAACTCCCAGGTAAAGGGAAGGTGGAAAAACAGTAGTACTCGGCCCACGAGGACCGTAATTTGAGTAACCCTGGTCTACAGTTCCAGCACTGTGTTAAGCCTGGACTCGAATACCTCAAGGGTCTCTTCTACATGACCTGGCATGCTGTTGACAACTCTGTGTAAAACAATACTTCCTGATCCAGTGTGCAATCTACCTTTAACTAATCACCGCCAAAGCACCATTGTTCTGCTGACATGACTAAACCTGAAAAATCTTTTGTAGTTTGCCTTGTTAATCCCTTTTATGAATTTAAAAACCTAAATCAAATCCCCCTTAGTCTCCTTTTGCTGAGAAGAGAGATTAAGTGTCTTATGTCTTTCCTTGTAAGAGAGAAGACTGAGATCAGTGTCTCCCCTATCTTGCTTCTAATCATGACATCACCCTTACCCCACATAGGAAAATGATGCTGTAGCCCTGAACTATTGTTACTCTGGTTGTACAAGGCTATTACGCAAGATAAGCACTTTGGAGGTAATACAAAGAATGTCTTCTGTCAGGGGTTGCATTGTTGCTTCCCATTAAAGGTTTCAAGCATCACTTCCTCAAGGCTATTTTGTTTCTTTTGCTAAGAAATACAATATCCTTTTCCATTTTCCTAGTGTGCGTGTGTGTATGTGTGTGTGTTATGGGTGGTGCTGCAATACCAGTGTACTGCTGTAGGGGGCGAGGGGGTGGGGGCTGGGCTGGGGGTGGAGCTTTAATATTGAGGTGAATGGAGGTAGAGCTATAAACCTGGTACAAGGCGGTGGAGCTTTAAACTTGGTGTCAGGAGAGGTAAAGCTGCAATCAGGTATTAGGAAAATGCAGCTACAATCTTGGTGCTGGAAGGGTGGAGCTGTAATCCTGGTGTAATGGGGCAGAGGACTTACAGTCCCTCACCTCTGAATACCCCCTTCCCCCGAGTAGCTGAAGTATCCACATTCCTCCAGGAATTTGACGATCTGAGGCTTTAGGACACTGTTGAGTTTCTCTACTTTACCCCCTTTCACCATCTGATGGTAGTCAAAGTTGACCATCTTAACTGCAGCAGAATGCTCGGAGGCCTTTAAGTGACTCTGAAATGACAAGTTTCACTGCGGTTAGGAAATATTCCAGCAATGCTCGTCTAAAACTTGCATCATTATGCTTATTATTGTAATTGTTACCGTTAACACTGCTAAATCTTTGACACTCTTATCAAGAGTAAAATACAAGTGCATAGGACTTATACATCATTACCAAACGGCAAATATACACCAGCTTACAAAGCAGTAGTGATTACCCAGGTTGAACAAATACAGCAATGTAAACACAAAATTAAACCTGAGCCCACAATTAAAAGATGAGGAGTGCCCCAAAAATGGAGGAGCTACAACATGCAACACAATGGAGTGCACAGATGACCCTTGCAGTAGTGCTGGGTGAATAAAATATGACTCCAAACATGAGTGGCCCTACCATATGATATCAGTAACTTACTGATTTGAACCAATCATTGTGATTTGTTGAGAAGAGCAAAACCTTTCGACTGGTTCAAACAACTCAGTGATTGACAGCTATTGTAGCTCCGCCCATTTCATGGTGTCATGACACCTCATTCTCCCGTCACTACGCTGCAGTACAGACACCTGGAGGCTCCGCTCACCTGGAAGGCCTTGCTCAGCATGTGCTCCCCCTCCTTCATCCCCAGCAGGTTGATGATCACCTGCTTGCCGTAAAGCCTCCTCAACGCGCTAAAGTGCCTGTGGGGAAAACAGTGCACAGGTGAGACGTCCGAACGTCCACGTGCCTCCCGGTGCCATCGCAGTGCAGAGGGAGTGTGACCAGAGGGGTGTGGCAGCTGTGTGGGTCTCATCCCTATTAATGTCCACCTTCACCAAGTCTCACGCCAAGTCTCATCTCAATTAATGTCCACCTTTGATTTGATTTTACAGTGGGCTCCTCTCCCTTCTAAATCTCTAGCTTTAGCGTCACCTGTCATCTGATTTGCTTTGCTGGCACAAAGCAACATTCACCATTTTGATAGCCCCAACTCACACAGAGCGGGGGAAAGAAAGAGATGTCCGAGGCAGTGATGCCTGTCGATATTTGACTGTCTTGGCACACCAGGGATTCAGGAATGACTCATGCCTTATAGAAGGCCATCTCTTTCGCAGTGATGTTTTGCTCCTGAATTACTGTTCCTGTTTTACAGTGGGGGACTTTGCATACAAGGCAAAACAAATATCAAGCAGTTTACCTAACAGCTATCACAGAACAAGTATATTTTTGGAGTTTTTACATTTTCTGTAAGAAGCCAGTCAGCATTTCAGATGGACCTCAATGGAAAGCCTTTGACTGGCTTAGCACAATAATCACCCAATTAGTCAATGGCCAATCAAATATCCCCCCGTGATTACCATTTTCAAAGAAGCACCCCTTTAATGCCACTGGACTCATTAGTCTTTCATCAGTCAGTGAAAGACTGAAGATGAGGATACCATGCAGTGTAAAGATGGAACACCTAAACAAGCTCAGTCATCATAGAACAGCCTGGTTAGGGTAGGATTGCCGTGAGGCACCGTGAGAATACTCTAGAGTAACTGTGAGCAGACAGCGTCTCCTGATACCGATGTCTGCTATCTTGGACGGCTGCCAACCAGCAGGATCCTGGCTGGCTCGCCAACAGGGTGCAGCACATTTTAATTACCTCTCAAAAGCTGGAGCATTGGCCTCAAATCCACGGGAGAGCTTGACGCGGTGTGAGCCAACCTATCCAGAGAAAGCGCAAAGGGAGACTGCACGGTGAACACCACTCTATATGTCATAAAAGGCCATACGAAAAAGGTTTAGATTTCAATGTTCCTGTAATAGTCGTTGCTCAAAATACATTTAAAATAGGACAGCTATGGGGGAAGTGCACACACGAAATTCTGAATATGCTAGCATTTACAACATTTAGTGTCCCTTTGAAACTCAAACCTTTTAATTATATACCAGTTTAACTATGTGAAGCTTTATTTGCAACTGCCACAGTCTACCACTGATGCTGGATACTGTATGACATTGCAATTGACCTTGAGGTTTGTCCTTTGTGGCAAGGCTTCCTTGAGCCATACACCAGAAATGCATGGAACAGACTGAATGACTGGCCCCACCACAAAACACCCTGGAGATTTAGCCTAGTGATACAGTTTCCCTGCGCAGCTGATCATCGTACAATGGATCTCCACAGAGATTCACCGCGCTGACTGCCAATGACTCAAAGATTGCCTGCAGCAAAGATCACCATAGAGCGCATCACCATAGAGGTTACACAGCTTGCCAAAAACTGCCTGCAGTGCAGATCTTTCTGATTATGCAAGCGAGCAGGCCAGCAGTGGCAGACGCAGTGCTGTTTGTTATTAATCCAAGACCCAGCTCCATCTCTCCCTGTCTGTCTCTCCCTCCCTCCCTCCTTCCCTCCCTTCCTATGAATGAGTCACTGTCGTGCAAGTCACGACGGCAGCCCCTCTCCTTCATCATAGCCACACCCTGCCCGGAAGAATGGTCGTGAAACTCTGCCTCTGGCACTCTGACGGCAAATTCATCTTTCTGACATCTCTCCATAGTATTGGGGTGGTGTGGGAAGGATCCTTACAAACCAGCTGTCATTATTACTAAAATTCCTCCCTTTTGCTCTCTCTGCAGGTTCTTGGCATTAATATTTGATGCAATGTCAGCCTTGACATTAGGGAGGGCTCAGGTTGCTGCCAGCTTTATAAATGTGCACATTTTGCTAAAGCTTCTTCGTGTCCATTGAAAACAGCTCCCTTTCACCCAATACCCTTTCACCCAATACATTCATAGTATGCAGGAATCTATCTAAATCTAAAATTTAACCATACATTGTAAAAGAAAGTAAATGGAGAATCAGTGAAGCATGTAAAAATTTGAATAAGTAGAAAGACCAATATATCATTTAATGAGTAGATACCGATTTAACAACCAACTTCAATGGAAACATTAAAAGGATGGACAACACATGGTGAACATACAGTCCAAACAAAATAAGATTAACTCCACTCTCCAAAGAGTCAAACTATTTAGTGACTTATTTGAAACACTAAAGTATCACTCAATATTTGCACTCCATCAGTGAACTGCCATGTTAGCAGTGAAGTTGGTCATGCAAACAAATGCAAGTAGCTCTCTTGTGATTGGAGGTAGTGAAATGAAAAGGAAATACAAAGAAACATAAAACAAATAATGTATTACTTGATAGCTAATTGACAGTTACACAACAGCTAGCTAACTAGTTAAGCTTTGATGAGGTAAGCCAGCTATAAAACTTTACAGTTGCTGGTTAGTTACGCAGCTGGCTATGTGAAAAACAAAATTACAGTAGCTAGATAGGAAGCTCAAATTTTTAACTAGCTGCAACAGATTTAGCTAGCAAAATTATGTGAATGTGTATGTACAGTATTATACAGTTTTATATCTAGCTCGGTAGTAATGTATCTAGTTTGGAAGATGAAAATAAACAAACAAATAATAAACAAAGTTTTTTTAAAATATATATTTTGCTGTACAATTGCCTTCCCAAAATAAATTCAAGTAGCACAGTTTGACAGGATGCTATATTCACATATAAATAAAATAGCCTAGATAGCAGTACTGGAACAGCACTGGATACATAACTCACAGACACCAGCAGTAATATTTCTTATGCTGTGATTGGCCAAAATATTTAAATGGTGGTGTCCATAAACTTGATAAATAACAATGTTTTTCTGATATCTGAGTGTTGATTATTTGGCATAAAAATAAACAAAGTATACACTTTTTTTTGCAAAACTTTTTGGAAAGGGGAAGAAATGTTATTTTATTGGGAGTGTATATTCATCATGTTTTGTCTTTCCTTTTAACGTTGAAAGCTACAGGAAAATGCTACTTCTAACCAAATAAATTTAACAGCAAATCAACTGAGGAAACAGTAGAATGTTAACACCAAATTCATCACCATTCAGAGCTCTGTTGTAATGTTCTGTACAATGTCAATGCTCTGAGGATGCCCACACACATGTAAGGCACATATTTAGTACCTCTAGAGAGAAGCTTTGATAGAGGTTTTCCCGTCTGTGACAGTATGCCAAGTAACAGAAGGCAATAGAGGTGTAATGATGCACGTATTCGTACTGAACCGTTCTGACTTTTGGTTCGGTAAGCGCTATGAACCGAACGAATGCAATCTTGCTTTAACCACTAATGCATGTGCAGAACCTTTTTTGTGTGCGGTTGCAGCACTATCGATGGCCTTTTTTTATTTATTTAAGAAAGATATGTGCCTTACTTCGTTCAGTAAATGATGGCCAATTAGCCACTGTTCATAATAAATGAAAAGCAATTTTATGTTTTGCCTTTCTTTTTTTCCCCGCTGTACCGAAATTGTAGCAAACTGTGACTTCAAAACCGAAGTACGTACCAAACTGTGATTTTTGTGTACCATTACACCCCTAGAAGGCAACACTTTCTTCAAACATCTGTTAACAAGGCAATCTCCATGAGATGCAGAACTTTGACATTGCACTGAAATCCTGCAGTATGACAGTCCATCACCAGATGAATCGCAGTAAAGTACTCAAATACCAGAAGTGGGTTCTCATCCTCTTCCTTGGACTCTGAGAGACAGGGTTTTAATGTTCAGATGCAATAATAACCCTTGAACAGACTTTTTCTGATGACATAACATTGTGGCATTATGCACTAATATATATAATGCCGAGATGCTTTACAGCATTTTTCCAGATTCAGTCAGAAATTAAAGGTACAAACGCAACATAAGCAATATACTGTATTATATCAACAATTTATTTTTCTTTTCTTTTTATGTTTCCACCTCCATCAAATCAAGTTAAACTATGAAATAAAATAACCATAAAAAAACCTAGCTAACCTGCTTTTCAATAACATTTATAGCTTCATTTTGATAAAGCTACATTTGTCCTCACCTGGATTCCAGGTTGCTCCCAAAACAGTGGTATAGATCCACGGATTTGAATGAAGGAAGACACTTTATCATCCAGGAAAATAACCTGCAAAGTGAACAATTCTATTTTTATTGATATATGTAAAGAACAACCACAATGCACAATACAACCTTGAAGGTTGCAGCGGATGAGAGAATCCGCTTATTGAATAGAGAAAAGTAACAAAAGACAGTGAAAAAACATTTATCCAGGGACACACAAACAACACACAACACCAGGGGTTCATAAATGAAATCACATGTCCAGAAACCCATACAAGGAGTCATAGCCCACCCTGCCACTGGACATTTTTTGGAACTTACAAAAGTACAGTGGAACCTCGGCCCACGAACTTAATTCGTTCATTGACTCCGTTCGCAAACCGAAATGTTCGCGAACCGAAATACTTTTTCCCATTGAAATTAATGTAAATCCAATTAATCCGTTCTCCAGCCCCAGAAACACTTTTTTAAAACTTTTTTATGGGTTTATGTGTGGCAAAAATATAGAAAGGAATTAAAGATAACCTTAATTATAGAAAAATACATTAATACTAAAATAAAACATAATAATTGTACACTTTACCTTTGTGGTTGATAGTTTCTATTATTTCCTTCTTCGTTTCTACTGTAATACGCTTAGGCTTCTTAACACCACTATCAGTAGCACTTTTCACTTTCTTGGGAGCCATAATGAGGGCAAATTTAATGGAAATAGCACAAAAGAACGTGTATCAAAGGAGAACACAACGACGAACGATGTAAACAACGCTGAGTACTAAGCACAACTGACGCTATCCACGACGCGCTACGGCGAGAAGCAGGCAAGTTTGTGTGTTTGTGCGTTCGTGCACCGAGGGCTTGTTCGCAGGCCGAGTGAAAATTTGTTCGGAAAGTGTGTTTGTGGGCCGATTTGTTCGTGAGTAGGGGCGTTCGCGGGCCGAGGTTCCACTGTACAATGAAAAAGAGAAGATAAAGTGAGACTAACTGTCTCAGTGCACCGTAGGAGATGAAAGGCAAAGACTAAAGGCCTCTACATGCTTCTGCGTAACTTGCGCGACATATTCGCGGTTCGCGCTATGCGAACACTCTGCAATTTATACTTCTGCGCAACCTATGCGACATGGTGTCCGTACACTTCTGTACACTAGTAGGCGTAAATGTATTGAACAAGGTCGGTAAAGTTAGATATTGATAGTTTTGCTTTGCTTAGATGTCTATCGCTGTATTACTGCACTGATCTCTTGTGCGAACTATGATTGTTCTTACCATGCATGAATGCATATCTAGTAAGTCGCTCTGGATAAGAGCGTCTGCTATATGCTTAAAAAAATGTATATGCACCCTGCTTTTCCTTTGTTTTGTTAGTTGAATATTCTGCGCATTAAGGTGTTGTAGTGACATTTTACATTTATATGTAATCTAAAGCAAAACACAAAACATCTGGATATTTGCAACCTTAAATATATAGAATGATGTGAAGACCACAGTCGATCCTTCGTTGTTTACAGAATCTCCGAGTTTAATGTACTGTCAGTACAATAGACTTTAAAACCTTTGAAAAAAGGAAGTACGCCTGTCATGAAAGCAGCTTGTGTGCAAAAACTCACCTTTATAGCATTAAAATAATAGAGTAAATTCACGTGAAACAAAGGAACCAACAGACGACTCTTGAAAATAATGTTAATGTATTAAGGGAAATGAAGGATGGTCTTTTTCTGTCTTTTCACATAATTTTTTCTTTCTTTCTCACCTAACCTGGATGCCGCTCTGGATAAGAGCATCTGCTAAATGCTTAAAATGTAAAAAAATGATGTACTAGCTCGATGAACTATGACCATGACAGCTCAGCCTCCATTCGCTAACCAACCAATCAATGACTGGTTGGTTAGCAACTGCCCCAAAGTGCAACATCTACGCGACATGTTGCGAGTTTGATTTTTGTGCTAGGTACGTGACATCCTCTGCAACACCCTCTGCAACATCAACGCAACCTCTGCGACGTGTTGCAGAGGATGTCGCGTTGCAGTCGCGTCGCAGTCGCTCGAGCATGTAGAGGCCTTAAGAACTCACATGTTAATCCCTAACCCTCATACAAGGAGAACAAGCAACAGTAGACCTGCTGCAATACATTCACACAAACAAACACGGCTGATTCACAACCCAAAGAGACAGCTAAGCTTGGAGAACATGATTCGTGCCCCAAAGACCATTTTAATGAGGAAGGCTGTGTTTCTAATTGTTTGAATCTTAAGCTTTCATCTTAACTGAAAAACAAAGAGTGCGGATCTTGTAGTACAGGAATTATTTTGATCTAAGCACCTGCTTTTATCCCAAAAGGCTGAAATGAGAGCGCAATCCATTCGTATTTAAAATGACTTGGATAACACACTTCCCTGTAAACAGTGCATGCATGTCTGATGAAAATCGGCCTACCTGCTCGGTTTCCACGAAGTTGGCAACCTGGCCGTCATCATTGGTGCCACGCACATTGAAGCGCGTGCCAGCCCTCTCATAGCTGAGGCGAGAGATGACGCAGGCCTTGGCCTGCTTGTGCCCAGCATAGATGGTGCGGATCTCCACTCCCCCGCACATCAGCCTCAGCAGCCAGTCGTCACAGTTCACACCGTAATGCTTCAGGTGGAGGTGTAGGGACTGGTTCCTGTCATATGCACATACATGCGCACACGCACGAGCACACACGCACGAGCACACACACAGACACATGCGCACACACACCCCACACACGCATGCACACACAAATGCATACAGAATGAGAATACAGTTCACACATTCAATTAATCTTCAGCTTTACTACTAAGCCCACTAATGCACACTTGGGTTTATGGGAACTCCCAGGATGGAGAGTAAATTGAGCTTCTGAAAGTCACTGCTCAAATTGCAGAATTTTCTGTAGGGCTGTCCCCGACTAAAACAAATCTTGGTCGACCAACAGTCGTCCATTTTTTCAGATTGGTTGAAACTTTTCTTTCTTTCTATATAACACACCCTATTTGTTTTAATAAATACAACTATATGCACACTGCGCTTGTCTCATGTTTTATAACTTTCTTAAGTGAATGACACAAATGAGTAACAATAGGCTAATGACTTTATGGAGCCGGAGTTCAAGATTAAATGAAAGAAAGAAAAAAACGTCTCCTTTCCGAGTCTCTTCATGCTGCCCTTGCAGATTCTTCCGTTGCGCTTGTGAAGTTGCGGTATGGCCACATAATAGGCTGATGCTTTTATTTGACCACAACCATAACACATTCTAATACGTTGGCTATGTTTTATTGAATTAACCAAGTTGGTCTCATTGAGATTTAAAATCTCTTTTGCAAAAAAATAGGCTAACAAACGAATGATCACACATAGCCTAATGTCTTAAATTGTACCCTAAAGCTGAACATAAAGTGGCTATAGCCTATTGAAAATAACTTACTTGAGTCGGAGACCATCCGACCTACTTCCCCAGTCGTTTCATGTTATGGCACAGGAACACTAGCTTGTCCACATTTTTTGGCAAAAGGCAGCTCCTAATTTTATTAACGATAAACCCTGCCTTGGAAAACGCACTTGCAAAGTTTACATTCCACTTTTTTGGGGATCGTCCGCGACTAAAACGAAATGCTGTCATACTCCTGATTTTTTCTTTGACATTATGTTCTTAGGTTATATTGAAATGAGTAATTAAAGTGTGCCTATATCACTAATCTTAACTGTAGGCAAATCTTAGGCTACAATTAAAATGCACATTTGCGTGCCTAAAACAAGGATACAATATAGGCTACATGAAAGGGGGTGTTACGCATGTTAGTTATAAATATATAAACCATACAATTAGCAAAACACATTTATTATAAAATGTTACTTTTATTAGTTTTGCAGAATTATTCACAACATTACTATTACCTTAACTGCCTAATATAATTTAAAGAGAACATATATAGGCCTAGCTATGTTAAGAGTGAAGGACTGTCACTGCCATACACGCAGCATCCAGAATGGATTATTCTACTGACAAGGATGCCAAACTGTGGCACGAATCTAGGTGTCTCATGCTGCGTGGAGAATTATTATTATTATTTTTTTTTTTTTTTCCGCACGACTGCTCGACCAAAACAAATCTCAGTCGACCAACAGCCCATCAACCAAACAATCGACCAGTCGACTAAATGGGGTCAGCCCTAATTTTCTGCCATGTTCTGCAATAGATATACTGGAACTTCCTTCACCAAAATTTGGATGAAAAATGCTTAGCTTGTAATCAAGACCTAATATTTTATAACATCTGACTGGTTGCATAATAATGTGCCTGAAATCAGTCCCAATAACACTCTACAATGTAATGCCTGATTGGCATCTCATTTCAGGCACTGTGCTAACAGAACCTTTCTATGAACTACCTTAAGTGAAAAGTGAGCGGAGCTGGACTGCAGCTCGGTGCGCATGCATGAAGACTTACCAGAAGAAGCGGTTGTCCGTGGTGTCCTCCTTGATCCGGCGGTGGGCGTTCAAACTGAGGTCCAGGCTGACTCCGGACGAGGACCAGGCGAAGTAGAAGTTCCCCGAATTCAGGACCTTGCGCACGTCCGAGATCCGGTCCTCGTCCGAGGGGTCATTCCTCAGGGACACAAAGTCTGTGGCGGTGACCCGGAAGACCTCCGAATCCTGCAATTTCCCCACAGAACTGCATCCTGTCACCACCACCAGGCTGTGGAGCATAGCATCCCCTGCAAGGGAAGAGATGAGACTTCGTCATAGGGCTGCAAGTCTGATAGTGTCACTGTTTGCCACTGGTTTGGGATTTCTGTGCAGGATGTTTTCTGAAAATGCTCAATTCAAGTGACCTCTGCACTCACCGCTTTTGTAACGAGTTCAACCACTCTGCTTTCCTATCTACAGTTAACAAAAATAGTCTAAACAACAAAGAAGAGATGCACCATACTGTCCCCATGGTAACTTAAGAAAGGGACTCTTACTCAAACCTGCCCTTTCAGATGGAGCTACTAGAAGAATTTAATAAGCATAACTAGTCACTCCTCCCACGAATGCATTTATCATATTTTCTCAGGTCTACGGTTTAACCTTAATCTGTTTTACTTGGCTTTCACTGTGTTATAATAACATGCCCTTCAGTCTTGGTTAAAAAAAAAAGGCCTTGGTCACAAGCCTCCCAGCTGTCCTACCAGCTGTCATTGAGCTCTCAATTTAGTACAACTCCTTGCTCGATACCCCACTGCGCAGATGAGAGTGTGACCGTGGGCCCTGAAAACTCACCCAGGTTGAGTCGGAGGACCCCCAGGATCCCATAGGCGTCTACCATCTTGGTGTACGTGTTTTTAATAGCCTCCTTCTCCGCTGCAGCTATGGAGGACGAGAGCACAACAATGGCGTGAAAAAATGAGTCATTAACAAGACGGAGCTTCTGCAGAGGTGAACAAACAAAACCAGTGGGTGTCCAATCCCTTGAGAAAGACTTTGCCAAAACGTCAGGCTGTGGGCTGGTCCAGCTCGGAGGAACATATTATTCATTAAATCTTGTATAATTTTCCTCTATGCCTTGGACTCAATTATGTAAGGTCCCTGTCAATCTTGTTTATCAACACTCATCTTTGATTAGACATGTTGGGTTATTAGCACAAGGCTGCATTACACCAGAGCTTGCTTTCTAAAGGATCTTTAGCTTTTTATGGTTCAAAGGTGACATATTAAAAATTATGAATTTCACCTGCTACAGCACCACAGTAAAACTATGTCATGATATAATTCACTGGTATAATAAACTATAAACTGGGGGTCTTCTGTGTGCATTTACCCATGAGACCAAATGGAAACACTACAAACTTGCATGGACAAGGAACTAGTCAAATGTGGGATTTGGTTCCAAATGAGGGTTATTCCCTTTTTTGGGAAAACCCTTAAATCTCACAGATTAATATCACGGATGGTGATTGGTCTACCTTGGTCAGATTTCAACTTCTCTCATAGGGACAATAACTAATAAGGCCAATAATAATATTTAAAAAAATTAAATGACGTACTAAAAAACTTTAAACAGCATGACCGAAACAAATATTTACTCTAGCATTGAAAGTGTTGAGATCATATTCCATCCTGAATTTGCCTGGATGGACGATAGGATCAGAACTCAGAACTATGCCAGCCTGACTGAGGGCTATTGCCATAATCCATTTCTAAGGCAATAATAAAAGGCTGTTTTTAAATGATTGATGTGATTTGGGGATTTGTATCCACAAACTTCTGGTGCCTCGGAAGACAACCTTGTGAACAGTGATAGGTAACTTATGGTCCTCCTTTTGTACCATCCCCTTGAACCCTTTCAAATATTTACGAATCATGTCTTACACAAAACGGCAACCGCTCCTGACTCCAACAGCAGACATTCTTCACGGTTCCTCGTTTCCACAATTACACTATAAGGAGGCGGGTCGAGCTTGTGGTAAATACGATATCCCTTGCTGAAGGCCATCGCAGATCTCCTAGGGTGATTGGCCTGCTGAGGTCACGCCTAGAAAACGGAAGAGGGAGGAGAGGAAAGGGGTGTCACGTTCAGCAGGAATACATGAAGAGTGCACGCTTATGCCGGGTATCTGCTAACCAATAATGTATTTCAATTACCCCCTGTTAATGCACGTGGTCATACAGAGATTTCTCCCTCCTCACTAACACTATGCAAGCTCAATCGCAAGAGAAATCAATGGAACGGTACTCGCTTGCTGTACAGCTAGCCAAATCTCACTACCTTTGCACGTTATGCGTGTGTTCTCTACAGTGACTCTTAATTCAAGGGATGAAGCACTGACTCATTCAGTCAATAAGGCACATGGAATCTTCAATAGGTTAGCTAGCCATCTATGGCTACAAAACTAGTGCCTTTTAAAATGCTGGAATACACATCCATAAATATCATTTATGACATTTTTTTCCTCGAGGAACTTTATAACACAGCTAGCTACTTCTAATTAGCCATCTGTAACTATACTAGCTACAAAGAGAGAGACTATCCGTTATACTATTATGCCTTGCTACAGTTCTTATTGGTAACGTGTCAATAACGTTGTACCGGGTGACAAAGTGTCCAAGGACAGATGGATCAGAACTTCAGCTGACGAGTCTACTAGGAAATTAGCTAGCTTGCAAACATTGCTAGATTAGCTAGACAGAATTATACAGCTAGTACTACCTACCTTCTGAAACATTATACTAGAACTAGACAGTACCGGTATACGTTAGCTACTTAGCTAACGTTAGCTACCTTGATTATAAACAGCAGTCAAAATACAAAGTAAGCTTATTTTTACATTCCAGCAACTAAATATTCCAGCTAGCTTTCTAGATTCTATTTATTACAGGGATTTAGCGAACAAGCCATCTATTAATAGAATAGGGCGCATCGTTGTCACGAATCGAACGATCTACGTTAGCGTAGCTAGCTAGTTTACATTAGCTACCTAAAAACGAGTAAACTGTCTACAAGAACACTAACATTACTATGCATAGTCATATTGCCATTTCCAAGTGTTTAAATGCCATTTACGTGTAGCTAGCGCTGGCCAACGAATTGTCACTTTGGTCTTCTGGCATCATTTCACTTAACGTATCTGGCTTGCAGCTAATGTTAGGTAGTTAGCAGATAGCTACAGTATTCTGCCTAGTCTCCGAGAATCTCTCTCAATAGCTACACTAGCAAGCTAACATTATGCATTTCATCGTCCCCACCTCCATCTGTTCTGCTATGAAAATGTACCATCGCTCGCTTTGTAATCTACCATAAACGCAAGTATAATGGCGCTTTAGAAAACATTTAAACCATATTTTTTGGTCCTCAAGACATTACAATTGTAACATTTCAAATACCTATCCTAATTAGATAGATGAGAAGATACCTTCTTCCACAGCTTCTTCTATGCCGGATTTTAGACCTCAACGATAACAAAATAAACCCCCTCCCACTGCACTGCTGGTATATTCGACGTAACGTCCGCATAGACTTTTCCCCACTGGCACAGTATGATCGAGCAAATAGTGGCACCTTGCGTTTGGAGGAAAATACGTCCTCCTCTGAAGCACTTTGAACTGGGAATAAGCGCACTTTGAGTAATTTTATATTTAAATAATTTTAGCCAAAATGTAAAATAAATACTAAATGCTTGCTAATTTCAAATTGCATCATGCATGCATGGTTTAGTAACGTTAGTTTAGTAAATTAGTAACCACATTTAGTTGCGTTAATATAAACATCGAACAAAAAGTTCGGAAATTTGTGTTTGGTAGATTATTTCTCTGTTGTAACAATGCTTTTTGGCAATAAATTGTATACCGTTGGAAAGCCTGTTTTTTTCCCTTTTAAATGGTGCCCCATTTGTAAGGAAGATGCATTTGTGGGATGAGCAGCACAGCTGAGTATGTGGGCTGTGCCCATGAACAATTTCCCAAATCTTCTCTGCCAATGCCAAACAGCTTATTCTGCTGTTGCTATTGACTCTTGTTTTGAGCTTCTGGTACCCCCAGGTGCCTGATTGGCAGCACCTGTGAGCATGGGCCCTGCTACAGTGGTCAGTTTGTCTGATCTCGATAAGGCCCGTGCGATAGGGCAACTTCAAGCTGGTGTTCGGCAAAAGCAAGTTGCGGCATTATTTGGAGTAAGTCCTAGTACCATCTCCAAACTGAAGGACAAGTTCCATGAAACGGGGGATGTCAGAGACAGACCGTGAAGTGGGCGTCCCACAGTGGCGGGCCGTGCATTTCACACCTAGGCCTTCAGTAGTGCTCCGTCTGAATCAATCCACCCCTCAATAACTATTTTATGGCTATAAAAACCATCTTATTGTTATGTTTTGAGTGTCTGTTCGGTTTGTTTTTGCACTTTGTTTATTTATCTTTCTTCAGTCATGTTTCATTCTCGTTCTGTCATGCACTTCAGGAAATTCTATGTTTCGGTTTTTCCGTCTTAGTTTCTAATCTCGTTTTACTTCCTTCTTACTTTCTAATTACACTTTGTATATATTAGTTAGATGTATATAGTACTAACCAACTAATCTACTAACATTAGGGATTTAGATTAAGTTACTAACACTACTAATCACTAATTCTCACGTTCCGCTTTATTCGCACGCAGATTTCTTTATGCGTTCCTCCTCCTCCCTAAAAAAACGAAACATAGAATTTCCCGAAGTGCATGACAAGACAAGGAGAGGAACTCGAACAGGAACAATGACAGACGGGGAACAGAACGAGAATGAAACATGACTGAAGAAAGATAAATAAACAAAGTGCAAAAACAAACCGAACAGACACCCGTTGCCGTTGCATCGCAGATAGATAACTCGTGTATCCAGAATAAATGCCTTTACTGAAGAAACAAATCTGGGGTGCTACAGCTGCGACACACATAAAAAACCATCAATAATAACCTCATAAAATTGCAATATTATTTAGGAAAATAGCAACATTTTACTCACCAAAAATCCTTATTATTTGTACACAAAATCCATCCTCCTTTCTTTCCTCAAAAAGAGTTCAGTTACTCTGTCATACAGATTATCCGTGTATTTCAGTTCCATCAAGAAGTCCTTTTCTATCGCCATCGAAGCTAATGCTGAAAGTCGAGCCTGCCCTGTCGTATTTCTGGCATAAGTTTTAATTCGCTTTAGGGCTGAAAATGTCCGCTCAAATGTCTGAATCACAGACTGATGTTAATTATATTTTGTCCATGAATACTTATTAAATAATTCCAAATGGTCTGTCCGCTTCCTTTCATAGCTTTTCCCCTGGTTGCGCTGCTTCCAGACGTGTATTTTCATATTAAAGCATTTAACCAATCACATTACATCATAGTCAGACACTCTCTGACTATCCAATCAAAGGGTGCGAATACGCTGACGTTACCTAGGCCTTCTAGAAGGCCTTCGTGTCCCCAACTCAAAATCTGATTGGTTGAAGCAACAGTTTGATCAACACTTATTTTATGCTACAGGGCCTGCAGAACTGATTGTGAAGGCCTCCAGGCAGATTTCTTTGACCCTGGCAACAAATGATGGCTGAAATGTGATTGGTTAAATGCTTTAATATGAAAATACACATCTGGAAGCAGCGCAACCAGGGGAAAAGCTTTGAAAGGAAGCGGACAGACCATTTGGAATTATTTAATAAGTATTCATGGACAAAAAATAATTAACATCAGTCTGTGATTCAGATATTTTTTAGGCCAGCAGAGAAGGCCTTGCAGGCCCTGACGGCCCACCACTGGCGTCCCAAGAAGACGACACCCCAAGAAGACTGGTTCCTCACCCTTTCAGCACTTAGGAACCGTAGGCTGTCTTCTACAGATTTGCAGTCAAGGTTTGCAGGACGATATGGCACACGACTCTCGGCCCAGACAATCCGGAACAGACTGCACGCAGCCAATCTCCAGGCTCATAGAGCTGCCTGGAGGCCTGCCATGACTGCCCTTCACCATCAGACCCGTTTGCGCTGGTGTCGGCAACACCTGCACTGGAACCTGAACATGTGGAGGAACGTTATGTTCAGCGATGAGTCCAGATTCTGCCTATGGAAGTTGGATTGTAGGGTCAAAGTGTGGAGAAGACAGGGAGAATGCTATGCTGATTGCTGCACCGATAGAGTAACACCTTTTGGTGGAGGCAGTGTGATGGTGTGGGGCGGCATCTCCATCACTGGAAAAACAAGGCTTGTCATCATTGGAGGCAATGCAGAGAGATATCGAGATGAGATTCTGCAACCAGTGGCAATCCCGTATCTCTACAGTCTGGGACCGAACTCCATCCTCCAAGATGACAACGCTCGCCCCCACAGAGCGGGGTTTATCAGAGACTACCTCCAGAATTTGGGAGTAGAGAGAATGGAATGGCCTGCCAACAGTCCTGACCTCAACCCAATTGAACACTTGTGGGATCAGCTTGGGTGTGCTGTTCATGCTAGAGTGACCAACACAACCACGTTGGCTGACTTGTGACAAATCCTGGTTGAGGAGTGGAATGCCATCCCACAGCAGTGTGTTGTGGCTGTGTATGGTTCTTCCACACGCTACTGAGGCTCCTGACTGTTCGTTAAATGAATACATTGTAAAATTGCCCATATGTCTTGTTTCTTCCTTGTTACTGATAGACTTCAATCATCCAATCCACCAAACAACACCAAACAAGAGTCAATAGCAACAGCAGAATAAGCTGTTTGGCATTGGCAGAGAAGATTTTGCTAATTTTTCATGGGCGCAACCCACATACTCAGCTGTGCTGCTCATCCCACAAATGCATGTTCCTTACAAATGGGGCACCATTTAAAAGGGAAATAAACAGGCTTTCCAACGGTATAAAATGTATTGCCAAGAAGCATTGTTACAACAGAGAAATAATCTACCAAACACAAATTTCCGAACTTTTTGTTCGATGTTTATATTTTTTAGACAAGGTATGCCAAAGGTAGGCTACAGCATATTATCATGTGTATTTGTTTTATTTTGTAAGTAGCGCTAACATGCAAATGCTAAACAAACAAATGGGATTTATCATAACTATCAAAAATATCTGGTTGTATATATAAGATGCAAGACTTTCAGTAGACATATATTTCCATACAAATGATTTGATTTATGAAACTTTAATGTATTTATTTACCTATTTATGTGGTAAATTTATGATACAGGAATTTTCTTTGGCTTGGAATTGCACCTGGTTGCACCTGGACTGGATAAGACTGATGGATCGCCATCCAATCCAAAATAATGGAACATAAGGAGTTAGCCTTTGCTTTCAGAACAGCTTCAATTCATCTTGGAATGCTGTTATACAAGTTTTGAACTGTTTATAGGGGGGTATTGGACCATTCTTTAAAAAGGAAAGCCTCCAGTTCTGTGAGAGATGAAGATGGTGGAAATATTACTCTATACTACTCTATACTCCACATTCCAGAACTTCCCATAGTTTCAATGATGTTTAGAACTGGTGAATGGGGAGGCCATGGAAGGTGTTTGACCTCATCCTTGTGTTCATGAAACCACTCTTGAATCCATGTATTAATGTGTATGGGGCATTATTGACTTGGAATATGGAAACGTCTTGTGAAAACAATGTTTGCACTAAAATGCCTTTGTATTCCTTGGCCTACTTTTACCACTGTATCATTAGACCCAATGACTCCCAACAAGATAGCTGCCCATACCATAACAGATCCATCACCATGTTCAACAGCTGGACACTGTGGTTTGAATGTTTCTCCAAATGTAAACCCATCCAGATGTTGGAAAAAGAGTACCAGATGACTCATCAAACCATATTACTTTTTTTTCATTGCTCAGAAGTCCAGGTTTTGTGCTCATTACACCAAAATTTGGGTTGTTGTGCGTTGGCCTTGGTTTCCAAGCGGTTTCCAAATGGCAACCTAGTTTGATTTGATTTGATTTATTTTTTATTTCAGTGTCTTACACCCAGAGGGTGCCCACCCCGTATGGGCTTACAAGACATGAATTAGCATGTCCAAAAACTATTTTCCAATATACAATTACAATTTACAGTTACCAGCACATACTAGATTCTTGTTTAACACAGTAGATACCAATATTTCAATATTGGTGTATGTCATTATATATTATGTATGTCATTATATACTGTATAATGTCATATCTGTATGTCATTATATACTATAAGAAATGATAATGTTTTTCCCCAAAACAGAGGTAGTATTATAGAAAAATGTACACATATGATACACTTTTTCTTCTCTCCCAGGCTTTATAAATAAATTGAACGATATCAAACATGCCCTTTCTGAAAATCCTGTCAAGCCTGTGTTCATTATCTACACAGAACACTTCATTTTTCAAACATTTTACAAAAAAATAATTTGTCTTAGATCATCATACAAGGGATACCAAAACACAAAATGAAATTTGTTTACAATATCCCTAAGATCACATAATAAACACAGCCTTTCCTCTCCTGGGGTGTTAATAAACCTATTTCTGGAGACAGGAGCATAGTGCCTGATTTCAGCTGTGCACAAACTGACCTTTGACCTCTTGTTAGTCTGAGGATGACATATGGTTTGGGGGTGTAATTATGTTTGATATGGTTGTATTTTCTGAGTTTGGGTTTTGTGCCATCTGTCAGCTGACCATTTCTCCTTGTAATTTACAAAAATTAATTTGTTTTTTATTTTATTGTGTCATTTATTCCTGTAAATGTACTGTTGTCAGCTTCAACATAGCTACATTTTGAGTCTGTGCACATAAAGAAAGCAGAGCATTGTTCTGTTTTGAACAGTATTGCATTTGAATTGTATTTGCATTGTATTTGCATCTGAAACCCAATATACCAGCTGCATAGTCCAAGATTGGACATACATACAATTGATAAAGCTGAGAATAGGTACAATAGGCAAGTGTTTTTACTGATTCCATTTTTAAAATGTAATCTAATGCCATCTTCAATGGCTATGTGCTCATCCATAATGAAACCAAGGTATTTGTATGAACCAGTGTATTGTAATTGTGTCGTGCCAAAAGAAAAATCAAATAGGCTACCCTCTTTTCTCTAAAATGCATGATTTGGGTTTATTACTTGTTTATAGTTAGTCTCCATTTAGAACACCATAAATTGACAATATTTAACATGTTTTGTTAAATCTGCTACATTTACTCCAAGGTTTGCATGTTCTCCACAATGTTGGAGAAAGTACATGTTTGACCCCACAAGGAGTTGGGAACCAGCCCATATTAAAATCATGAACCTGTAACACATGCAACTGGAGCTTGGTAAAGGGCTTTGATTGCATCATAGAATCTTCAGTCTATTCCAGCCTGAAAGCTATTCCAAGTCTAAAAGCAAGGATATCTCTATTCACCCAATCAAATGCCTTCTGAAAATCAACAAAGCATGCAAAAGTAAATTTGCCTTCTTGCATTCTGGCTCTGACTATTGTGGAGACGGAATAAATATGATCTATACAAGCTCTAACTTTAGGAAAGCCATTTTCGTCATTTGCAAGATATAGCCTTCCTGAAGATTCTAGGTAATGAGAAAGCCTGTTGTTTAAAATCCTGGAATAGAACTTGTACTGTATGCTGTGCTTATAAAACCAATTACCTCTGTAATTTATTGGGACTCTAAGGTCATTTTGGGAAGACTTTGGGATTGGCTTAATTGTGGATTTATACCATACAGAGGGAACAACACCGTTCTCAAAACGTCTGAATGAGACCATACAGAATATGTAACAATTTAGGTGACTTTAAAATGTCACTAGCTTTGTGAGGCTCACGATGTACAGATTTTGTTGAGACTGGGTCAGTTTCAGTGTAGATTCAGTTCTATGGTCATTTTTGAGGCCGTTTTTTATAGCAACTATCCTGTTAACTGTCTATTTCTGGCGACGAACATCGATTTGCGACAACTGTTCCTTTCCTGATGCAATTTTTCATTTTTTGGCATATGCCGTCATGATTTTCGACAGTTTCCCTTGACATATTAAATGATTTTGCCGTTTGCCCCACCAACTATTTGACTTCTTTCAAACTAGATAATTTATGTTTACTCCCAGTAAATGGGAAAAATGTAAAACAGAGATTAAAACCTCCAGTCATGAAGTGGGTTTATGATTAGTTTGGCGAGGTTCAAACAACACAGATCTTATCTTGAGGCAACTAAAATGCACACAGGTAAATTGATTAATTTGGAACTCCCTTCAGCAAAATGACAGTTAGCAAAACATCAATATCCCCAATGATACGTCCCTGCTGTACTCTTATGATTGACAGAGTCGTGGACCAATGAGAGGGAGCTTACGTTTTTAACAACACCGCGTGCCCTATCATAAACCGCGAGGGGCAAGCCTGGCACTGTGTTTTATAATGTCTGTTCAAACCTATGGTTTCATAAGACTGACTGAAAAAGATAGTCTACTGTCAGCTGAGCTGCATTGTTGTCGTAAACACTCGCTCACCGATGAATTTCTAAACGGTAAGCTAGAACATGATTTTTTTATGTTATGCTTGCATTCTCAAAAGTTACGCCAGAATTGTGTAGCTCCACAGCTACCTAGGTAACCTTGCTTATTAACACTAGCTATCTAACGTGAACTAATTCAATAGCTAACTAATGTTATTGTACTATACTTTTGCCCAGTAAGCTTTTTGCGCGGTGATAGCGACCTTCAGCCTATAAATCGTGCACATCGAGCTTGTTATTTAGCTAGTTGATCAAATTGCGTGACCAGCGTTAACGTTACTTACATTGTAATTGTAATTTTGCAATGCTTACTTTAAGTTATTTTTGTATCTAGAGGGGAAATTCGTCAGATTTCACTAGATAGCAAACTCATTTGTAGATAGCTAGCAGCAGCTAGCCTTGAAACAGACTGCCATTTGAATTGTATACCGTTATCGTAAGGTGAGAGGTGTGACACGCACGTGATTGAATTGTAGTTATCATCGAGAATTCGTTTTTTGAGTCTATTGGTTACTAAATCTATCTATTTATACGCATTTGTCACCAGTCGTTCTGCTAAGGTTAGGTTGTTGTAGTGGAAGCACGTATTGTGTTGAAAAGACACGTCATCTATTCAAGTTTAACTGGAATACTTAAGATTTCATTAATGTTTTTAATTTCATAAAAGGGATTAAGAAAGTGAACTACAAAAGGGTTTCAGGTTGAGTTCTGTCTGCAGAACAAGAGGAAAACAGGTGGAAATTATTTAAACCTAGCTTCAATTTTGCAATGATCTCACTAAGTATTTTATTTTACACAAAGTTGCCAATGAATGGAACATCATTCCATGTCATATAGTAGAGGCAGAGACCATTGGAGTGTTAAAGTTTGATGCAGTGCTGGATACTCTAGAGTAGTGGTTCACAACCTCAGTCCTGGGGACCCACTGTGTATGTTTTCATTTGTTACAGCAAATCTCTTGATCAATTAATCTTGTTGAAAACGCATGCAAATTCTACCAAATGGCTTTACAAGAGTAAATCATGCTTTAATATAAAAGTGTATAATTAAGAACAATAAACAGCTAGTTACAATTCAGTGATTGCAATTATGGTTGGAATGAAAACCAGCATGTACAGTGGGTCCCCAGGACTGAGGTTGGGGACCACTACTCTAGAGTCTATGCAGGTATGCAGGTTTTTGTTGCAACCAATGCACTACACCAGGTGATTTGACTAATTCACTTCTTCAGCCAAGGAAGGCAACTAATTGAAATCACCCGTTGTAGTGCATTGGTTGCAACAAAAACCTGCATGCATGAAATTATTCAAAGATCTTAAAATGTTGTCACTAATGAATGGCAACCATTACCAGTACAAGGCTAAAATTCAGTAATGTGCTCTTCCTCCATTGGTTTTCCAGGGAGGGGTGCAACGTTTGCTGCCGAGGAACGATGGGTTTGTACCTAGTGGAGCCCATCGTCGCCATCTATGCTTTTGCCAGTTTTCTAGTGTTTCCGCTCGTGCAGCAGTATGTTTACCGGCGACTGTGGGAGGAAATAACCAACACCACTTACCCTGTGGCAGACCAGACCTCCCGGTGCGCTGCCAACAGCAGCAACCACAGCAGCTACCATGAGGTGAGCTAAGTCACGCAGATCGGACGCACCCTCTCCACCACATGACATTCCATGTTAATGAAGCAGAGATGACGGCCACTCAGCAAAAAATGATGTACGCAGATGGAATTAGTAACCACAAGCCGATGTTAGGTAAAGGGATGATAGTAAAGGTCCTTTACGTTTCAAATACGATCAATTTAATAATCTTGTTATGCTGGTGTTCTTCCATGGGTGGTGACCTACTAATCCAAGTCAAGAGATACGAAGAAAATAGGTTTCGTAATAAGCTGTAGTGGGGTTTTTCATACACTACTGGTTAAAAGTTTTAGAACATCCCCATTTTTCCAGTTTTTACTGAAATGTAAGCAGTTCAAGTCCAGTGAATAACCTGAAATGGTAAAACGGTAGGTGGTAAATTTCCAGAGGTGGTTTAAAAAAAAAGTTTAGGTTACCTAAAACTGAAAAATAATGTCAATTTCAGAGTTATAAAAAAGGCCATTTTCAGGGAACAAGTAATGGGTTAACGTGGGTTAACAGTTACTGTGCAAGTCGCTGACTCTGGATCCAGCAAAAGAGCCCCAGACCATCACGCTTCCTCCTCCATGTTTGACAGTTGGTGTCACACACTGAGGAACCATCCTTTCGCCTACTTGACAGCCTACAAAAACCCTGCGTGATGAACTGAAGATTTACATTTTTGATTAATCGGTCCATAGGACCTTCTTCCAGTCTTCAGTAGTCCACTGGCGGTGCTTCGTGGCCCAGGCAAGCTTATATTTCTTATTTTGCCATCTTAGCAATGGTTTTCTTACTGCCACTTGACCTGTCAAACCTGCAGCTCGAAGTCTTCTCTTCACAGTTGAAACTGAGACTTCCTTACTTTGACCAGTGTTAACCTGTGCTTGAAGCTGTTGTCCTATCATGCAAGCTGTTGACTCTCAGAAACTTGTCTTCTGATTTTGTTGTGGCTTTGGGTCTGCCAGACCTCTTCCTGTCAGAGTTTCCTCCAGTTTCCAAGTGCCTTTTGATGGTGTAGGAAACTACTCACTGCCAAAAAATGGACATTATTTTTCAGTTTTGGTAACCTAAACTTTTTTTTTTTACCTCTGGCAGTTTACCGCTTACCTTTGTACCATTTCAGGTTATTCACTGGACTTGAACTGCTTAAATTTGAGTAAAAACTGGAAAATCAGGGTGTTCTAAAACTTTTGTATGTGTGTTATGCGCATCCCTCAGTCTATCTATTGGACAGAAATACCACAGAACAGCTTCTTGGCTGAAAATAAAACCGGTTTCACAACTTTTGGAGTGCTGCCATCTGTGTCTGGTATATCAGTCTGTTTTCATCTATCAAAAATAAATTGTTTTTCCTGGTTTAGTTTCAATTGAACTTTCATTCATTACAGCGATCTCTTACTTCTGCTTTCCACTGTTCTTTACTTCCTCTTCTGAAGAAAATAGTCCGTTTAACAAAAATATCTTGTTTTTCTCGACACAGACATCCCTTTGTACTGCGTTTCCCCCCCCCTGTTGAACTGAAGACTGTTACCTGGCTAGGGCTCCCTTGAAAAATGTTTTTTTTTTCAATCTCAAAAGATAAATGGACATAAATAAAAATGTAAAAAATTCCAAATGCTTGTCTTGTTGTTGGTGTTTCTGCAGGAGGTGCAGAAAGCGGCGTCTCTGTTCTCCCTGTACAGTGAGCTGTTCTCCATGATCCCCAGCCTCATCGTCACCCTCATGCTGGTGGCCTACAGTGACCACCGGGGGCGCAAGATCACCATCATCCTCCCACTCGTGGGTGCGCTCATCTACACTGCTTCCTTCCTAGCCATCTCCTTCTTCGAGCTCAACCTCTACCTGCTCATTGTGTCCAACTTCGTCAGCTCCCTCTTTGGGGGTGTGGGCACCCTGCTGGGGGGCTGCTTCTCCTACATCGCAGACCTGTGCGAGGACGGCAAGAGCAGGACCCTGCGCATGGCCGGGATAGACATGGTGATCGGCCTGCTCTCGGGCGTGGCTTCCCTGTCCACAGGCTACTTCCTGCGGGCGGCCGGCTTTAACTGGCCATTCCTCACGTCCGCTCTCTTCCAGTGCGCCAACCTGCTGTACGCCATCTTCGTGCTGGAGGAGACGGTGATGCCCCCTGACCCGCAGCCGGACCAGGAGAACAGTCAGTCCCGCTGGCCCATGCTGAAGCTGGTGTACGGGGTCTACCAACTGTTCGCCACGGGTGGCCAGAGGAAGAACACCCTGCTCGTGCTCCTCCTCCTCACCTTCGCCACATACTGCTTCGCCAACATGGGCGGGCTTTCCATGGTAACGCTGTACGAGCTGAACGAGCCGCTGTGCTGGAGCGAGATCCTGATTGGCTACGGCTCGGCCCTCTCCACGGTCGTTTTCCTCACCAGCTTCGTCGGGGTGACCCTGCTCTCCCGCTGCCTGCCCAACGCCGCCATCGTCCTCATTGGCCTGCTCTCCGTCATGTCAGGCCTCGTCATGGCCGTCTTTGCCAAAACCACATTGATGATGTTCCTTGGTAAGAGATGATGATACTTTTCCTGTAGCAGCACTCCGTAGGGCTCCATGCTGTGTAGAACTAGGTTCTGGAACATAGTTAATAATGCAGGGGAATTCTTAGCTTAGCTTCCTGTAAAACTCCAGGTCTATACATGGCTCACAGATTGTATAAGATGTAAGATGTGTAAGATGTATGAATATAAGCATTTAACTTCCCTGTGCATAAGGGCATATGTGACACAAAAAAACATGACAGTGACAGTTTAATCACTCCTTTTTATTTAACCTTTATTTAACCACAAAGTCCCATTGAGATACGGGATCTCTTTTACAAGGGAGACCTGGCCAAGACAACAGCAGCAATAAAACATACAGTATATCATACATAAAACCACACATGATACGTCCTGTTGCACTGTCTACAAGAACCCTGCAGCCTTGTAAACATACTTTAATGATGAACCTTCAATTAAAGTGTTGCTCACATGGTATTCAATATTCAATGTTTGAACATGGAAATAAAACTTTAAGTTTAACTTCACTGCAGGTCTAATTCCTACATACAGAGCTGCACACTGTACCACTACCAGTGCTTGTTGGCACGAGTCTCGTCCTCCTTATTGTGTAACTTTATTGTATTATTGCCTGTGGTTTGATAAAATAAAACAACATTAAGATTACTATCCATTATGACTTGCTTGAAAAACCTATAAACTGTGCACACACTGAAAGTTTGTCTCGTAAATATTTGGCACATACTCCAAAAAAACAATAGACTCAATAAAAAAACCCAGGTTGTTTCCATCTATTTGAAAAGTGTTTAAACAGAAGTTACAGTAAAACCGAAAACAAAAGATTCAGTGTTGGTTATCTGTAGAAAACCTCACAAGCTTCTGTTTGTTTTTCCTCAGTCAGGATACCTATGCTCCTGGCCATCATGCCGGCGCCAGTTCTCCGCTCGATGCTGTCAAAGGTCGTCTTAAAGTCTGAACAGGGTAGGTGGTTTACTCCATGGGACACCCTCGCTCACAGAACAATGGCTCTCAGTGACCTGTGAGCCGTATTTGAAGTGCCTTCCTCTGTCCCTTGCGAGCCATGTTTGAAGTGCACTTCCCTGTGACCCATGACATACAGGTAGAAAAAAGGTGGAAACACTCGGGTAAATGAGTGACACAAAATATATTTAAAGCAGGTGCTTCCACACTGCTGTTGTTCCTGAGTTCAGCAAGCAATTAACACCCCAGAATGCGTACAAAAATGCTGGGCAGGCCTGGTTGCCTATAATTATGTATAGCATGGCCAGAAGACGAGACCTCAGCGGCTTTGAAAGGGGTGACTGTTGGGGCACGTTTTGCAGGAGCTTCAGTGATGAAGACAGCTCAACTTGCTGATGTTTCACAAGCAACAGGGTCTAAGGTGATGTTGGCAGGGACCTCTGAGGGAAAGGTGTCGTCAACATAACGCATGTGGTCGGAAGCTCCTGGATCGTGATGTATGTGCATTAGTTCGAAGAGCAACTGCTAATTTTTATCTAGAGTGTGAACAGGCAGCTTCATCAAGAACAGTCCGTCGAGAACTCTATAGACCAGGATACCATAGTCGTATCAAAAGTGTTTCCACCTTTTTCCCCACTACCTGTATATTGTAATTTTGCACCACCATGAATGTCTCTTCCCTGTGTCCCACAAGCATTATTGAAGTGCACTTCTCTGTGACCCACGAGCTGTATTTGAAGTGCACTTCCCTGTGACCCATGAGCTGTATTTGAAGTGCACTTCCCTGTAACCCATGAGCTGTATTTGAAGTACTTCTTCCATGCCCACCCAACAGGAGCACTCTTCGCCTGCGTAGCGTTCCTGGAGAGCCTGAGCTCCAATGTGGCCTTCGCCGTGTTCAGCAGCCTGTACGCCGCCACTGTGGCCTGGTTCCCTGGGTTCTGCTTCCTGTTGGCTGCAGGGCTGTGCCTGATCCCTATGGCCCTGCTGGGGTGGGTGGCCCTCACACTGAGCAGCGTGGCACATCGACAGTCCCTGCTTACCCAACAGTGACATGTTAGTGTACAGTGGGGTTGGGGTCAATTCCATTTCAATTCACTCAATTCAGAAAATGAATTGAAATGGAATCCATTCATTTATAAATGCCTCTATATGGAATTTTCAATTAATGAACTGAATTTATGATTTAAAATGGAATTGACCCATCTCTGGTGCACAGAGCACAGGTGTAGCAAAACCTTACAGTATTTCCAGTCCTGCAACACCTTTACTTCCTGAAATTTTTGCATACCCATAGCTCTTTCCTGGAATTAATGATTACTTTATGATACTATATGATAATGCTATAATGAATCTGCTGAAACAGATTCACAGAATGGGACAGATTGTGGTTAAAGTACTCTGGCAAACTGATCGTCCCATCCCTCCGGGCGCCCGGCAGCTGCTCCTCGCGGTCTCCTCTTCTCTGTCCTGACCCCTCGGTGGTGGAATGACTTTCTGCAGTCTAGCCAATTGTCATCACCACTGCCTACTTGTTCAATACTTTTTTATATGCATCCCTGCTTACTCCTCATTACTCCTCATAAAAATAAAAATAAATTACTAACCTTTTCCTTCCCAGTGTTACAGGTATGGTATGCAGCTGCCTACAATGATGTCTATTGCTGTATTACTGCACTGATCTCTTGCGTGAACTATGATTGTTCCTACCCTGTATTAATGCACATCTTGTAAGTCGCTCTGGATAAGAGCGTCTGCTAAATGCTTAAAATGTAAATGTAAGTGCACAAGTGCCCTGTTTACACCAATGTTGCCTTTGTTACTCTTCACTGAAGAGTGGAAAACACTCCAAATGGAGGCCTTCCAATCACATGGCACTGTAAACCTTAAAATACAGGGGTTACCTACAGACTATGAAATGTCAAGGAGTTGGGTTAGTTACCTGTGTTTTCATTGTGGAGCAGCCCCACCGTACCGTATCATAGGTACAGTGCTTATAAGTCTCTTCTTGACTCTCGTTCCGTTTGAATGAAGAGGCTACCTTTGTGCTGAAGGTCTTATTGACATTTCGGTTATCAGGAGGGGGTCATATGACATGACACTACTGTGCCAGGTGTCACAGGGTCCTATTATGAGATTTTTGCAGCATTTAGTTAAGGTTTCGCATGTGACTGGGAATCTGATCAGGTCGGCAGATTTTGTAATCCATTTAAGGCTTTTTGTAATTGAGTAAAGCAGACCTTGTAATTGCTGTCTTCAAAGATGAATAAAAATTGTTAATCACAAAAAAAAAAAAAAAAAAAAAAAGCCAGCCCGTAATCTGTGTTAGAGAAAGTTAGAGAGGGCATGCATGCAAGAGTCCCCAAGTGCTGCCTTCCAGCTCATGAGAGTTTGGGTCCTTAGCAGCCCTACCGTAGGCACGATCATTTTTTGTAAGATAACGCTGACTCACTGTGCCCTCATCTCTCCTCAGTGCTGTGGGGTTCGTAGGCTCGGACAAAAGCGAAGAGGCAGAGGCTATTCTATCTGCTGAGGAGACCTACCCACAAGACGACGATCCTTGCATCTGAGCAGGAAAGGGAAATCAAGAAGCACGACAGCTCCTTTTCTGCTACCGTGGACAAATCTGAAAACAGATGTGGTTTCACACAGCAACATTTTATTTTGGGGGTAACAACAGCACTTAACCACTGAGTTATTTGGGTTTGCAATTATTCTTTCAACTGAAATGCTGCAGGCCAAAACAGCAGACACTGTGTGTCATTACAGTGTTTGTTTGTTTTTTCCCTAGCTGATTTTAGGCTCAGGGGAGAAAACGTTTCTCTGGGTACACATGTCATTATGTGGACTTTGGTCTGCTGTTGTATATAATCCATATGTACAGACAACCTACATGAAACATGAAGCCACATGACATGTTACTACAATTTCTGTGTGCCAAGGAAGGCAGGCTATGGATTCTGTTTCCATTACGTTGCTCCCACACCCACTAAAGGAGGGAAATGTCTCTGTTCAGTAAGATGTTTCTTTTTGCCTTTTGCAAAAACAAAAGTATTACATCGGTTGGTACATTAGGGAAAATAACTGGCTGGGAAATTAATTTAACTTTAGATTATAAATTCTCTGGCACATCACAGTGATATAATGCTGTGAGACATGACTGTTACAAAAGGGCAAATGATGAGTTGAGTTTATTTAAAGCACAAAAACTGCTATTTGGCATGTTGTGAATTTGAATGGGAAATCTAAACTACATTAATAAAATTCGCACTCGACACTTTTAGTTTAGATGAGGCTAAACGATTCTAATGTTTTGGCACACTGCCTTCATCAGAGAAATGGTGTTATGAGGCAATGGCAGTCTGATACACCTAACTCTAAAGTGTTACCATAGGTGTACACCCTAGTTAGACAGGAACTACCAATCAGAACCTCTATTTCCAGGTAGGCTATTGATGAGTACTTAACTTGTGGCAGCAAATCCAAAACGCAATGTACATTTTACATAGAAATGTATTGCACAATTCATTTATATTTAAAATGTGAAATCTAAAGGCATGGTGTCTTTGATCGACTATGCTCAACTGGGGAATATACCCAAAATAGGAACATTATAGTCAAACATGTCATATTACCTCGTACATTGACTGTCTGACAGTTTATCATGATCCCACTGGTTCATTGTGACAGTTTGTTCTCACTAGTTTTTACTCATGTTCATTTTCAGAAAAGAAAACAACCCTTGGCTCAGTCATAGCATGAATTAATTTGATGCTAATACCTCATATATATTTTTAATTTCATTTTTACTATATTTTTAACCTATTTTTAACGCTCTGTATTTCTTTGAATTTTTGTTTTTAAAAGGCACAAGGGCTATAGTGAGGTAATTCCAGACTATCATTAAAGCTACAATATAACGAATATCATTTCTTTCAGGGTCCAATAATTCTGTTACATAACTTTCTGTTTTTAAAGAGTCAAGAAAGATTAGCAGTTAATCTTTTAGATTAATAGTTTTCCCTCTCCACCTATGGAATAAATACATAGTACAACATCTCATTGTAATATGTTATAATATGTACAGTACACCTACAATTATTAAGACATACAGGTAACTGCCAAAATAAAGGCAACATTTGAGTAAATCAAGGATTCTGGTGGCTCTATTGTGGTGTGGGGTGCATTTTCCTGGCATGGTTTAGGTCCACTCAACCCCTTAGAGAGCAAGGTAAATGCCAATAAATATAAAGCCATTCTGAGTGATCACCTTCATCCTATGGTGAAGCATAGATGAAGATGACCAGGATCATTCTATCCTGATGGGTGTGGTCTCTTCCAGGATGACAATGCCCCATCCACACGGCACGAGCGGTTACTGAATTGTTTGATGAGCATTCAAAGGATGTAAACCATATGAGTGACAGAGTTCACCACCTTCAACATCAACAAAACACCAAATGATGGAATTTCCCATAGAAGAATGGTGTTGCATCCCTCCAATAGAGTTCCAGACACTTGTAGAATCTATGCCACGGCGACTTGAAGCTGTTCTGGCGACTTGTGGTGGCCCAACATCCTATTAAGACACTTTATGTTGGTGTTTCCTTTATTTGGACATTTACATATATGAAAAGTAACTGATGTATTTAAATGCACACTGCACACCTGTACATGTGCAGTTAAAGATCCATGTCACTGTCATAAATCTTTTAAATATGAATAAGTGTACTCTTTAAGCAAGATATGCGCCACTGCCCTGTGCCAGCTGGGTTCTCTACTTAGTTGTTAGTGCGGCATATCTTTGTCATTGGGGGTGGTCTGCACAATGGTCCAGTGTTTTTAGCCGCTTAGACAGACATTACTGTCATACTAACAAATAGGAAGATCGAGCCAGTGAATTGGGCTATTAAATGATGTAGTGGTGCCACTAAACTCATAACAACTAAACAATGTGCTGAATCAATGTATGCAACATTTCTGGAAAACTGGAAATAAATCTTTTTCTCTAATTGTAGTCTGCATATATATCATAAAAGAATACCCAGTGTACGACTTTGTTGTTTTATTGTATGTTTGAATAATACATGCATAAGGTATAGCATTAAACCAAAATGGCATGATCCCATTATTACTTGATTTTTTAGTTCTTCTGCTAGGTGGCCACCAGATGTCAGCACTGGCAAAGAAAGAATCAGTGTTCCTTAAAGCAAAGTCAAAATGAATCAAATCACCTTGAAATGATTCATTACTTATGGGTTGATCATAAATTGAATCTCACTGAAAATAAGGATATTTTCAATGCTTTTATACATTCATATGCACTGAAATATTTTCGTGTTTCCTTTGAATATTTGTCAAATAAGGCAATTAGTTTATACTGTTTGAAGTAATAGTTTCTTTTAAGGAACTTAAGTTCTTTTTTGAACTGTTTCTATTAAGGAACTAAAGTTAAGGAAGAAGGACATTCCAAAGCTTTGCCTCAGTCATCATGATCTGGCAAACTTGGCAATCAAATCCATTTATACTTGGGTTCAGTGTTCTGCTCTCATTTCCCTACATTGAATCCTTCCCTCATTTTTAAAAAGGCTATTTTAGCCTTTGTAACAAGTGGGTCTGGCATGCCATGTGCCTTGACCAGGTGGTCAACCAACTGGTAAGTGATTCCCAGCCACCGTGTGGATAACTTTCCTTGGAGCAATTCAAACTCCACTATTATTTGGGTGGTGTCTCTACCTTGTGAAACTCTCATGCTGTGTTAAATGGTATCCAGGGGCCCACTGACACTTAAGAATGTAACACAATGCCTTGTGTTTCATTCAGGGAGGACGGTTTTACAGAAAGCTAAAACTGCCAATGGTCTAGGACTCTGGGCCATAAGACATTTATAGAGTGGATATAATCTAATGTGGACGCAAATAGGCAGTTCAAAATGACTTAAACTAATAAAACATATGCACATCATATTAGTGCTGAGCACAGATAAGTGTGACATAAGAAAGAGCAGTGCTTGCACACTATTAATGCTCCCAATTTTATTTTGACAATGTTTTGTGAATTGTCATCAGGTCAGTTATATTCAAAATGACTTCACAAAATATTGAAGGCTCCAAGGTCTTAGATCATCTGGGAGGTAATGGGGTCAACAATGATAATGAAATATCTCTTTGGAGAACAAGCTGATCCCACTCTCTTTCCCACACGCCAGAAGGATGGATGGCATCCCCTCTCTTTTGATCTTGCCACCGAAGCCCCCGTGGTTATTTTAGCTGTTACTCCTTGGATTCCTTACACTTCTTACGCTGACGGGAAGCTGGAGAATGAAGGGGAAATAAAGGACACACGAAAGCGCACCCTCCCCCGCAGCCACCACACACGGAAAGAATTAGGAGCGTCGCCCGCCGTCATCGCTCTCCCCTGCCAAACCTCTGCGCTGTGAGTTATGTTGGTTTCCTTATCAAATAGCAACTCCTCTCACAAACTACATACAGGTCGCCTATTGTTCTGCAGCACATGTAAAGCAAAGTACCTGTGGAGAAAACACAGGTCTAAAGATCCTCCCCCTTTGGAAAGATGAACAGCTGCTTTATTTGGCAGCGAAGACCAACTGCTGCCCGGACCCCCTAAGAGGAAAGATGAGACACACGTGGCTTTGATCTGGAGACTGAATCTCTTCTGCAGACAGGGTGCTTTATTGATGTGGGGACCGTTTCAATGCTGCGCGCTAAATCCTCGCCAGTCTTTTTTTTTTCAAACCAGCTTCGGGGTTATCTTTTTTCACATAAATTCTAGTCTCTTATCTTGTGCGTTTTACTTATCTTCTTATTTTTCTACCATCTGAAAAAAGGTGTGTTTAACAAAGTTTCGGTAATGGACACTGAGAAGGCATTTGGAAACAGACTACGATGGCAGCTAATGTGATAACCCTTGGGCAGCACAAAGTTGTTGACGTCAGGCCAAAATAACAGAACGAATAAAATGGCCCCATTCATTGGAAGCAAATGCTGAATGTACACAAGAGCTAAGTGGCAAAATCAGATAGCATTGAATCAGAATCTTTTTTCAAAAACTCGAAAAAAAAGTTGCTTCTAAATCATGACAGCTATTCCGTTTGTGGGCATACATTCAGGACACAATTTAGGATGGCATAGTTTAACATTCATTATAACTCAACTTAAAACCAGTGATTCTATAGCTTCCAGAAAAAAAACTGATATATGTGTGTGTATGTATGCATGTGTACATGGGAGTGTGTGAGTGTGTGTGTGTACGTGTGCATATCCATCCATCCACTCTTAGTAAACTCATTAACCTGAAGAGGGTCATGGGGAGCTGGAGCCGAACACATTGCTGCTGTTGTCGGGACAACACCCCTTGACAGGACAGCAGTCCATCACAAGGCAAACACACGCATGCAGGGAACAATTTAGAGACGCCAGCTAACCTAGACAGCATGTCTTTGGACTGTGGGGAAGAAACCAGAGAACACGCAGAGGAAACCCACAGAGACACGGGGGGGAACATACTAACTCCATACAGACAGGACCAGGTTCAAACCCTACATGGCAAGCACACCAGAGTTCTGCACAGTGTGGAACCAGTGGTGGCACAGCAGAGTGTGAAAACACCAGTCGAGCTCAATGATTCCTTGTAAGTCAAAAGGTTTAGTCCCCATTGATCTGTCACTATCGGGACCTCTGGAGGAGCCAGCTATGGCTTGATTCAGGCTGGTGGTCCCTCACTCACTGAGGGATGCCCTCTTTCTCTCCGTGGCTCTGGAACCAGCTCTGCTGAACCCCACAGAGTGCTTTTTGAACTGGGGTTTATGAAATTTCCCCTCTCTGCATTTCATTTCCTATGCCCCCCTGGTCAACTTCCCATTGCCCTCTCTCTCACTCCTGTTTCCCTTACCTCTCTCTCACCCTCAAAATGAGTTTCACAGGCCAGCCAAATGCCGACCCTATGGCACCATTCATTTATGGACTGGTGCTCAGCGGGAGGGGGGAGGGCGGAGGGGGAAGAAGCATGACCCCATTTAAATCATACTTTTACCGGGCAAATGCTGGGACACTGTCGGCCAGAGCTGCGTGTGTGTGTGTGTGTGTATGTAAGCGTGTGTTCAGGGTGGGTTCAGGGTTAGGAACCTGACATACAGGGCTGGTTCTCACTAGTGGCTTAGCTTTTTCCAACCTGGGCAAACATCCCATCTGATTCAGCAACTGGGTGGTGGACCACTGGCAGTCTATGGAAAATAGGAAGGCACACTGCAAGCGGAAACACACAATTGTACAAAATGAGAACATTTTAAGGAATGAGTGCACTCATCGTGGAGAGTAACAGCATGAAATTAGGTGATGTGTTGGCTCTGTGTTCAAAGGGCAAAAATCAACAAAGGGCTAGAGGGCAACAATGTTTATGCTGGTTATGAGAGACCGCTGGACAGAATTTCTAAATGTCCAAAGGCCACACTCAGGTTCGTGCGTGTGTAACGGAGTTGGTTGTGCTTGCAAACTCCTGCCGCGGCAACCACAGAACGACGAGTCACGGCACCAATGTAACAGAGTTGGTTGTGCCTACAGCAAGTTTTGAACCGAGGAACGCGACAAGAGAAACTATTAACCCGCCGAGCTAAAGACTCAAGTCCCCAACTCTGGGAACTAATCATACTCTTATCAACGTCACCCTTTGCAGCAGCCGCTCACGCGCTCAACTTTTGCCTTTTGAGCTCCGCTACACCTGCACCCGGCATGCGCTGGTAAAGCTGGCCTAAGTCATTCTGCTGTTCCTCTGGTCCGACAAGAGCCTCCATCACAGGCAAGCTTCTGTTGCTCCTGCAAAGGGGGTGCTTGTCTTTTGAGGGATGGGCCATTTATCTTTCATGGGCCATACACCCATGCCCAAACTGACCTTTTCCCCCATGTGTTGAATTTGACATGCTGTGCTTGTTCAAACTGCTGAGCTAACAATCGAGGGAAAGGATGTTCAGAAATTAAATGTTTGTTGGGTTCCCTGTCAGTGGCAACGAGGCAAAGGACAGCATCAAATTCCAAATGGCGAACCCTCCCGACAGCAAAAGCTAACACATTTTGCGGTTTATGTTGTGGATTGGCGCTTTCACCCCCCATAACTCAAAACAGCCAGTAAATGCTGGCTTTGTTGTTTTTCTTCTTTTTAATTCTGGGAATTTCTGTATTTGGATTTGATCTATACCCCCAGGCCCCTTTTTAATTTCTGCTAGTAGAATCTTCATTCTCTGTTGACTGACTGCTTCTGACTGACTTTTCCCCTGACCTGCTGGTGCTGATCCCAGGACCATATAGGTGATTGTTTAGGGCCAGGCATCCTTACCGACCTCATGGAGGAGTTTCAGGGATGGAATGTTCTCCATCGCTGTGGGAAATCTGAAAATGTGAATATTCTTCCGGAACACAGAAAATACTGTACCTTGCAGAGGAAACTAAATATGCCTCTGTACATGTAAAATCTTGAATTTATAGAACATTAGATCAACAGTACACAGTTACAAATGTTCCTCTTCAATGTTGTTGAATACTGATGGTGAAAACATTCCCCAGAGAATTTATGCTCATTTCGACAATACACCAGTAATGATGAAACCAACCAAAATAAGAGTCTATTTTTATCTTCTGTGACCAAATTATTGCTGCGCATGAATTGCAGTTAAATTACTGGGTCGCCTCAGTAACTCAGTTTCTTTCTGATGTAAATAGTTTAGCAGAGTCGCTTTCCTCTCCCCGCTGGAACCCACTACCACTAGAGCTCTCCACTGTCCTTCCGAGAGTGGGGAGTTGCAAGAGCCTCTGCAGTTTACAGGAAGCAGGAGCGACCCGGCTCGCAGAGCCCTTTTCCGGCCCATAAACACTGTATTTATTTTTGAAGCTCTGCCCCAGCGCGCTTTGCTTCCTAAAATACCTCCCCAACAAAACAAAATGCTTTTTGGGCGCTGTGGGCATGCCAAACCTCTCCCTCTCCAAACACGAGAGGAGCGTGCTAGCGAAGCTGGCGGTGCGGCTGGGCAGCAAGCGGTGGTCTCCCTGGTCCCTGTCATGCTGCGCGGTTCTCACATGTCCTCAGAAGTGCGAAGCGCCATGTTTTTCCTGGATTTCTGTGGGAAATTATGATTGACAGAGAGTGCACTGAGAAAAGCATTATTTGCCATCACGATTTATTCCAGTGAGAAATCCGCCGCAATATATATAATTGATATAAGCTATGATTGAACAGTTCAGTGACAAGATAAAACGAGCAAACCAAAGTCTTGAAAAACACATTAGTACATTTATTTTTGTTCATAGAGGCCATAACTAAGTGAATTGGCAAGACATTTGGAAGAAAATATTGAATGCAGCGCTTTAATATATCTTGTCTTGCCTTTTAAAAACCCGTTAATTTCGCAGAAAGAACTGAGGTTACACACTCCAAAGTTTCCCAAGTTATCCACAGCAAACCATATGACAAAGCAAAGGGGGTTAGTGGTGGGTGTAAGGATTCTTTGGGATTCTCTCCAATTGTCGCTCTGCAAGACTGACGCCACTAGACTCCACCGCAAGGCTCCGCGAGCCATCCCCCCCTGTCAATCGTCTGCCGAGCGGACCTTCATTGCGCTAATGCACGTCCTAGCACCACCTCCCCGGGGATCAAAGGGCGCACGCTCCTCACAAACAGTCAAGACACGTTGCCAATAAGGAACATCTGGGACCGCTTGGGCACAGCTGTTAGTTCGTGCCCACAGCCGCAGACCATTGGACGCGGCGCATGTGTGGAGAAATCCGTGTCACGTAAGGTACAGATGTTCCCTCTCCCGGGAGCACCGCAGGAGCAGTAAGAAGTGGTCTGAAATCCTGTAAAATCTCAGACTGTGTGCCACACCCTGGCTCCCGCACGGTAGATCGGATCGGATAGCGCACAGCCACTGGCCGCTGTGAGCGTATCCCAGAGCCGTTAAATTTATTGGAAATAATTCCTCTACAGGAGTACATTTGAAAAATGGACGCGTAGGAAGGTTTGCCTGAGCAGAGTCGAGTGAATTTCCATCCATCATTATCACTATAGTTTTAAAACCGCATAAACTATTAAATAATAATAACAAACACGTATCGTCTAATGTTGGCTAGACCCTTGTTAACACAGGGAAAAAGGGCCAGTAATTTATATCATTCAATCTTTTAGTACAGACTGAAATTTGTGGTGGTATGAATGGGTCTGACTGAAATGATGGTGGAATTTACCATGCATTACTCACACAGAAATGAAAGCTGGCTCTTGCCACATGAGCCAAATACCTTCAGGGAGTATGAAGTTGGAGGTTTTCTCTTTTTTTCCAGGCTTTCTTTTGTACAGAAGTCCATAAATGTCCCATAAAACTCCCCAAAGTTGGCATTTGTCACTTTACGCATATAATTTCTATCAGCCATGTTTGTACTTAGCTGACGCTTTACCAGTTGGATGACTATTTTATCTGATGCCCATAATTACAGTCCTGCCTTCCCCCAGAGCATTCTGCTGTCAGACTTAGAAACTTTCACTGGACTGGCAGGGAACTAGTGTGCTTTTCTCATGCTTTGGTGCATGCTACACTACTGAACTGCATTGCTCAGAACAGTACATGCCTGCATAGAACAATGCTGGGCAAAGTCAATTATCACAACTAACACATTTTGTAACAATATTGGTAAATTCTAATAGACTGTGTTACATTAAATTAGGTTAGACTCTTATTCTCTGGTAAAACAGTTGGGCTCTTATGGGAAATTGTACTCATCCACCAAAAAGCACACAATTCCAGCACTTCTGGGATCCCTGCGTTGAATGATGTAAATCACTCCCTCTTGTTCTATCTGTGCTGCTAAGAATGGCTGATTTTTCCCCCTTCCCTGGGATCCATCCACTCTCCTCTAATGGATGTCCTCTTGATTCAGGATCCTGCCCTCCCAGGGGCATTGTGGGAGTCTATGACATCAGCCCGCTCTTAGTTACAGGCATTTACAGGCTTTTTTTTTTTAGTTACCATGTCATGCTGAGAAAGGTCCAGAGGGTCTCAGCATACTACTCTGATGGATTGACAGAGCATTTATTTAGAATTTCAAATATAGATCAGTGTACACTCCTTAAACCACACTCCCTCCTTCCCAGTACCACCTCTGGCACCGGCTCCCCTAGTCTGAAACCACTTGCCCATCTTTTTAAATTTTTCCCCAATAGTGTTTTTGATGTTGTCTCCATGCCCCCCAGTTCTTCCAACTCCAAAAGGTTCTGTGATAATATTATGCGGACCATTTTGTGGAAACCACACCTTTAAAAAAAAATCTAAATCTGCTGTCTTGAAGTATTTGCCCGCACTGTTGTTTTCGACTCGAAGTAGAGTAGCACTGCGCTAAGGGAAAGATTAAGCAAGATTTTAGAAGATGATTTAGGAAGCAGGCTTGCCTTTAAAAGGTTGCATTACATTGATGAATCAGTGTGACTGTGGACCGATTGTTTATTTTATAGCATGCTGTTTTGATTATGAAGCCATGTCTTTATCTGTTTATCTATTATCCTTTTTTACCATAGAAGGGGACTTTATATACCTAAACATTCCTTGCTTTGAACTTTTAAGGTAGTTTATTTGGCATAAAATCCCTGCCACGCTGGATCTTACTTCCCTGGCCATTTGTCTTATTTTTTTGTCTTATTTTGCTCACTAAACAAGAATTTTCAAGAAGGTTTTATTAAAATATGCAGACAAAACAAACAAATGAATAACAAACAGTATAAAACAAAAAAAGAAACCAAAAAAAGAACAAAATTCCAGATTACATTTATCCATCCATCCATCCATCCATTATCTAAGTCGCTTATTCCTGGTCAGGGTCGCGGGGGGCTGGAAAGCATGCGTTCGGGCGAGAGGCAGGAATACACCCTGGAAAATCCATCGCAGAAACCAAAAAAGCCTAACGTGCATGAACAAAAGGAAACCCACGCGGACACGGGGAGAACATGCAAACTCCGCCCCCGGCCTGGATCGAACCCGAGACCTTCTTGCTGTGAGATTATCCACTGCACCACCGTTTTACATTTACTTAAACATTAAAGCCAACAAAAGCACATAACATAAAAAATGATTTGGTTTTAGAATATTTAAAATAGTTCTGTCAGTTATAATTCAGTAATGTGTACAGAGATTCCTCTCCATTCATGTTAGAACAATGTTGCAGTAAGTCCACACAATCATTTTAATCTCAGAATGCCCCCACCAATTAACTTGAATCATTTTATTTGGCTCCAATCTTGCATGCTTTCAGCTTGCTGCGGTTTTTCTTCTTGTGAATGTTACACTGTGCCAGTGAAACATTTTCATCCCACACACAGAGGGTCAGTCAATACAAGGATACCCTCACTAGTCAGGTTCCTTACGGTACTATTAGCCTGAGCATTTTCAATCTCTGATGTGAGACAAGACCATGAACATCCCAGAAATGCTCTGTTGTAACAGTTACTTCTTCTGATGAATCATGATGTGTATGAGGGGCTCCGATTGGGGGCGGCTATTCAAACCAACTCAACCATAGACCTAAAACTCGGTAGAACCAATCAGATTGCAGGACACCAATTTCACAAACTGTAACTTGTCTTGCCAAACACTCTAGAGAGAGAGAGTGGCTGGGGTCAAGATTAACCCTGAATATGCTAATAGGATGATGCATATCTGCCATTCATATCAGCTATGCCAGTTTCAAAATAATCCCCAGAAGGCCAGGCCATCAGGATTTTGACAATACCTGCAAAGACTCATACACCTTAATATAGTCTTTGCATCCTGTCCCAGTGCAATTCATACATTAGTTATCTTTTCCTCTTTAGGTCAAAAGCAAGTCCTTACAGAAACGTTTCACCCTTCTTTTGTGTACACAAAATGCTACTGTGGTCTAAAGGGGATCGGTACTGATTGCCTTTAGTTAAGAAAACTGCCCCCACCCCGTCCCTCCAAACCAACACGCATGCCTGTCCGACCACACGGCAGCCGCCTGGTGCTTCTCTCTCCCTGGGAGAGGACCATGAACTTAAGTTATTGTCACGTGGCTCTGAGTTTCTGTTCCTTCTGTATCCCGATGTTTCCTTTGGAGAATTATCAATGGCTGATTTATTTATCTGGTTATTCATTTCATTAGCACAATGTACTTTATAGATTGTGTGTTTTGTGGATATACTAAAGCAGTGATTGTATCATTTATGCAAAAAGGCCCTGGGTTCTGTCTTTTTAACAACCTCACTCCCACCTTTGATCCTCAGATAAGGTAATCTTTGCTATGGCTACACATCACCGGTTGTTTACGGTTTGATCGTAAAATTATGTTTTTTTCCCCTCCCGAAGCTGGTAGGTCATGACGTTCAAGAACCCCTCTCCCCGCCTGTTGTGAGGATTCCGTTTTTCCTTTTCTTTTGTATTTCAGAGTCTATTTTAGTACCTGCTTTAGTGCCTTGGAGAGCAAAATCTTTCTCTTTACCTTCATTGAAAGACCGCGCAGATGCGCTGAATCATAATTTCCATTACTACAGTTTTCTTTCGTGTGTTTGCCTTGCCACGAGCAGTTACACATATTGCTCTGCTGAATTACGCTGCTCTCCCGTGTATTTTTAGAAAGGGCTTCAGAAGCTGTTTTTATTGCGTGCAGCTGATTATAGCTTTTGTGCAAACCAGAGCAAACGTATCCCTGACAGCACCATAACTGCTGTCTTCATTTGACATCTGGGCATGACTAATGCTGCACCATAACATGGTGACACGAGATCTCTCAAAAAGCCATGCATTTATCAAATTTACGCCATGCTGACCCAACCCTGTTTCTGATCCACTTCACACCAGACTTTGCTGTCTGCTTTGCTGTTTTTATTTAATTGCGTGCTCTCTCAGTAATCTTTTTTCACCTCGCTAAGAACGGTTGCCTGAATTAACGTAAACTGCATGAATGTGTGTACTTGTTGCACGTCCATGTGCATTCAGAGTTGACCTGAGGATGGATATGCCAATGTAATGACAAACAACGGAGAGATGTTTTGCAGGGCCTGAAAGTATCGTAAAGTAGAAAACAAATGATAAATTGTTTTGGGCATGCAAGAAGAGTGCTGGGACACTGTCCATTTCAAAACAAGGAATACATTTCTGCGCATCATATTCCTTCAGGAAAAACTGAAGAAACAAACATTGTCCTAACATTCTCATCAAATCACTTGGATCTTGACCCTGACATATCTCATGTGCCCTGTTTCAAAACATGTAGGATAATGAAGTGTAACCCGCCGAGGCTGTTGAGCCTGGCAGTTAACCAATGAAAATAGTGACTACGCCACTCTCATTTAACAGGTGAGAGATCCTGCCCTGGTAAGTACTTACCCGCACAAGGAGGTTTAATTAAATGAACTTAGACAGAGGCTGCAATACAAAAATACTAAATATATTTATTTGTCTCTTGTCTTGGTTGTCAATTTATTTAGAGGTCACTGGAGACAGAGCTTTGGGATACACAGACACCATATAATGGCAGGCACAAAACAAATTAACTGACCAGAAACCAACTGAAAAGGGGAGGTACTACTTCCCTTACTAGAACAGGGAAGAAGGGGAGAGGAAGGAGCAAGGCCCAGGAGAACGCTCACCCGCAGGAGCATACAAGGTCTGAGCCACCAAAGCACTGAAGGGATGGTGCAGTAATCAGAGGGATAGTGATTATCTTTATACACAGCAACAAGAATACTAGAGGGCGGAATAGTGATTATCTTTATACACAGCAACTAGAATACACCCCACTATGGGCACTCTTTAGGGGTTGTGATTATCTTTATGCACTGCAAAGGAAAATACATCCCTCTAATGGGCAACCGAAACTAGGAGTGGAGAAAAAGCCAGGGGCTGGGACCCTAGTGTTCTACAGGGGCGCAGAGAATGGGGGCCAAGGCTCCTATCTGGGACAAGGGGTAGGCAAGGGGGGAAGCTGGTTTTGGCAAAACAACAACTAACAAAAAGGTAAACCAAATAATCAACACAATCGTGCGCTACCTTACATTGGTGTCAACACTAATTTAGCAGTGGGAAAACAGTGGTCAAAGTTGAAAGTAGTAACAAGTACAGGCAAGTCCTTGTCTTAATGTAGCTACCGAGGGCATAGGCTACGTAGGGCACCAGATACTGCAGCTGCGTCGCTTTGCACGGCGATGAGTGTGCCCGCTGAGCGCTGCGAAAGCTGGCCACGGGAGACTGCTACCGGACCGACAATTGTAAGCGTTTTGTAAGGCAATATGTATGCCCACTGAGCACCGCATATGCCAACCCAGGCAACTGCAGGATTTGCTTTTCCAGCGAAGAATAACCAGCACAACTTCTTCCAGCGAGGACAAAGAAACGCAGCAAGAGAACACCAAACAATGAATTTGCGGGCTCCTTGATTCAAAAGGGAAGTGCGTATTTAAAGGGCCGACCTAGCTCCAGGTAGGGGTGTGGCTGAGCACCGTCACAGGCCATACCTGTTACAGAAGGAAAAAAAACGTGATAATCAACACAAAGCTGATTTTGTGTATTTTCACATTTATCGATAATTAATTATTCAAGAAGTTTAAATGAAATGTAATGAAGTATTTACCAAGATGATTATGAAATCCACACGGTGTTAAATTACAAAAGAGATCCCATTCACCTTTCAGCAAGAGGAAGTTCACTCAAAAATACTTCTTGTTTGTTTTCAAATGGGTGTATTGTCCATGAATGTCCAACTGTTCTGGATATATAAATATAGAGTATATATTTCACTATAAGGCTTTAGTGAAATACTAATTAATTTGAGACTGCAAATATTATTCCTAATAATGTCGTTTATTGTGGGACTATTAGTTGGGGTCATATTTTCCTTCATCTACAACAACGGTACCAAACCTAGCACCTGGAGAGCTACGGAATCTTCTAGTTTTTGTTTTCACATAAAAATTCCGACCTAGGAAACCAGGTAAGGTAAGTTAACTCTGTAAACAGTGTTGAATAACAACAGAATCCAGAAGACCCTGTTGCTCTCCGGGTCCAAGGTTAGGAACCATGATCTACACAGTTGGGGGGTGGCAGAAAACTGGAGCTGCTTCCTGCAGATATCTTTAGGAGGGATTTTTTCCGATCCCTAACACAGTGAAAGCGATCCTGCAGGAAAGTATATGGTGATTATGAAAAACGTACTTATGGCCTTTAGATTTGCACAAAATTGCTTTTCTGCATTCATTGGAAACACAATATATGGCACTGGATTTACAGGGGGAAATATGCCCTCTTCACCTTTAATCTGTGGAATAAGAAGATCCATATTTTCCACCTCCAGCTCTAATTAAAGCTCACAGTCTCTTTAAATAAAAAAGCACGAACAGGTGCTGGGAAAGATAACGTTACGAAGAGGAAGTAAGGGGATGTCCACGGATGAAATTGTGATTCCAATAAATTATTCATTTTTTTGTGCGTTTTCAGGAACGTTTCCAGCTGCTGCGCTATTGCCTGCGTTTGCCTCGGTGCAACTTTAACATCTGTAGGCTCTCCTTCCTCCCATTGAAGTCAGCCAAAACCATGTCCAAGATCACACAGATGAGCCAAGATGTAAAGATGAATCACAGTCATTAATGCACCTAATATCACCAAGGGACCACTCACTCCCTCAAACAACAGGCCTTGAGGATTGCCCTTTCTTTGTAGTGCTGCACTTTATGTAACTGAAGAGCATTCTGCTGGGGTCCTGGATCTTCACTCTCTCTTATTCTCTCTCTTCCTCTCGCTCTCTCTCTGTCTCTCTCATGCACACACACGTGTCAATGTGCACACATGCCCACGTGTGTGCATACACACACACACACATCTCCTTTCCTTCTTTCTCTTCACAAAAGATACCTTAATCACGTTGGTGTTAATTTTGTTTAGCTGTCTGCTCTTTAAATTAAGTTAATTACTTTACCATTGATCCTGTTTTTCTCAGGCACAGATGAGTAGATAGCCACTGGAAATACAAGGAGTTCTGTCTCAGTGCTGGTCTATGCCAAAAACAAGAGTGATAATTAGAAAAGGAAAAAAAGTACAGGAGCATTGAGATAAACAGGCTTGTCGGACTCAATTCCTTGATATTTCTTGTATGTTCTTCTCTCCTTGGCAATTAGATTGAAGGGAAGGATGATCAGTGGACAGGTCAAAATGAAATGATCACTAATTTCCATGCTCTCCTTCTCTCTCTTTCTTTTTCCCTTTCATGCTTTTTTTCGCTCTGTTCTTGGCATTCTGTCGTTCTCACTCCTCTCTCTTTCCCTTTCATCTTTTTTGTTCTCCATTCTTGGCTCTCCTTTCCTTTCACTCAACTTCTCTCTCTCTCTTCCTTTCTCCTTCTCTTTTCCTCTCCTGCTTCTCCTTGCCTTCTTCATTTCCCATGCCTTTTACAGTATATTTATATTTTACATTGTCTATGAAATACATATTTCCCATTGTAAAGCCAAGCCATGAGCCTGTGCACAGTATCAAAATGATACATGCAATACGATTGAACATTCATGGACCGGTCCATCTTGGGTATGGAGAACACCACACACAGAAGGTTGTTCCAGGATGTTCCGAACCAACAGCCTCATGATGACCCCACTGCGCAATGTTGGGAAGCTTCCCTTCCCTCTGTTATAGTGACGTGGCCCTTTTTCCTGATGTCCAAGGAGAGAGGGTGTGAGACATGTCCTCTCCCGGGTAGTGCTTCCTCCCTCAAGGACTCCATAACACGCAGTCTCTTTCCTTCTCATCCCCCTTTTTTCTTGGGGGTTCTTCCAGTAGTTGAACAATAATGACTTCAGCATTCCCATGATCTGCTCTGCACCTGGCCATGTGCTTGCCAGTGTGCGGAGGGAGCAGGGTTCTTAGAAAGGGAGTCCCAGCGGGGTTTCAATCCTCAGACCGGTGATTCCAGGGTACAGTTTAGTTTGGATGTGTGTAGGTGCGTGTGTCATCCCATGAATATGATCACGCTCCCATGCACCAGCTCCGTAATTACCTGGGTGTGTGCCTCAAAAGACACAAGCCTTTTCAAAAGCATTAGTTATTTCCCATGATGGTGATGATTATTATTGTTTAGTTATTTTTCTCGATAGAATAACAAAAACATAGTCACCAAACCATCAACAGTAATGAGGTCAAGCATGAAGCAGAATTCTCAGTTTCACCTTTACTGAGTAAATTGTTTAGATTTTTTGCCTCTTCATGAGTCCTCCGGTTGTCCATGACTATAAAATGCAAGAACAATGCAGCGAAGGGGAAATTGCTCCCATTTATGCTTTCAGTATAAACCAGAATCACAGGTTGCCACCCTGTAGAACAAATAAAAACAATAGTAAAGGTCCTTAATTTGTTCTCCAAATGATCTGGAGAGTACAAAAAGGTAGGAGAGGTGTGCAGGCAGTGAGCAGTAAAACTGAGGTGACTGAGACATCTGTTCAGCGACTACCTGCCTGACAGTAAACTGGCAAACCAAAAGGCAAAAGCTGTCAGATCATTTTAGCACATATTCTGTGATACAGTAACCAATCGCTTTAATCAATGTACAATCGCCACATGTGTGCCAAAAACCAAAACAAAAGAAGGGATAAATTCTGAGCGTGGAAAAGCTCTACAAGCTTTTCCTTATCGGAACCCTCCGTCTGTGTTCATAGTCATTAAATGTGTGGAGCATTTAGCATTCTGCTTCCTTCAATAGACTCCAAACGAAAGTATGGCACATTATTGTTCTTTAAGATCCATGAGCTGATTTAGTTTGTTGCTCTGCCAAACAACATCCATTGGTAATTGGAAAAAGCAGTGCCTGCATTACAGTTCATTGAATCTCATCGTGCTAAAAGTGTGCCCATATGCTGAATGAGACGAACCTGGTAATTTATACAGACGAATGAAAAAGGTCAGATGTTTTTTTTTCCTCGTCTGAGTGCTTCAATTAGCATCTGGCATAAAAATGTGTAAGGATATAAAACTACGTGACAGCGGAGATGGTGGTGGTGACAGAGCGACAGCAAATCAAAACCCATTCCATGTGTTTATCCTCCTGAAATATTCCTCAGGAAATATATTTAGTCCCAAATGAACAGCCCCAGAGTTGCTTTGTTTGATGAGGGCTACAGCAGGCTGGTATATTTAGAATGAAGTCCCCACTCACAGTATTTAACTGGTCTTTTGCACACTATTCTAGCCATAAATTAGAGCCTGCACAAAGTCTGGGCCTCAAAATGTTAAATCGGATGGTTTCTCTGATGCAGCAAAAACGAAAACTGCACTGCTGTAAAAAGCCTGCCCAGACGCACGCATGTGCTCACACACATGAGTGTACACACACAGATGCACCCAGACAGGCATGGACATACACACGCATGCCTGCACACAAACACATATTCACACATTCATACAAGCATGTGCACACACATACACACACCCGCATACACACACACACACACATAAATCATTATTTATCGGAATATTTCTTATCAATATTTTTTTAAAAAAGTTTTTTTCATTCTTCCCATTTCTCACACAGTTTCCATTGCATTGGTTAGCACCGCATACAATATCTGATATAATGAGATAAGTTCCAATGTCAGACATATCCTTAAATTGAAGGAAACAATTACTAGTAACACTTTTCAGCTCAACATGTCTTTTCCCAGTAGAATGGTCCCGAATGAGGAGGAAGAAAGGAACAGAAGATGAATATATCTGAGGAAAGCACAATGAATAAATGAATGAATGAATGAATGAATGAATGAATGAATGAATGAATGAATGAATGAATGAATGAATGAATGAATGAATGAATGAATGAATGAATGAATGAATGAATGAATGAATGAATGAATGAATGAATGAATGAATGAATATACTTTATTAATTCCCCAGAAGGGAAATTTATACTGTCAACAGACAGAGAGGCACACAGACATACAGGTGGACACAGGACCACCCCAGACATTGGACATTTATGTCATGGCCTCCAGATATGAAGTGCATAGTGCAGACTAGCCCCCTTATATGGGCATTGCTTATTGTGTTGATCCTATTAGGGGATGTCCTGAACATGTGACTTATACAGAAGTGGGTACTGGAACATATTGTGCACAGCCGGTCGCTCTGTTTGGTGTTTGTTTGTGTGGTGTGCATGAGGTAGGGTTTACACACACACTGCCTTGCGCTGAACCTCCTCAGACCGCAATATGGGCGTATGTGCTCCAAGAGCTCCAAGACCAACAGTAACCCCAGTTTGAGACTGAAACCAAGACCAATGACCAAATAAATGGTTTGTCTCTAAGTCAAGACCAAGTGCTCACAAGGCTCCACCTTTGATTTGGCAGTCAAATAAACAAAACCCAAACGTCCGGGGGAGATCAAATGAATGCAGTGGAAAAAAAATTAAATGAAATATGGAAAGTGAAAGACACTGTGACCACAGTCTCTTTCCCTGCATTGATTTCTTGTTTAACCCGGCAGTCCCCAGTCTAATCTTCCTTTGGTGTGTTGGAAATGAGAGGGCCCCTCTTATCTACTTGTGTGGCCGTGATGTGGAGCGACAGTAGGTTTTTCACATCAACAGACTAAGAGATCACCCAGAGTTTTTCCACACTCCTCCAGGAACCCCAAAAAATGTTGCCGCGTCGATCCTGTGCTACCGTTACCATGCAGAGTCTGGACTCCACTGCTGAGCTATTAAAGTACATTACATTACATGTAAATTGCTGGAAAAGATCTCTAAAAAACAGGAGAATGACTAGCTAAATGTTGCCTGCTTTGATAACCATGAGGAACATTAACTGGGGAAACCCATTCCAAATCATAAAGCAAGGCTAGTGTTCATTTTGGCTGAGGCTTTGTTGGTCGGACCAATGAACTGTTGTTGGCAAATGATGAGACATGATCATAATCAGTTCAGTTCGACATTTGCAGAAAAAACCCAGCAACACCCTAACCACACTTGGCATCGTCACTTACATCTCTACATATGATAAGAGGGGCTCTGGTTGACTGAGAGGGGGAAAATAAGAACAAGTACAACCCGAGAGGTTTGCTGTATCGTGTGCCTGGTGTGCCTACTTTAATAATTTCCTTGTGTGGTCCCATACATCCAGCAGCGAAGAGAGGATAACTGTTGTTTCATTTAATATCAAATCAAATCTCGTTCAGAATAGTGCACTCAACAATATTTTTACAGAGTGCTTTGTATAGTGCAACAAGACAATAAAAGGGGAAAGATGATAACTTTATAAACTAAAAATCAATACAAATAGTACAATAAAATAGTACAGCAAAAGAGAGAAATAAGTAAATAAAATCATAATTGGGAGCATTGATATTTCTTTTTGGGCTTGGTTCATGGTAAAATATTGTCCAAACATTTGTTGGATTGATCCCCTAACTGTCTGATTGCAGTTTCTGAAGCTGTTCCAGGCTAATGTTCCAGGTCTCACCCATCAGAACCACCCCTTCCCCCCTATACCCTGGGTCCTCTTCCCCACTGTGCCCCAGGATAGACTGAGCATGCGACAGGCATCAATCACGGCCGGCTGCGGAGGAAAGGGTTAGCGGGGAGAGCGTGATAAATCAGTTCATGGAAGGATGGACGATCTGCGGTCACTGCAACTGAACCAAAGATTGGGAGAGTGTCCTGACTCCCTGCCAGGTCCTTTCACTTTGCCTGGCTCTGGCCCATATCTCCCTGCAGTTGTAGGCAGGGGGGTTGCAGTAGTGGCCAGTGGTCCCAGAGGCAGCAAGGCCACGCTTGCAACATCAGTGGACGGTCAGGGTAAAGCCACAGCACCTGCCAGCAGAGCTGGGTGTGACTTTTTTGCTTCTGTTTCTTCAGTGAAAAGAAAACTGAGCAACATGAGGCAGTTGTCAAAATATATACATTTATTCAAATGTATTTAAAATACATACAGTGTCTTAATAGGGCGTTGGGCCACCACGAGCCACCAGATTCAATATGGCTTGGCATAGATTCTACAAGTGTCTGGAACTCTACTGGAAGGATGAAACACCACTCTTCCATGAGAAATTCCATAATTTAACATTTTGTTGATGGAAAACCCTGTCTCAGGCACCACTCCTGTCCCATAAGTGTCTGGGCTGATAACTGAGATGGCCATGGCATATAGTTTACATCGTTTTCATGCTCAGCAAACCATTCAGTGAGCACTCGTGCCCTGTAGATGGTGGCATTATCATCCTGGAAGAGACCACTCCCATCAGGATAGAAATGCTTCACCATAGGATGAAGGTGATCACTCAGAATGGCTTTGTATTTATTAGTGTTTACCTTCCCCTCTATGTGCTTGAGTGGACCTAAACCATGTCAGGGAAATGCACCCCACACCATAAGAGACACCATGATCTTACACCATGGGAAACAAGCACTCGGGCTCAGAGGCGATTTTAGGGGTTTAAAACAGGGGGTGCAATGGGCAGAAATCATTTTCTTTTAAATGTTTTTGACATTGATTTAAAAATTTTAATATTGCAAATGCACCCCCTGCACCCATGGTAAAATCGCCACTGCTTGGGCTTGTAGGTTTCTTTTAGTGTGCGCCACAGATGCACTCGTCTGTTTGTTGAGAACAGGGTAAAGGATGACTCATCTGACCATATGACTTTGCTTCTACTGCTCGGTAGACCACTGCATGTGTTCTTTGCTCCACATTACTCACAAACGTGCACTTTTAGGTATAATAAGGGGTATATGCACTGCAACCATGGTATTTTTGCAGTCAACGGATTCAGAGTTGCTCATCTGTTTTGCCTTGCATCTCAAACCAATGCACAAACATCACGGTCGAAGAATATGCACCTTCGACCACAGTTGTCCCTAGTTGAGGTTGTCTTTCCCTCAGACTTCCATACCAACATCACAAGTTCACATTCATCACGAATGGTCTTCATCATTGAAGCTCCTGCCAAAAGTGCCCCAACAATCACCCCTTTTTCAAAGTCACTGAGATCTCTTCTTCCAGCCATGTTAGTCAAAATAATGGGCAACTGAGCCTGCCCAGAATTGTTTTTACATGACCCTAAACATGATGTTATGTTAATTTCTTAATGAACACAAGAACCACACCTGTGCGGAAGCACCTGCTTTCAATATATTTTATATCCCTCATTCACTCAAGTGTTTCCTTTATTTTGGCAGTTACCTGTATGTACGTAGCACCATATTAATAATGGAAATTATTTTTCCATGAATACATTTGAGTGCTGAAAATAATTGGGTTGGCGCAAATCTTCTAACAGTAATAATCAACATTACTTTTTTATTGAAACAAATTCCAAAGTTGTTTCTTTGTCTGGGTTTTGAGCTTTTTGTGACATTTTTTACAGCTTTTACTGTAATTAGCACTGACTTTGCAGCTGACATGCAGTGGTTTCTAACAATCATGATTATTGTTTTAATTAAAAGGCCTTTTGACTGAAGTTCTGGAAAGTTCTAACAAGTTTCAAATCTGTTTATTAATCTGTGCTTCCAAGCTTTTTATGGAGAGTTTTTTTTACAGCTTTTATTGTCATTAGTGAGTCTAACTGCTAACAGATTAGTGACACCACATGAGCGAAATGAATGAATGAATGAACTTGTATTATATGCCCAAGTGTTTAAAATACCACCGAAGATTTTTAAAGTGACAGCCACGTAGAGGGGCTCAATCAGCTTAATACATGACATATTTATGCATTTAACTTATTCACCTTTGATGTATTCATCTTTCACAGAGCAGTGATGTGATCTCAGTTCTCTTCCAATTGCTACTGAACCCTGCCCTGGCCTCTATGAAAGATTAATGTTTCATCCACCATCCTGTTTTCCCCCATTGAAATCATGCAATGCGATCGTACTGTGCTCTCACAACCCCATGCCCAGACAGGGATGACTGCAGATGAAGAAGCATGTACTCCACTGATACACTTACACACGGGCCAGGGACTATTTTCCACACTACAAGAAACACAGCATGCTACAGGAGAGCTAGCGCCTAGTAGAGGGAAGGCACGTCTCTCACTGATGACGACTGGTAAACTGAAGGCATCTTATGAGTACAGCAGCTACTGTGGTGAGAAACCTGATGACAGCTGGTAACCTGTGGGCACCTGGTGAACACTGCAGCATAGAGAGAGGCACAGGGTCTGTTGGCTCACCTTCAAAATCAGCGACCCATTTTAACACAAGAAACCAGGTGAAGTGAGTTTGTGTAATTGGCTGCTTAAATTAATTGATCAATTGCTGAGCAACAAAAACCAGCAAACCCCATGGCTGTCCAGCACCAGGGTTGGGCACCACTGGTACAGACCACAGAGCTCAGCCTGCACTCGTGACAAGTGCCTTTTGGCTGAGGAAGGCCTGACATACTCATTTAATTCCATGTTCCATTTTTTCTGCATCCCGTGAAAACAGAAAATGAAATAATAAAGTCAGGGAATTCACTGGCACCACAGTGGGGTCCTAGCCTGGGAGAGATGCTAGATTACGTACCTCCCAAATCTTGTTGGAAATTGTGTCATACATTTGAATACGCAATGAAATTCCATTCATTTGTTTCTGTTGTTTGTTTATGCTTGCTCATACAGAGTCAAGAAAACATCTCTTCTATGATCATGAGTAACAGGCACATTTTTACTGAAAACAAGCACACACGCACACACATACACACACACACACACACACATATATATATATATTTATATACATATACACACACATACAGTATAAGCAGACACTTTTAAGGTCTGAAACAAAAAGAGATGGAGCCAGAGTAAGTTAAACCAGGGTATTTCTGACTGTCCACTGCACTATTACCCCAAGGGCGTTATCCTCAAACCTGCTGCCCAATTACCATAGAAGCACAGTCCGTCTGACACACAGAAAGGGGACCAGGCAGGATTAGTCACCAGTCAAGGCAGGACAGATGAATGTGTGGTGTTATAAGAGGAGAGAAATGATCCTGGGATAAACAGCAACCTCAGCCTGTTTTTGCTACATCGCATGATAAGTCACAACGCGTTATTGTGGATGGGTTACAGGAGGTGTGGGCGTAGCACACGTAACACGCCCGAGGCCCGCACGTGACCAGTTTCTTTTTGGTACACGGTTAAGAGAAGCGGCCGCAGTGAGTATTGGACAGTGTTTGCGTGTAAAGGGATAATCAGACACTTTCTGCCAAGTTTCCTTCCCGACTGCTGGTTCCTTTTTTTTTCTTCTTCTTCTTCAGTTGTATTTTGCCATTACAGAAGAGAAAGAGGAGGATTGAAAAGCATGTAAACAGCATTATGGCCTGGATTCAATTAACATTTGTCCTTAACAATGACTCATGGTTACATGCAAGAAAAAAATGTTTTTGCTTCACAAACACAGTTTGATGAGTTCAGCAATCACCAAAATCCACTATGTCTGTAAAGAAAAAAAAACTGTCAGAGTCAAAGTTATGGACAACAGTTGATGGAATCCGAACTGATGGGTCAAACAACATACAGCCCCCATATGCCACTCTGTGAGCCTGTATGGATTAGAAATGAGAAATATTCAAGGAATCTGGCATTTCAATACATTCATAACTTATGCTATTTGACAAGGTCCTCCATGATGTTTTTTCATGACTAAATGATTATCATCAGAGGATTTGACCAGTAGGTGTGTATGCAATATGCTTGGAATGTCTTTCTGTGACTGTTTGGAGCAATAAATACATTCTAAGGCTGTTCAGGGAACGTTCTTATTGTAACGGTAAGTCATGGGAATCTAAATGGAATGTTCCCCAACGTTCTTGAAACGTTTTTTGTGGGTCCACACAGACTCCAGAGCTCCTTAAACTCAGAGTGAATCTATGAGATAGACTTTTGAAATTGTTCTGTCTTCCCTCTTGCACAGTCAGCATTTAGACCAGTCCTGCTGAGATCCCCAGAAATATTGGGGCTATATTGGGGGAGGGGGCTCTGGGTGAAGCGTGAGGCTAATGGAACACTAAATAAAAAAACATGTCTAATGCTGAATGGATTTTGGGAGGAAATGGCTTTCCCTAACTCTGGTTATTGTTCTGGCCTTTTTAATTAAAATACACAGCAGACTTTTTGCCGCACAAAAGCAACCCTGCCCCCCCACCCACATACACCCCAGCCCCCCCACAGCCTTCTTCTCAACCTCACCCCAGTCTAATTATCTTCTAAGGGAGAACACCCCCTCCCCCCCATCACATCAGAGGGGAAAATAAACCCATGTGTCAAAAACCAAAACTGAAAGATTTTGGTGTGATTCAGAACTGCAACATATGGGGGACGGGGAGCTGTGTGGTGGACTCTTGTAAAATACCAGCCCTCCCGGTCTTTATGGGAAAGTTTAATAACCCAAAAACCTGAAAGTTCACTTCAAAAAACCCCAAATACCTCAACACACCAGTGACTAACCTATGACTTCCTCTTTTTTTGAACCAAAACCATCTCTCGTTAACCCCAGGTTTTCAGATAAAATGTTTGTTTTGAGTGATGACGGGGATGATACATTAGATGTTTCCAGAAGGATTTAAATGAGACAGGAGACTAAGAGTTGTGTGTCAGAGAAATCTTTTTCAATGCTACACCAGACATTTGTATCTGGTCAAAAAATAAATGAATAATCCAAATGACAAATGACAAAATATGATCTTCTCTAAGCAGAATTGGCCTTCCCCACACTAAAAATAATATTCCACAGAGATTGCAATATACAATTAGATATACAATACTGCAGCTCATGTGATATTTCACCAAGTGCCAAACAGATATCTTGTTTCTTTTATGTTTGTTTTCTTCCCCCATTCCAAGCTGACCAATAAGACTTACAAGGTTGACATCTCACAAATTAATTAAGAAAAACAGGTCGAATAAAGTACCTTTCCCAAGAGGACAACAACAGTGTACCACATGGCAATCAAACTCACAACCCTCTGATCTAAAGTTGAGTGCTTCTAATCCCTGTATCACATAACACTTATACTATGAAGTGCATGGAATGTGCACAGACAGTATGTACGTATATGACAATTAAAAAGATGACTGTTTCAAACAGCTTCCTGTCTTTGTACTTTGTACAGGAAATCAATGACTGGGGGTGGCAGGTGAGGCCCTTGCTCTGAAGTCTTAACGAGCAGGGTATGCCATTAAAGAGAAACAAAAGTCAGCTCACTGTAACCACACAAGGCAAACACATGGCCACAATCCCTTAACACTTCACAGAGAAGTTGACAAATTATTTTCTGGAAAAGGAAAAAAAAGTTGAGTATTTGAATCCTCTTTGTTGTCTGTCAGGCTATTTGTTGTCCCCTATAACTGCGCCAGTCAGTCAGCAGGCTGCCCCAGCTGTTTCATTTGTACATTACTTCAGTTGGACTGTTGGACACATGGACATACTGTGCTTGCCCCTTCCACCTCTTGTATCGCTTTCATTTTGTGGAATCCCAAATACACTGCAAAGGGGATGCATTCCTCAGTGACAATAATCTGTTAGATGGTTTAAAGTTTTTGTTCCGGACTTTGGCTGAATTAAGTTATCAAGCAGATATCAAGGTTGCTTTATATGAAAAAATACTTCATGTGCTTGACTGTGATTAATAAGTGTGCAACATTTTTGCAAAACTGAAGTTATGCAAAGAAGAAAAACAATAAAGAAAAAGGAGAACAAAAGATGATGCATGTGAAGTCCATGACTGATAAATGTGCAAAATGTGGCTTGAATAAGTGAAGTTATTGAAATATAATCATAGTTTCTTCAGTTGAACTTTTCAATTGTTTTCAAACAAAAACAACCAGGAATCTGATGGTCCTGATTGAAGAAAGCGTGGGATGGTTCATGATATGTAAATGCAATAATCTATCCAAACAGCCAGACACAAAAATGATGCCACTGCTCCTGTAAAGGCAGATGAGATACGTGGTGGAGGAGTACATAGAGCCAGCAGTTATTAAACCTGACAGCTCATTCACCACTCTCTGGCAGGGGGTCTTAGAGTCTCTGAGGGACTGGAACGCAGAAAATAGCTGGTCTTTTTCATGCCACAGCAGGAACAATGGGACAGAGGGAATGTCCAGGATGTAATGGCCTTCCTTGCCTTTGGGAATTGCTGCAGAGGATTATGGGAATATGTCCCTAGTAGTAGCCCCTACTGGGTTACTGGGGCTCTTGGGTCAGCACAGTTAACTAATGTGACCCTCCCTTTGAGAGTGTGATGGCCAGGAACCAAGAGTAGACACGGAAAGGCAGGTAGTCCTCTGCTCTGCGTCTGCAGCCCTCCCTTTGGGTCTGATGTCCCCTGCACTAGTTACAGTGTCCATGTAGTTGTATAGACATTCCATATTCGAATATACGTCAGACTACATATTAATAAGGAGTGGGCCACAGAAAATGCATTCACTTGTGAACTCAAAGTTTAGGAACCCCTGCCCAAAGTAATACCTACCCTACAGGCACTGCTGGAGTCATCATGTATTCTTTTGAGTTCCTTATCATTTTCATAATAACTCCACATCTCCAGTGACTTCATTGTGCTGTGAGTTGTTTTAATTCAAGCAGATGTGCTGCTATAAAAAGATCTTTGGGTATTCAGCACTACACACACTTCTCGGTATGCAGCTAATTTTGCTGTTTTTTATTAAAGAACCACCAAAAACATGCTGGTCATTTTAAATTGTAATTCTGAACCTATGAACACTTGGAGGAAGGTACGGATCTGGAGGGTAGCATGCTATCTCCACATGTCGGATAATTTTTTTTCAAGTAAACTATGTCATTGAGTTTGTAAAGCTTTTAAATTAAATGCATAACCTATTTTTATTGTCTTTGAGACAATTATGTGCACATCCATATTGCATCGTATACTGCAAGTGAATCTGGAAGCATCAGTGCATGACACCATTTTAAAGGCTGGTCAAGAGCCATAATGGTGGCTCAGACTGATGATATAAGGACAGTAACTCGGAGGTGAACTTACATTATACACATTCTCCTAGGCTTACATTCAAGCTACTTTACTTCTAATCTCTCAATATTCCTCAAACAAAAAACTGCAAGAACCCTGGAGTTTTCAGATCAAAGAGTATAATCTTATTAACTTGTCTCCCGATCTCCCTCTCTGCATATTTAAAGTTAAGGGGTTTTCACATCTTTGATGGTTGCTGCAATGTAATTGATATGTAATTGCAATGTGCCTACCCCATGAATTCCAAACCCACCTGCTGTAGATCTATGCCCCAAGGGCAGGGGTAGCAAGGGTAAAGAGGTGAGGTTTCCAGGTTGGCAGATTGCCAAGGCCTCCAAGGATGGAAGGTCTAATTTACTGGTGCTAAGACTAGGGGTGTGATGGTATATCGATATGACAGTATACCATGAGATTAAAATATGAAATAGTACTATCATAAACTTAACATAATACTATGATAGTAAATCACATGGCAAAAGCTATTTTCACACGTGGAAAAAATATTTCAACCGTTACTCTACTAAAATGTTTAAATAACCCATATTTAATAATGTAATGCTGGACCTAGGGTGTCTGCTAATGTAATTTAATCCCACCACCTCTTTGGCTGTTCTTGCATTTTGTTTTGTTTACAATGCAATTGCGCACGTGCAGACAGCTCCCTCACATTTCCCAACCCTGGTAGGTAGCTGTTATTAGCTAGCTAGCTACACGGCATAAATCTCCATTTGCAGTCCCTTTTAAAACTTGTGATCTCCAATGCTGATTCCGAAGCAGAGGCAATCTGTCTTTAATTACAAATTATATCCCACCAAAAAGCGAAGTCGTTCATCCCTGTGGACTCACTTTGGATTCAGAAAAAAGCATCATCCTTCATGTTATGGCACAATGGAAAAAGTGAGTGGCTAAATATAGTACTAGATCCAAAAAGCTGATAACGCGATAAAGCAAAATGTTGCTTAATATGCAAAGTGAATGATTTAAATTGATTTAAACATACAATTATAAGGAGTGAACTATATTCAGTTGCATTTTTTGTTTTATTTTTCAATTAAAATGGTATATAAATATGCAAAGAGCCATACAATAAACAGTTGTAGTTGTAGACTTTATGTGATACTTTTTTTGCTTAAAAACTGATACCGTGATATGTTAAAAACTGTGATATTGAGTAGTACTGCCCTATCTGAGACAGAATAACTGAATGAACAAAAAAAAGCTAAAAAACTAATGAAAAACTTGCCACACAAACAACAATCTTGTCAGGCTGGATTGTAAGAACAGTAAATGGGTTAAAGAATTTCTCTATGTTTTAATGTTTTTGATGGGTGAAGCGTATGTATATGGTACACACAACATTGACTGATGAGCTGACAATGCTGGAGAAAATGGGCTGAAATGTTGTGGAGTAAATGGGACTCATTAGAAAATAACTATAAGAGGAAGCGAGGAAGAATAGGAAGATATGACATTTAAGCAGCTCACGTAAACAGTTCTGGGCTGCCGCGTTCTCCATCCTCAACTGTTATGAGTCCTGGTGCCAGAGTAGCTCTTAATGTTGATTAAGCTTGCTTCTGTTTACTTTTTACTGTGATTTCCAGCTTTGCCATGGAAACCATCTACAGCGGTTTCCAGACAAATCCATGGACAAAATATCACTGAAATAGCCAGCGCAGGATAATTACAGAGGCCGCAGGTCTGTGATGTGGACGGCAGTCCAACCACAGAGTGGTATTGCAGATCCCTCTGCGATCACGCCACCTTGCTTTCCCATCCTGAGTTACCTCCGCAGTGCCGTGATGCGATACACAGCCTCCGTTCCAGAGGAGCGCGGCTCACAAGATACAGGCGAACTCCAGCGGGGCGAGACTGTCAACAGGAGACGAGTCATGGCTGCTGTCCTGTATCCACAGAAACAGGCACCAGTGGTCATCTCTAACTTGAACAGGAACCCTACTGACTCACTGACCCAACAAAACAAATGGAAATGAGACATGGGGAATAAGCAGGAAGTTGCAGAACCGCAGAACCCAGAGCAGAACTCAATGCAGAGACTGCTTGTGGTGGTGAAACGTCCTGAAATATACAAAGTTGGCATTTTCACATCTAAATTTTGTTCTCACTTTATTATACAATTCTGTTAGAAAACAGTTGATAACTATATTGTTACCTGTCAATTAAGTATTACTTTTAGAAAACATATGAGCAGTGAACAGAGTAATACAAGGAAATTAAATGGTTAATAAATACTAAATCATACTTAATAAGCAATAAGTTATCAGATATTTATTAAATATTTCAAACTCCATGAACAGGAATTTAAAATGAAGTGTCTGCAAAATTGTTCACCTGCAATCCTCTCTTAACCATGGCTGTGATGTGCATTTATGGTGATGCGTGTTCCTCGTTACGTACCAAATAAAGGGCCCATTCTTCTGAATGAAATGCATGTTTGTGAATGTTTTGCAAATCATACATTTTCATGGAAAAAGAAACACTGGTAAAAAGCTGGCTTTAACACTGGTATAAAGAAATAAAAATGAGGAAGAGGTGGGTTCGTAAAGAGAGGAGGAAAGCCAACTGGAAGGGAGTGGCCATATTCATACTGAACGAACCTCATAACATCCTGCTGTGTCGTATCTGTTTAATATTTCTTCTCTTATCCATAAGGTATGGCCCTGATGAGGTCATCGCCTCAGAAAGGTAACTGGCAGCTCAGTCCCTAGCTGTGGCTCTAATCATCTAATGGAACACCGAGGCACTGAGGAAAGAGTCCTCAGGGAATGGCAGGTCCGACTTTGTGCCTATGACAACGGAGGGTGGGCGGTTCATGCATATTGCCTCTATTTAAGATCACCCCGCTTTTAATATATTTTGGCCGCATGGCCTTCTGATAGATCCTGCCTCCTGGGTAAGTATCCTATAATTGGCAATATTTTATACTAGTTAACCTGCAATGTTAAATCAAGCTTACAACAGTAATGTTTAATGATTTCCTGAGAAGAGTCACTTTCATTTTGCTGCGATTGAATAAAACTTATAAATGTTCCAGACTCCAAAGTCTGTTTTAAATAAAGGCCTTCATCTAGCAATCCACTAACAACTTGTTGGTGGAAAGGTTTGTAAAATAACTTGGCTGGAAGTCATGCTCTTTAAAAAAAACAGCCATCTAATTGAACAAATATGTCATATTGTACATGTGTTTATAGGGAAAATGCATTTCTGTAAATATTTGGCCTGATTGTGCCAAGAACTGCCAGAGATGGGGTAATAAAAGCTCTTTAATAAATTTCTCCTGCAAAACAGTTTGGAGACATTCATGAGTGGTGTTTTAAATAATGCATAGTCAGACAAGTTGCAGGACTGGTGACACCTCCGGACAGATTGATCCTCATCCGGGTAAAGTGGGGCTGCTGAGTCACATATCAGAAGCTGCAGTGCTCCAACCATGAGAAAAGCAGATAGTGGCAGTATATCTCCATGTAAATCACAGTACAGTAGGAACAGTGAGGATGGGGATGTGCAAATAAACAAAATCCTCCACCAAAAATAATGAAGTCAAATACAAATTGAGACAAGATAAATAGCAGACAGTGGTGCGCTATTAAGGATAGATCACTTGGGGAGGAGGGGTGGGGGGGATTACAAAACCTACAGGAAAAGACAGCCTTCTGAAAAATCCATACAGCGCAGACAGAAATGAAGAACATTTTGCACACCAAGCAAACAAACAGATAAATAAGTTCAGTGACAGTGTGGGATGTTTGCAGGAAATGACTGTGGTTCTCGCTTCCATCAATCAGGGAAGTGTTGGAAATCAAGATGTGGGCTCTGCATCTCTTCCATGCTACTTCGCAAGATTTGCATACATACTGTAATCCTCACAACACCTCAAACCCAGCGTCCTCTCAAAACATCTAAGGCAAATGTTTTTTGCAGGCTTGAGTTGACCTTCAATAGGAGCCTAGGGCACCAGGTGCTTTAGTCAGAACTCTCCCAGTGCTCTAAACTAATTTGTTTTACTGCATTTTGAAACAGAACCCAGCAATTACATGTCATATGCTGGTTTGGCAGCTTCACCCCATGCAACTTAGTCAGACATAATATGAACACGAAAAAACAAAAAACAAGAGGCAATTTGGATACATTTTATAAGAAAAAAGCACACTAATTTAATAAACTTAACAGAGTGCATGTTTATAAACCAGGAAGACACTCTCTGGTTGATGCATTGAAACAATTATTAAACTGTAGAAAGACTAAATATTTGTGTCTTCCTCTATGCTTATAATTCATTCTTAAAACCTTTATAGAAATTAAAATAACAAATCAACTTAATCACAACTCCAACCCCATATATACAATATACTATATTTATGGCTTTATTTAGGAAATGCAAGCTGAGGTATGCCACACTCACAGAGGAATTTCCTGGAAGGAAAAAAAAAAAAGTAGAATTCAGTATTTATTTTCATTATAAACCTGGCGACAACACATCTACATTTGTAAGAATGTTCAGTACTGCTGTATAGCCTTCTCATTTGTGTTTCTGAACAGTACTGGCCTCCCTTCCAGAATACCAATGGTATAAATAAACTTTGTGGAGAATTTTGGGGGGATAAATTCATCCCCTCTATCGTAATTTCCCTGGGCATGTGAAAGATCTCAATCTTGTAAATAGATTCTGACATATCCCCTCCATCTCGTTGGCTTGAAAACATAGTTACCATATGCAGGCATACCAAACAGACAGCTGCAATAGTTATTTCAGCTCTGTAGTTGTTCTTGATTTGTGGCCAGGCACAAATTGATCTTAAGTTCCTGCGTTCAAATTCCAAGATAGTAAGAATAAATGTTTGGAACCGCATAATGCACTGGATATTATTTTTCTAGATTGTTCCCACATTGACAGAAATGTCACCCTCAGTGCCTCTATTTTTGAGTCTTACCACTGAGAAGGACATTTTGTGGGTTTTATATGGTTCTGGTGCTTTGTAGCCTACGATCATGTACAATACCATATGAGTGTGCAGAACCTGACTGGATTCAAAACCTTTGGTGCTGCTTAATAGAGCGTGCTGATGGAATCAGCAAGGCTGCAGGACCAATTTATCCACTATTTTTCAATGATGAGAATCTGAGCCCCAAAATGTGATTTATAAGGGCATTTTAAACCTCACAGGATCCTTAATATTTGTACTTCAATCTGATCTGTTTGACTCCACTGCCTTACACCGGGTGAGAGTGTGATGACATTGAGCCCCTTGTTGATGTTGAAGTCTTTTAAATCTCTGACACTGGGATTCATAAACTTCATAAGAGCCAAGGGGGTTGGTGAAAGGAAGCCTTGTATTGTTTGCCCTTGAACATCACTGGTTTACAAAAGAACCATCAAAGTAGTGCCAAAGGATGTGTCACAAATGGGAGGGGGGCAGGGTGGGTGGAAGATAGCTTGTCCCTGAAGTGTGTTCTCTCACGGTCCTGCTATTCTACACCATTCATTGACTAGCTTTGACAAATCAGAGAGCTGCATTGAGGTCCCTGCCGGTCCAAGGCGCCCAATCACAGGAGTCAGGGACAGTCACAGGATGGTCTCCCCTCTCTGTGAGGGTCAACAGTCAAGCATCTCTTTTTTTCAGGGCATAACAACTCACAATAACAGTAAACAGGAAGCAGCTGAGGTTATGGTGCATTGCGTCAAGTGTGAAGAGCTCCTTATCTTGGAGCCACAAACTTCAACTTGACATTGTCCTCTCCATCCCATGTCCTTCCACCTGCCCTCGAGAGCCAAGTGAGGAACATGGCTGAACTTCTCAGACATGAGACCTCTGTGGTAAAAGCTGTGCAACCCCGATCTCTGGTCTGGCCCAGCTGTAATCCATTGTGCAGTGCTTGCGCTAATAAAGACAGATCTCTGTGGAAATAAAAACATGCATATGCAGAATGGGAGCGATAAATAGAATAGCACATTAGCGCTGAGAGCAGCATCAGGCTTGCTCGCTCGTTTGCCCACCCTCCCTGTAATGCCGCCTTCTGATTGGGGCATGGCTCATCCCCTGGGGCTCCCTGTTCTCTGCCGCACTGATTGAGTGTTCTCGGGAATCAGAGAGAGGCCGAACTTCGGCGTGCTAGTTTCCCACGATTCCCTGACCTGCCGTTCACAGCCAAAAGGGCCTGGCAGGGGAAGGAAGTCGATGGGGAAGTGGGACGCCCTGGCAAAAGAGGCCCCCCGGCTCCTGCTGCCACTTCCCCTAGCTGCACTGCAAGCAAAAAATAAAAAAGCCTTCAGGAAATTCTCAGACTGGGGAGCTTCCTGTTTTCCAGGGCTGACTCTGCCGGTCAGCTGGAGGTAGCAGGGCTTTGTTCTACAACCGTTCACTTTGTTCCGTGAATACGCAATGATATTCTGCATACAGGGAGGGTCCGTCATCACTTGAAATGCTTGGAGAAAAGAGGAAAATGCTCAGTGAAATGCTGCACATGCTGGAGACATTGACCATGTTTACTATTGGTGCATTTAGGCTGCACTCTCTCTGATTTCCAGCCAATCCTGAAAGATTGACTGGTGAAACTGACAGGAACCTCATCCCTCCTAATACTCCCTCAGAGGCATGGGGATTACATGCTGCACATCTGTGGGAAAGGCTTCCATTTGGCGGTGCTGAAGCAAGGGAAGCGATGTCAAAGGTGTCGAGCCTTTACGAGGCATTGGGGGGCTTGCGGGTGGCTGATAGATGTATTAGTCGCAGAAAGAAGCGTGGATGGTTTAATATCAAAACCAGCTCCTCGGCCCACACTCCATCGTAAATCTAATTACTTACACTAAACCCATACTCTTGAAGATCCTTCAATCAAGCTATTGTACCAGTTAATACAGCAAAAATGAGTGCCATAATGCAATTCTTCTCCTAAGAGCTGTTATTCTTAGAAGAGAAATGTGTTATATTTGGCAGCGGAGGCTTGACTGCCTTGATGAATTCCCACAGGTTTCTGAGTCGCCCTCTTCATTGTCCGCCAGCTCCAATGTGACGTCTCCCTCTCTGCTCCACTACAATGAGAACCTCAACTCTCTGCAAGATTCGGGAAAGACGAAAAAAGCATTGCAGTGGTCAAAATCTGAGACAGGGAAAAGACAAAGAACACTTGCTTACATGTTAAATGAACGATGCAGGGTAAAGTCTCCAATCTTGGATTGGAGATAAACATGGGGCTTGAGGAAAATAACTCAAACTTGTAATTTGCTCTTCCCAAAGAGTGGTCAGGTGCTGGGTGCAAGGGACAACTTGGTGCTGGGACAAGCATGTGAGGATATGGAGTCTTAGGCCCTTTCCTCTGGCTCATTGACACTGGACCTCAAAGCGACAGAATTCCCCAAAGGGTTTGCCCCCATTTGCTTCCCGCATAGAACAGATTACTCCATATACAAGCACCATGAAATTACAAGGAAGCTCTGATTCTCACAGGGCTGGCCTCATTAGCAATGGGAAGATGAGAGGCTTGATGAGGTCGCTTGCAGTTGACCATGGCCTGCAGACGGAGCCCCTGTCCGTTAATCACATCTCTCTCCGCAACCTCCTGATGATGCACATACTCTCTCAAGTGCACCATTTACGCCATCCCTATACTTGTTATTTCAGAGCAGGAAAAAAAAATCTGCAACATTTGTTATTGTACCGGTGAACTTTCCCCATCTGCTATTCTTGGTTTGTATTTGGCGTCTGTGTGATTTTGCGTGTCTCATAAGTTGACAACACACAGATGTATTTGTTTTTGGATTTATGGCCTGTACTGTAGTGGTCTGAGACTGACATCACTGCCTTCAAGACTTCAGTATAGAGGCCAGCTGGGACCATAGCCCCTCATTCATTACATTTCATGTACCTGATCCTAGGAAAGCAATTGTTTCAGAATCAATTCGCTAAACAAAATTGTAGCACCAAGATGTGCTCATCGGTAATCCTAAAACCTATGAAACCTAACCTACTTTTGTCTTCAAGAGATATTCATAGGGAGCAAATCCTTCAAATGAAAGAAATCATGGTAGGGTAGAATTAAAAGTGTCTGTAAAAGTTACACTTCAGGGCTGGTGGATAGTGTAGTGGTCTAACGCACTACACTTTGGCTGGTCCGGTGTGGTGTGCGCTGCCTGTCAGGGACGCGTTTCGGAACCCGCATCTCTACCAGACCGGCCCTGGTCGTCAGCCCCAATCGGAGGCGGCGTTTGGCTGTCCGCCTCCGGGGGAGGGGGGAGGGTGAGCCGGTACGAGTCCGTTGAGGAGCAGGAAAAAGGCGTCCGTGGTAGAATTCCGTCTCGGAAGAGGCGGATAAAATCGGCCCGGAAATAGTGTCTCGACCCAGAGGACGGGCGGCGGACTTGTGGGGGAGGGTGAATTGAGATAAAATAGAGGGTATAATTGGCAACGAAATTGGGAGAAAAATGGGGAAAATACAAAAATACAAATACAAATAAAAAATTAGAAAAACAAAATTAGAAAAAAAGTTACACTTCATTTCCTTAAACCTTATAGCGCATTATGGATATTGCATGATTCAAGATTAGGTAAATGATGGATTAGAGAGGAATTTTAAATTTGCATGACCTCCTCTGAAGTTTAGCTGCAAAATGCAATGAAGTTAACAGGAAAAAGGTTCAGGAAAAAGAGCATATTCATGTAGGACTGCAGCAATTACCTCAATATTGTATTAAGTGCAAGTAGATCAGAAGCTATGCCCTTTGAAGTGGTGCGAAGTCCTTTGTTTTAATGTCATCAGATTCATCACTGCCATCCTCATTTGGAGCACTATGTCTGACATCACTGTATGCACAGTTAAGGAGCAGTGTGGAACTCTGCTTTGGAAAATAATGATCTCTTTCACACAATGGTGCTCCATTTCTCCCCCCTTGGCATCTTGGGATGGAAGCATAGTCACCTACGTAACAGGCTTCCAAGACGCTACCTAAATTCCTGTAGAGGAAACAGGAAGTAAACAGCATCGATCAGAGCACTGGGGCGTTTCAAGCCACTGTGGACCGATACAACCATGCTACAGTAAATAAAGTAAAAGATGTTTGTCCCTGTGTATGTGTCAGAGCGTTCTCTCTAAAGCTTGACAGGCAGGCAGGTTAGTATGAAGGATTAGGTTTAGCTTTGAGGTTAGGGTGAGGGTTGGCCAGCCATGACTGTATGCCCTCACAGCTGTTGACTCAGCGAGGAAACACAAATAGTATAAATTCCACAAATAGTATAAAAACTGTCTAATATGATGCGGTCAGACAGGAAAATTCTCACTTTTATAATGTGACACTTGTGAACTCCAGAGAAAAGGAGTCCACAAGTATCCCATCACCTTGTTCATTACATTTATGAAATGTGTGCTTAATTTCAGTTGGACAATGCCATCCCCCAATTGATTCAAATTACATAATGTTTTTTTTTGTTGCAGCCACCCCATCAAACCCTGAGCAGAGGAACGTATGCTTGGACCAGAGTGTAGCTGGGAGGGGTGCCAGACGGAATCACTCTAAACGGATGCCCTTTCTCTGGCCACAGCGTGGATACTGACCTCATTCCCTCAATCACGAGAAAGGAAGTGCACAGCAGCTAATGGGGACACCTGCCTGGTAGTAGGTGCCAGAAATGGACTCACCCCAACAAACCAGACAGCCTAAATAAATCATAACATGAAAAAATTGTAAAAATAAATAATGAACGTTGGCAGCTTGTTTATTAATAGAAAACAATGAAGGACATGCTTGGACACAGGATGTGACACTCATCAGAGCTTTCTCTCAATATATTTGTATTTATTTATTTTGCAAATATTATACTAAGTAATGATATGGCTATTATGGCAAGGATCCCTGAAACAGAAATCCATATCAGCAAGAACAACAAGAGCATAAGTGCAGGACAGCGAACAGCACCTCAAATCACCATCAAGCTGAAAAATGGTACTAAGATATAAGAATGCAATAGTCATTTATTTACATATTGGGCCTAAACATGATCCTTAACAGCAACATGTTGCACTAACTGGCATATACTGTAGAGCCTACAAACAGTCTATGAAAGCAACGCTGTCTAATCACATGCCATACAATAATCCACAAGATAAACTTTGACTTGCATTATAAGAAGAAAGAAGAACGATACAGGCTGGATGAATTCTGAACAGGTGAAGTTGTATATGATGCTGAAAGATGCTGTCTGATTCAACAGTTCTGATGGATGGTCAGCGAGGGAAAAAAAGTTCGGGAGTGAGTTTGGGTCGTTTGGCCACTGAGAGGAGAGACTACCAGATGTCTAGAGGTTGCTGTGTGGGACATTTGTGCAAAAGAGTCAGGTACAGTATGATGATGAATTGAAGGTAGAGAGGAACTGTGACCTGGCAGCTGTAAAGTTGGTTTAGGGATGGGGTTAGCAGCGGGGGAAGCATTTATGACCTGCTCCACAACAACCCTTCTTCTTGCTGTCATTAATTAAAAGGCCTCTAACAAGCAACTATGGGGGTAATTAAAGCCAATTGGGGATCGGCTCACTGAAACTCAGAGCTCAATCATTTATGCAGCCAGAGCATTGATCCCCATATGAGGGGCTAAATAGATTCAAGGTGGGTAACCGGGTTACATGAGGAAATAAACAGAAGCCAAATCCATCCCAGAGCTGCGCTTGGAGGGCCGTACTTTGTGACTGACAAATAAATCTCAAGCAATTCCCTGCAGATCACCAAAAAACCTTCACCAAAAACCTGCACAGAATTAAAACGATGTAGATAAAATTCTGTGGTGCATTATTCTCACAACAAACTATGGTATCTATAAAGGAATAGCTCACATGCTGAAAACAGAATGATCTCACTCTTTCATTCTCTCTCTTTGCTTCTCTGCAAACATTATATGTATTTCTCCGCTGCTTCCCTTAAATGGTTTACCAGCCACAGAGGGCGAAAGCACAGAACAACAGTCCTATTTCAGTCACACGGTTTTCAGAGCAGTTGGTTATTGTTATGGTATTAAACATGTCATAGGAACCTTCCACTTCATTACGAGACACGCCAAACAAAAGAAATAGACAGAAGAGACAAATAATAACACTGTTCGGAGACTGACTGAGTGGCAGTTCACTGTTTAAAGATTTGGTGGATTGGGTGCTGACTGCTCTTCTGAATGGCAAACCAATTTTCAAGGTTGGCGTGGAGAGAATGCAGCTGTTCCCACTTTCTGCTCCGCAGAAGGTGGAGACCTGACCTAAAATCTGAGGTGATTAATGGGCTCTGAATCCTACTGATGCTTGCACTTTACAAGGGGGCGCTGTATGGACAGAAACCAGCAGAGAGCATGCTCACCCTCCAGCATGCTATGTGCTCATACTGTGCGGTGATGACATAAATGTTCATGAAAATGTGGAAAAATGGACAGGACATTTCTATATGATTTTCCCTGTTGTTTGTGTTTTTGGAGAGGGAGCATTGTCTCCCTGCCCAGCTCAACTATATGTTCACAATGTTGCCGTCTCATTGCTGGAACGTGACAATGCCATACAATGTTACAGGAATGTTGAGTAAAGTACTGTGCCTTAGCCAGACTCGATCAACACCGACTCTCTTTCCCACTTGATGGAATGGTTCTAATTATAGACTGCTGGTCCTCATTTTCGCATGAACATATATAATTTCTGGCCTGTCTTAAATTACAAAAACCATGCAAAAATATATGTTGTACAATATATATAAATGAATATCCATCATCAGTGAAACTGGTTCTGAAGGGTCACTGTATCTCACACAAAGGTATCTGTGTCTATTGTAAAAGGAGAAAAATTGTCTTGCAACAACAGTACAGTGTAGGTGTAAAAAGGTTTGTATCGCTATTATTTCATTTTCTTGTAACTGCCCTTGGTAAGTAAAGAAATAAGGCATAATAATACATCAGAAAAGCAAATAAAAAAATTCAGTCACACATTTTCCATTTATACATCTGAATAATTGCATCAATAATTCAGATGTAGCACCTTGCAGCTTGCCCGCAACCAGACTAATGTTGGCAGCATTATACTGCTACAACTTTACAGTCAGGTGTTGGTGAGATAATAAACCTGATTCAATTTGTTTTCTTAGGTCTATGGGCTTTTTACACACTGGGTTCACATTCAAGAAACGTAAACAGTTTATCTTTATGGAGAGCATACGTAGGCTATCTTCTTACCCCCAGGCAACAATGGGTAGAGGTGAAGGTACTAGTCTCCTCATCTCCCCCTCGTGGAGCTTCAATGTTGTACTACTGTCCCATCTCTCCCTCTCCTACTTTGAATTTCATGCTGTCACTGTCCCATGTAATTTCCATGTTATTGTTTACTGTGTCGTCTACCAGGCCCTCTGGGGAGCTTCCTACATTAACTGGATGCCTTACTCTTCCCTGAGGGTGACACCCTGGTGTTAGTGACTTCAAAATTCAGCTTTATGCTTCACAGTCCTCCACCTTCCTCCCCCTCCTCCAGTCCTTCAACTTCACCATGGCACCGTCTCCACCTACCCACAAGGCCGGCAACCAGCTGGACCTCATCTTCACCAGGAGCTGCTCTGCTCCCAACATCACTGTTACACCTCTCCATATTTCTGACCATCACTTGTCCTTATCTCTCCCTCTCACCTCTGCATGAAACCCCTCCACACCCACCGCTACAGGCTCCGTCTGCTGCAAACCTCTGCTTCCTCTCTCCCACTGGCCTGTCCTCTTCTGTCCTCTCGTCCCTACTCTCTGCTGAATCATTTGCTCTACTGTGTGTGGAGGAGAAGTTTTACATTCTCCTCTCTTCTCCACTTGATTCACTCTACCCTATTTCAACCAAACCTGCCCGCTTGTCCTGCCGAACCCCAGGCTTACTGACACAATTTGGGCAGATAGAGCCAAATTCTATGTGGTTGAAAGGAAATGGAAGGAATCAAAAGCTGCAGAAGACCTAACGTCTTCTCACTTCCTCCTGGTTTTCTCTGCTATGCTTTCTTCTGCTAAATCTGCAGAATCTGCAGTCTTTCACTCTAAGATTCAATCTGCTGCTTCTAACCCACGTAAGCTGTTTTCCACTTTCTCCTCTCTCCTCACCCTGCCCCCTCCTCCTCTCTCACCACGACTGACTTTGTATCCTACTTTGACAAGAAGGTCAGTGACAACTCCACAGTGAAAAGTTTTGCCTCAGCTCCTCCACAGAATCTCCCCACCCAATAACCCCCTGCCTCCCTACCCTCCTTCTCATCCCTCTCTGACACTGACACCCTATATCTCATTAAAACCCAACTTCCCCAGGACCCTTCTCCCCTCCCCCTCTTTCAGACATCCTTCCTTTAATCTCCACCCTTATTAACAACTCTCTATCCACCAGCACAGTCCCCTCTGCTCTCAAGAGGGCTCGTATCACTCCTCTCGTTAAAAAACCCTCTCACAACCCTGCTGATGTCAAAAACTACCTACCTGTCTCACTCCTCCTTTTTCTTTCTAAAACTCTTGAACGTGCCATCTCCAACCAGCTCTCTCTCTTTACCTCCAACAGAAGAACCTTCTTGATCCAAACCAGCCAGGCTTCAAGGCAGGACATTCAACAGAGACTGCCCTGCTCGTAGTCACAGAGGTCCTTCAGCCTCAAGTGTCCCTCAGGAACATACAAGCAAACTTTTATCATTTTGAATGGAGCCTGGTTTCCAAAAATCTAAATTTTAATAAAACCTGCGGCAGATGAAAATCAAATTTTTCCTCAGTGCACTGATCCTTCGAAAAGTCTGACGTGTTATAATTTAATGATAAACTGTATAATGCTGTCAAAATTCAGTAGAATGTATAAATATATCTTAAGAAATGCTGACAATTTTCACTTGTCTTTTTAATAAAAACTATCAAATAGATTTGTAAGAAATTGTGAGGATTAGTTTGAATAGTCTCGGTCCTTAAAAAAATACCCCCAAATTATCTTCATTGGTGCTGGAATGGCATAAAGAGGAGACTGGTGACTTTCATATTTTGAATGTAAATGGTGTGCAGCCATTATCTAAACACTACAACAGACAAACAAACAGTCCTTTATTTTGCCCATCATACCAGACTGGCGAGCAAAATACAAACACAATCATGCTGAAAACATGATTGGTTACAGACAAAAAAGAGTAATAGATTCGAGGCAAAGCCCTCCATTAACCGGGGCTGGCAGAGTGAATGAACCAACACCAGGCGATAGGCTATAGTTGCAGCAGCAGATGCTGTCGATGTTAATCTGGTACCCGGCAACCTTGATTGTCTTAGCTTCACACCGTAACTTCTCAACTCTGGCCCTGGAAGGATATATTGTCCTTTTTGTTACAACCTGGCACTGAACCTCCTGCATTAAACATTGATGTGGTTGAAAGAAAGCAAGAAAACTGGCTTGAGCCCTGCAGGACAGTATTGACGTAAAGACACAAATATATTATCTCAGGTCAAATAGCCATCATTTTTCTTGATATGGAAATGTATGGCCAATTTGATGTTTATGATCCCTCAACTTCTTGCCAGATGCATCCTCAACTGGAGACTTGGTTCCAGAGCTTCAAAATGATAAAAACTGGTCAATTTTGGAAATAAATATTATGCATAATTTTACAACATATTCATATTAAACCTAAACTGGAGTGGTGAAATAATCAGGTTTTTTAATACCTGTGTAATTAGCCTACTAAGTACTGAGTACAAAAGTACTGTGGTGAGCATGCGTTGGGTGGTATATCAAGGAAGGAGACAGAGTCCAGGTAGAATGCGAGGTAAACTGGCTACGCGGGTAGAAAAGGATAATTACCCATGCTCCGTACACCGCTCAGCTATGGGTAATATCTAGTGCTAACTTCCGTGTTCCATACACCACTCAACTCCGGAAGTAGCCTAAAAATTGAGGTTGTTGCCTGCCTACCGAATCCTTAGGACACGAGAGACCGTTGAAACGCCTTCCGCAGATAACACAGTCAGTTAGAAGGTAACAGTCCGCTTCACACATGGCACATTTGACACTCTCCCTCTGGAACTTGGGAAACGGCACTACACACATAGCGTGTTCTGATCGTGGTGATTCCACCGGTACACACCGCGACCAGCTAGCTAGCACAACACAGTTATTATACTGTGACGTTCAGGATAAGGACCCAGATGCAGATCAGGATTAGGCAAAGAGAATCGTTTAATCAAGGCAGAGGTCAAAACCAGAAGTCAGGGTAGTGAAGGTACAAAATCCAAATCCAAAGAGAAGTCCACAAACAATCCAAAAGTAAAAACCAGTAAATCAGAAAAGGCAAACAAACAGAATCGGCAGGCAAACGCGAAGTGAAAACAGGAAAATGCTTACAGACTCTGGCTTACAATAATCGGCACAGGGAATGAAGATCAACGTTCTGACGAGGATAGAACATAAACACGGAACTTATATACAAGCAGGGAAGGGAAACACAATAGGAATCAGGTGTGACTGGGAAGAGAGAGGGGCAGGAACACAAGTGAAAACAATGGGATTCGCTAATACAATAACAAGGGGAAACGAAAGACACGGACTGGGAATAACACAGACACAGAGACAATATACGACCTGGAAGAGCAGGCAGACACGTGCATAGTTCGAAGGGGAGGAACGCATAGAGAGAAACTGCGTGCAAATGAAGTGAAACGTGAGAGGCGTACAGGGATAGGACAACGAGAGAGAATGATATTGATAGATAGAAGCGTGAGATAATTAGTGATTAGTAATGTTAGTAACTTAATCTAAATCCCTAATGTTAGTAGTTTAGTAGGTTAGTACTATATACATCTAACTAATATATACAAAGTGTTATAGAAAGAAACAGAACAGAACGTGACAGAAACGAGAATGATGAATGAAAAATAAACAAAGTACAAAAACAAACCGAACAGACGAAGCAAAACATAACATATAGATAACACACACAAATATTGAACTGAACATTTTAACAGTTAAGTCAGGGGAGACGCTCAAAGTTACAGCAGCGCCTCCCCCAGATCGCCACAGTACTTATATGCTGTGGCATAGCTTGTGTCATTATTAGCTACATGTACTGTAATATTAACAGGGAAAATGTAATAACAGATTTAAATGAGGTGTTAAGAGTTAAGAATAGGGTTAAACAATAGTTTAAACGGTAGATTAAACAATGGTTTAAACAATTTAAGCAACACCTCCAGTGTAATTTTTCAGGCAACCATATAGATTACAGTGGGAAAAGAATTTCTCTTTTCCATGCTATGTACCAAAGGAATAATTGAAGTATAGAGGGCGTATGATATATAATTATCACTTATGATAATGATAATTACTAAATAGGTGTATTTTTTTAACAAAATACCCGTACCTAATTGGTACGTAGGGGCTACGGAAGACTTAACAATGCTTAGCGACAGCAGGTCTTTGTCTGGAAACCACTTCCCTTCAGCATAGCTTGGTGGCACCAAAGTCTGCTGCAATAACCCCGGTCTTTTCTTCTTTCCCTCTTTCTCCTATGCTCCCTTTTTTCTACGGGTCTCCACGTGTTGAATAAATTAGCTACCCAAATCGGAGCAGGGGGGACGGCCTTGTCGTGGCGTCGGATTTCACTCGAAGAGGTGCAGAGTGTCCACCGAGCAGCAAGGCAAAGCTCTACTGGATGCTTGGCGTGAGAGTGCATAGGAACCCACGCCAGTGGAGCAGGATAAAACAAGGACAGAGTCGCTTGCGCTAAAGGCTGGCCGCTACACAGGCGAGGGGAAAAAGGGAGGCACAATTATATTGGCAACACGGGTCTACCTGACTAAAGAAAGGAAGGGGACAACACAATTGGCAGGAGAAAATAACGGGAGCAAAGACACTAGAACTAGCCTGAATTATTATTATTATTTTAAAAAAGAGGATAAAATACATTTCCATCTATCCTGGATATAATGTAAGGTACTACCCGTGCTTTTCTATTTATTGAACGCTTTCTGGATTGCTCAGCGGTGGGTAAAGGAATTGGAAATAAATCTGCATACAAATAGGGTTTTTTTCCGGGGGATAACGGACACATACATAAAGAGCTGGAGCGGTAACAGATGAATGTAAGTGCTCATCCCAGTCCTGTTTTTTACGTGCGTTATATCAACCTTTCTCTGAGGTCCACTGAAGAACGTGCATGTAATCAATATAATTTGTAGCATCCAAACGGGTTCACACTCAATGTATGTGTGTCTATCCAAGGATATTCTCACTACCGTTCTCCTTTTTGTGGGGTGTGTGTATGTGTGTGTGTGTGTGGGGGGGATGTTCTTATTGATAACGTCATTGGAAACCGCTGCAGAATGGTATGTACATTCATACACCTATGCTTCCAGTTTAATAAATGATGACATTTGTCTTAGGGAAATGTAGGGTCGGATCAAGTTGTGATTTTTTAAATGGTCGCAACCTTGAACTCGCATGAGCGATCGAGATAATCACCTGAATAGTCATATAATGATGGGCTTGCTAACGTATGGAGATTTACTTGCATTCGGTGTAATTTAGGCTGTGCTGTGCGCTATTGATCTGTGCGCCCCACGTACAATGACAAAGAAAATCAAGAGGAAAGGCAATTCATCACAAAGCTTGAAACAAATGTTTAAAATTCTGAGCGAATTTTACATTGGGCTTAGATGGTAATGTAAAACAGTTTTTGTCCCGTGTCCTCTGGTAATTTTTTAACGGCACAGCAGCATGGCTATTTGTCACTGACACTTTCAACAGCCGAAGAACTGATGCTCCATGCACCAATCTTTCACGTTACAGAGGGTTTTTCCATATTTAGTTTTAATTGGTTGCTTTGCAATTCATAATATCGACTATATTGTCATACTAATGGACTTTCAAATATTTTAGCTTCTGTTTAAATAATAACAGTATTATTTACCGCAAGATAAATATGGTCCATAAATACCAGGAAATTAAAGTAGGCTACTAGTGTCAAAAACCATAGCCTTCATTATGGCACAACGGCATTTTTTTCACTCATTTCTAAATTAAAAAATAAATTTATTGTTACCTTGTCGTCTCGTATGGAAAAAAGACATTGGAAAATAAGGCCTGTTCTGTCATTCTGTACGCATTTTTCCTCCAGGACTAAATAGTCTAATTTGCATTTTTGAAAGAACGAATCCCTGTTCTTGTAGTGTTGCATTATTTAGAGTGGTTCAAGTTTAATATCGCTGCACTACGGTCAGGCGGGGAGATCGGTTTCGAGAGAGGCGAGACGTGCACTCGCCTGAAAACCGACTCTCTTTTTAAAACAAACCATATGTGGGACTTCGCGTTGGATAAAGGTGTTTTCTGAGGAGGCTGCCGACAGTAAAGTAAGGTGGTATTGAACGGTCTTAAGTTAAATTGTATTTATTTTAACTCGAGCACTGGTGATACAAAATGTGCTACCAATTTAAGCGTCTAAATGTCACATTCCTTCATTACTGGCATAAGAACTGATTTGACCCACATTTCTTGTTGTAAATAAATAGCCTTTGCGGGATGTACTGCTTTGTCAGCGATTATGTCTGAGGGGGAGGCCAATGCACTCCATCCAGCCCACAGTTTCGATGAACAGTGATCATTTCTTGGGTGTACAAAGATACACACTGCAATCTAATAAAGGATTCTTACAGTTTCAGCCTCTTTGGCGGAGGTGCTGAATTCTAAATGGACATGGAGCCAGTTCCAGTGACAGCAGCCAAACTGTACTTAGCAGCTACATACTTCACTGGCATCCTAAGTCAGGGTCCCTGCACGAGTGGCATTTGCACTATATTGCACTATATTAGTGCTTTCAGCTCCTGAGTATCAGAAACTGCTTGCTTGCCTCATGCCCTTGAGTGGAACACCTTTGTGTCCTCCGTGAGTCCAAAGTGTTTCTCCAATATGTTTGTGTTAATTGACATATTATTTTCTGAATTCCACTATCTTCCATGAGATGAGCTTGATCACCTTTTAAGTGGTTGGGGGAATTATTTTCTATTCCCCCACCAAATTGACTCAATTGGGATGCTTTCTTGTTTTTTTATCCTCTATAGAAAATGTCCACTCTGAAGACAACCTGTGACAACCTGTTTGTACATGTCGCTAAGCGAAAATGTGGATGATAGATTGATGAGCTGGAGTGACATTCTTCACAGTGCTGTGTTAAATAAAAGGTGTCCCACCAAGAGGTGGTCCTAAACGTCAGGTGCTCGTCACAGTTTCGGAAGCTGATCACAGGACACAATATAAACAGCGAAGGTCACTGGAGTTCATTAGAGTTCAGGAACTGGTGCGCGCAAGAAAGCCATGGAGGGATATTGCTCTGTCAGGTTCCACCTCCCTCACTAGTTAAGTGAGCGTCATCGACTGACTACTCAACTCACATGATGGATGGTCCAGTCCACGCATTAACCAAGCCAGTCTGATAGAGCTCTTTATATGGAATGTGCTGGGTGGGAGGTTATTCTGTTCATCCTCCAGGTGATTGTCTAAATTCACGAATTTAATCGCAGCAGGTATTTAGACCCCATGGGCATGTGGTGAACCCCATTTTTCGTGTCTGTTTTGAGCCGTGCTACCCTGATCCACGTACGATTAGGTACGATGTACCCCATTAACCGACACAGATGCTTATTTTAGGTGGGTTTTTTTACTGATCATTGGGTCAAGCCTCTGCGTGTGTTTATCTGAGAATACTGAGATGATCTCATTGCCTTTGAACACTTCCCTACGCAACAAATAGCTTTCACATAATAGGGCTAATCACGTCAGCGGCTGCTTCTTCCTGAATTCTTTTTTTGCCTGGGAAGTTGAAATTCAAGCACAACTGTCGGAAAGTGACTCACACACACACACACACACACACGCACACACACACACACCATTGAAATGTGTTGCAGACAATGTGGACTGTGAGAGTTAGAGCTGGATGAAAAGCAATTTAAATCGTGTCATTGTTAAAGGGGGTTTGTTTTTTATTTAGAGCGAAGCAGGGAATGGAGGTGCTGAGATTAGCATTGACCTCTTTCCTAACCTCTGATGTGTTGGGGACTCCTGGTGGGTTTTGTATTGGAAATAACTTGGAAATTAAGTGAAATAATCCTCAGCGATTAGTGAAATGGAATGTGAATCAGACATTCATTTAACAGGGATGACACACCAGCACTCAAAATGCATTGTACTTGCAAAGCATTCCAATTTAATTCTATTGTTAGCTATTGCTGTCAGCACAGCTGCACTCACTGCTAATACAGTGGTATTTTGTTTAAGCATTCAGTATGTTCTCCTGAAAATCTAATCTCTAATCATAAGAGGAATGTTGCGATTATTAATAATGGGTTAATAAGCTTCTCCTCGGCTGAGAAATTGTATCCTTTTTTTGATACATTCTTTTAAAGTTAGTTGGTCTGTGTGACTATCCTTTGTGCGTCCTTTGTACTGCCACAGAGTAGCAATGCTTCTCTGTCTTAGTGTTATTCGTTTTATTTAATTCCAGCACTTTTAAGTGCATATAATAATGAATGACAGTATTTTTTGTGATTAGAAAGAAAATAAATAATTGTACACATAAACCATAATTATTCTTAGAATTACCACATTTAAAGAAATTTAAGTTCAAACAAATGGTTCCATTTCTGGAGAAAGCCAAAGTCTGACTTTTATTGTATTCCAAGAATAATGGCATTAGAATCTTTGTCCCAGAAGACAGCTATTCACTTACCGTAGGTGCTCTTGAAACTCTCCCACTCTATGAATAGAGCTAGCATGTGCTGCTAATGTTCCACATTCTGTCTCAACAAACCCAGAGGAAATGAGACTAACAAATCAAAGTGTTATCAATGCCAGGGGTTTTCACTCCATGAAGCCAAAGACATCCCAGCAACGCAAACCATGTCTTCCTCAGCCAGATAAACACCCAGAGAACCTGGAGTCTGGCTCTGGAATACACAGACATGGTTAACTGGTCTCTGAAGGACATCTAGATGTATCCTGTCTCTGGCGCTGTCCAGAGTCAACAGGCTGGGCTTTTGCAGAATTCTGGGGTGCCAAAGGCCCGGACCTGTCTTCCTCATTACAGGAGAGGATCGGAGTGCAGCGGCCCGTCCACACAGGTGTGTGGCATAGCAGCGCTAGTAAGGCTTTTTTTGCCTTTTACCTTTTTTCCTTTTTTGACCACCCTTAGCGAATTCCAGACGTAGGACTGGCCTGTCTGGATGATGGGGTGTTAGGAGGAGTTAATGGGGAATCCTGAGGTGTGATGTCATAGCCGCCAAGGCACCGGGGCTGCTGGGAAGAGTATTAACCGTAAAGGTTTAAACTCTCAGCAAGGGAAGCATATATAAGAGAGAGGGTGAAAACTGTATCGACGTCAAACACGTTGAGTGCGCTGCTGACTCCTTTCCCATTTGTTCCTACAAAGTATCCTCCTCTCTCATATGAGAGATCCATGTATTTCTCTGAAAAAAGTGTTAAAGGACTTGAGATCTTGTACTATGGAGATATGGTAGCTCCCTCTTCCCATTGTCCATCGTAAAACACCCTGTCCATCCATGCAGCCCTTTGGCCTGACAGTGAGGTTGATGGACAAACTCACACAGCTTTTGTATGACAAATTGCAGAGAGGAAATTGTTCCTGGTAAGGTCGGAAGTCAGTGGCATTATTCCTGTTATTGGACTCCCAACACTGTGAAATCCAGTGCTTGTCTGAGAATGTCTGAGAAACAGAAGTCAGAGACAGAATGAGCTTGGAGTTTGTCTGCTGCTGTTCGACCAGCCAACCTTATCTGGCTCTTTCCAGCAAGAACTCAAAAGTATCAGAACTATTTGATTGCATTTGAAGTTAAATTAATTATGTCAATGCTCATATAAACATTGTCACATAAACAGCAGTTCCTGTAAAATTATAGGTTGAAATATATTTATTTTACCCTCTATATAATTTGATACATTACCCGTACATTACAAACACATGTGATATACAAAACGGAGCCAGTCATTTTTTTTATTAAAAGTGTTTGGCCACCAGGGTATTTCTGTATGAGTTGCATATTTTTAATGTATTCATTTCATCTATATGTCTCCAGCCTGGATTGGTAAACCATTTTTTGCTTGATACAGTGTGCTAATATTACTTATTGTATGCAATGAATGCCAAAGGGGATCAATTCCTGCAAAATTGCACAATTCAAGTTACTCAGTCTTCCCCATGATGTTAATCCGATCTCTCAAAGAACCCAGTTTCGGTTCATTCTCGTCGCAGTGGTTCTGTCTAGCCACAGCAGCTGTGAAATCAGGACTCGATCCTTAATCGAGCAAACGGCTCAGGATACATTGACTACAGACACACATCAGTTCATTCTTGCAGCATCTGTGGCCACTGTGTGCGTGTGTTTTAAGACGAGGGTTTCAAGCTCCAGCCACCCTGACTGCTTTCGTCATATTTCTTTAATGATATAACTTATATATATATATAACTAACTTATCCATGTCCATCAGATTTGCCCCCTCCATCGAGTCCTTTAAATCTAAGCTCAAAACTCACTTGTATTCCTTAGCGTTCCCCGACTCACACTGACTCCTGCCTTGTTTGTTTTGACGTGTTGTTCTGTTCCTTTGTATGTCTGTTGGTTGTTTATTTTCTGTTTATTTATTTTTACCCTTAGTCTACCTGTATTGTAAAGCACTTTGGTTGACGAGCGTCATGTTAAATGTGCTATATAAATAAAATTTGATTTGATTTGATTTGATTTGATATAACTGGTGGTGAACTCAGATCGTGTATGCTGCAGTGGCACATGGAGGCATGCTTTGTGCTGCTAGATTGCCAGGTTATGTAAGCAAACAAACAAGCAAACAGCTATTAAATATTGAAGGGTAGGGCGTGGGGGGCGTGGGAGGTGGAGGGAGTTCTAGGATGAATGTTTCGACTTTTCCCGAGAGTCCAGAGGTTGAGTTGAATAGACATCCCTGATGTTTTTCCTGTCTATCGGTCATGACCGGGGGACCGGTAGTCCATGCACAGGCTTTGATGATTTTTCCTGAACCAGCAGGACTATGGCTTCCCCTGTTTGCTTTCCCTACAGAGGTAGGCATACACAGCCAGTGGCATGGGACATTGATGGGCAATGTGAGATCATTGAAAGGCGTTTATCATCACTACAATGTTCAGTCAATGGAAATCAATTTTGCCCCTGCAAAATGGAAGGCAATTGCATTGGACTTGAGGTGTCTGTCTGTGTGTCCATCCTGTCCACGTAAAAGGCGCAGCAAAGGCTGTTTACCTCTACAGATCGAGGCTGATTTAAGGGTCAAGGGTCTCTTGATGAATCTGTATTCTCCCATGCTGAGTCTTATTGCCTCTGATGTTTATACATAGGCCTGAGCTTATCCTCTGACATTTCAGATATACCTTTTTGCTGAGGATAAAGCATATTGAAAAAGCAATACTTTTATAAGAATGTCTAAAAAGTTGATTTCAATTGTGCGGGTTACATTTTTCAATGTTTTTCTATCTAAAGATCGAAAATGTTTTAACTCACTCAACTCTTCCCATTTGCAAACACTTTTTGACTTTACTGCCTGCGTTTTGTCTTTGCCTCAATCCCCTTCTACATATTAATACATGTTGAAATATAACAACGTCGTTATACGATATGCGCCCGTAGAGTATTTTCAGGAACAGCGGTACCATCTGGAAATATTGTATGTGCAAAACATAATGCTGAATGATTTCCTCATCACCTAAAGTAATCCAGTTTGTTATCCTTCGTTTCACAGGGTGGCAGGAATGAAATCAACTGTTATCTACAGGAACCCCAAAATGGAAAAAAAAGAATGATAAAATGAAAAGGGGGATTAAGCCGTCCCGGGGTGCGTGTCTTTCCCGTAGCGCCAATGTAAGGGTAACAAGGTTTGACAGGAGCTTTTATTCCGAATTGTTTTGCTCTAATTTTCTACCGTGCCAGAACACTGGCACAGTCCAGGGGAATGGAAGCGGTGACTAAACGGAGAAGGCAGCTGCGTTCCTTCAGTCGTGTTTTTATGCTGTATGTCTTTTAATTCGCCGGTGGCCGGGCCCACCCCATCCCCCACTCCTCCCCTCTCAGCTCAAGCCGAATGGCACGGATTCCAAAACAATAGTTGCTAGCAGGCTACTAGGACTTTGGGGGGTTACCAAACTGTTGAGCCTTCTGAGCGGCTTCCATTTCTTATGCTCAGGAAGCAATGTCCAAATTAACTTATTTACATTTCTTCTGTAAAAAATACTGACCAGCATTCATTGTATTTTGGGGTTAAAATGTTGGCCCGGTCAAAGTTTTTTGGGGTTAAAATGCTGGCCCGGTCAGAGTTTTTGTAAGAGCGGTAGGAAATATATTCCACATATAGTATAGCAAGCAGTATATAACAAACACTGTTTTTCTTTCAAGGTTGATTGGCCAGCACAGGTTTGCACAGGTGGCTTTCCCCAAAAGCTGTCGCTGGACAGTATGTGTTGAAAAGGCACATTCTAATAACTTGCTTGCCAAGTTATTAGAATGTGCCTTTCCAACACATACTGTCCAGCGACAGCTTTCGGGGTTAGAGTGCAGTTTGGAGACCACAGGCCTCTTTAGTCTTCTCTATGGGGAACCAAGCCGAGCAACCTGTTGCATCATTAACAGAATGTTCGAGTGGGTCAAAGTCAGTACCAGTGACAGTGACAGCTCTCCAAGGTACAGGGGAGGCTTCTCAAAAGTGGAATGGTTCACACTCTGTAACACACTATTTAATGCTTAAATACAAATGCACAGCACAGATGTTTTGGCATTTTGCTTTCTTCAGTGTGTGCACTTTTTCAGTGTGTGGCTTTCCACAAGAGACACAGCTGTATTTATTCCTGTGTATTTATAACTGTATTGGACAGTCATTTTGTTTGCTGTAACCCAACCCAACCCAGAATGAATGAACTGGCCATATCTTTGGCGAGGTGCTGCCAGTGAAAAGCATGCGTGAGAAGGCGCCAATATGGCAGCCAGAGGGGAATAAGCTCATTTGACATGATTTTAAGGACATAAACTTAAACTCCTTATGGACTCTAATTCTGCTTCTGCTTCTGTGGTTCTGCTCAGTGTGTTTCTGTGAAAGCAGCTTAAATCAAACCTGTGCTGGCCAATCAACCTTGAAAGGAAACCAGTGTTTGTTATATACTGCTTGCTATACTATATGTGGAATATATTTCCTGGCACAGTAATTGAATCAATCCAATATTTGAAAGTAAATGCTTGTACTGTAAAGTACATCGAGAGCTTAGAATTTCAGTATCTGACTTTGTATAAAAATGAGTTATTTACATGGGAATGCTCTTTGCCATGCCATTTGCTATACATCAGATTAAACAACTGAAATTACTTTTTAAAAACATGTTATTACTTATCTAGGTTCAATACAAAGTACTGCTATAATATCTTGCTTGATGTCTCAAATCTGCAGATAGAAGCCTATAATTCTTAGCTCTCGACATTTGATAGCATATCGGCGTAAAAAAAATGTGAAGCTCAATGAGTCCTCTGCCCTCTCACCTTCCGCCTCTCTCTTAAATAAGGTATTTCCCCGGATGACAGCTGTGCCACTATATTCAGATAGCCGAGGGCTCTGGCGTCTGGGTTCTCTAAACCCTATAAAAACAACTGGGGAGCGCATTCCCCGCAGCCCGTGCAAGTATCAGGGCTTGGGCACCTGCTTGAAGATCGGCGAGGCTTCGTCTGCACAGGCTCGGAGCGGATGAGGCCGAACATAGATTAATTGGATGGTCAGCTCCTGCATTAACATTTACATTCTGTGTTTAGGTATTTAGCAGACGCTTTTGTCCAGACGCTCTTACACAGTTTACATTTCATTACATACAATCAATTTGTACGTCTGGATACTTTACTGAAGCAATTCAGGTTAAGTACTTGCTCAAGGGTACAACAGCAGTGCCCCACCTAGGAATCAAACCTGCAACCTCTTAGTTACAAGCCCAGTTCCTTAAATATTGCACGACACTGCCGCAGCTCCTGCATTCCTTCCGCCCTGTCCCCTTCCTAATGGCCGGAGATTCCGGTTGGTGACGGAAGTTTCCGATGCTATCTGACGGTAAAGAACACCCGAGTATTGTACTTGGTCACAGGCCCTTAACAAAGATTCATGTTTTGCCTTAAATGGTTGGGAGAAAGTGTGTTCAGTGTTCAGTGAGATGATGAGGTGTTTTGAATCTGGCATCAGTGAACACCGGGCAGCGCTGGTCCTGTTCTCTTCTGGTTGAGGATGGAGATGGGTTTTGGGAACTGTGTGGGAAAGTGGTGAACCTTCCCCCCTTCCCCCACCCCAGTCTCAGTCTGCTCTCTGTTTGTGCTACGTTTGATTGAGGGACCCCCGCGCCAAATGAGCTGAGGGGAGAAGCTGGGGTATTTTTCCACATAACTAATATTGCAATAGGGCATTAAATATAAGAATAAGAAACATTGTTGAGGCAAGCAAAAGGAGCACGGCTGTATGGTGAGTTAGTGCAGCTCTTCGTGACTTTATGTTCTATTTAATTTGGCATCGTGCAATTACACCGTTCCCAGGGCATGTCTGTTCTGTTACATCTATTAGGCTGCGGCCCTCCAGATGGCGTTGGGGGGTGGGGGGCATTCCCGACGCCATGCCGCTAACCTTGAAAAGTCTTACCTTTGCATTTTTTAAAAGCAGCTCAAGGTACAATGCACCCTCCCGATCGTCAATAAAATAAATCGTTCTTCTCTGAAAGGGCTTCCGTCCTGGCAATGAAAAAAAGGTGTGAACTCTCTGCAGATGTATACACCTCGGATATACCTCGGTTTTGCATCTTGAGAATTGCGTTTGACACATAGAGCTGCTTTTTTGCATTTTGGAGTTAATAATTTAAACACAAGCACATTACAATGAGCTTTGTGTGTCTGCTCTGAGATTCAGTGCCAGCTAAGAACATTAAACACAAGCAGAGACAGTTATAGGCTGGAGGTGATAACTGTAACTCTTAAAAAATCTGTTCTCCCCCTCTCAATGCGACAGCCCCTTCCCTGTGTGTGTGTGTGTGTGTGTGTATGTGTGTTTGTGCAATGTTCCAATTTTTGTCCAATAGTCCGGATTTAAATTAGCAATGTAATCCCAAATATTCTGTTGACTGTCTTCCATCACAGCCAAATTATGACGATGCTGAGAGGACACGACTGGCCTCGCAGAGCCCTGTCGGCCCACCCCCTTCTCTCTGTCACTCAAACACACTGTCACTACCACACCACACTAAGGGTGTGTCACTAAATCACTGTCCACGCATGCATGTATGCACTATGCACACACACACACACACACAGAAATCACTGCCATTGCTTAATTGCTATAGTGAGTGTATTTAGTTAGTCTTATTTGACAATTTAAAAAGAAATAGATATACACAATGTGATTACACACACACACATACACACACATACATATTGCTTTGTGTTTCCCATTTTTTTCAAATGGCAACAGTAATAAAGGGTTCTTTTGCTGTTGCTTCTGTAATCTCAGATTCTCAGAAGGGTGTAATTTGTTAAACACTGATTACATAACAAAATAATATATATTCAGGAAATCATTACTGTGTACTAACTACTGTACTGTGATTTTACGGGTGAAAATAGCCAATGTTCATACTGAATTCTGAAATTCTGAAAAAAGACCTACATTTTTGTATTGATAACTGCACAGGTGCACACACCACATTATCTGTCAATCTTGAATTTATATATATTTTCTTCCATAAAAATGCTTTTGAGTAGTGCTGTAGATCCCTATGTCACCACAAGGGGGAGCCTTGCAAAGCAGCTTCAATGTAAAGATTCATGGAACAGTTTTTTCAAAACGTTTCTATAAAGAGTATGTTCTGTTTATTCCATCCAGCTTAAATTTTTTGGTTTTTATAAGACTCAGGATAAAATTTGAGATTTGTGAGATTTTCATACAAACCTCCTTTTTAGAGATTATAATTGTGAATAGCTTGGGAAGAGCTGTTGATAGTGGCAAAATGCACTCATGATCCAAGCAGGAACAATTTCTTAGTGTGCCCTCGGCCAACAGTGCATTTTGAGGTCTGGAATACACTGCAGATGACTGTAGGTCACACAGCCAATAGTCTCTCCTGTACAGAGTTACAGAGTCCTGACAGAGTGTAGGGAGCTCTTGCCAAAGCAGCATAATCATGTCATCGTCCCACAATGGGTCTTCACTAGGGTATGAAATATCAGAGCCCTGCATCTGGCCATCTGTGTCTGACTAGCGCTCTGTCTGCAGTACATTTGTTTTAAGTGCTGCGGCCTGGGGCCCTATAACACAGGAGACGCAGCTTGGCCGTGAGGTTTGGAACTCTAGGAGGACGAACCCCCCCCCCCCGATCAAAAACAAGCGTGTGGCATCCCTCACCTGCCACATGATTTTTGGGGAGGAGAAGAATGGGATGGGGGGGAGGGGATGGGTGGTTGAATGAATATGGGTAATGACCCCTCTTTGTCATATCACTGACATAAGGGAGGATGCACAATGGCTGCTCTGGAGACCATAATGTCCCCCCGCACCCCTCCCCCCCCCTGCCTGCTGGTGCCTTTTAGGCCATTCATATCTCTGTCCCATTGAGGCCCATTAATATGTTTCAAAGTGTTAAGCTGTCATGAGTCATTGCTCGGCTGATGATTAGCAATCGGTTGGGGGTGTGAAGGAGGGCGGCTGGGGGATTTTCTCTTTCTCTCTCTCCTCAACTTCTGTGTCACCCCCTTCTCTCACCTCCACCCCTTCATCTCCTTCCTGCCCCCTTTTCCCCTCTCTACTGAAGAGAACCCCCCATCTCTTCATCCCTAAGACTGGGGCACCAGTTCTTTTGAACTTTGCACAAGAATGCATTTAACACACGTATATTCAATCTTGTGTTAAATGTAGTGGACAGTCATTTGTTTATTTGTTATTGTGGGCTCCAGAGCTGTAATTCCAGTCTAGTGGACAGATTTTAACCCTGGGGGATGAATGCACATACCGATGGCCAGTTCCCAATAGTGTAATTCATGTGTATAACAGTCAGTCAGAGAGATTAAGCTCATTAATACATATTGATTATTCCTTCTGCTTTATTGCATATGCTGTTTCGCCCACAAAAAAAGCCATTAATTACAACACGTAAGAAAGTCATGAAATCAACATTTTAATGTGGCCAGAAAATATGACATTACTTATATTTTGTACCACAGAAGTAAGAAATCCCCTGACCAGGCTGACCACTACTTGTAATGCTCTTAATACTACTGTACTGTAATAATACTTTCTCCTACTGCCAAACCTAGGAGTAATGATGGTTCCCTCACTGACTTACATACAAGTAGCCAATGCAAATTTAATAAAATGGATAAAGTTGTAATTCTCATTGCAGTATGTGATTCACGAAATCTGTCAGAATAGCATTGCAGTAGTTTCATGAAATGCCTGAATACTTTATAACATATCGTAAGGCAGAGGATTGCTTTTTGAAGTTTATGTCTTGGAACTGCTCGCTTTGATGTCCACAGCATGAATGGCTCACGTCCTAAAGACAAAGCATTTTATGCTTTTGAAAACAAGCGGGTGAAATACAGCTTATTCCTTCCTCTGTGTTTTCCCCCTTGGTTTGTTCACATATTTCTGCAGGAGACAGCATTCCTCTGGTTAACACCCCAGAGTGGACATGTGTTAGGGGAATACTCAATACCAGATCTATAAACAGGCTTCATGGTCTGGAAGAGTGCTTGTGACTGAGTCAATGCCAAAATTCTTTCATGTCTCTAGATGACACACACATACACACACACATACATGCGCATACACACACACATGCACTCACACACATACAAAAATGCACACACTCATACAAGCACACATTTACTCACATACATAGACAAAGGTACACACACACACACACACACACAGCTACCTGTTGGTATTATTACAGGCACAGGACAAGTACAGGCACCACTGGGCCCTGTCTCTGTTTAATCAAAACCAAGTATAAATACAGTCAGACAGCAGATCCAGGGTCAGTACTCTTACGGGAGTGGGGGGGTATTTATGCTTCGAGGTAAGGAACTCAGATCTGCCAAAGGAACAAGGAATTAAGTCACTGTATTGGACAGGTGAAAGAAATGTATGAAAATTGTGTTAGCGGGGGATTTGTCATATATAAAAACCCACTGGGGTTAGGAGCCTGCACAATTAATGGATGAGACTCACTAGCTTGCTTGTCCTTTCTGGAAAATGATCAGTTTCTCCAAAGCACACCTGCAAAGTGATTCACAGTAGAACATTTACCACACATTCCAGTTGTCAGATTTTTTTATACATGCTATGTCATTAAAGAATGCCTCATGCTTTGCCATTACTCTGTGTGAGTGAATTCCTTTTCTTGTGTCTAATTACTTATAGGCTTAAGAGGGAGCAGACGGCATGAAGACAGCATCTAAGGGTTCGGGGGAGGCGATGATGGATCGGCTGCAAAGACCGGGGGTCTGGAACAGGAAGACACTGCTGCTGCTGTACGTGGGCCTGGATCTACTGGCCGTCCACTCGTCGGCGGTCTGGGGCATGCTGGAGCTGAAGCTGGACGAGGAGCAGCCGGCAGGCACTATCGTGGGTGACATCAGCACTGGCCTGCCCCCCAGTGTCACAGCATCGCTCTACTTCATCTCTGATCACGACGGCACCGGCATTGGCAGCGACTTGCATATTGACGAGACCACGGGCATTATCAAGACAGCTAAGGTTCTGGACAGAGAGGTGAGGGACCACTATAGCTTCACTGCCGTCACCATGACCGGGGTGACCGTGGAGGTGTCCGTGGTCGTCAATGACATCAACGACCACGCACCGGCGTTCCCCAAGAAGAGGACCACTTTCAAAATCCCAGAGCAGACAGCGGTGGGCACCAAATTTCCCCTGGATCCAGCCTCTGATGCAGACAAGGATCAGCTGACCACTCAAGGCTACCTCATCAAAGATGGGAACGTGGGGCAGGCCTTCCGCCTGGAGACCAAGAGGGGCACCAACAAGGTCCTGTACCTGGACCTGGTGGTCAACGCCGTTCTGGACAGGGAGAAAAGGCCTTCCTACTCCTTAGTCCTGGAGGCCTTTGATGGCGGCTCCCCCAAGAAGACCGGACAGATGGTGCTGGAGGTGTCTGTGCAGGACATAAATGACCATGCCCCCGTCTTCAACCAGAGTCGCTACCATGCTATCATCTCTGAGAACCTGCCGCTGGGTAGCAACATCCTGCAGGTGTTTGCCTCAGACGCGGACGAGGGAGACAATGGCCTGGTGCTCTACGAGATTAACCGGAGGCAGAGCGATCCCGAGCGCTACTTTGTAATTGAGCCCCGCTCTGGCGTCATCACCCTCAACAAGCCACTGGACTACGAGATGAAGAAGGTCCACGAGCTGGTAGTACAGGCTCGGGACAACGCAAGCCAGCCCGAGGTCACGAACGCTTTCGTCACCATCCACGTGCGCGATTACAATGACAACCAGCCCACTATGACCATCATCTTCCTCAGTGAGGACGGCTCACCCCGCATCTCCGAGGGGGCCCAACCTGGCCAGTACGTGGCCCGGATCTCTGTCACGGACCCGGACTACGGCGAGTACTCCAATGTCAACGTGTCCCTGGAAGGCGGCGATGGCAAGTTTGCCCTGACCACCAAGGACAGCATCATCTACCTCATCTGCGTGGACCAGATCCTTGACCGCGAGGAGAGGGACTCCTACGAGCTGCGGGTCATGGCCACTGACTCTGGCACCCCGCCACTCAGGGCCGAGTCCTCCTTCACCATCCAGGTCACCGACGTCAATGACAACCCCCCGCTCTTCGACCAGCAGGAGTACAAGCACGCCATCCCGGAGGTGGTTTACCCTGGCAGCTTCGTGCTGCAGGTCACGGCCCGGGACAAGGACCAAGGCCCCAATGGGGACATCCACTACAGCATCCTCCAGGACCTGGGCAGCCACTCTGACTGGTTCACCATTGACCCTGTGACAGGGATAATCACCACCACCACACAGCTGGATTACGAGACGGACCCCAAGCCCAGCATGACGGTGGTGGCCACTGATGGGGGGCGGCCTCCCCTGTCCTCCACGGCCGTGGTCAATGTCATCTTGCAGGATATAAACGACAACGAGCCGGTTTTCGGGAGCAGCTTCTACAACGTGTCCATCAAGGAGAACACTTCTGCCAGGACCTGCTTCCTGGAGGTAGGAGATGGTCTCTCTCTGTCCTTATACTGATATTTAGTCACAGTGCCAGTACATCCTTGCTTGTATTTACACATGCCCATCTCATTTCTAAAGCCTTGCAGCAATTATTGTTCTTGTACCATGTGGTATGTGGTTCATGAGTTGAGCTTTAGAAGGTCATGGAAAATGCAATATGCAGAGACCTCACGTAGTGTATTCAGTCATAATGCTATGTCTTAATGTTATTTCCCCTCGGGGATCAATAAAGTATCTATCTATCTCTATTTTGGAGTCAAAGCTGAGGCTGAAAGCTAGAGTCCTTGGATGTTTTAATTGCGTCTTTCTTCATGTGGGGCAGAATTTATGTGTGGTTTGGGATAAATCACTCAGGATTTTTAAGAATTAGAAGGGACTTCACCTACATTCCTTCAGCCTCAGTAGGAAGATCTGCTCAGTATTGCCTGTCCTTTCCTTCACCTCTCCGAGAAGGTTGCTATGGTAACTGAGACCGTGCTGTTGAGGGAGCATCCAAAACGTTGAGCTTCACTGTCTACTTAAATGAAATGTTGCTTTTCTTTATGATTATAACCACTTGGAGTCTGAAAGGCTCTCTTCAAAGAAACACATGACGATAAAGTTAACTCTTACTTGACTAGACTTCTTCAATTTTGGAATTGCAACAGTGACATCTTTTAAAGAGTCATTGTTTCTGTCAGGCATTTGTACATGAGAAAATGAAAGGTTGCACTACACTTTTCTAAATCCTGTCTTTTTACCTTAGGTACTAAACATCCAAGAACTGCAGTCATCATCTATTCATGAACATTTTCAGAAATAATGTTTTCCAGAAAAGCTGCTAAATACTGAACTTGCACATTGTCACTGGTTCATTTACTTCATATTTAAAAAACACCTGTGATGCAGTTCAGTTGATTGACACTCAGGCATGGAGAGGAACTAGTAGGCTAAATCAAGGGGGGAGAGAACGAGAGAGAGAGATAGAGAGAGAAGGGAAGGGGGGGATAGAGAAGGGGTTGCAAAAGGGAGAGAGAAAAGGGGAGAGGGAATGGGTCAAAAAAAGAGGAGAGTGAAGGGGGTGGGGGTTGGGAGGGACTGGAGGGAAGAGAGAGGAGGTAATGAAGGGAGGAGGAGGATGGGGAGGAGGGAAACAAGGGAGAGAAAATGGAAAGGAAGGAGTATAAAAGGGATGGAAGGAAAGAGGAGAGGGAATGGAGGAGAAACTGGGGGAGGAAGGTGAGAAGAGGATGGAGGTTAGAGAGGCAGGGAGTGGGAAGGAACAATAGAGAAAGGGAAAGGAATGAAGAGTAGACAGGGAGAAAGGGGGAGAGACCAGAGAGCATGAAGAGGAGGAGGCAGAGAGGTGGAGAGGGTCGTTCATAAAGGAATGGAAACTACTGCTGGTCACCTCTATTTTTTATTTCCACAATAGAAGTATGTATGATTATGGTCCACACTACATTTTTAACTGTGTGTATGTTCTGCTCAACTTCCTTCTTTTTTTTCCTCCATCAAATCGCTGATTATAATAATGCAGTCTGGCAGCATGCTTTATGTATTAGGTTTTATCCCATAAAATGTGCCTGTCAATCACTACGTAATGGAATGGGAAATTTGAGAATTATATGAGAGAAAATAGTTTTCCAACTCACATTAGAATGCCAGAAGATATTAGTAGCACTCAGTATTGTAATTAAATACACTTAGTATAGGAGCTGGAAAATAAGAAAGAATTAGCTCATTTAGAGTAATATGAACATATTTTATTATACCATATTTTTAACCATACCCTTTTTAGTAACATCTATACAATTGTCATCGTCATATAATACAGTAATATTCAGCATTTTAACACTCAGATATGAGCCCCTGCTTTGATTGTGGATTGGCCCACACTGCGGGTGGACCGAATCTTTGGCAACCCTTTGGAAGTAGAGGTTGGTACGGAGCCGGGGATGAAACAATGTCCACACATGTTGCGCCCTGTGGAAGGAATGAGAAGGAACATGCACGAGGCACGGACGTCCACCATATTTCCCAGCATGCCTCACTTTTTGACCAACTGGCTACTCCCACTGTTTTCAGGCTTGAGGCATTGCTAGGAGTTATACTCGCCAGCAATAACACAGTGAACATGGTCAAAGGCAGATGGATAATTAGTCCATATTGTTTGACAATTTCTTCACCTAATGGTCTGAATGTAGAAGGGAAATGGGCCCAGTTATATTTTATAAAGGAGCTGTACCTGTCTTCAGCACCAATTTGTTCAGCTTTTTTGCAAAACTCAACTCTTGTATGGGGGTTATCAGTAGCGTTGTGATTTATGTAAACAAAAAAGAGCTATAATTTTATATCTTTGTCGTCTAGTTTCATTCCTCACCAGAAGTAACTCCCCAGCTAGCACGAAATGTTATTGCAGCCCCTTACAATGCTGCAATAAGGTTGTGTAAGGCCAGAATTTGGTTGGAGGTGAATAATGGCATGATTTAACAATTCCCCAAACCACAACTTTCCAGCTACATTGTAAAAAGGTTATTTTACTTTTCCCCCGCAGGAAAAACATTTAAGAACGTGTTTGCAAGCTAAAAATATGCAACATTCACAACCTTCCACAACCTAAAACAAAAACCCTCTTTAAAAATGTTAATTTGGATAGCTGGGTTTCAATGCAGCTAGTAGATGTGTCTGGCTGAGGCCAGGTTTTTTCTGGCTCTGTGGGTTCTGTGTGCCAGATTCGATAAGGGACCCTGCTAGTGCACAGTGCAGTTCTCTTGTGTGCAGAGGCAAGAATTGGCCCTCTGTCCACTGGGGTCCCAGGATGGAACCCAATGGAAAGGTGAGAGCCTCCAGGCAGCGGAGGGGGAATCGGGCCAAGCCCCCCCATGAGGGATGTGGCGGCAGGGTGGACGTCAGGGTTTCCTCCCGGGTCCCTCAGCCTCTGTCTGATCTGGGACTTGGGTGCAAGCTGAGAGCGGATCCTTTGTGCGGGACCAAAAACACGGGCTCTCTGTCTCCTCCTGATGCAAAGTGGCCCCTAGAGCAACATGAGAGGGGCCCATAAAGCAGAGAAAGAAAAAAAAACAATTCACCATTTCTCTCACTCTGAGAGTGTGTTATGATTTCATTAGAGGAGAAACTCAAACTCCAACATTTATCAGTTTCTCCGCACGCCGAAAAAACTTCCTGTCTGGGCCGTGCCTTGGCAGTCGTCTTGTGATGGTGAACTCCGAGCCCTCCCTTGTCCTTGAAAACACATTTGTGGTGTTTTCTGTGCGTGCTGCAGGGTTATTCATTCACAGATTTTTGATTTGCGCAGTCTGCGAGATAAAGCCTGGTGATGCATTCATGTCTTCTGCGCTTCATGGCGACATCTCTAACGAGTATTTTAGTCTGGTACGATAAGGAGGGCATCACTCATTTCTCAGCAGACATTACTGCCCTTTGTTGTAAGCGTAGGAGTGTCTGTGCTCTCTTGCAGCACTGCCCCCTCTCCATGCCTACCAAATAGAGGGAGAGAGAGAGGGAGACAGAAAAAAATGAAAGAAAGCATTGAATTCGGAGCACCCAACGTCTGCATTCCTGCCAATCCTCCTCCTGTCCCTTAACGGCTCGGCTGTGACCGCAGGCGTCTCTCTCCTGCTCAGGTCCCCTTACACAGGTGCCGTTAACGTGTCTACCTGTCCACAAAACCCGCTAAAATATTTATGTGCTGGGCTGGCTGGCGGAAACAATTTTGCCGATGTTGAGGCGTGAGGTAATATTTTTCCTGAATCCTCAAGGAAAGACTAATCATGTTTAATAAAAACCGAGGTTGGGGCGAACATCTGGAGGCTTGCTGAGGTGGAGGAAGCTGCCTAGGGCTAGCTTCCTGTAACACAAGATCAGGCCCCTCTGGCTGTGTCATGCTGATACCTGCCCCCTGGCCCCCTTTTCCCAAAACCCAGCCAGACCACAGCCCCTCCGTGCTCCTGTGGTGTCCCCAACCTGGAAGCCGAAACACAGGGCCCTTTATTTAAAGGTATACTAAGCGATTTGACATCATCGCTCAAACATACAAACTGCAATCCAACCATTAGCCACACTGGCCTGTGGCGCTAGATGTTTCTGTCCACCACCTAGTTTATGTTCGAGAAGAAAAAGAAAATAATAACTAAAGTTTTAAGTTTGAAGGTAAAAAAATGAAACATTGAACATAAAGGGTGCTTAAACAGATGTAGAAAACGTGTAAACATTGGAGAGGCGTTTTCGAGATGGCAACTGTGAAAGTGGCTCAGCTTATTAGCACTGATGCCGAGATGGCATCTTTCCTCCTTGACAGGTGAGCAAGGCTGCTTAGCGTTCGCTACGATAGCCATCACCTGTAACAAGCCTACCTCGACACGTTTCTGCAGTTGCAACGGCTACGACGAAGCACTGGTTGATGGGCACACTTGCCATGGCTGATCAGGTCCAGCGATATTAGATTGTATGGGTCCGTGTATTAGTAAATGCCGAAATAACAGTATAGGAAATATATAATCATATATATAATCATATAATCATATACATAACATATTAACGCATGAATTTCCTTTCTATAAAAAATTGCTTGACATTTTTCACTCAACAATCAACTGGAAACGTGAGACCGAGGTAATGACTAATTGTTTATACGGGGGTAATGATCAATAACCACACCAACCCCTTTATTTGATTTTACATGGTGATAGGTGCAGATGCTGTGGAACAACTCAGTCGTGCTCCGAGGACTGTTTTCATTATTCTGTCAACCGCTCTAATCTGGCTTAACTCGTTTCCCTTCTCTCTCTAAGGGGGTAGGGGAGACCGTAATGATCATTGCCACTTAAAACGTTTAAGCTGCGTCGTTAATGGCGGCGCAGTCAAGTCGAGCAACTGCCGGAGGGACCAGACCCCCCCCTTCCCTGCCCACCCTCGGGAGAACAGGAGCTTAATCGTGGTGTGGGGGTACACGTGTCGTTTAAACACTCCGAGTTCGGAGATGATATTTTGGAGCCGGCTGTCATGTGTGAGCCGATGGCCAGGGCTGGTGGACAGCGGGAGGTGACGCGCTTCATTGGTCAGGAAGCACATCGCCATACTGAGGGGGCTTCTGCGGTCCTTTGTCTCTGTTTTTTCTTTCCGCGCTTTGTCTTTGTCGCCCCCTCTGCTGAGCTTGTCCTGATTGCCTTTTGAAACATCCCGCAGACTCTCAGCTCTCTAGTCTGATCTCAGGCCTTCCCTTCATTCACGTACAGTCATTTCTAATGGTCATAATATATTATAACAATATTGTGCATATTAGCTGACTGAAGAGAAATGCATGTCCCCAGTTGGGTTTAATATTATGAACACATAGCATTTATGTCCCCCCCCCGTCCCCCCATCCTTCATAGCAGCCAAAGAGTGGTGCACTATTGTTATAAATGCACTTTTAATATGGGTTTGTGCAAGGCCTGCTGGCTTTCAAAAGCTGCTGTGGTGTCAACCCAGCTAATGCTTGCTGGCCATAGTGTTGCCATGATGACAACGTTGTGAGGACGTTACGCATCTCACTGTCTCTCATTTCACTGTCTGTGGTCTGGTCAGCGCTGGGTTTTGTCAGTGATGCAGTGCTCTCCTTTTGAAGTGGCCTATCAAATGATAGTGCACTCAGGTATATAGCTCCTATTGCTGAAATTACTGTTTTAAATGCACTTCAAAAGAGAGAAGTGGGCTGCCAAGGTTGATGGGGGGGGGGGGAGCGCATAACAGCCATTCAACGTGCACCAGTAGCAATTATGCCGGCGGAGAGGAAGGCAGCCGCAATTGAAATGTTCACTTAACTTATCTCTTCTAGGTCAGACTGGCAAAACTCAAGTAAAAATGGGCACTGCTCTTACTGTTCACTGCCCCCCCCCCCCCCCTTCCTAAATACAGTGCTTATCTGTGGTTCTGTGGTTTAACGCGGAACTTACAGGGGAAAGAGAAATGGCAGGCCGGCTGAATATACTGCCTAATGTGTTTGCTAATATAATACTTCCTAGACCCAATGCCAAGCAGAGGCACTCTAGCGAACATAAACACCCGTGTTCGGCTTGTACAGAGAGTGTGGGCGTTCAGGTCAGGCTTTCTGCACCACACACACTGCTGGTTGTGTTTTATTCTTTATCCATCCCCTTCCTGCCAGCTGGATCTGCCTGACACTCCGGCCAGAAGAGAATACGGCTTGTGGTAAAAAATGTTTTCAATTGTAAGGGAGCGAATGGGAATTGAACATGGTGTGTTATTATTCATAGTGGGAAAAGGGAGCTGTGCCTGTGTTGAAAGATGCAAAGGGGGGGAAACAAAACCAAGTTTCTTTTGGCAGTTTGGGAAGTCTTAGCGTTGGAGTTGAAAGGCTGCGATTAGGGTCCCTAGCTTCCTGTGATGGAAAGGCAGAGAAGCTGCCCATTTTTGCGGTGGATTGTCCATCCGTCCTTGTTGCTAGGAGGTTGGCGTGGCGCCTGACATGACCCCGAAGTCCTCGTTGGCACACTGCAGTGCTCCCAGTGCACTATTGTGTTAAGAGATGCGTGCATGGAGCATTTTGGCTGTTTAAAGTGAGTGGGCGGGGCTTGTCCACTTTGGATCCAGACCCCTCATCTGGCACCGAGGGGACAGGATGTTTAGCCTTTGGCCACTGGGTCACACCGCAGCACGGTGGAGGTGGAGGTCTCTGACCGCAGAGGCCTGGCTGCCAAGTTTCCAGGGAAGATGAGAGCAAGAGTGGAGGAAGAATAGAGAGAGAAGGAAACATCTCAGACAGAAGCTGCATCCCCAGAGGTTTAGCCGGTGCTCAGACTCGCTGGCTGCCCGTGCCGACAGGTCAGCTCTTTGGCCTCAGCACCGTCTGTGCGGAGAGAGAGGGGGAGGCAGGTCTTTAATCTCTATCTCCCTCACCTTCTCTTCTTCTCCCTCACTCCCTCCTTATCTCCTCCCTTGTCTATTTTCCCCACGGCTCCTCTACCCCCTTGACCCCTCCTTTGTCTGTGCAAATGACCAGCAGGCTCTCTCTAGACCAGGGATGTCAGATTCCAGGCCTGGAGGGCCGCATTGTCTGCTGGTCTTTGGTGTGTTACAGGACTTAAGTGTTTAATTTAAGTAATTTATTGGCTTGTGAGTCCACACAAGGCCTTCCAAGGTTCTCCAAGGATTAGACTTCCATGGTTTTCCAAGGCCTACATTTGCAACTGATTGAAATGAAACCACAAAAACCTGCAGACACTGTGGCCCTCCAGGACATGAGTTTGACACTAGACAGTGGGCAGATGATGAGCCTAGATAGGCTGAATGGCCTGTCCTTGTCATCATTTATTATTTTGTTCCTCTGCTCTTATTTGAATCTTGACCATGTGAAAATGCATGTGCTGAACCCAGGATGTCCCCCTAGAACAATCCTAGTTGTGCCAGACTTACACAAATTTCCTTCAAAACAGCATTCAATTAGGTTAGCCTGACCTCAGAATGACCAAAACTAAGGGGGCTGCCTGCTGCCTCCTCTGGACTGGGGGATGTTTGCGTTACACTCTTTAAACCGTCCTATTGGGCTGATTTCAGGAATAAGGCCACCAAAACCATAATCAAAAAGTTTAAAAGTATGGAAACAGTGGTCTGCATCTGTTGTTGAATCATTTCCCATTTGACTAATGTGAAAAGCACACATGCTTACCCTCCCCCTTCCCCTGCAAAGAATAAATTGACAGAGAGCTGTGTGCATGTCAGAGATTGTACTCCCCCGTTATGGCAGCAGTCACACGGGGAGATAAGCCCTGATGAAATCAGATCCAGCCCTCAGAGCGCTCCTTCGCACTGCTTATCTTTTAGGACAATACCCCCAACCCAAAGATCCAGGCTGCTTTGTCTCTGCTCTGCTGTGTTGTGTGTATGTCTTTAATAAGCTTGACTTGAGACATTTGTGTGCTTCCAGAGGCTCAGTCAGAAGCAACATATCATACACTCATACCTGTGCTCATGGTGTGGAAAGGGTCTCCTGCTCACTGTTATAACCTCTCTTTTCTCAGGTTGTCTATTCTCTTTTTTAGCAGGAAATCTTTGGTCTCTGGTAAATCGCAGCCCTCCCATCCCTTTTCTGTTCTCTCTGCCAGCGTCAATATAAGCAGACTTAACTGGAATACTGAGGAACCTAATAAACCAATTCTGAGGGAGGGTATGGAGATTGCAACAAAGTAGACGAGTTTAGGCTGTACATGAAGTGAATTTCAAAAAGACCCCCTGCCCACGATTTGGAACAGGGTCATACTGGACCAGAGTATAAAAGTGTCCTTATCTCACACAGGGCAGATTGTAGTCTGGCTCTTTTTTTGACTGTTGCCTTAACTAGAGAGAGCCCCACTGTGAACAAGAACGTCAAACAGAGAGAGTTGTCATTATTACCCAGCACACCGTGGTCCCCGGCTGGCTCTAAGACTCAACACTTTCCCTTGAGTTTGGACCATTCCTACCTCTGTGCTGCCAGTAGTCATAATGAGGATGAAGAATGCCAGTGAACATGCTGAGAAGAATGTCAGAGCCAAGTCTTGAGGGGCAGGAGCTTTTGGGTCAGGGAGGGCAGCCAAATTGTCCTGTCTCAGCTCTAAATGGGATCAATTAGGGTTTTGTAAAAGGTCTCATTTGGAGAGCTGGCTGGAAGGAAAGCAATTAACCAACTGCTTGCCTCTTTTACTACCGGGAAGTGTTTGGAAGGAAGTAGGGCTCTCAAGATGCTCCTTTCGAGCGACAGTGCCCATAAACTTGTCAATCACTGAGACCATCTGAGTAGTCACAGCAGACACGGTCGTCTTTCTCCAGACTGCAGCTGTCCTCACCCTCTGTCTCTCTGTTGTGCACACACACACACACACACACACACACACCAGCTATGTACAGTTTCACCAAGGTTAAGGCAACATGGGAAAGTTTTCCACTTTCTGTTGGAGAATATTTTTCATCATTAGAGCTCATACCTCCCAACAATTGTACTCTCTCATACCCAGAATTCCCTTGTGGAAGTCTCCAGCCTCCCCAAGCTATCATGGGTTGTGCTCAATTAACAATTTTTTATAGTCCAAGGTTCTGATTGGAGGGAAGTGTTTTTGCGAAGAGATGTTTTAGTAGTGAAAGCACTGCATCTGATGTCAATGAGGTAAAACTGGCTTCTGGAAAATCTCATTGAGCTAAGAGTCCAATCCCATCTGTATCGGACCGTGGAAAGAAAGTACAGCACTGAATTCTGGGTCAAACGTCAGACTTCCACAGCTATTGTAAAACAAGCAGCAGGCATGAGGTGAATCATCCCTCTCAAAGTGTTTTTTGGTTCATTCAGTCTATTCAAATCCTTCAAAAAGCACCGACTGCAGTGAGAGAAAATCAAGATATATTAATTTTGTTAGCATGGTTAAACTCAAACTTTGCTAATATAAGTGTTATTGTGTTTTTGTTGCGGTTGAACCTGGAAAAGATCAGTCTTGAACCCTTTGAACCCCTACATTTGCTGGATCTTACAACGGATGTCAGAATACATAGTAATATACACAAACACACATGCACACCCACACATACACAGAAACACACGCACGCATGCACAGACACACACACAAACACACATACACACAGAAAGAGAAAGACACACACACAATAAATTATGGTTGTACTCCACCATCCCTGTGAGGTTCAGACAGTGAGGCACCCTTGTCTCCCTCAAGTGCTCTCACCACACACCCAGAACTCCCCACTGTTCCGTGGTGGTCTGCTATCGCTCTCTCTCACAGCTCTGGCTCTCTCACGCTCCTACACTGTAGTTCCTCTATCCTGCTTAACACATGTTGGGAAGCTCTCTGAAAGTCATCTCTTCTCAACACTTCTCAACTTCTTTCCCACAATATATTGTGCTTCAACATTTGTCAAGCCATTGAAGTTGCAGGGAGGTGTGGTTTATTTTTTGGTTGAACCTTGAGAATTCTTTGAAGCTATTCAAGGTTTTGTTGGTTTTGTTCAAACATTTTGTTTCCACAGAAATGAGGAAAGTGTTGGTCCCGGAGCTTTATTGATTCATGGCTCACTAGAGGCAAATACGCTTGATTTGGGAACTTTGGATCTGTCAGCTGTGGGATACTGTCACTTTAAAACAGTCCTACACATTGTTAGGCCACATCAGCTTGTGATGGTGGAAGAGAACAAAGGCAGAGGAAGCTGCAATTACTGCCCCAGATACAGCTGCACCTGTGGGATTAGAGACTGGAGGAACAGAGCAGCCAAATAAATTCACTGCGTCGAAAAACCTCTAGATGCCTTTGCTTACAGATGAGAGCAACACTCGTTTAGAAGGGAGGTCATCATTTCTCTATACATCCTTGGGACTCAGTTTTCCATTTGTCACAGAATGTGAGAAATCCATTCTGCTGAGGAGGAAATCTGAGGAGATCCACTCAGGGTCTACGTTTTTCTCCCGTGTTTAAAAAAAAAATACAGCACAGTTGAGTACAGCCAGCTCATGAAGATGCATTGAAAAAATGCTTCATGGTGCATTGCCCATAAAAGTGCCTGCAAAGCTAGCCTCCATTTGTCTCATTAAAGACTGATGCCATGCAAATCCCTTTGCCATGGCTTTATGATGGAGTGCAGGAATGAGCAGATGAAAAATTGTTTAATGTATTCTCATCAGAGCCTCTGAGATGGAATTACAAGCTTCTAATTCCTGCCACATATCTGTCATTGCTGTTCTGTACCATCTGTGCTTTCAGGGCAGCCCCAGCCAGTGCCTACTTATTAAACTTGCTTTTTTATTTGTTAAAGGTAATTGTTAGCCCTGTTACAGGCTTTGTTCAGGGTGTGTCTAGTGAGATCTGGTGAATCTTATTGGTTGGTACGCTACCTGCTGGGGTTGGAGTGAGAAGCTAAACCTTTTTTTGTCTCAATCGCTGTTTGGTACTGGAAAGTACAACTCATTGATTGCCCCTTTCCAGTGTCCGAGACCGGATTTCAAGGCTTGATTAGTCCGCAGTGCGGATGTTATGACTAATACAGAGCACAATTTCCCTGCACATTTGAAGTTACTGCATGAAAGCCCGCTTTTTCAAAGGCTTTTACTACTCATTTAAGAAATAAAATTGGACAAATGTGGTGGCTTTAATCAAAGGAGCCACGTGCGTGATTAGATCTCCTGCTTCAACCTTTTCCTCTGCACTCTTCAAAAATCAAGATCGTCGGGATGGCAGGCCGTTAGCATTGGGACTCAAGTGCTACAACATGTTGGGGTTCTGGGGTAATCACTTTAAAAAAAAATGTAGACTAAAATCCTGCAGTCAATGCACAATGAGCCAATGTCAAACCCCTGCTAAGTGTGATGGCCACAGACTGCTCAGGTTCAGGCCATCTGAGATGTCTTACATGTCAGACAATAATTTCTTCATGGGTCACTTCAGCATTTGTTCACATCTTCATTTTGGAGCAGCAAAGCAAGCATCGTTTACCTTGATTGCAGTGGTAGATGGTGACAGTGGAGCCTTCAGTTGGCTTACACATCCACTCTCCTTCTTATCATGCAACTGACTCTCGCTCTGTTTTCTTCCATATTCCAGTTGCCTGGGATTGCCAGGTTTCACACACACACACACACACACACACACACACACACACACACACACACACACACACACACACACACACACACACACACACACACACACATACAGACAAAAAATGTATGCATTCATTACTGTAATTCACTTTGGATAAAAGTGTCTGCTAAATGGCATGTATTATATTATATTACACACACACACACACACACACACACACAGGAGTTGCTCCAGTCCCTGGTTTTAAGGTTCAGTGTGAAAATGAGACACTAAATGCCTCTTGGCTCGATTGACGGTTACTCCTCAGCTCCGTTCAGAGGCAGAATGAATGAGAAAGCAGCTTTTGTAAATGGACAGAAAGCAGTCAAGCACCTGCCAAGCTTATGGTAGGAAAGAGAGAAAAGTCTAAGAAAGAGTTAGTTCTCAGCTTTTGGCTGAGCCATTATTGGCCCAATTATGGAGCTTGATTGTGTACTTTTATATATATATATATATATGTTGTGTGTGTGTGTGTGTGTGTATATCATATATATTTCTGAAGGGAAGGTAAAGACCAGACGATGATGCAGGTATAACAGATTCCGTATAGCTGAGTGAGCTGAATTACATCCTCAAAAGTAAAAAGTGATATGGAGAGAATACTATGGATTTCACGTGTCAACGCTTCATAAATGAACAGAATAATGTCCTCTTGGCTTCTGTGGAATTCTGTTGCAAACAGGAAAATGGAAAATAAGGAAAGAATAAATAATCATTAGATAAAATATTTGCTTCAGGGGGCCACGGGGAGCATAACAGTAAAAGCATTCGCATTTGCTTCAGTGGTCATTCAGACAGCCTGGTCTGTACTTGATCTTCCCTCCTTGTTTATTTCCCAATCTGTACACTCACAGCAGGGGGCCTATTTTGCTCTGACACGAAGGAAGCAAATATTTAGGGTGGTGTGTTTGGGCACTGCCTACCAGAGGTAGGATGCAGAGAACAAAGATAAAGACGCTGAGATACAGGGAGAGAGGAGGAGAGCGGGAGCTTTTCTGGAGACGGTGCGGCGCCGTGTGATCATAGCTGCTGGTTTGCAAAGCGAGCGCTGTATGAGTTACAGTACCGCAGGTACATAAATACTGGGTGGGCAAGGCTCTCAATGTGACAATTCATCAGTGTTAGCCCTTCCTTTCACAGCACTTTGCCATTCATCAGGGAGTGAGTGCTGTGGAAGAGGCTATTGCTATGGTAGGGAGGAAGATGGAAGGGACACTGATTGTAGTCGTTGCAGGGTCTAGAAAGGTAATTCAGCAGAACTGCAGAAACCACTGCAGCACAGGTTGGGATGAAAGAATATTATGAGGATGGGAGGGTGAGGAAAGAGTGAGAGAGAGAGGGAAAGAGAGCGAGAGTGAAAGTGAAGGAGATCGCTGTATGTGGTGTGAAGGGAAGAGAACGGTATGAAACTGAAGTGTTGGTGGTTACCATGGGGACGAGCTTGGGCATGGGGATGGGGATGAGAGGGGCGGGGGATGGGGGATAGAGGGATTGGGCAGGAACCTCACCAATTATAGAAGCGGCTCGGTACCCTCTGAATATTTGTGTGGGTGTGCGTTAGTGTGTGTTATTTTTTCCATGATAGGTTGCTGTAAAAGGTGGGCAGGGCGTGCTTATCTTCTAGCTGACTATCTTGTATGCCATTGTTCCATTTGTGCCTGCATGTGCATGTGCGTGTGTGTGTGTGTGTGTGTGTGTGTGTGTTCTCATGATGAGAGGCTGTATATAAGTCCTGAGATGAAGGGTGGCAAGACTGGCTGGCTCTGTAAACCCCTGTGCTGTCCTCTCTCTCTCTATCTCTATCTCTCTCTCTCTCTCTCTCTCTCTCTCTCTCTCTCTCCCTCTCTCTCTCTTGTGCGCTGGCTCTTCTCCTCCCCCTCCCCCCTGCATCTCTGCTTTGTGTCTGGGCCACGCAGGCTCCTCCTCTCTCTGTGAAGCCATTTATCTTGAGCCCCAATAAGTGATCGTCTGGTCGTAATGAAATGCCAGCACCGTCTCATTAGATTTGTAGCGCATTGTCCATCCACGAGGAAGGGAGAGCTATCTTCCATGAAAATGATTCCCTTTCAGGAGCAGAACCATCTGACACCCCCTGCCCCCACCCACCCACCCACATTGGCGTACCCCCCTGTATCACACACCCTCTGTCACAGACAGCCCTTATCTGACCAGTGGAGCTGTTCTCTGAGGAGCAACACACAAGAAAATAAATGGAACCAGACAATGTGTGTTTAAGTCTGGAGCTAATCGCGGCCATGTCACACGCTACAAAATAACATGGCTTCCAAGAAGAGTTACTTCACTCCTGGAAAATAAAAAAGGTTTCCATCAAGTCTACACAGTCATTTTGTCAAGAAGCCATTTCCTTGTGGTCTCTATGAACGCCTCACGCTGTCCGTAAAGGTTTCTGAGGAAAAGTGAGTGAGTCACTGCAATAAGAGGTGCAGCCGATAATGCGACAGTGTGCGAAACAAAACTTAGGAGAGCCACAACTTCGAAAGCGTGACTCAGCCGGCGGTCAGCACGCCAGTTCGTTTCCCCGCACGTCACACAAGACGGTGAGACACAAAGCTGGCGGATTTGGCTGGATGTTCTCGGAGCCGAGCGAGGAGCAGGCCTGGCGCTTGCTGGCGGAGCCAGAATGGCGGAGCCAAGACACACAAGCCCCGATGATTGCTGGCGCGGGGAACCATCAGCCGCGGCAGTCTGATATCAAAGCAGATGCGCCTTGCTCTCAGCCAGCGAGGTCTTAGGACCGTCCCGTTCTCAAGTGGGTCACAGCGATTCAGCGCCGGCTCCCATCTGGAGGATCAGGGCTTTGTTACAGATCGACTCAGGCGGCGGTGCTACTACCCGCCGAAGGCCACTGAATTGTGAACACTTTGTCTGCGCGCATTGTTTCCCCCGGGATCCTCGATAGACGTGGACCATTTTCTTCTGGAAAACTTTTTTTTTTTCTCCTTCAACTCCCCTTTCCGACCAGTTGCTTTCCAGAAAGGCCAAGTCTTGACTTGTGCTGCAGTAAAAGCTTTGAAAGATGACCTCGGGATGACTCATATGAATGTCAATCATGGCGGCACTGTCGATCTCAGAGGGATGAGGAAATTACAGTTTCTAATTACGCTAATTAGCCCCCTAGATGCATAAGCGCGCCCGCTCTGAGATTCAGCCACCGCGATGCGGCACATATCATGCTTGGAGAAACGCTGGCATGACCTATTGCCCAATGCAGAGATGACAAAGAGGTGAGAAAGAAGTGGGAGTTGTCCTGCAGTGTGGCGTTATCTGTCTTAGTTGGGAAATAGGGCCGGTGTGGGTGCAAGCTTTTGTTCTAACTCAGCACCAAAACACCTGATTCAGCTAATCAACTAATCAATCACTTGATTTGTTAAATCAGGTGTTTTAGTGCCTGAACTGAAGAAAAGCCTGCACACGCACCGGCTCTACTCTGGGTCACTCCCTTGGTGCATAGCAGCAGAAGCAGATGTCTTGCTGTCATAGCTCCTCGTTCAAGAAAGAGAAGGGTGGGGCCTCCCGGGTGGTCTATAATAATAATAATAATAACCCCTCATTTATATAGCACTATTCATTGCAAAGCGGTCTCAAAGTGCTTAACAGAAAAGCAAAAGAAAAGCAAAAGAAAAGTCTAGCGGTTACAATGTTCGACGCTGGCCACTGCGACCGGGGTTCAATTCCACCGGCTGCGCCAGTATCAGCTCTGGCTGGGAGTGCCACTGGGAGGCGGAAATTGGCTGTCCGCCCCAGGGTGGGGGGAGAGAAGCCGATGCGAGTTTGCTGCGTATAGGAGTGGCCCTGTGCACGCATACCGGAGTTACAGTGATGGCTTGGCGGGTTCTGGCTCGGAGGAGGCGGTGCCCAGCCGCATGTTGCTGCTGGTATCAGGACTACGGCAGTGAACTCATAAGATATATGTGGGAGTGGGATAATTGACGTGAAAAAGGAGGGTATAATTGGACACTGAAAAAATGGGGAGGAAAAACTGGAGAAAACAGCAGAAAAAGAAAACAGAAAAAGAAAGAGAAGGGTGATTTCCATAAGGTCATGGGCCATGGCTGTGGAATAAAGTACCTGGGGGAGGGGGGAAGGTGTATTCTTGGAAGGTGGAGGTCTTCTGGCCCTGGTGGCTGTGAGAGCTGTAGTTACTGCAGATATCACAAACACGTTTAGCAGATCCTTTTTAACGCTTCTTCGATTCATTTGTTCTCTATGCGTCTCTCATTCTCTCCACCGTAAACCTTTGCGCGGTGCGGGTTTTGAGGCCCTCCAGAGATCACACAGAATGGTGCACTATCCCAGTCCCACAATTTACCCTGCGATAAGCACAACTTTACGTTCAGCACATGCTGTAATCTCACATCTTTTTTTTCCCCACTCCTATCTTGGAATTCCTTTCGGTTTATCCAGGAAACACTCTTTTTTGTACTCGCATTCTGCACTCTGCCGTGGCTGGTTAGCAACACCGGGCAGGAATGATGTGGAACTAATGGGGAATTTAAATTCTCTCCACAGCTGGCTCGTGACATCGCTCTTCACCTCACACTTGACAGTTAATGCTTTAAATGACACTCCTTGACTAGATGTCAAGTTGACTCAAGAACGTGTGAATCATGACACTGTCTGTTCAATTAATATGATGCATGTGAACGAGCTAGTGAAGGTAATGCCGGAATCCAACAAGTAATCTGTATTATGATATATGGTGCTTATTGTTCCTACCTTCATCATCATCATCATCATCATCATCCTCCTCCAGTAACACTCATTCCTGTGATATTCCTGTGGTTCTGTGTCGCTCAGTAGGTAGAGCATGGCGTTGGCAACGCTTAGGTTGTGGGTTCAATTCCCACTGGGGCCACATATACTGAAAAGTGTATGCATTCACTACTGTAAGTCGCTTTGGATAAAATCGTCTGCTAAATGGCATATATTATTATTTGATATAATTGAATGTTTTAGACTCGTGTTGACCTTCCTCTCCTTCCATCACGTTTTATAGCCTAATTATTTATTTAGCCTAATTTCTGTCCTGAATGCTTTATGATGCCGCTCGTTGCAGGACTGGTATGCTTTTGGCGGAGACTCTGGTTCTCCTGTCCCCCTCCGTGTGTTGCCTGCTCCGTTGAGTGCCCCCTTTGTGGTTGGCTCCTTTGTTGTGCAATGAGGCTTGGTAAACTGGCACAGACCCTCTGCTCATGAGGGATGCGGAATCGCAACGATATCGCAAGACAACGGGAAAGGAGGGGCCCTGCAATTTAATGTCGCACCATATTGGGGGAAATCAGTGCCTTGTTTTTGGAACTGTGTGTGTGTGTGTGTGTGTGTGTGTGTGAATTCCTGTACATCTCAGAAGTAGGCATTGTGGGAAGCCAGTCCTGTGGAGTGTCGATAGCAGAGGCTCCAGCAGGAGCAGAGAGGAAGTCACAGGGGAAACCAGAGAGGAGGAATTTCACTCACTCTCTCCAGCACTACTGCATGACACAGACCCCATACAGTCACAGTGAGAACGGCAGCCATCTTTCTGCCTGTGTGTGTGTGTGAGAGAATGTGAGTGTGAGCTTGTATGCGCATGTGTGTGTGTGTGTGTGTGTGTGTGTGTGTGTGTGTGCGTGTGCGTGTGTGTGTTTCTTCTTTTGTTTCCAGGATTGGCGTTTGGGTTGTGAGTCACAGAGGGTGTCCTGTGTGTGTGTTTTTAAATGTATTTCTTACCACCAATATTTCCACTGTATGAAGACAGTGTGTCTCAGTCCAGTAGAGACACCCTGACCTCCTCTTTAGCCTTTTCCCTTTATGTGGAGGGCAGACTTCTTGGATGTGGTTGCCATGGGAGTCAGGTCAGAGGCTTACTGTATAATTGAATCGTTTTTCACTCTGCCCCGCTGCCCCATGACCAGCAGGGTGGTGTATTCCAGCAGAGACCTGCCCCAGAGTCAATCAGAAAAGTGATAGAATCTTTTGCATTTTAATGATAATGAATGTCACTGAGTAGCACCTTTCATCATCCAAAGCCAATTTTAGCAAGGAGGGTAACTCACCTCAACCGTGATCAGTGTGTCACATCCACCGTGGTGATGCACTGCATTCATTTTGCGTCACATTAGTTATCGCACATCGTTTACGGCGTAGAGGCAAGGTTTAACTGGGGGATTTATTATCCCGATTGGGAGTTTGACCAGAACACCTACCCCTGTTCTTTGCAATAAGTGCCATGATTTCTTTAATAACCACAGGTTTAATGTCTTGTACACAAAAAAGTGTTCCTGCCATTACATGGGGGCAGTGGTTTTAGGTGAGAGGAAGATGGATCATAATCTTCCCTTTTCAGACTAAAGATTGCCCCTTATTGGTCTACCAAAAACAACTTCCAGCAGCAACTTGATCTTCCCAGGTCTTTCATCCAGGAAACAGGTCCACAACCCCTATTAGCTTCAGCTGTTTATGGGAAGAGATGGCTACAGGGTGGTATGGTTTATTCTGTTGATTGAAATAAGGAGGGGGTCATTTCATTGTTCTTTGAGCATTGCATTACACTGAATGGTACGAAAGAGCCAGGCTTATTAGAGCAGTGCATTATTGGCTTATTAGAGCAGTGGATTATGGGCTGATTAGTGTCACGTTAACCAAAAACTCTATATAACCTACCTGGCAAACTTCTTCCTTTCACAGAAAAACACATGCTAAGTCAGTCAAAAATAAAATGTCAAATTTAAAATGATTATGTTAATATTAATATAATTTTAAATTAGGTCACAGCTTGATTTGGTAGCAAAGTTTTAACGGCAGAATTCTTTTTTCAATAACTCTCGATTCTGAAGTGCTCCAGTGTTTTCAATTAAAAATTTCATAGCTGAGATTCACCATAAAGCCAACCACAAATGTTTGGGAAGGAAGCTGGCACGAGATCGCTGCAGGTACAGAAAGCTTTCCCTGCGTGTATCAGATTCATGTTTGACGGCTCGGTGGGGTCTGTCTCGAAGGAGGCGGCTCACTCACCCTCGTCACTACTGGTCTGAAGGTAGCGGCTGGTCCCATAGTTGCAGCGGCTGGTTCGTGGGGAGGGTAATTGAATTAATAGAGGGTACAATTAGCCACCAAATTGGGAGAAAAACAGGGGGGGAAATCAGGAACAAAACCAATAAAAAAAGTCCCATTAATGTGTAAAAACAATACACTGCTACACTAGTGTAACAAAGTCTGATAGATTACATTTGCTGGTTAGAATCAGACTGACTTTACAATAACAATTCTATTTTTCTTTCTTTTTAAATATGAGAAAACATTACCTTCTTTTTAAGTGTTTGTATGAAAAGCAATAAAGGTGTTAAAGCACCAAATTTGATAAAAGAAGGTAATTTTTTAAATCATTAATGTACATGGTAATACACACAGTACTAAATAGAAGTAATGCCTGTTAAAGTAGCCTTATCTGAACACTGTCTTGCTCTCCCTCTCTCCCCATCTCTCTGTCTCTGTCTCTCTGTCTCTCTGTCTCTCTTCTCTCTCCCCCTCTCCTTATCTGTCTCCCTCTTTCTCTCTCTGTTCTCTCTGAGGATTGTACAGTCTATCGCCATTCTCAGACTAGGAGAGGCAACAAAACATGTCAATGGAAGCGATTAGAAATGCTTGGTTGGCTGCCATGGTAACCAGCCCCAGCCATTGATGGGGTGGGTATGGGTGTGTGATGTCGCTACAAAGCACAGGCAAAGACAAAGAACACCTACACCTACAGAGCACAGCACATTGTTGTCCAACGCAACCATCGCAAACAGAGGACAAATAGACAGAGAGCTAGAAAAAAGAGTGAGCAAGAGAGGAAGTGAGCATGAGAGAGAAATAGAGAGATTAATTCAATTTAATCTGCAGAACCCCTTTATTTGTTCCTGTATGTCTCCCATTCACATGGCTTTTGTGCACATAGCCCCATCAGCTAAATCCCTCCAATCCATGCTGGTAATTGCTGGCAGAAGTGTTATTGTCATGCTTTAAAAATGTAGTAGTTAGACAAGGAATAGCCACTAGAGCTCAGTTGAAAGCTTGCCATCTTGGCATGTCCAGCATGTGTACGTGCATGTGTATTTGTGTGTAAGGCGTGTGTGCATGTGTGTGTGGATGCCTGCGGGAACCATGGTGAGTCACTTTGTGTCAGTCTCATCATGAAAGCCGTTTTCACACATCTTCCCTCAAATCTCTCAGGAAATGAATTTCAGCACTTCTGGTATGGTTTGGTTTGGACCTGTTTGGGGATTAATAATAAAAATGAATCTATATAAATAGATTTCTTTTCTTTTTTGGACAAAAAAATGAATCCATAAAGCCCCTTTAATTTACCTCAAAGGAAATTGGTTATAATAATCTACGGTGTAGATTTCCCTCCGTAGGAAATCTGCTGAAAGGCCTTTGTGATTGCTGCCATGTAGTACAGATGCTAAGTATTAAGCGCACCGAGAAAAGGGGCTAATTACTGTAGGAAAGTTGTTAATGAAAACTTTGATCACAACGTGCTTTGTGTTCTCTTAGGGGGAGGTGGGGGGTGTTGTAAGAATAAGAGAAAATGTTCCACATTTGCACAGAAAAAGAAAAAAATGTAGAAGCATTAATCATGTTTTTATGCTTCAACTGTATGTACCAGAATCAGATAAATTAATTCCAAATTACCCATAAAACCTACTTCCATGCCATGTGTTTTGTTCATAGTTTGTATGTCCCTTTGTTTGGCAAGGGTGTTGAAATGAGGCGGGGATCATTTTTAGCAGCTCTCTTGTTTCGGCATTTACCATTACAGCAATTAGTCTCACTGAAACACAACATTTTCATCTCTAACAAGCACACAGTTTGCAGTTTGATACCAGTCTGGCATCCCATAGAGCAAGTATGTTTGTTGTTCAAGCATCTTTAAAAAATAACCTCAAAAACAAACAAATAAAACTTCAGCCGATGGAGTGGCCTAACAAGAACAAGTAGAATGAAGTGGGCAAAAAACACCAGCCCAAGCAAATCCTACTCCTGCTCCCCAAATCCCCTAAAACACCCTCACAGGACACCCCTGCTGGGCTTATTATACTATATGTGCCTGTAACCAAAAGACTGGTGCCTCTTTACAGATTGTTGGGTTTGAGTGAATGGCAAAACATGGTGTTGCTGGGGGAATGGGAATATTTAGCAGTTTTTGGGGGTTGGGAGTGTTACTGGGGACTTTTGTTGCCATGGACTTAGTTCAAGTAGCCCTTGTTGCTGAGGAAGCAGAGTGATTGCTCTAGCAGGTTTTTGCACTGATTTCATCCAGGCTGGGCTCCCACAATGCACCTTGGTAGAATGGTCCATGTCATATCACAGCCCTGCGTGTATCACCTGCTGGAGAAGATGCAGAGGACTGCTTTGTGACTAACTGCTCCTTTAACAATCAGGGCTTCCTGGAATGTAACCCATGTAACCGTATTATATGTGGATTGACTCTACATGTAGGATTAGCTGTTTAAGTACAGCCACTTTGCTTCATAAATTAACTTAATAAATGCCATGTCACTCAGTGAAAATGCTTGTGAATGTTCAAAGCATTGACTTTTAGTGCCATGTACTGGTATACTATTAAAAAAATGGTTGCACTTTGCATTTAAATGACTTTGAATGATCAAGAGAAACCTCTCGCACACTGGGTGTCTCTGAGTTCATTAGGGAGTAGTTGTGTTTCATTGCTGCTTGCTGCGAATGTTTGTTTTGCAGTAAAACAGTGGACAGCAGTCCACAAATCTGGCACAGGAACAAGGTCAAGATTGTGAGAAAGGCAGAGAATGTTATCAGTCTAGTCATTCATACCAGTAATAAAAGTGTTGCATTTCCAGAAACAGGCAACCCAGCAACAAGGGGGGGTTACTGTTTATTCGTGTATATACTGATTCATTTATTTATTACTATGAAGGAAGACAAAGGAAGGGCTGTAGAGAGTGGGAATATATCGTTTTTTTCACTTTCGTCTGCCAGGCAAGGGGTTTGGATCATGTAATGAGAGGGGGGAGAAATTGTGAGGAGAGAGGACAAAAGAAAGAGTGTGAAAGTGACAGTGAGAGAGAGTGAGAGAGAGAGATTGTAGATGTGGTGTGAGAGAGAGGAGAGAAAAACAGAGGAGTGAGAGAGGGAGAGAGAGAAAGTGAAAGATAGACAGAGACAGAGGAGAGAGAAAATAGAGAAGCATAGAAAGACAAAAACAGTCCCAGGATGGGGCCAGTGTATTGTGGAGGCTGACCGCTTACCTCAGAGGTGTCACAATGCATGGCTCAGTGAGAGGGAGGGGCCAAACCACAGGACTGTGGTTCCCTCCGTGCCCAACCAGGACCCATGCCCTGGGGGGCCACCACTGGGCACCCTACTGAAAACCCAGGGGTGTGCTGGAACAGGGGGAGAAGCAGACTGCAGGTTGTGGGTGGGGCGGTAACAGTGACACTGACACACAGGTACACTAATACAAGGCAGCCAGGGGCATGTGATGATACCCTTTGTTTCGGGTGGAGGTGTTTGTTAAGACCACCAAGAGAACGTGTGGCTCCTGGCTATCAATAACCTTGAGCCAGAGAGGACTCTGAGAGCTGCTTTGGCCACTGCATCCATCACCGTGGCGACGGCCTGCCGTCTCTGACACTGATGTGACAAGTTGGGGGTGGGAAGGCGCGACCTAAGGTTAAATGGCATCATCAGTTATATCATCATTTCCTTCCTGGAATTGACAGCCAATGCTAATTGTGTGTTTATATTATATGTATATATGTGCCTGTGTGAGGGGTGGAGGCGGGAGTGTGGGGGGGGGGGCTACACTTTACTTCAGGAGCGTGGGACAGCTATCCACAGCCCTCATGTGTAAAGGCAAAATAAAAATATGACAGGGCTGTGGTGCTCCTCCATCTGGAGTGCGTTCGAAGGGAAAATATTTTCATAACTGTTTGAAATTGTAGATTTTAAGTGGATTAAGTTTTTTTTTCTTCTGTTCAGAAATAGGTCTGGTTCGCATTAGTCTTTTATGGGCAATAATTCACTTCTCTACAGTTGTCATCTTAGCGTTAAAGGTGGGGTAATGTGCGTGCGCAGAAAGGGGCCAGCCTATGTCTTTTATTCCTCTTCTTTAAATATTGGCAGTGTATGTGAATAAATGCTAAAGAAACAGGGCATTTATTTATGTAACCTGGAGGAAATTTGCTTGGGAATTATTATATGACTCCTAAGGCTTCATAAACTGGGATGAACTGTACACGCAAATGGCCGCAGGTTAAGCAGAACAATTTGTCTTTCCTTTATTACGGCCCAATACATCCTGGTGTATGTAGTTGAAAAAACTGTAGCTTGTGCAAGGTTAGCTCAATTGTAATTCTACATGTTACTGGTTACTTTTGTCCTTGGGCTATAAAAAGGCCAGCTGTACTTCAGTAGCTTCCATAAAAGGCTTTTGAATAGGTTTAAATTTAATAAGAGAGGGTTCTGTATTTCAATTTTTCTAAGACTCGATATGATGAAGTGCTCTCGTAGTGGAGAGTGATACGATCAGTTAGTCAAGTGCCAGTTTAACCCTGAGGCTGTGTGTGACCTCTGACCCCAGGGGGCGAGAGCATGTGCAGCGCTGCCTGTGAGCTGTCGGTGTTGCGTTTCAGCCGAACCCAAACAGGAGCGCGTCTCTCACCCGAGCCCCCCCTGCAACCCCCCACCCCCTGCTTTCCGTGCCTCACTCAATCAGCCGCTCTGTCTATGTCACAGCAAGATGGGAACAATGTTTGTTTTCGCTATAAATTTAGATGTGCTCTGATGAATGTAAAGTACCGAGAAAAACCCCCCCAAAAAACAGAGCGCGACCGTAAAATTATGTCAGCGGTGGTTTAGAAATGTTTTAAAATAGATGCGCAAACATTCCTCTTCCAACATATGGTCAAAGAATGAAAATTGTGTTCATGGCTGAATGACAATCCATTTTTTTCCAGAGCCCCTGAGTTGTTGTTGACTGAATAGTCCAAATGAAAGAACCTGTTTCAGGGAGTTTTGGCCTCCCCTGACCCTGCTGTGAGCTGAGCTGTCTAGCAGCTTCAGCGCTGACCTCAGATTGGGGTTGAGGATGAAAGGGGGTGAAAACTCATTGTTGAATTTGAAGGCAACACACAAGCAAACAAGTGGGTAGGGGGAAAGGAAGGCACGGTTGGACTTTGGGGGTTAGAATTTGGCGATTTGGTTATTGATGTAGAGTGTCAAATTTAGGATGTGAACTCTCAGAAGAGGAGGAAGTCAGGTTTTCGTGCTGTAGATTTCTGGAAGTTGTGGTAGGATGCTGTAGCTGGTATTGCGCCCTGCATTTAGGGACAATTGGTGGCTTCTGGCTAGTGGACTGATGTGGCGCTGTAAGGTCAGCTTGGCACTTTCCCTAGGCAGTGTTGCTCCCTGATGTGACCTCTGACCACTGAGCCTGACCCGTTTCCCTGTGTGAGCACAGGAGCAGAATGGTTGCCGTGGCGGTAGGTGGGCATGCTGTCGGCTCCCCTTCAGCAGAATCCCTCACTGTTTCAGAGGGGGATTAGCCCTCCGTGCAGTACCAGGCTCACCACTCGATCTCTGCATTCCAAACTTAATAACCTGTCCTCAACCACACACACATGCACACACAAACAGACCCACACATGTACACACATGCACGCACGCACACGTGTGTACACACACCGTTTCATTCAGGAAAAAATACTCTCCAGACTTCCCCATCTGGTCCCTGTGCCTCTCTCTTTCCCCCGAACCTAATTCATGCTGGGTGCAGGGGCCATTGCTGTTGTTTTTGACTTCTGAAAAAGCCCTTTGATGTCACAGCAGGGCCCGCTGAATTTCATTTTGCACTGCGCGCCAGCTAAATCTTTCAATTTTCTGCACCGCTGTTCTTTTTTAAAGTGTCTCTTAAGCGTAACCACATAATGTCTCCCGGTGGATGCCACGGAGAAGGCCTCGCTGACCAATGCTGACGTTCACACTGCGCTCTTTGTTTTCTCGACGTTACACCAAATGTGTCGCGACGTCACGCTGCCATTCACGCAGCAAGCAGTGGCTTTTGTGTTCTTTGATTTGGAGGGGTTTTCAGCGCGGACTCCCAAAAGCGCGCAAAAGAGTTGAGGCCTTCATACAAAAATCTTCTCGGTGAGATCTTTTGGGGACAACGAGAAGACCCCCTGCCCCCCACCCATCATCTGGTAACAATTTCCTTCCAAACTGGTTCAGCCACCAATCCTTCCATGGCTGTCATTGAAATATGAAGGGGAATGAAAATTCTGAGAAGAATATTCTCAAAATGGAAAAAACCAGTGCGTCCTTTTATCTAGGCAATTCCTTTTTTATTTCTTCATTTAACAGACCTCCCGATTCTGGGTAACTACAAATTTTACACAATTATGTTGCTGGAAATTGACTAAAGCAGTTCAGGATAAGAATCACACGTACTGTGCAACAGCAGATTGGAACCATTTAAAAAGTCCTGTTCTCTAACTGCTTTTCTGCCATGCTGTCCTTACTCTTGGATGAATGAAAAATAAGCAAGAAATAAATTGTAATTGCTCTCCATAGTTTTGGAGATGCAAGGCTTTTGATGAAATGCTCAGCGAAACAGTGAAATTAGCTTTCAGCAATTTTATTAACTTGGTTCAGAGAAGTATGTTTTCTCTTTCATGTCGCCGAGCTCCTGTTAGAGGGAAAATTTGTCATAGAATGTACAGACCCTGTGAAGGACATCTAAATGTGCTGGTGCTGTCAGATGCATTACCATCAGATTAAAACGGTAATTCAGCATTCATAAATAAAACATGTAGCACTGCTTTAACTAAAGATTAGTTACAATAACCATACCTCTACTTCTTTATGCTTCTGAAGTATTCTCTTAAAGGTCTCCACCTCCTAAAACCCCTTCAAATACTGCATAATTTGGAATGTCTGTATTACAGAGACAGGTAGTTCAGTGGTATCAACAGTCCGCCTCACAGACATGAAAGAGGACATTCATATCCGCACTGCAGTTAATGGAGAGCTAAAGCTAGGAAGGATATAAAAGGGTTTTCGCAGTCTATCTGGGGTAAGATGAAAAGCACACGTTCTCTCTCTCTCTCAGTTATGCTCCCCGGCGTGAGCCTCTAAGTCCTCTATGGAGAGCATGCGGCCATTGGGGAAGGAGGTCCCAGGGGTTTATGGGATGCTGGATGTCTGCTCCCATCACCCTTGTGCGGAGGAAATGGAGCTGGCTGAAATAAGTCCGGTCGTGGGGAGACAGGGCGTGGGCAGCTGCAGGGGGTTGCAGGGTGGTTACCGGGGTGATATTAGGGCTGTTGCCGTGCAGGTGCAGTTACACCGTAGAGACCAGTCCACCTTGAGCTGGCCTCACCGACTCTCGTAACTCACCCCCATTAGCCCCCGTCACCGAAGCCCAATAACGGCCTTATTGTCTCAGCTGCAGCCCCAATCATACATTGTTTGGAGTATTCGTAGTCGCCAGATGTGCAGTGGACTTTCTAGGCGGCAGGACCCAAAATATGACGTTTTTTTTGGTTTAATTGATAACTCCTTTGCAGGCACAGCACCGGGGGAACGTCATCATTTCTCCCAGTGTGCGTGTGCTCCCAGTGATGTTTTTTTGGCTTTAATTCCACTTTTTGTTCTACTAAAAAGGTGTATTCAAGAACATCATCGGCAGGGGTCCTGAAAGGTATAAACAAGCATGCAGTGTTAAAGTGCCAAAAGCTTTCCCTTTGACCCCCACGCTCATTTGATCTTGGCTTGAGTGTGACAGGAAACATGATTCTGGGTGATGCCCCTGTATAAACACCAATCCGCCTCTGTGAGACAGCAGCTGCTCTCCATCTCCAGGAGAAAAGAGACGGGTGTCTTGCTGAGTTTGCTTGTAATTGCATCTCGCGTTGCTTTCAGCCATCGAGAGTTATTCCTGCCCCGGTGGTCCAGGCTTGAAGGTGCTGAGCGGTCCATTATTTCTCCAGGTGTCGGTCATGGTGCTCCAGCCACGGTAAACGCACCGAGTGAGATCCAAAACCAAGATGGAGGAGGCGACTCTATGCACTCGCACTCAATTAGTCAGTCAGTCAGTCACTTTTTCACATGCTTGCTCATTCATTCACACCCCCACCGCACACACACACACACACACACACACACACACACGCAGTCACGAACTGCTTCAGAATTGTGGTACCATGCCAACCTTTGTTTTGCACAGAAAGAAACAGCCTGATGTGATTATTGTGGTCTTCTCATTGAGGGGGTCCTAAATGCACAATGCCCACACACCAACCCACGTGGCTTTGTACTGGCTTCTGCCTATGTCCTATTACTGTGTTAGTTAATGGGGCATGTTATAGCAAAGTTATAGTTTTACGACAAAAGCCCAGTGAAAACTGCAGAACTGCTTTGGGAGAGCTCCACTCTCAGTGGTCACTTGTGAGGTAGTTCTGATTTTTCTACTTGAGATCCATTTGTTTTTAATATTTATCTTTAGTTATCTTTATCTTTATTTATGCTAGATTTATGCCTTTTGTCTTTTTTCATAACTTTTCCAAGCCTTCCTCCGCCCTGCTCACTTTAACCAGATTCGAACACACACCATGCCCAAGCCTACTGAGTCTGCTGTACATTTGGCTGCTCTTGGACATACCTCGGAGAGTTGGGAGGGGGGGAGTGTGCGATAGAGAGAGGCCCCACCACCCCGAGCAATGCAATTACTGCCCAGATCAGTGAATATCGTTTCTGGGACCAACATCAGTAACGTGAGAACAGTGACAAGTGAAAATTGTTCTGGTATTTCTTCGAGCACCAATAACCCTCCTTTTGCCAAGGCAGCTGCTCTGGCCCATATTATATGACTCTCCCGAGGTGGGGGAATTTTCTGGAACTCAAGGGAGGTGGGAGAGGTTTGAATGCAGTGCCAGTTTCAGCAATACATCAACAGCAACGTGTGGGCTGTCAGCTGGCCTAATCCATGGCCAACAGTTGTAAAAATATGTCTAGTCACTGGATCAAGGGCCATCAGGCAGGAGCACATGGTGGGTAATGGAAGCCATGGGCTGCAGTGCACCAGTTGTTGATTTAATTTGAAATACAAGTAACTACCAAAATAATGGAAACACCAACATTACATGTCTTAATAGGGCATTGGGAATTATTTGCCACCAGAACAGCTTCTATGCACATTGGTATAGATTTTACTAGTGTCTGCAACATCATTCTTCCATGGTAAATTCTATCATGGTGGAGGAAACACTGTCTCAGGCGCCACTTCAGAATCTCCCATAAGTGTTGGGTTAGGATTTGGTGACTGAGATGGCCATAGCATATGGTTTACATTGTTTTCATACTCATCAAACCATTCAGTGACCACTCGTGCCCTGTGGATGGGGGCATTGTCATCCTGGAAGAGACCACTCACATCAGGATAGAAATGCTTCACCATATGGTGATGGTGATCACTCAGAATTGCTTTGTATGTAGTACCGTTTACCTTGGTGGACCTAAACCATGGCAGGAAAAAGCACCTCACACCATAACAGAGTCCCCAGAACCCTTATTTTCTCAAGTGTTTCCTTTATTTTGGCAGTTAGCTGTATGTGTGTAGGTGAAGTATGCTCACACAGTATGCATTAATGGTTTACTGTTGATTTTCTTATAAATTCGGCGCATGATGGAAGCCTAAGACAAATTTCCACTTCCGTGTAGACAGTAAAATCATTATCCATTCTATTTTATCTATATATAATTATATTCTTCCAGGACAACAGTGGTATACTAATTTAGATGAATGACATAACAAAATCATTTTCTTCTAAAAATGTTAGGCCCTCACATTTTTTTTGCCAGCTTTTTTCATCCCACATTCAATCGTTAGAGGCAGTGGTGAAAAAAGACCCCCAGATTAATAACGGTGATCTCACGTGAAACGATTTGCGCATCTGCTGCGTTGGCTCGTGCTAGCTCCTCCGGGGTAATTTTGATGTAGAAAATTAACCTTAATAGCAGCTCTTAACCTCCAATGAACTATTATTATAAAAGGGGCGAGAAATTCTCGTCAAACCGAAGGTGAATGTTGGTTGTGAAGGCTTGGGGCCTCTCCCCTCTCCCCTCCGCGGGCCGCGCTGGCAGATGTGTGCGCGTATCTTTTACATGTCGGCGAAGCGGGTCTGTTTTATCAATCTGCCTCCCCGCTCTCAATGTGCTACTCGCGCAGGCGCTGATTGGAGACCAGAGGCCATTTGTCAAAACCCTCACCCCACAATTCTATATAATCGGTGCTTTATTGTTCAGCTGGGATCACCATGACATTGTTTTCATTCCAGAATCCAGGAGCCGCTGTGATATTTCACAGCGAGCTGTTCTGTGTGTATTCGTGCGTGTGTGTATATGTGCGTGTGTGTGCGCGTGCACGTGTGTGTGTGTGCATACGTGTGTGTGTGTGTGTGTGTGTGTGTGTCGTTGAGTTACACTGCACAGTCTGTAGCATCGATCGCTGCCTAAGGTGTTGGGCTATAAGATGTGAGTCAGGAAAATCTTCTAGTGGTATAATTTGTGAGTTTGTGTGTGTGTGTGTTTGGGGAGGGGGTGTTGTTTATGTAGCTTGAAGTTTCACTCCAGCACAGTGTCCAGAGTTCTGGTTGTCTGGTTGTGATGAGTCTGGAAAAGGGAAGGCCTGGGGTCAGAGGTCAGCAGGGACCATAAAGAGAAATGCAAGGGTCAGTGAATCCGTGGGACTGTCACAAATCTGTTGTTACTCTCCTATCACATAACAACACGGCCTGCAATTACCGCCATTACACCACGCAAAATGGTCTGAGGGGTACAGGAGGTGAAGATAGCCCCGCTGATTTGCTGTTGTCCTGGTATTAGCTTGCAAGTTTTCCGTTTTAAAGTCCCCCTATCAGCTTTTTATCTTAGAACCAGGGTCATGCTTTCAAGTTTGCATGAACAAAATGATAGATGGCAAATGGATAATGCACTAACACGTTTGTGTGCTTTACCGTGATGAACGGGGGCTTAACAAGAGGAGCATGACATTGTCTCTGAGTTACATGTGTGTAGATCGTTTTACTTGTCCTGTACCATAAACATCCTCATGATGATTTGCTGAGGCGAGAGAATCCAGACCGCAGAGGTTCATAATGCAGATCAGCTGTCCTGACCATGTGACTGGTCCCTGATGGAACTGCAGACCTTATCGAGTGTGAAAAAGAAAAGGCAAAACACAATAGAAAACCGAGCAAATCTGAATGGATGCGATGAGAGAAATCACTCTGGAAATACGCGGTCGATACAGCGCAGCGTGATTTTAATTTAGAGGTGACCTTGTCGGCCTAACTGAATTGTAAATGAAGTTGCCGTGCAACGGGGAAGCCGGGTGCTGGTGTTTTGGGGTTTCTCTGCACGTTCCCAGCTCTTCAGTCAGAGAATCACTGGAAAATTAGCAAGCAAACAAAGCTGAACCGGCCACCGCACTGAAAGCCCTTCACCCTCCCTTTCCCTCTCTCCCTCCCTCTCCCCTCCCCTCTACATGTCTCGCTCACTTTTTCCCTCTTTCCATTTCAGAGGTCTGTTTTGTCCATTACCCAGGCGGGGTCTAAGCGCTGCCGATTGAGTTTCACCGAAACGCGGCGGCTTGGTCTCCCAGGCTTAGGGGCCTGTCGCCACGGCGCACGCCACGCGGAAAAGACGAGTCTGGCTATGGCGGCGACCACCAGGATTTTGACCTTTCAGAAAGTCGAAGGAAATGATCAGGGTCAAAACATGGCTGGAGTGGACAAAACATTGCATACTGTCCCAGACAGCTTGAATGCAGAGCAGTGCATGCAGATCAGGTCCTAAGAGACAAGACGCTGAAAGCACCTCTTTTTTCATGTCAATCCCCCCTCTTATTGTGAGTTTGCTGCTGTAGCCCTGTGACCGGGCAGTGACAAAGGCAAAGTATTGTCTCCTCTGAGACGGCACTCGCCAAGCCGTCAGCTCTAACTCCGGTACTCCAGAGCTACTCCTGTATGCAGCAAACTCATGGCGGCTTACCCCCCCTTCTGGGGCAGACAGCCAATTGCCGCCCCTTAGTGGAACTCCCGGCCAGAGCCAACTTTGGCGCGGCCGGTGGAATTGAACCCCTGTCGCAGGGGCCAGTGTCGAACGTTGTAACCACTAGACCACCTGGGAGGCCCTTATTTACAGCACTTTTGAACTGAAGGCTAAAAGCAGTGTGCTGCCTGACATCACGGTTCAGGATTTTTGTTGCATCAGCAGCCCCACCTCCACACACCTGCAGGGGAACCAGGGGAGATATGTGATGAAGCTACGGTCGGAGTCCTGGAAAACGGAGACTCAAACCGCAGAGAAGGAGAAAGGAGGAGGAGATGGAGAATGAGTTGTGCAAAGGGTGGCGTGAGGAGTGAGAGCATGAGTCAGAAAAGTCATGTCATAAACAGCATGCCACAGTAATGGTGGTCGGCTTTTTTTGAAGCCCAACACCGTTTTTTTTACAAATCGATCAAACAGAGGCTCAAACAGCATACAGCCCACACAGGCTGGGCTGGGGGGGAATGTGGGACCAGTGGGGGGGGATGTGGGACCAGTGGGAGGGAGGGTGGGAATGTGAGAGTTAATAAACAGTAATATCAATATTCACAGCAGGGACGTAGAGCACAGAGGGCTCTTCAGTGTAAATGTACTTCAGACTGGAGAGTTACCTTGGAGGCCAAAGAGGCAAACGAAATAACCTGTGCCCTCTCTCAAACACAAGGCACGGTCACGACCTCACGGTCATCTCTTTGGGTCAGTTAAAGTCACGTCGATCTTTATTATCCCGGTGGGAAATCTTGTTGTGCAGACAGGGTAAATCAAATATAAAGGTTCATAAGACTGGACACAAGATTAAGCTCTCGCATACTTCACCAAGGCAGTGATGATCAGGAGAAATTGATAAGCCACCGCTGCTTGTTTCAGTAAGGGCACATGAAGTGACAGCGAGTAATCAATATAAACATAAAGGAGGGGGGGTGATGCTGTGGAAAGCTCGCTGGACAGATTGCACATGTGCACACTCTGCATGTGTGCGAGAAAAGGGGTTTTACTTCGTCAGTAGGGTGATCAATGGCTTTCCAGTCAGCTCTTAATGAAATACGTAAACTGTTTTGACAGTTAACTGCCATCCTTCTCTGCCTGGCACGCTCCGGCGAACGTCTGGCTCTGCCCTGCTGGTTGTTCATCTGTCTGTCCTGTCTCCGGACGGTCGTTGAAATGAGAGGTGTGACTGATGGAGGAGTACCGCAGCCCCTTGCTGTATCTCTATCTAGCGTCCTGTTTCAGCCGAGCACGTTAATATTTCATTATGTTTGCTAAGCCCGTGCTAAAACATTCAGGAGGCCGTTAATTGTGTGACGTCGGCGGCACTTGAGAAGCGCGGTTTCTGTGTCCCCCACGTCTGTCACAGAGTGCGCTGTGGAATAGTTTATCTCTGACTGATTAGAAGAGGAAGTTCAAAAGGATATTACATTACATACGTGCGTGGCCAATGCCCCGTTCCAGAGTGAATTATGATGCTCACAGCTGTACACCCTCTGTAGCTGCGCAGCTGTGGTTCTCTTACTGGAAAGCTATCCTCCTGAGATCAGATCCTACCACCTTCGAACCCAGACAAACGTGTGCTAACCAGCACACCGCATGTTTCCCAAGATGTAAAACTTGAGAATTGAGCTGTTATTGTAAGATATGCCATAATATTTACTTCACCTACAAACAGATAAATGCACAGGATTTATGTCAGTGGTTGTTTTTTTCCCGCTTGTGGTTTTTGAGGTGGAGATTGCGTACCCTGTCTGGCTCCCCTTGCCCTCTCCCTTGTGTCTGCGGATCACTCGTCTCGCCTCACTTTTGAAGGTCGCGCTGTTGTGTCTCTTTTGGCGTCTCAGTGGAAACCTCAGGATGATGACTCTCTTTCTCAGCATGGTGAGAAAGATTCAGGTTGCATGATTGGATAAGAACGACTGCAAATACAGACCAAAAGACAAGGGGTGATTGTGTCTCTAATAACAAACCTTGTCGGTGTCAGAGTTTCCTCAGTGGTGACCAATTGTCCAATGGGATTTCTCACATTTCACCAGGAATCTCAGATTTCTTGCCCAGTGAAATGGAAAGGGAAGGAAGTCAGGGAGGAAAAGTGAACGATCTTGTTCTATTTTCTCTGGTACCCCATGGAAAGTTAATTCAATACTAGTGTTAAGTAAAAGTATGTTGTTACTGAAAATGAGTGATGTCACCAAAACCTGAACAAGCCAATTCAGTGAATCCTCAGTGCTGGCCATTGGGACATGTTCATTTTTAATCAGTATCATTTGTAACGATGGTTAATTGAACATACTCTCATAGTGACTTGCAGATATTGCAGCAAGTGCAAGTGGATGTTGACTTCCTCATTCATGCAGTTATTTTAAGTGCAAAACAATGTCTGTCTGAGATCGCAATTAAAACCCTGTGCGTGGCAGAGATGTGAATGAGCATGTGAACATCCGCTAATGTTAAAGAAGGTGCCGTCAACCCCTGGAGTTTGAATAAGAGTGTGATCAACTCCCTTGGCTGTGGACCTTTGGTCGCTTGAGCACCGAATTGCATATCATGTCGTGCATTGTGGCAGGCAAGGGCAGTGCTTCGGAAACCCGCAGCAGACCTGACCCCCATTACACAGGCATGGCCCTAAATTGCAAGTTTCAGCATCTTTCTCATTGGGAGGGATGGAACATGGTTGTTCTGTGGGGCAGAGGGGAGGAGTCTGTAGAAAGCACTTCACCAAAGTGCTAGGATAGCCTCACATTCCGCAGAGCTGAACAGCATGCTCTGGAAACCATTACCCAGTATTACTGCAAATCAAAGGCCCGTTATCTGCAGACGCCATATTCATGCGCGATCACTCCAAACTGCTGCTCTGTGGACTGCCAGCTGCTATGTTGAAATAAGTGAGATAATTTTAAAAGCAAGTGCTGCTGCTCAGAGAACAATCTCTCATAGTGTTCAAACGAATGAGCCAAACGGTGCAATAGTCAGAAAGGTAATAAAGGCAGATTTCCTTTGTAATCTGGGCAGGAACCACTGAACGTAATTTTGTTATTCCTTAAAAGCGTAACATTTTTATCACACCGTTAAACATTGTAATGTTTTGTTTTTGAGTGAATTCTGAATAACTTCATGAGATGGACAGAGGGATAATACATAAATAAACAAAACAAATGATTGCTGAATGCTGAACATTAAGTCTGTTTATGATTAATTTTAATGTAGCTTGTCTAAAGAACTGAAACCTAATAACATTCCTTCAGGGAGTTTCTTGATCCAAATTGCATATAATTGCATTATATCAGATTTACAAACAATCACTTTGATCATAAAATGGCTTACGTGTAGCTCATGTTCTATCAGAATGTTCTCAATGAGGTCACTTCAGAGCAACACACTGCAAAAGATGTTGTCACAAAGTGAGTTGCCAAGAAACACAATTGCATTGTGGGAAAACTGACAAATTGAGCAAGCAAATATTATTTAATGTCATTCCACCCAATCACAAGAACCATTTTTACATTTATTTTAATGCAATTTTTTTGTTACCTCTGTTGGCTAATTAATATGGTATATGTTTATATACAGGTAACTGCCAAAATAAAGTAAACACTTGAGTAAATTAATGGTTCTGGTGGCTCTGTTATGGTGTGGGGTGCATTTTCCTCACATAGTTTAGGGCCACTCAACCCCTTAGAGGGCAAGGTAAATACCAATACATGCAAAGAGTGATCACCTTCATCCTATGGTGAAGCATTTTTATCCTGATGGGAGTAGTCTCTTTCAGGATGACAATGCCCCCATCCACATGGCACATGAAAATTTGAATTTGAAAAATCTTGGATCACAAATGAGTCGCTCTAAATTGATACATCAATGTATATCTCATTAAAAAACAAATGTATTGAATAGATAAAAATGCAATGTTTTGTCAGAAACAGTTTTACAAGCCAAAAGCATAACAAAAGGAAAGCATTACCATGGGAAATTCGCCTAGGATGGAAATAGGCAAACAAACAAAGCCTTAGTTTTTCATTTTGTGATTTCTATTGTTTCTGGGAAAAGACCCCCATGATCCATTGGCCAGCCCACCTCCGCTCATGGCCCTACTATTCAGAATTGAGGGTGGTCTCTGAGTGACAGCTCTGTCTCCATGGTAACTGCCTCCACAGAAATTGAACCCCCTTGTTTCATTTCTGGAACCCTTAAGGCTTTCCATTATCAACAGTGCACCAGTTTTTACACTTTTGGTTTCGGATGCACTTATTATTTTCCAGACATACACACATGCACACATGCACACACACACACACACACACACACATACACACACACACACACACACACACACACACACAGAGGCATATACATACAAAGCTACTCTCCACCCACACAGGTGGCTTAGCATGTCTGGGCTGCTGTATTGTTCCACAGAAATTCAGATTCCCAAAGAAAATTACTGTCAGCACGCCCTAATTGGTGCCTCTAAAATGTGCTTTCTTCAGCTGAATGTTCAAGGTTTGCATTGGAAATCAAACATGGGTGGTAAATTGGCTCTTTAGTAGCACTACAACTTTCTCTGTTCAATAGGATCTGTAGCTCTACAGTAGGTTCACAAAACCGTGTTGCTTCAGCTTGCCCAATATTTTTATACAACTGAATGGATTCACTAAGCAATTGAAGGAATATTTTTTATACCATATATTTTGAATCTGCCAAATACTTTTTGGCTTTTCTAGGCACAGATAACCCGCTACGAAGTCCAAAGAAAGCTTTTCTTTTTTCATACTGTAATCATTTGGGAATTTAATAGAGGCAGAACGGCATGGATTGGCACACACACACGCACACACACGGGCCATCCTGAACTCCATGACACTGTGAGGTACTACTTTCTGTCAAGGATCCACTTTAGTATTCCAGTAAAAAAGTGTGGCAAAAAATCCATGCCTCCCCTCTTCCCTTGGGCATTACAGAACCCACCCACATCTCTGTGGGTTGCGAAATTTGATAAGCCCCAAGGCAGCGCTCAAAAGTGTGAAAAATAAGTGTAACGGAATAGAAAATAGAATTATTTTGTTCGGCTCACCGTAGCCAGGCCTGAACCTCCTTATGTGTATAACAAGGGATAAATGGCTCTTTGAGGTTTTAAAAAAACTTTTGAGGACGAGGTGTGAAATTTCTTCATGCTCTCCTTCAGTTTACCACCCGGACCCGATCCCATGTTTCCGGCCTGGCTCCAGGTGTGGGAACCTGCAGTCTCCCTGGGAAAGGCAATACGTTTGGCTACAACCCCTCCGTATATCTACACTTTGTTTATTCATCGCTGCCAGATTTGAGAAATTATGCTTTTGAAACATTTCTACAAATGTTGCATTGCTCACAATTACAGTTTTTTCTCAGGAAGATTTTTCCCTTTTACCTCATGGAGTACCATATTAAGAATTCATGTGGTTGCCGCCGTGGGAAAATTCATTGTGATATTTCATAGTCAAAAATGTAAATACATTTATCTGCATTTTTCCCCCCACTTGCAGTGCACTTTTGCTGAACTCTCTCCGGACGTCCATGCCAGAAGACAAACACTTAAGGAAACATGTTGTATTATAAGATAATACAACCCCAGGTGTCAGTTATTAAAAATAGATGACAAGATATGTGAGTGCAAGTTAATGTCTTTGGAGGATGTTTAAGACTGCCACAAAATAAATCAGCACTGTGCATTCCTGTGTAGTATCGGTGTTGGCTGTGCTTCCGTTTTTGTAGCCTTAACAATGGAAAACACTTCCTGGTTTATCACAGGACTTCCTCAGAAGCATGTTGGCTGAGCTGTCCTGGGCCCAGTCTACTGTATAAGTCCCAAACTTCTCAGCAATTCCAAAAATTCAAAGGCCCCCCTTGAATGGCACCAAACCAGGAGTGGCCCATTTCAATTTTTACAAGTCAATTACAATTTTATAGTAAAATACTAAAAAGCACTTTCCATTAGCTAAGGAGTAAATGAATGCACCATTATTACTCTTGTAATGCTCTAATAGGAACATTGTGTGTCTATAGCTGTTGTTGGTAACATGGGGGGAGTGAGGGACAGAGTTTTGTAATCCCCATGTTGAGTCTCTCCTCTCAATGTGCTCAAAGAGCCGACATGCTCCTGGCTTGGTAGATCTATCTACTGGCTTGACGTGACACAGAAAGCACACACTTAGACACACACATACAAGCACAGACAATCACAAGCAAGCACGCGTGCAAGCTCACACACAAACGCACACCTGAGACATATGCATGCAATATCCATTTACATACATGTACTCTACGTGCCCTCATATAATGAAACACATTTATTATACAAATATGTATGTGCACACATATGTACATGCTGTAGGTAGATACACACACACATGTGAAGCATTTGAAGATTGAGTGGACTGTATCTGGATTCACAGTCTGTTCACGTTTCAAGCAGAAAGAAGGGAGTAATGACCGTATTAACAGGCACACGTGATGGGGCACAAGGTCGTTTGCCTTCTTCGGAGAACATTGAGTAATCCATCACGGTGTGGACCCATTCGTTTGCTTCGTGCGATGGAGGGTCAGCGAGCTGAAGGAGAGCTCAAAGAGAAATTATCCCCCTCTCTCTCTCTCTCTCTCTCTCTCTCTCTTTCTCTCTTTCATTCTCTATCAATTCAATTCATGTCAGCTTTATTGGCATGGCAAGTATTTTTTAAGTTCAGTTTATTTGTAGAACACTTTTAACAAGTACATTGTCACAAAACAGCTTTACAGGGTATGGAGCCCCAAACAGCAGGCCTAGGGCAATTGTGGCAAGGAAAAACTCCCTCAAGGGCAAGAAGAAGAAAGGCCAAGGACAAGAAGAAGTAGAATAAATTGTGGGGGATGGGGAGTACTCATGAACATTATTAGTATTAATTAACAATGACAAAAAACAGTAATAATAACTACAATAATACTTATAAACAGTAACAATATAAACAATATAAACACCGTGATTGCTCACTGTTCCTCAGGTTATGGCATGCTGTCACATACTGTCCAGCCAGTGGGGCTGTGGGCCTCTCTCCCCCCAGTCAGATTTATCATTTTCCATTATCCGCCATGTTTTAGAATTTTTGGATGAATAATTCAATTTGAATGAATACGAGAAAGAATAAGATTGTTGAAAAAAGGAGAAAATTCCTCACAGGTTCTTACCATCACGTTTTGAAATTGCTTCACACTGCACCGGTAGAAGGCCTTGGCTGGGCAAGCCCAACATATGAGGCCAAGCCTTTTGGTTGTAATTCCACAGCACCTGGCGCCAATTTCCACACTATTGCCTTTTCAAAGGCCTCGTATCTCATGGCCCCTCTGCAGGATTTGCCATCTTTCCTTTAACTTTCGGCTTGACTTCCATGTGTCCGTGATGGATGCCCCGTAGCAAGGAGCAGCCATAAAAGCGCCCGTTAATCTCCCTGCTTTGGAACACACCATACATACACAAGACTATGACGACCCTGCTTCCCTGTTATTCACATTAGGTCTCCTCTTCAGCGTGACTTCTCAAAGCAGACCTCTTCTCTTAATGTTGTTTACACGGTAATGTGATTCTTTGGAACAGTGCCCTAATCTTTGTACCTTCAGGACACGCTGAAGAGTTGCTTTAACCTGCTCTAGAGTTCCCCTTTTTTGATAAGCTGGGGGTCAGGAAGAGTGCGCCAAAGTTAATGCTTAGTGCACATTCCCCAGACATGGGCTTTGGGCCTGAACTGAGCTAGCAGACACAGGACAGTGTTTGAGCCCTACTTTCCAGACCATCTGACTAGAGGTCACGAAACACACTGTCCAACTTGACCTCAAACGATAATGGCTCCATTATGGCTCCAACTCCAACTCCACCCTGTGATTACTTTTTGTTACACTGAAATATTGAAAAGAGAATTCTGAAATGCTTTATGTGAGCTAGTTACAGCTGGCGCCTGACACTGTATCTGAATATGATGCACAGAAAACTCAGAGACCTCCGTTTTGCATTGTAGTGCCATTATCTTGAGTTAACCAGGCATGAGAGAAACCCATAAATTGTCATTTGGAAGGATCTCGCCACATATCACATTACAGGCATTGATCTGAGTTCTCCTTCGATGCATTGACTTGCGAGAACATGAATATACAAGTTTGATTCATTGCCCTCTCTTGAGTTTGGTCTTGAAGGATCCAATGGATTATACAAATCCGAACCGGAAGTTAATTTTCCGTAGTTAAATTATAGAATAATGTTTGATGATACAGATATATCTGCAAACAAACATCAACACTTAAAAAAAAATCTGGGAATTACATTGTTGAAGTACTTATGACCCAGATTTTTAAAGCTTGTTTTCTGTCCATTTATGGAAGGAAGAGAAGGAATTCAGATGAAATGTGGAGAATTGTAGAGAACTGCCTGTTCATCATCGCCATGGGTAAACTAATATAATGTCCATTTATTGTGCTAACTGCATCTCCTCAAAGGAGAACTCAGCATTTCTTTGCTTAAACGCTGACCCCTGCTGTAAAACGACACTGTGTGAAACCGCTGGTCAAGCTTGAAACCATAAACTGGATATGTGTTTGTTAAAGCCAGATTAGCTCTGTGTCGCCGGTGGTGTTATTGTGAGGTGCTGTTCTACAGCCTGTTATAGACTCGGCGAGCTTGTCGTGTCGCTGATGTGCTCCAGCGTTCCTTTATTTCCAGTGGCAGTCGCAAACGTCCCATCCTCAGCAATGGATTGCTGTCTCGTCAGTTCCCTCTCTTTGCTGCCCCGCTTTGCTAAAAAGACCCTGTAGTGTGAGTCCATTGGCTCAAGTGTCCCAAAAGCACCATCGATGCCACAAAATGCACGTGTAGCTACAGTGCACTGCATGCTTTTGTAACTGGCATATGCAGGGATGTTGTACTTTGTCATATAAATGTCATACATTTCATACAACGGTTCATCTACTGTAGGAAAACATACAAGAACACAAACACATACGCCTTGCTAGGCTCTGCTCTGCTGGGCTTAAGGCATACATGGAAAAAAGCACTTTTATACTATTACACTGTTACGTTGATCTGTTAAATAAAATAAAATCATTAGACAAGGCCTTCTGCACTGTATATTTTAGGTAGTCTGGTAATTCACCTGTTTCATGGAGCATATACTTGCAATTGATGGGCGGTTCAAACTCTTAATGCATGCAGCAGTGTAATGGTCCTATTAATCCAGAAGGGAATTCTGGTGAATCCAAAGGATACGGTCCTGATTTTACCGTGCATAGCGATGACCTGCCATTCATTGGCATCAAATATCTGATACAATAGCGTATTTCACATTGTAGATTTGAGGAAAGTGGACCGAGCTGTGTTAACTGGACTTCAACACTGCGATTAAATGTACTGGAATGTCTCACCTTACAGTCCGGCTGCCATTAAATTCCATCACACACTTTTTACAACTATTGTTTTTGATTAGGTAGCAAGTCATCTCTGCCTGGAAAAGCCAGAAACTATTTAGCAGGTTGAAAATACACAGTATAAGGAATGATTCCATTCGGTTGTATAAAAAAGATGTGCTTTGCTGGGCAAACTGAAGCAACATTGTTCTGTGAGCCCACTGCAGGGGATCTTGCTAAATGGAGAGAGTTGTAATGCTGCTAAATTAGCCAATTAGCCATCCAGTTTGATTTCCAATGCATTCCAATTCCAGCACTTTTCATGTCATGCAGAAGGCACTTTTTAGACGCAGCTCATAGGACGTAATGTCGATATGTCTGTTGACGGTGACTTTCGCGGGAACATTACGTCAGCTCAAACACACTCGGCCCCCCAAGTATGGGGAACAAGCCAATAACTAGCTGACAGGCAGTTTAATGAGCCGATGGGGACCGATGTGTTTAGTGTGCACATTTACGGGGGCATGTTGTTCCTTCATCCAGGGTATTATTTAAATGACTCCTTTCTGGCCCCTGGAACCCCTTGCCCTCCCCACTTTCAGCGCTATTTACAATAAACCCATCAGAGAGCAAGGTCTGGCGAAGGTGGGCTCTGCTCTTCGAACAGTAATCCAGTCAATCCATCTGACAGAGGGTGACGCCGGGTCAGAAGTCTTAGCGCTCTGTGCATTTTTTTTTGCTGAAGCCATAAAATACTTGCTGTAGTATCAATCTGCTCAACAAAAAAAAGGATCGCGTTACTTCCTGTGAAAGAGGAAACCCTACCATACAGTGAGTCTGGATCACGTCGCTTTTCCCCATGAATATGTCATGACAACACAAAAATCTGGCCTTTTTCGACCGGCTCCTGTGCCGATCGCATCGGAGCACGGACACGGCTCGGGGAAAGCACAGGCGGCCCGGACAAAGTGCAGCATCAGCACTGCGGCAAGCTGTGACGTCAGAAATCAATGGGTCTCCGGGACAGCTCCACGTACAGATGTGGACCACCTTTCATTCTTCCCCTCTTCCCCTTCTTTTTCGACCCCCCCTCTCTTTGGTTTTTTAAGTGCTGAGCTGGGATGAAAATGAGACTGGAAGGAACGTGCTGGCCTCAGCTGGAAGCGGTAAAAAAAGAACAGAAAAAAAGCATTTCGAGATAAGAAGGGAGAAACTGTGCTGGATTTTACATTACGGATGAGCAGGAGAAGAGTGCTGGATTGTGCTGGCATTGCTGTAAGCATAAGCGGGATGGTTGGGGGTTGGGGGGTTACAGGGGGGCCACTGAAGGAAACAAAGAGAGGCCTCGTTTTCAACTTCCAAAGGCAAAGGTACGGTGCAAACAGTGAAATCCAATTACTCTTGAAATCACAGATAGAGGAATTTTGTGAACTGCAGCTGGAAAAAAAATGCATGGTACAGCTCAACAGGCTTTTCATTTCCGGAAATACCTGGAGTCCGCTAACGGAATGGGCGGATTCTGCGGTACCGGCAGTCAGGGTGAGGGTTCTGTGCTCGGGCTGCAGGCAGGAAAAAGGTCTCTTTGTCACAATGAACTAATTACTATCAAGATTTCATGGGCATTAGGATCATGACATTGTCATGATGATATAGAATACAAATGAACTGTATTATGACGGGGACGCTAGGGGGACGCCTAGCACCTCCCCCCCTCCGCACCTGCGCTTCCCGGTCACGTCTCCTGACGATTCTGGATCCACGATGGTGGAATGACCTTCCTGTGGAAGTCAGAACAGCTGAGACCCTGGCCACCTTCAAGCGATGACTGAAGACTCACCTCTTCAGGGTGCACCTCTCCCCGTAGTCCGGTTTTTGTTAACTTAGGGACGTAGTTGCTTAGTATTACACATGTCTACTTGTTTATGTATTGTATTAGGCTTAGGCATTATTTTCTGCACTGAGTGCTTTATTGCTACCTTTGAATTGTGGCTACAGATTTACCTACAGGGTCCTAGTTTAACTATGTGGTTGTTCCTAGCACCTAGGAACTGTACTTCCCGCTAGGGTGGCTTTCAGCTAAACTGTTCTTGACTACGGTTAACACTTTGTTGTACGTCGCTCTGGATAAGAGCGTCTGCCAAATGCCTGTAATGTAATGTAATGTATGACCATCACCAAAAACGACAGCTCCCCAAACTTCACATGGGAAGCTTAATATAGTCATGCTCAGGGCTGGACTGGGACAAAAAATAGGCCCTGCCATTTGGCTCTGACCGGCCCATTTTCTGTCGACGGTGGGGGGTGCTACGCGAAAAAAAGCGGAGACCAGTTCGTTTATTTCGCGGACCGGGGGGGGAGGGGGTGCTACGCCAAAAAAAGCGGAGACCAGTTCGTTTATCTCACGGACCGGGGGGGGGGCGCCCCCTTTATATATTTTTTAATTAAATATATATATATATAAAATAATTCTACCGGCCCTACCGGCCCAAAACTAGACCGGCCCAGCGGGAATCTGCCCGGTAGACTATATAGCCAGTCCAGCCCTGGTCATGCTTATATCTGGGAAAGCTGAAGGTAAAATCGCCACCTGATAATGATTTTAAGTGCACCGCATAGTAGCTGCTCTTTACAAACCCATTGCCCTTGACTCTGGCAGTACCCAGGAGGAATACTTGGTGATATTACTCCTCAGCACGCGGAGTGAGCACTCACTAAGGGCTTACGGGCAGATTAAGGGATAACGCTGGAATCCGGCCAGTTACCCTTACGAGGCACATTTTTTTAAATGCGCTTGGTCCAGTCAGACACTTTCAGGGGTCTTCGCTTTCCCCAAGAACAAAGATACTAGGTGGCAGGTATAAGTGAAAAAGCAGTGGCTTCTCGGCTCAACGCTGATGGGGCGCATTAAGGTCCCGCTCAGACGTATCCCACAATGCATCAGCTCACTCAGGCCGTAAAGTCTCGCACCTGGAGGTCTTGTCCCCCAACTCCCCCACCACCCCCCATCTCCGTGAAATCAAATACACTTGAGGAACCTTTGATCTGCTTGAGGTCTGGCTCTCGCCGATCGTGGCCAATGTTCCGCCCAGTCTCCATCCGGCATGTCATGTGACGCGCCGAGTCTCTTAACCCATCGAATCAGCTTAAGCCTTTTGCCGCCAAGGCCGAGGTTTCCAGAGGTCCCGTGATTTGACGCTAATCCCGTTTCAAGTTTCTTGGGGACATTGTGTTTTAGCTGTGCATAATTTCACCATTTTCCATCCTCATTAATGCTCTGCTACCGTTGGCCTGGAGAGTTCTCTAATCCCCCCCTGCAGCAGTGGAGCAGGGGTAGGAGCAGCATCCTCATACCGTCACACATCTGCCCTAATAAAGCGCCGGCCCCTCCGACATGTGTCTCCCGTGTCGAGGCTCACATCAGACAGGTTTTAACGAGCGATGTCTTTTAAAGCGTTAGCGGACCATATGTGATGATGCACAGATGCAGAAACACATACACCCCGTCATGTACAATAATTTCCCAGCGGGGGCTGCTTACTGAAAGATATTAATTCCGTTACGTCCCATTTTGGCGCAGATGCCCCCTTCCCCCTCCAGCTCATTGTTATCACAGGTGGAGCCCAGCGTAGCAGCATTAGAGTGATACCACTCTGACTCCCGTGTCCTAGTCTGGAGCCTCCATTTGGAAATTTGTGTTTTTCTCTCTCCCTTTCCATCCAAAGAGGAAAAGAAAACATTGTGTGGCTGAATGAGTCCCTTGGGACTTATGTCCCCGAGGAAATGTGGGGGCGCAGGGGTTTTTGGGATTGCGTTTGCTTTTTAAAAAAAAATGTCCTCTCTGTTTTGTCCGTTCTTTCCTTTGCCTGTTGACATGCAGTGTACAGTCTGACCAATCAAACAGCTCACCCCCAGTGTTCCATTCCTACTAGGCTGGTTTGAATGGGAGATGAATGACGTGTGGAGTGACGTGTGTCTGTGTATGTGTGTGTGTGTGTGTGTGTGTGTGCTTGCAGTGTGAGTGTTTGAGAGCATGGATGCGATTGTATGTGTGTGTGTTTGTATGTGCAGGGTGAGTGTGCGAGAATACGGATGCGATTGTATGTTTGTGCATGCTGGAGTAGCTCCAGTGGGTATTGGATAGGAAGAAGTCTTAGTGGTCTGAACACTCTGAGATGGTAGTCCCCCTAAACCCACAGAACCTCCTGAAACCAGCGCATCACATCAGCCGCATAACTTTAAGTACCTCAGGAAATGCTCTAACCAAAACTCTTATATGGCCCATATCTTTTTTTATACATTTTTACTTTATTGTCTTCTCTTTTTCTTGTTCTTTGCAGATATCTTGGTTAAAGAATGATGAGTACAAAGTAAGAAAAATAAAATCTGACAAGCTCTATGTTCTGATATAATGATATAATTAATCAGGGCAGAGTGGTTGAAAATGCCGGTGTCAGAGAAACGTCCACAGAAAAAGTGTGAAAGAAAGGCCCTTCGTTTAATCAAGGTCAGGGTGATGTCATGGACCTCATCTGTTTCTCCCAAAACACCAACTTTATGGATGTTCCCCAGCTGTGGGTGAGAAACATTCTCGTTTTTTTTCAAAGAATGACTCACACCCCATGTGGGGGACGGGGTTTTATTTTGCTTATTTACACAGTGCACCTCAAATTTTGACGTGCACCCAGACACGTTTTTGGTCCGTTTTGGTCTCCGATTTCAAGATCAAGGTTCGTATTGAGAACGTGGCACACATACTACGATATAATGTAATCTTTATCATTTATTTTTTTAAGTTGGCAGTTTGAGTGTAAAAAATGAAGGTAAGTATAGGCCGATAGCGTGAGGACATAAAGTTGATTTGGAGGATCTGTCCTCACATCTGCAGGTGAGCAGGATTAATGCACCTCCCGGTCCCACTCCCCCTTCTCCCCCTACAGTCAGAGACTCCGAGTTGTCTGACCTTGGTGTTATCTGGCGCTCGACAACTATGTTTTCCTTGGCCATTTTTGCAGTCTTAGGTAGCCAAGAATACTGAGTGAGCAGGGGAACTGAGAGAGCGCTGCTGAGTGTACTGTGTGTGTGTGTGTGTGTGTGTAAATCATGGCTTCTTTCCACCAGCGGGTGACTTAATCACCCAGCATGCTCAGAGTTTAAACAGATGAATGGCCTACTTTGATCCCTTCAAGGTACATGGCTGCCTCGGCCATCCTGCCTCATTGCTGTGCCGACCTTTTGACCTTCTTAATGAAATCTCAGTATGGCTGCTGCCAATGTCAGGGCCCTGGGGCAGGGAGAGGATTGGGCTCCAATGGCCGTGTCCGGGGTGGAGCAGTCCCTCTGACAGTTTTACTGTTGGACAGATCTTGCAGACCCCTTTAGAAGACAGCCTCCAAAGCAATCACAAACCTGCCTGCTTCTGGGGTGCTTTTGATGTTACAGGTGCTTAACAAATTTACGCCCCCTTCTTCAGCCCAGATCATCTCTTGGACATGGATGTACATGAGGGAAGAATCAATACAGTTCAGTCAATCAATTCAGTCAGTTGAATTCAATCAATCCAGAGAACCAATAAAATGAGTTATACAAAGTGCAACATACAGATAATGAAAAAATAAAAGAAACACCAACATAAAGTGTAACATAAACACCTAATAGGGTTTTGGGCGACCATGAGCCCCCAGAACAGCTTCATTGCACCTTGGCATAGGTTCTACAAGTGTCTGAAACTCTCCTGGAGGGATGCAACACCATTCTTCCATGAGAAATTCCATCATTTGGTGTTTTGTTGATGGTGCTGGTAAATGCTGTCATCCTGGACAGAAATGCTTCACCATAGGATGCAGGGGATCACTCAGAATAGCTTTGTATTTATTGGCATTTACCTTGCCCCCCAAGGGCTTGAGTGGACCTAAACCATGCTAGGAAAATGTATCCCACACCATAACAGTATTTTATACTATGCTGTATTTTATACTCTCACTGGGCCAAGTCAATCACTGCATTTATATTCATGCGCATGCAAAGCATCCCAAGGTTAGCCCGTCATTGTGGCTCAATAAGGCAGAGCCACTGAAATTGTTATTCGTTCAGTGGAGATCAGCGATTCATTTCTGTCACAAGCCCTTGTTATTGCTTATGATTGATTGAATCAAACTGACCAAGAACAAAAGAAGAAAGGGAAAGAGAGCTTGAAAGGATGTGGCCCTTCAAGAATATGAGAGAGAGAGAGAGAGAGAGAGAGAGAGAGAGAGAGAGAGAGAGAGAGAGAGAGAGAGAGAGAGAGAGAGAGAGAGAGAGAGAGAGAGAGAATGGGGGGAATGTGGTCTGAATATCATGCTCAGAGACGATGCACCTGGTTACTCCTTGTCTCTGACCTCCATAATTCCCTACGCTCCCCATAACTCATCCTGAGTTAGGATGATTTGGATAAATAATTACACTTTCCTCCAGCCCCGTCACAGTTATGCAGGTGAGAATGTAACTCTCTGTAAATCCATAACTCTCTGTCAGCGTGTCTGTCGTTTTGACACATCAGTCCATCCTTGGTGAGTTTCTCCTTGGTGAGCCATTGGTTTGTTTCTGCTGCTGTGCTGGGAGCCATAGAGCCTGATTCATTTGTCACAGAGTGGGGGGGCTGGGGGGGCAAGATCTTCAGAGTTAACCCCTTAATTTCCATCCCTTCATGTGTCACTTCTCAATAGAAATCCACATTGTAGTAGATAATTGGGAAAAATGACCTCGAACACATTAGCTTGTGGACTTATAAAAGGACTCATAAACAGTTGTAAACCATCAAGAGATGTTCTTCGAAAGGATTAAGTAAAGTTTAATTTAATGTTCTTCATTGTGTGGTAAACTTAATTGCCTCCTTTGTCAGATAGAGTGCATTTGACCTTGATGGACCTGACCAGAGCGTCATTTAAGGGATTTTATTTATGGAAATGTATTGCATTTTTTTCTGTGGAAGGTGCTTGTGTCTTTGTTTACAATCTGTGCCTCATGTTCCCATTGGCTTAATTAAGTCAGGCATCCATTAGTCAGATAGGAGGAGCTACGAGTGGGTGCTCTGCCGACCCCAAGCATGTGATGGGTACGCCCCTGGGAGTAGTACTGAACTACATTTTGTGCCTGTATGTGTGTGTTTGTGTCTTTGTTTGTGTGTGTGCAAATCTTATGTGTTTGTATTGGGGTGTGTTTGCCAGCTATATACAGGCCACTTATCTGACTTGTCTCTCAAGCTGTGTGTTGAAAACGTGTTTCTTGTTTTTCATGTGTTGTGGGAATGTTGGATTATTGTAGCACTGTCCATCCCTGTTTTTAACTCTGGCAATGTCTGTCCTTTGATGATGGCTGGAGATGTCTCTCTCTCTCTCTCCCTCTCTCTCTCTCTCTCTCTCAGAATGAGACCAGTCCCTCAATGAAACTCAAATCACAGCCACGTTTACAACCTGTGCTTTCTCCCTCTCAATCATTGGCATGTTTCATATTGCTTTCATACTGCACAAGGACACCAGGACAGGCCCCTCTCTTTGTCTCCGCTCTTAAAAGCCACAGTGGTTCTCATCTGCACAGCTTCAAAAGAGACATATAAGGGCCAGTGGGATGGGGCCCGTCAGACCACAGGGCCTTTTCAGGCCCGTCAGCAGAACAGGACCCGATTGCTGTAGTCATGGGACGACGCACTACCCAGATTTGAGGACTCCCAGGGTGCGAGCTTCCAAAACCTCACATTAACGACTGCAATACAGACTGACGTGGACAGATAACCAGCCCGTGAACTCAGCGCTAGAGATGAAGCAGTCACCTGATCCAGGGAACACGTAGTCTCCGGGTGCCCCGCCCCCATTCCTGTTCGGCATCAAACGAACAATTCGCTTTCGCTCTGGTGAAAGGCGAGGTGTGTGGTGGAACGGCAGGGATGTTTTTAACGCGCCTGCCTCGGTTTCTTACATTGTTTCTCTTACAGCAGCTATGGGAAAAAAAGGTTTGAAAATTAAAGACAATGCTCACCCCTAGCTATGGGCAGAATATCAATAGGGATAAGAGTTATGAGCGATTAGTGTTGGAAGATAGGGAAAGCCATGAAGGTTGACCCACTCACCCTTCCTCTTGTGTTTTTTTAAGGAATGTTCATAATTGGTTTCAGCCGTGCTCAAAGACGTCAGTGAGTGAGGTTTTTTTTCTTTATCAATCTCGCATTCATGCTAACTCTACAAACTGGCTGCTCGTACCAGCCAGCCGATGACAAATAGATGGCTCCTTAACGTATCTCCGTTTTTATAAGTGCCCCCTTAAAGTGTCTCAGTCGTTCAAGCAAAGGAATAAGTATTTATTGTAATGCATATAGGATTTGCCTTCATCTATTACCCTATGATATTAAAGCTTAAGCTTTTTGGCTTAATGTTAGATGAAAACTTTCCATGGAGTAGTGGCCATTTTAATGATGGAGTTACTTCATGCGGGCTGTTTGAAGATAATGTGTAGTACACTGAGGCATTTTACATGCTACCTCAGGATAAGTCCGTAATTACAGTGGGAAAACTTCATCTACCAATACTTTTTTTGCCCTCATGAAAACGCATTAAGCGCTTATTTGAAAGGAAAAGTCAGTCCCCCTACTCAATATGTAAGTTGCCTAAATGTTTTTTTGGGTGTCTGTTTTTGGTCCTTTCAAATGGATTGGAATAAGGCAATTTTTCACTTTTGCCATTTATTCATATCATGCCTTCTTTTTATGGCAATCCATGTGTGACCTGTGTGACTCACACGCCCACACCACACAGGTTACATGCTCATATTCACACACGGAGATACGCATGAACACATGTGCCAACTACCAGGGGAAATTAATGTCAGCTGGGATTATAGGTTCCAGATTTGAGACACACACACACACACACTGTGTGTGATCCCTACAGCTCCTCTGATATGCAGAGATGCCTCACACACAGGTAATGTCAGGCTTATAAAAGAGAAGACAGAAATTGGTAGGGTCAGAGGTCAGGAGGGGCAGCTGACCTTTGACCCTGGGTGTCACATGATCAGCAGGCCTTCTGCTTAATCTGATCAGGGCTGCTTAGTTCCTCATAATCATCTGAGATAGAATAGGAGGATGGTTGTCACTGTCAGGCAGGGGCCAATACAGGGCAAAGCGCCCCCTCCTGAGAGACCCAAGTACTGCAACAGTCACACACAATCCTGGTTGTCTGTGTTTCAGCATTGGCATCCAATGTGCCTTATGTACTTCTTCAGCATATCAGCCATACTTCCAAACATTAAGACAAAGCACATGAGCCATGTTCAAGGTTTCACTGTTTCAAATGTGTAGCCTACTTGTAAAATATGCAATCCTTTATTTTGATTATGTTTTCAAAGAGATGGTAAGAGATGGTGCATCATTTAAGTCAATGTTCAGGAAAAGAAAATGTTTGTGATGCAAAAGGCAATGCTGCAGGTGAGGGTAATCAAACAGCTGGTGATTTTACGCCGATGTCTTTGTTTTTGACGAAGCATGGACGTTTATCCTTTTCATTCTGATGCTAAAAAAGTGTCTTTCCAGTCCTAGAATGCAACGTGGAGCGGTCACGCTGTGAGACTCAGTATTACGATCACAACGCGCATGGACTGATGAAGGGAGGCAGCTGAATAACAGAACAAGTAATTTCGGAGAGAGAAAAACACATGTTATTTTAGGCTCTGATTTATAAACTGCTGTACTGGCCTTACTTTTTATCATTCGGGCACTTCCCGTATCCGCAAAGCTCGCAGAGATGGCTGCGCCTCTCTCGGCCGGGACAGGTGATAAATATCCCGCTGAATTCCAGATCCTCCCAATCATGGAGAGTCACCCCGTTTCCTGCTCATGTTACTGCTCCTCAGCCCCAGCCTGAACTGTCTGTGTCACCGTTCCTCTGGGCAGCTTGGATTACACAAAGCGCTGTTGGGTAATATACTGGAGGCTATAGTTCACATTCTATGTCGCTGTGTTGTTTATGAGCTCTATTGGACATCGGATTCCCGTGACCTTCCGTGCTGATTCATTCTCTATTATGGACGTGCATTTAGTATAATCATTCGTTGTCTAATATTTACAGGGGGCATTCGTCATTTCGGTACGATATGTTCTGGAGACCCCCACAAATACAAATGGGGAAATCCTCAAATGCTCTACTGCTCTGCACTACTAATGTACTAATTGTTACGTTTTATTCACAAAGGGGGAGTTGTTCTTAGCATAAGAACAACCGCATTTTAGTACCTTTTGTGAATAGAATGTTCATTATAGTAATTATAATCATGGCATGGATGTGTACATTTAGGTAATAACGGGCCAGGAATGGGGGAGCGCTATCTGAAATGAATTAAAGAGAATCATCCCTGTATTCTGTGGATGCCTCCTACGTTCCGACAATCACCACTCCCCTGTTTTCTTCTTGATCTGTGCTTATTTTTTGCAATTTGTAAGCTAATGTTGTCTCTATTACCTTTGGAATACAGTCATTTAATGATATTTTACTGAACGGTGCGTTGTTATCCATTCCATTCGTGAAAATGTAGGTGAGAGTGGTTCACGATAATTTTTTTGTAAATCTGCTTCATCAACAGCGCCTGCTCTTAAGAGTTTCCTTTTACTCTGTGAAATACCATTAAGGCTTACCAGGCTGTTTCATAAGCATGCTGAGGCATATGAGGTTATCTTTCAAATGACTCACCATGAAGTAAATTGTGGCCAGTTTGTGGATTTCAAAATAAAATGACTGTGTAACGTAAACATATACAGCTGAGGAATGATGACGCTTCTCATGTTCACTCTCGTGAAATGTTAAAACTTTGGCACTGACTCCCTGTCATCATTACATACTCTGTGGCATTCTGAGCAAAGAGTACAGGTCTGGGATCTGGACCAAGTCACAGATTCTATAGACACACAAGATACAAAGCTCTGTATTCTTAACACTGTCTCTCAACCTCTGAAGCCAAAACATTCCAATTTGATGCATCCACTGAAAGCTCATTAAGGGGACGTACCACGGACAATACTCTGGTAACGGACATTTTGTACTATCGTATAGCAATTGAAATTTTAAACTGTAGCTTACTAACTGGAACCTCCTGTAGTTAAGAAGTAGAGAGGACAGAAGGAACACAGGAACTGAGTATCTGGTGAATCTATAAAATCTGTAACCAAATTCTGTAACCCAGCTTTCTCAATCTGTGTACCTGATTGTTTCCTAACCTTGATTACTAGAACAATCTTAAAAGACCACTGGTTTGACAAGGTTTAAGTAAAATGGCAATCCTGTGTTATATAAGCCCTTGAATAGAAAAACTGAATGGGCAGTGCAGGTCAACTTAAGGTATGTCAGTGTGATTGACCCCAGTTTCATCCATTTGGTTGCAGTTTTTCATCTAAATTTTAATGCTATTAGAGCAGGGTAGAAAACAAAGAGGAAACATAAAGCTACAATACTGTACTCAAAGATACACAAACTATGTTGAGTGGTTCAGGCATTTTGGATGTTTCTCTCCATTGGCTTATACAGCCATACAGGTGTTGTGTTGTCCGAGGCAGGGAGGGTGTTCAATTGGAAAGGCATTGGACTTACCAATCACCTGTTTACCTGTGCGGCTAGCAACATTACAGTGGCCCACTGTTAGTCCGCCAGCATTTGGCGGATCGGCTCTACAACGGTCCGCTGTTGGACTGTCGAAGCAAGGCAGTTGAAATGAAGATCAGCTGTTAAGATAAGGAAAAATAATTGGTGACTGGTTCTACTACTGGATCACTGTTGTGCTGATTTTCCGACAGCTGCTGCCGACAGTGGTCTGATTGCTGGGTGTGAATGCATTTCACTGCAGAAAGAGAGTTGTATTATTATTTCCTGGCCAAAATATTTTATCTTCAATTCTGTACACCCTGGCTGACTGCACCTGGGCCACACAGCTGAACACACTGCCTGCATGGCCCCACTGCCTGCTGGGATAAACACAGTTTGTTTGCTGGGGAAGTGACAGGGGGCATGCTTATCCGTATCATGCCCTTAAGCCGTAGCGGCTTTCGCTCCCTGACCTCGACCCCCCCACCCCACCGCTCCCACCACCACGAACCTACTCGAATGTCAGACAGGTCCTGTCAACACGCATCTTAAACATTCAACCTGTGATTGAGCACCCCTCCCCCCCCCCCCCCTCCCTCCCAACCTCCACTTCTGTGGCAGTGAAATAACACCAGGGCGGTATTAGCTTTAATGGTGTTTTCGCGTGTAATCAACCCAACGTCCAAGCTTCAGAAATCAGCTGGGAGATGAATCGGTAGTGAAATCTGCTGGGATATGACCCAGCAATGAAACCGACTCTGAGATGACCAGTAAGAGAAATCGGCTGGGAGTTGACCAGGTATTGAAAGAGCTAGAGACGTTTGACTGAAGGGCATGTAGAGAACAGCACTCTGCCCCATTCGAGCCCAGACTGCATTGAACGCTGTGAGGTTCAGCGGTGTGCAGGACCCAGTCCTCTCACTCGCTGTTCTCATTTATGTTTTTCAAGCTGCCTCAGTAGCTGTACGTTCCGGTGTACGCATGCCACGTGTTTACAAAGTTTAACTTTTGCTTCACGGTTCTCAATGATGCAGCCTGTTGATGCAATTTCCTGTTTTCGTTCTCCTTTGATTTCGATTTTGTAGTCTGCTAAATTGTCTGTGGCCACTAAAATGTACTCCTTAAAATACAGTCTTTAAATTAGGAGAGTGAACATTGATTGAGACATGCCATTTCTCAGTCCAATGACAATTCATTATCAGAGATTGTTATCATTTTGGTTGAGCGGGCCAGTCGAAATCCTCAGTATGATTTATGGTTGTTATCAAATGCATTGATCTTCTCCCACTGTGGAGCTTAAGAGTGGCCACTGGAGCAATCCATATTTAATGACAGGGTCCCATGTGGACTCTCAGTTAGCTTACATTAGGCCTTTGATCAGTGTTACTTGATCAGTGTTATTGTGGCAGTGTTATTTGGTCAGTGTTATTGGAGCAGGGTTATTTGGTCAGTGTTATTGGAGCAGGTGATACTGCCATCTGGGTACTGGTATCACTCAGTCAGCAGATTCTGCAGAGGCACTGTCCTGAGACTCCTCTCGACTTCCCCTCTTCCCCCTGTGTGCCAGCATTCTGATCTCAGCACAGTGTCAATGGCTGCTCTGTTCTGGCATTTTGGCAAATTTGAAGATGCAACTACAAAACCAAACACCCCGGAAAAAAGAAGCAGGAAATACAGAGATTTACAGCGCTACCGCTGCCTCACGACAATTCCCGGTTGGGCTTGATTAAGGTTCTAGGTGAGCCTGTTTTGAGGACCCCGGGCCTTTTAGCTTTCTTTCCCCCCTTACAAAATGTTATTATGAAAGCTACTGGGGATGCTAATCAAGGAGAGTTTAACTCAAGTGGTTTCCAGGTCCCACCTCGGCAATGAAATACCTCCTGTTCAACTTCAACCGAACGTGTAAGATGCAGGGGGAGTAGGAGAGAGAGAGAGGGGTAGAGAGACTGTCCTGCTGCGCGCTGTCCTGCTTTCTTCTCTCCTTTCCTATTACATTCTCATACAGTTACAAATAGAGATAGAAGCATGGAGACAAACACACACACACACATACATATGAGCCATTACTGTGCCATCAGAATTTCTCACTGAACGCAAAGGCCATAAACAACAGTCATAAACTTCTAAAACTGTCTGCCAGGGAGCGGAGTGAGTTGTGTGCCCGTCGCCCCTCGTTCCCTCTCTCGTTTTTTTTTCTTCATCCTTTGAACACAAAATACAAATTGGAAACAAAAGCAACAACCGAAGCAAACGAGAGAAGGAAAAGGCATGGGGGTGGTTGTGATATATTTTTGTCAGCAGCGAATCCCACAAGTAAGAGAAAGAAACAGGGCCTGTGGTGTCATCGTAAAAGCACTTGACTGGGGCAAAAAAACGGATGGATTCCATGCAATAATATTTTATTTGAAAAACCGCTAAAACTTCATACTTATTGTCTGTCGTGAATTTATACAGTGTCTCAACGTCAAACATCGTCTACTACTAGACTGTGCAGTACGACTTGTGCATACATATAGGTTTTAGTGGTTTTTAAGACGGTTTTCTTTCAACATGCATCGGCACTGCAATAGTAAACGTAGTCTTGAGTTTTTTTGCCGTGTGGTCCTGTTGAAAAGAGCTGTGAAAGACAACTCTTTTCAGTACCCCAGGCCCGCGAGTCGCGCAGAAAAGAACCCGACGCCCGTCCCCAACTCATCACTGTCCGCCTTAATTACTGTTTTCCTCCGTCTGATGGGAAATCACAACAGGAGCACGGCTGGCAGCAACCACAGCTCCCTGGGGGGACACACAACTCCTCTCATGAAAAGAACAATTTTAGTTTGGAACCACTTCCGGCCTCAGTTCCTCAAAGAAGAATTTGCCATTTCCAGAACGTAGTCCAAAATATCCTGCAAAGCTGTGGAATAAAGAAGTGCTTGTCTCGTCACCAGAGCAGTCAGGAGTTTGGCTCGGAAAGGATGTATTACACTCATCCACTGTTTTAAAGATCTTCGAGAGCTCCTTTACAACAAAAGCAGTCTAAGTTATGATGTGCAATCTGTACCAAAAGCAATCTAGTTTTGAAACATGTGGAAAGATGTCATATATTAGAAGCATAAAATTGCACATAAACATGTGAATAATGATAGGGTTTTCAGTAAATGGTGAACATTGTTGCATATATTAAACACAGTGACCGCATTATAAAGTGAGTGCACTTCTTTAGAGCCCTGCAATTGTGTGCTTAATGACAGGACTGCAGAAGGGATTTTTTTCTTCGCTAAAAAGTCTTTGCTAAACTTGAGCAGACAAAGTGATTAAAATCTGATGTATATGGCAGGGTAAATGTTGGAACTGGCTTGCCAGAGGAAACCAAGAAATATATATTTGCCATGTGACTGCATGGTGAGGTTATTTAAGTGGTTTTTCCAGCAGATGAAAAATTGCAATCTCCACCCTCCCTCCCTCCCCTTCCCTTCCCCCTTGTGGTGATCAAATCTTCTGGTGGCTCTTAGTCATTACCAAGGCCAATAATGAGCCCACATGGATCTATTGGAAAATTGAAAAGATCATATATCTGTGCCAGAGGAGATTCAAGGCCCAGAAAAAAAAGAACAGATGGGGGCTCTGCCTGCATCTCCTGTGGCCGTCACCAAGGCAACTCCTCCGCTTTGTCAAAGGGGGGAACCAGAACGCTGGGAAGCGGAACCCTATCTGGCCCCCAAAACCGAATCGATGCATGCGCCTTTGTGTGCCTGTGCATGTGCGTGTGCCATGCCTGTACCCCAAAACGTTTTTTAACATTTTTTTATTCAAAACGCACAACAGGCTACAATGCAGCGGCTATTAACAACTAGCACATGGTAACATTTCTCAAATGTGATGTCATACACTATGGATCCATATCAGACCTGTATTTAGAACAATATAAATATGCAATAAATTACAGTGATCATAATATTATCAAGAGTGTAGAAATAAATAAAAAATTGGTTAACCAGATTTACTCTATCTGAAAGTCTAAAATGTGTCATTTTGTAAATGTGAAATATATAAATATAAAATATTATTTACATTTTGCCTAGGATCCTCTGGGACTTCTTCATGGATCCCCAGGGGTGCTCGGACCCATGCGCTTTTTTGATCCCCTGTTTTAGGCTCTGTGCAAATGCCCAAGATGAGGTATGCAGGTTAAAAGGAAACTCCAACGCCTCTGAGATGGAGCCAGAATTCTGGGTTCATAACGGAAGCATGAGGGTGGCGCCAAGCGGACCTTCATTCCAGTTTTAGTTTCAGGTCCTTCATTTACCATTGATCTTGTTCATTTAAAACCTACAGGTTGATATTTTTCTAATATCTATACCTTAGGGTTAAGTTGTGTATGTATGTGTGTGTGTATTTGTGTGTGGGGGTTGTGGGTCTGAGGTTTTGGGTTGGAATGATGTCCTTACGAGCTAAACCACTGTGAACATTCAGCAGCATTAAAAAAGTAAGGATTTGACTTAGATTAAGCCATCTGTCTGTCGCCAGGGCTCAATCCGGCCATTACCTGTGAAATAATCACCGAAAATAATCATAGATGGGACTTAGAATGACTGCCGCCACATCAAGAGTTTCCTTTTTCTGCCTGGATGCCATTACCATGAATTGCTTTTTATCTAAATGTACTCTGAAGTCAGTTCATCAGTCATTATCGTTTTGGTTACCATCTTCTTAACTTCCCCTGACCCCTTTTCCCCACCCTCTGAGCTCTTCCTCTTTTCCCTGTAAAAGATTAAAGGCAGTTTAAATGATTGAACTTGTATCCTGTTGCAAATAATGTGTGAAAGTCTTACCCGTAGTTCACATTGCATAATCCCCCGACCAAACAGTCCGACCGTTCAGCACCATGCCTCAAATCAGAACGGTGAAAGACAATCCCACTGTCCCTCAGGGATTGGCAGCGTTCTTTACAGTGGATAGCATGGATAGCCATTTAATCATGTAGTTGTTTGAAATTGAGTGGTTATTCCACAGCACTGTGTGTAGAGGGAAGGCATGGAAAGTGCCCCATTAGCCTCTGCAGCCAGTCGCTCGGGAGAGATAAATGTAGAGATCAATAATTCAGATCCTGTGACTCTCTGTGAACCGTACAAAAACAAACAATTTGCAGCACTTAGAAATAGAACACCCTTCAAGATGACAGAACTTTTGTGTTTTCAATCCCAACATCCACATCAGTGTAGGAGTTTGTTATTTGAAACGACCACTCTGGAATGCAATGCGCTCAAACTGTCATTTTCCATTTTTTTGTGCCTATGTTCTGTCCTTGGCCAAACTACATGGGATGGATCCATACAACCTTTAATCCCAGACTTGTTCAGTCGTCCACCCGTTTATAATAAAGTTACCAAAAAAGCAAACTAAAAAACTAAAACATGGCACGTCGAACAACGTCACGCACGATGCAGTTGCTCCCCCAAACTAGAGGAGTTAAGGAAATCCTATTCCAGCTAACGCATAAGGTCAGCCAAGGTGTTTCTCCCATTTATTTTTCTAACCAATGTAAATCTTTCCAGGAGAACTCTCCCTTTGAATCCCGTAGGAGAATTAAACGGGCAAGACCTCCCAGGCCCAAGCCTTGCCCTAAATCTGTGTCCAAACGCAATTGGGTCCACCTGCGAATGGAGTCGGCTGGGAGCTCCCAGAGTCCCCATACTGACCTCATCTCCAGAGCCACTTCTGAGCTCTAAAATGTGAGCTGCTTTATTTCATTGTGGAGCAAAGCACATATTAAACAAGGGCCACAAATCAAATCCCCACCTCTGGCACTTGTGGCAATTAGCAACCTTAGAGGGAAAGCAAGAAGAGAAAAAAGAAAACAGCCCGCTCTAAATAATGTCTGCTGTGCCCTGGGTGGTCAAATTAGTTTCTGCCACAGGCACTTAATTGTTAGATATTTTAATTATTCAAGTAGTTGCATGAAATTCATGGGATTACACTGTAGGTATGCCTGCGTTCAGTGTGCGTGCATATGTAGCACATTTTATTTCCATTACACATTTATTTATGTTTTATTAATTGTACTTATCAAGCCCTTCTATTCACTTTTTTTCTCCAAATATTCCACAACATTCTATGCCTCCAATTTATTCCCCTTAATCTCCCTTTCTCCATCCCCATCTGTTTCCCCCTCTCATCTCATTTAGCGCTCCCTCTCTCACTCTCTCGCTCGCTTGCTCCTTCCCTCTCTTTCGCTCTCTCTCTCCTAAAATGGTTTGATGTTTTAATCATGTCCATCTGTGAGCCACAGATGAAAGAGAAAAGACTTGCAGTAATGTAGTTCTGAGACAGCGAGAGGAGGAAACCCAACTCTGAAGCATGTCTGCAGCTCTCCAGCCCGGTGTCATTATGGTCCTTATGACATGTTTACCCACCTTTTGTTGCTCCACCAAATATTTGTACCCTATACCGTGGTACCTAACATACCTGCCTGCCTGGATAATCAGCTTAAATGCAGTAAGAGATGAGAGGTTCAAATGTGTGGAATTTGACTTGGGGTGGGGGTGGGGAGAGAATGTTAAAGAGAATGCAATTTTTCTGTTGGTCTTGGCCCCAAATGATGTTAGCACTGAATCAACTTTTGAGCCATGACATTTTGAGAAGAGAATTCCTTTGGAATCTTCTGCTAATTTAATCAAATATTCCAGGTAATAGACTGTAACATATCTGATTGTAGCTGTTAGGAGTCTCCCGACCATCTTGAAACTGTAAACAGAAATCAATATAAACTAACAAATCGACTTTTTAAAATATATTTTGTATTTGTATTTGTATTCATGACTATGAATTCATGACCCAACTTATTCTGGTGCTGGTGAAAAGGTCAGTCAGAGGTCTGTTTGTGTTTTCAAAGTCCAGGCAAGCACCGAGCTTGATGGAAGTGGTTAGAAGCAGTTTTCACATCCAGAAGACAGTGTCTTATAATGATGTTCTGGCCCACATAACATCATGTGGAGTCTTTCCTTTGGAAAAGGGTAAGGAATGTGTGATATGATGGATGGACACGAATTCGGCTTTTGACGTACCATATATGTGATGTTTTACAGAGATGCTAGAATGTGGATTCATTTTAATGACTTCATGGCTTCAAAGGAACGCCTCACAGATCTGGAATAACGCTCAAATGATGTCATACAGATCCCATTGGTCCAGGGGACACATACCGCGAGACTGGTGGTTCATTCTCTGTCACTGGAAACAACACCCTGTTTGTTTGCTGGTGGTTTGCAAAGTCGAAACCGATGATTTTGCATCTGCATCTTACTTCCAGCAAATGCTTTGCCCCTCACTGTGAAAAAACGTATAATAAACAAAAACTTATGAAGCGTGACGTGGAGTTACCTTATCAGAGAACAATTCTGCACAGAATCCTCAGTGCGGGTGATGGATGAGTCTCAGGGGAGAGGAGGCTTTTATTTTGAAATGTAGCTCTTTTTACGAGGTGACATCAGAGCATTTTAACAGGGTACTACAAGGGGAGGCCCCATTTGTTCTTTTATATCTCAGCAGAACAGAGATTTATGTTTACTGCAACATGTCAGGAGTGTTGGTTTGTGCTGCAGAGCAGAGGACGTTGGGATTGGGATTTTGTTTTCTGCTGTGGGATGTAATATGTGGTTTCAAGGTCACCTCCCTTTACGATGGAAAGCTGAAAGTCATCATTCTGCCTGGCTGGTCATGCCCCAGAATTATTATTTAAGTTCTTATGGGCAATCACCCATAATTGTCTTTGGAAAGGATCGTTAACACACATTCCATTTATATCATTGCACTCTAGTTTGGGGAGGACGGTAGCAACAACATACTTGGACGTTAGTGTAATTACTAGTTTTGCCTGTCGCAAATGGATTATTTCTCGCCTCCGCCCAGTTTAGTAGTTTAATGGTGGGCAATAAAGGCGTTTGCGTCAATGTGGTTTGGGCACCGCAGTGGAGCGTGGGCCAATAAAAACATTAAGCACTGTACAAGTTTTGTGTGTGATAATTTGTTTGCGTTTTATCCCACCCAGATTACACTTTAACTCAAACAAATGGTGTTATATGCTGGTCTGGTGCCATTATTAATGCACACATATGAACAGATAGGGCAGACATTCAAGAAATCCCCCATCACACAAGACAGCTTTGTGGATATTCTGAGGTAAATTGTTCCATAAACAAATATTTGAATCCATATTCAACTGAAGCAGAACAAAGTATTGAAGCTTTGCATTTGTAAGGAGTGATTCTAGGACTGTCCCCGACTAAAACAAATTTTGGTCGACCAACAGTCATCTGTTTTTTTTTTTTGATTGGTCGAAACTTTTTTTATATATGACACACCATATTTGTTTGAGTAAATGCAACTATATGCACACTGTGCTTGTCTCGTGTTTTATAACTTTCTTAAGTGAATGACACAAATAAAAGTAACAATAGGCTAATGACTTTATGGAGCCGGAGTTCTGTTCCGAGTCTCCTCTTCATGCTGCCCTTGCAGATTCTGCCATTGCGCTTGTGAAGTTGCGGTATGGCCACATAATAGGCTGATGCTTTTATTTGACCACAACCATAACACATTCTAATGCGTAGGCTATGTTTTATTTAATTAACCAGGTTGGTCTCATTGGGATTTAAAATCTCTTTAGCAAAGAAATAGGCTAACAAACGAATGATCACACAAGCTGAACATAAAGTGGCTATAGCCTATGGAAAATAACTTACTTGAGTCGGAGACCATCCGATGGCCTACTTCCCCAGTCGTTTCATGTTATGGCACAGGAACACTAGCTTGTCCACATTTTTTGGCAAAAGGCTGCTCCTCGTTTTATTAACGATAAACCCCACCCCAAATTGTGTAAGATACAGGTTTAAAAATATATATCTGCATTTATGTATGCGCACTGGTTTTTGTTATATTGAATATTGAACTTTCACTACAGTCAAATGGAGAAAATAATGAAATGGCATATCACACCGTAATACCGCCAGCATTGCAGAGGTTGGAGAGACAGAGCTTATAGGAGAGGAGACCTTTTGAGCTGAGCATCACAAGTGCATCAATGGAACATGGTTAATACAGTTAATAAGCATGTTTTAATACAGGATGCTTAGATGAAAACACATAGACTACTAAACTAAACTAAACTAAACTTACTTATCCTGGACAACTACAGTAAGCTATATCAGTTTCCTCCCAAGAAGCGTTTTCTGTATTTGTATACATATCCAAATCTTATACCCGTAAAAGTAATAATCAAAATAATGAAGCAAGAGAAATCTGAAACAATGTTTATTGAATAATCAGAATTGTTAAAATAATCTTCAAAGAGGCTTTGTCAGCAAGCAGGGGCCAGGCCTACTCAGATAGAGCAGGGGTCAGAACAGATGAGTTGCCCGCAGGCCTGTTCTAAAATAACACAACTCACCAGTGAGCTGCGTCTAAAAGTGTTGAATATTGATATTATCTGTTTCCCACCTTGTTAAGTCATTGTTGATAATTATTGTGAGAAATCATGATCAGTGTCTTCACATAGATGAGTATCATTTATCATTAATAATAATATATTAGTTAATTAGTTATTTCAGAAGAGTGTATCAAACTGGTAATGACTGATGAAGTTCAGTTTCAAAAAGGTTGGTGACCCCTGAGATAGAGTATACTGTATGTGACAGGCATACGGTAGAGGCATGCTTCAAATGAGGCCTAATGCTGATGTTGTGAAAACCCAAACCATGGCTTGGCCAGTGGATGGTGGGATGGTACAAGAATGGATGAGATACACAAACAGGACAAATCATGGTGGTCTGCTGATTTTATTTAGATATGTTAGAGAAGGACTGGCCAGAACTGGGTCTGCTGTTTTTTGTTTTCACAGCAACCAATTTAGGCCCAAGAAAACCAGGTGAGATTAGTTATCTGGTTAATAATCTGCTTTAATTGATCAATAAGTAACAATGAAAATCAGCAGACTCACAGCCCTCCAGGACCAGGGTTGGCTACCACTGTGCTAAAGGGTCCAAAGCTTTCTTCCCTTTCTCAACACATATTTGAGTTCTCCCTGCATATGGAAGAGTGCCGGGGCTTGTCCAAGCTGGCACCTTCTGTAATGAATGTACTGTTGAGCCAAGGGGTATAGTGCCCACTGCTGTTGCATGTGAGATCAGGTGCCAACGAGGTTGTGTATGGGGGTTGGTGAAGCCGGGGGGGAGGGCTGCTCGGAATCAGGATCCGGAAAAACAGGAAGGGGGTCTGGTTCCATTCCACCACTCCTGTGATGGTGCAAGCTGTTGCACTGTACCCCAATATCCTCTTTCTCCCTCTCTCTCTCTGCCTTTCCATGTCTATCTTTTGCTCCCTTTGTCCCTCACTCTATCCCTCTCTCTTTCTGTTTCCCTATTTTCATTTCTATCTCTAGTTCCTGTTGTCCCTCTTTCTCTCTTTATCGCCTTCCTTCTATTTCTGTCCTCTGACAGTTTCAGGTTTTAAGCTGTAGATTGTCAGGTGAGCGCGAGTAGTCCATAGGGAGCTCAGTGCAGAGCTCGCGCAGACAGATGCATCTGAGGCAGCAAGGATGCACCGCAGGCTCTGAATTGATATATTCTGCCATGGAACGGTGAGGCCATGCTGAAACTATCCCCACACCAGATGTACCTAACAGGAAAGTTGCATGTGGTGAGCAGAGTCAACCCTTTTATCTGCCTCTGTGGGATCAGCAAGCAGTCTATTCAGGTGGTCAATTCCTCCCATTCATAAAAATTGAATACCGCATATGAAAACTATGGGTCAGTAGACTTGATATGTTAAGAGATAATGTTACTGTCCATAATGCCTAATAAAAACCTATGAGGCTATCGGTGGTGGTGATTTAAAAGACGACGTTAGGAAAATGTAGGGATGACCGAGGTGGCTTCCGATGTGTGCTCTGGCGGTCCTCCCAGTTTGTTTAAGGCACGGGCGCACAACTCCTGGAGAGCCGGTGTGTATTCAGATTTTTGTTTCCACCAATTATTCTGGCTTAATTTTCTGTATACACCAGTGCTGATTCACTCCTATATCAGATACAAATATTGTTGCTGTCGGAAGACATGAATAGATAACGGTTACTCCCCTATAAGTGTACTGGAGGTTTCACCACTCTAGGACCAATGAAAGATACTCAACATAGCTTGTAATTAAAACTATTAAGTCCAGTGCCTATCTATTCTGTCTGTCAAAACCTCGTATTTCCACTGATGCTGCTGCTGGATTCTGACAGCTGGAGGGCTGTCTTTCACAGCTCATGGGCAACTTCATCTGAGGTTCTGCTGCCCTTTCCATTTGTAATGTCTTTATAGAAAAAAGAAATTCTGTGTAAATCGAAACCTGCTGTTAAAACGTTGTATTTGATTGAATTAAAACAAATTATTTAGCTTTAAGTGAACTAACGTTAGCTATCGATAGATATAATATGGTGAATAGCAATTGGTTTAAAAACACTCCCACGATTTCTCCTTAATTCAAAATAAACGGTCTATAGCTGGACTTGTGATGCATTTTTGGGGAAGATTAAACACACTCCCGATTAAACAACAGCAGCGATAAACACAGCATTGTTTGCCAGCCAGTAGCTAACGTAACGTTACCTAACGTTAGCTGAATAGCACTGCCATTGATTGATTTCTGACAAGCTAGATAGCTAGCTAACGTTAGCTACCTCTAGCTGGACTAACGTTAGCCTACATTTTACATTGTAGGTATTTAGCAAACGCTCTTATCCAAAGCGACTTACAAAATATGCATTTAAACATGTAAGATTAATCATGGTTAGTGCAAGAGATCAGTGTAGTAACTGCAGTAGACATCATTGTTGGCAGCTGCACACCGTGCCCATAACAAAGACAGGTAGAAATCGAGCTAGTTAATGTACATCAAACTTCTGATTCTGATTGACGAGCTAGCGAACTTAAAAGGCTCATGGCAGTAATGTTAATACCAACAGTTCACATTCTATTAGTTTGATACCTATTTCTAATGTAAGCAACAAAACAAAGCCTCGGTGCATTCTCCCTGGCCCTTCCTTTGCCTTTCATTGCGGTTGTTTTGTCTCCGAAGAGCTTGCTGAAACCTCCTTTGGTGGCAGGTTTGTTCGTTTTCGTCTGGATCTTTTTAGCGCTCTGAGACGCCGTTGCTTCGCCCCTTCCCTGGGAAAAGAATGAGTGCCAATAAACAGACAGGTCCATTGGAAATACGGTTAAAACCACCTATCTCCACAGTTAGATGTAAGCAAACCTCGTAACTCCAGTTTAAGGACTATTTAATCAAATTTCAGTTATGAAGTTACTCTGACTTCTAGCATCGTTTTGAGTAAATTCATGAATTTTTGTAATATGTTTATAAATGTTGAAATGGGGAAGTTTTTTCTATCCTGAAAAGTTTCCATTTTGGAGATACGATGTTTTCTTCCGACAGCGACGATATGCTTTTGCCAAGGATATGTGCAGTTTGCAGCTGTAGCTCATGGCTCTATTAAAAATGTCAGATCAAATAAATGTTTGGCTAATTAAATAATTTAAAGCAGAAGTTGGCATGAAATCCAGAAACAAATTGGCTCCGGTTGTGCACCTCTGGTTTAAGGAGACCCTTGCCACTCCTATCAAAGCTTGTTCCCCCTTACCCAGGTCTGAAAGCGCCCCACGTGGTGCCTCTCACCGCTGCTCTCTGTGATGGAACAATGTCCTCACTGTGTAAAAACAGGGGGGGGCTAATTTCTGCCCAGCCCCCCATAGGGAGCCCTCTGCAGCTTTAGCACAATTCCAGACCACTGTCTTCCACATAGAAAACCTCAGGACACCAGATGATAGCATGTTCCCAGTACGAGATCTGCTTCCCAGACAGATAAAAGTGGTCCCACTGAGGCCACGAACAGCCAGGGTGTTTTGCTGAGATGTCTAAAAGTTCCCCAGCCTACAGCTTTGTTAGCCGAGTGCAGCTGATGCTGTATATTTAGTTGTTTTTTTGCGGGGGGGGTTGAATATATAAATCCCTGTACACATTACACATGGCTCCCCCCCCCAGTAAGATCCAGATCCGTCAAAGGGAGAGTAAATAAAACCATGAATCATGGGAAAAACTTATATCATGGAGCATCCGGAGATGAAATAAGCAGAAGGGCTGCTCTTGCTGTGCATTGATGGTGTGAGCTGGCTCAGCTTCCCCTATTGGTATATTCATGGCCTTGTGATGCAATTCACCTGAAGAAAGAATGTGTGGGTGTGTGTCTGCATATGTGCATTTGAGTGTGTCTGCCTGTGTGAGTCTGTTTGAGTGTTTGTTTAAGTGAGTATAGGCTGGCAGATCTTGTGCTGGTCAGTTTTTCTACACTTCGGCACCATCGACCTCAGGCAGTTTTGTTTGGCAGAGACACCTCCTTTGATTGGGTGGCTCCATCGCAGTCTCTGTGAGACTTGTTTATTTGAATAAAGGTTTTTCGATTCAAGTTCAATCCAAATAAGGGCTACCCTTCCATTTAACTCTGTGCTGAGGGTTTACAGCCAGTGGTTTTGGCTCTTCACCTTGAGGTGACCCACTGAGGCATCCATGCCATGTTGCATGGATTTTTAGTTTTTTTTAAGTTTACATGGGCTCAGGTGCAGTGGACCATATCATGGTTGGTCTTGGATTCACCCTCAATGCAAACGTTTATCAACACATTTTCTAATATGAGCAGGTGGTGACTAAATAAATGTTTGATCTGTCACACTGCAGAGCCTATCAGTGGTTGCTATAATTTCCTTTCAGTTATCTCTGCCATGGCTAACATTTAATAATCATGAAATGAAGACCTTAATGAAGAACAAGCGTGAACATGAATACTATCAAAGAGCATATCAGCATTTCATAAATCATTTGTAAGAGACTATTTGTGGGTAAAAATAACACGTAAGGCTGATGGGAGATGATGGCTGACCTGCAGTGAACCCCTGGCTGCAGTTCACCCCTCTTGTTTTATGAGGGGCCAGGCCAAGCTGATAGGCTGACTGGGTTCCCAGCGTATCTCACTCTGGTCCGAGTCCTGTCAACTAAAGCGTAGCAGAGGCATAGCAACAATTGGCAACCAGCCGTGAGAGCCAACGGTCCTTCTTTCTTTAACTTTTTAACTTTAAAATGGAAAAATAATCTGGCAACACAGCGAACAGGAAAGTGCAGAGAGCTGAGCTGCAGGGAGTAGCCCCTGTCCCCTTTGAGGGATATTTCATCCTGGATCCACAGAGAGCCCACTGCAGTCAGGAAGCCAGGGAGACCAGAGGAGGATCACGGCCCTTACTTGGCCAGGTTTCACAGCCACAAGTTCTTACAAGAAAATATGACTTTTGTTAGCTGCTGTAAACAGTATCAAACATCAAAGATGCTTTGTATATAATCACAGCATGTGTGCCTTTGTTAGCCATGATCACGGCAAGGTGAATTCGACACCAGCCTTGCGAGAGGAGAGGTCTATGCAAGCAACTGGAGACCGGTTTACAACGTGTTAGTGGAACAGGTCACGGTTAGAGTGAGGTCATCATACAGGGTCAGAGGTCAGTGCATTAGCCTTTTCTGCCACTTGAACCCTACTGAATAAACAGCACTGAATTAAATCCCATTTCTTCTCTTCTGACACGTCCACATCAAAATGGGAATTCAAACTGAGGATTTGATCCGCCCTCTGCCGGGTGCCCTTTACTGATCCTTGATCCTTGGCGAAAGGCCTGTCTTTAGTCAGAAAACTATCTGGCCCTACGAAAGGTCTGGCTTGAAGCTACTATGGGAACTGCTTCACTCGATCGACCTATGGGTGGTTTGTGTGAAATATACACACCTTGTGGAAGACGTGTTTTTAATTTTCACTGGCCAATACAGGGTCAAAGTCAAGTTCTGTATTCAGGTTTGAGGGATTGAGTTCTGGCTCAGAGGTTGAGGTTTTGAGATCTGGCGTTCAAGGTTTGGGGATTGAGATCTATGCCTCAACTCTGAGAGTTTGAGATCTGGCTTCATTGTTGATGGTTTGAGATTGTTGTGATTGTTGTGTCTGGTGAAATTCTATATTGTGAGCATCATCTGCCTGGCATGCAAGGTTTGTGCCAGGATTCAATTCAAGCCAATTGTCTTTCCAGGGGAAATATCAGAGCTACAACCAGGCCAGATGCACTGGCAGCGATACGTAGGTTCGACTTTGTAAAATAAATTAGAATAGCATTGCTGTCATCAGATCAGATCATGGGATTTTGTGAGCATTTCTTACTCAATTTCACAGACTTCACAATAGTGGGCAGTAATTAATTTGATTTGTCATAGAATTGTGTCATCTTATACACTCCAGTGAAACCATATTCACTCAGTACACATTTCATGTCAATAGGTGGTCATCTTTTTGTTTTTTTCCAATGTGTTGGAGTGGTTCTAATTTTCTGTCATTACATTTTGTGTGCTTCCATGTCTCAATCAAACAGCATGCAAATGCTTCACTGATCACTAGTAACCCATTGGCTCAGTGTGTACAGAGAGCAATTTGCAATGCTGTGGTTGTGGAGAGCCTGAGGACATATCATAATGCTCAATGCACAGGACCAGCTGTTGCATTGTAGAAGGTATAACATGCCATGCTGGGATAACAAAAGTTTGTATATTCAGGAGATGGGCCTACAGTACAGCACAGTGATAAGGACACAGATAGTTATAGACAAGTTATGGGAAGGCTGACTAGGGGAGGGTATGGGGCAGGTGGGGGGAGCAGTACTTTTTCCTGGGTGCTGTGTGTCTGAAACAGATCCGCTCCTCTGACATTACATTGCCTTTTGTAGAGATATAGGATGTCAAATTTAAACAGCAGTAAAGATGGAGAGACTGCATTGCACTTGACCTGAACTTGCTCATAAACACAGGCCATCCCCCCCATGGTTAAGGAAGATGTACCTTCTGCTCATCCCCCGCCCTTCCCCTGTACCCACTGTCCCAGGCAGGGGGGTCTGGCTTCTCTCAACCCTGTGCTAAATAAACCCATCCGTCTCTTTAAGACTGTATCACCAACTAGTCTCAAGGTTTCTGTTTTAAATGGTGGAAGATTTCTACTACCCACACACGGTGTACTAACCTGGTTGCATCCCTTCATATCATGACGGTCAGATGTCAACCTATCAATGGCAAGGATGATAATATGGCTGGCCTACGGGTGTAACCCACACACTGATCCACACTTCCTCTGTCCCTCCAGCCAGCATAGCAGCTCATTGGCTCCCCGCATCTTTGGAGATGCCCGATTAATTTTTTTCTGAGCCATCTGGAGATCACAGCTGTATAGGACCTGTGTCTTCTGTGAGGTCATCACTAACTTGAATTAAACATTTTTGGCCATGTACGTACGTCTTTTTTTCAAATGGAAGATATTACATTTAATATTTGTGATGGTCATTATTGTACATTTTTTGATCATTTTAATGTTTATGTTTGATATACATATCTTCACATGTGTTGACCTATGCTATGTGTTGAACTTGTGTGTGAGGGAGCATTGGGTCACATAGATGCACATAGACCAGGTAGATGTGACAGTACTACCAGACTCCAGATGGAATTTCTAAAATCCCATAGCACAACTGATGAGCTTATCCAAATAAACCTGTCCTGTACTATATTTTGGAAATAGTTCTCTTGCTTCTTCAAGTAGGAAAATGACAGAGGGCAGTTAGTTTAATCTTGATGTGAGCACTAAATCCATTTTGCAGCAGCAGTTGAGTAAGCCTGCATTAATTATGGCTGGTCTTCAATCCCAGCAGCCTCACCATTTGTGTAGATGCTGGCACATCCAAACCGTCAGCGATGATGCATTACAGTACATTTATATTGCAGTACCATCACTATTAAACTTGCATAAATCACAGACAAGATTTTTAATAGTTCTGCAAAATCATGCTATCAGCTATCCAAATCATGTTTGACATCCAGTACCACCAGAACTAGTTAAACATACTTTTCTCAGGGAACATTGCATAAATCTCAATATGACCAAACACAGTTTATAAATGAGAAGTGTCAATAGTCAATGATAAACTTTACTAACACTCACAATATACTATGATATTATGTATGTCTGTATAGCTGCTAGGTTTTTACTCTGTTTTTTAAATATATTTATCTTGTATTTATTATTCATTATACTGTGATGTCCTGTATGTCTTGTGTGTTCTTTCACTGCCTCCTGTATCATTGCTGCTGTGACAAACCAAATTTCCCCGGTATTAATAAAGGCTATCTTATCTTATCTTATTACTAAATATAAAACATGTAGTGGAGAATCAAGGTCTACTGCACCGTACACTGTGTTGTGCTGCTCCATGTTCCACCACACCCCCCCCTTCACCTTCCTGTGTAAACAGGCCAATCTCCCAGCACGCACTGGGCTCCCCCCTCCCCATAGCGGATGGCCCAGCCTCGTATGGGCATCGCGCCCGCCCCCTCCCTTCCGCCTCTGTCAAGCAGGAGCCAGATGGACTCGTGCGCTGGCACGGATTTGTGGGGGTGTCCCCGTGTGAGTGCTGGTAGTGCATAACTGGAGCCATGGAAGAGACAACGATGTCAGTGGATAGATACGAGCAAGCAGGGCTGTTTGTTTGGTCAAGGGAAAAAAACGTTTCTCGTTTTTCCAGGGAGCCTGCCAGCCCGTCAGGGTGGAACTTCTCAAAACTTTTCAGAATGTCACAAATGCGCCGCGCTGATAGTGCAGGACGTTTGCAGGACTTTGTTTACCGTTACAGCCTGTACTGTGCATGTTTTTGCTCAGTGTTGTCTGTGTGTTGACCTACGGGGGGAGTTGTTGTGAGGGGGCGAAACTGTGAGGATGATGATCCTTACAATTTACTATTTACTATTTTGTCCTGGCAGATGCATTTTTCCAAAGTGACTTACAAGAGTGCATTAAAGCTAGAGATAGAGATTCCTCGCTAGAGCTATTGAACATTAATAGCCAACAATTGTCGTCCTCGAAATTCATGCCAAAAAACCTGATGTTGTCATCCACACGTCCTCACATTTACGGTGTCTGATGTCTTTCCCTAAAGGTGACAGCGACCGACGCGGACGGAGGTTCTTTCGGCACCATCTCGTACTCCATCGGGTCGGGGATCGGCACCGTGACCCCCACTCAGTTCACCATCAACAAGGAGACGGGCCAGATCTGCACCAGCATGGCGCTGGACCGGGACCAGGGCCCAGCCAGCTACGATTTCACCGTCACAGCGGTGGATGGGGTGAGCATGAGAAGACGCCCCACTCCATCACTGGCAGAGCATGTCGGGCCGAACATTTAAATGACCGTATTTTATGAGTGTTGCTCTTATGGCGGATGTTGGGGTGAACAGCTCTGTGAAGCGGTCAGCAGTCAATGGGAGGCCTTTCATTACATAAATCAAGTAAAGGCGACCAAACGGGGCTGCCTGGCTGGCCTCTTCGAGCAATAACATTAAAATGTGACGGGTAAAAATGATTGGAAATGTTAAAGCAATCAGAGGGAGAAAATGCCTTGAAGACTGCCAAATGGTAATATTAATACCTCACAGTGTTGACCCCCACCAGCCACCCCCTTCCCCCAGCCCTGAGTGTCATTGGTATCTATTTAAATGAAAAGCCAATGAACCTAATCGTTCCCAGGAGGGTGTTGTCCACCCTCATCCTCACTGAAGGACAGATTGCCCCTTTGCTGTCCCCCTGGGAGCCATATCCCTCCAAAGCCACACTATCACTCCCAGGCTGTCCTCTGAACATGTGAGCATCTCACGGATGGAATCCACTGGTAGTTTATTCCCTTCAATTATTAATGGCGTTGTAAGCTCTGCTTTCAAATGCTGCCTGATGAGTGCAAACCGTTTAACCCAGTGATATTTAGAGGGCTCCTCGTTGTGTCCATGTGCCTCTGTGTGTGTGTGTGTGTATGTGTATTTAAATTGATTCCCCTAGCCAGCATTATATACACAGCACATACAAGAGAAGGTTCAAGCTTGGAATTATATTTATTTAAATTTGTGTGTTAAACCTATTAAATCTAAATTAGGCGTTTTCACACCACAAAGCCAAAAATGTGACCTACTCTGGTAAATGAGGTACATTTCATATTTTAAGGCTTGAACTGTATTTCTTTGAATTCTTGAACTCTGTAATTTCATGAAATTTGACATCTGGACAAGTGCTTCCTTTCTCTGGAGTCAATCACAACTTATCCCAGGGTGATGGAATTGAAAATAAGTGAATTGCATTTTTGTCTTCTTCCTCCTCAGGGAGGCCTGAATTCAGTTGCCTATGTGACAGTGCAGCTGCAGGACATCAATGACAACAGGCCCACCTTCTACCCTGTGCACTATGCTGTCAGCCTGAGCACACAGAGCACGCCCGGGACCTCTGTCGCCAGGGTTATGGCCTATGACCCCGATGCAGGGGAAAATGGGAGGGTGACGTACCGTACGCTCCCAGGCGGCAGCTCCTCCTACTTCACCCTCAACAAGGACACAGGTTTGTGCAGCCATTTTAGAGGAAATGCCTCAAAATGTGCTCTCGTTAACAGTAAATGTTACAAAATGGACATTCACATATTCATGTCATCTCAATATTTGAATTTCTTTTTACGTAGAAATACTGTAGGTGTTCCTACTATGTCTGGCGAGTGATGACGTGTAACATTTATGCTATGTTAGAACCATAAGTAACTGTTCCATATAATGACGAGAACATGCCATTCAGCCCCTTCTACCTGCGGTCTAGAGAGTATCCAGCACGGAGTTATGCCATGGGTCTAATATATGCCATTTAGCAGACGCTTTTATCCAAAGCAACTTACAGTAGTGAATGCATATATTTTTCAGTATATGTGGTCCCAATGGGAATCAAACACACAACCTAAGCATTGCCAACGCCATGCTGTACCTACTGAGCCACATAGAACCACTACCTCTACTACATGTCCTGGCAAGCTGTTCCATGAATTGACAACTCTCTGTGTAAAAAATATACTTCCTGGGGCCTCCGATAGCATATCGGTCTAACGCACCCGTGGTTCAAAACCCAACTGTACCAGACTGGCCCTGGTGGGGAGCCCCGATCGGGGGTGGCGTTTGGCTGTCTGCTGCGGGAGGGAGGGGAGGGTGAACCTGCACGAAGTTGCTGAGAAGCGTGTAAGGGTGACTGCAGAACACTATCAAAAAAATATATATATATCCACCTATGCCCCCTAGTTCTACTGACAGAACTCAACCTGAAAAATATTTTGTAGTTCACTTTCTTATTCCCTTTCATGAATCTGAATGATGAATTTAAAAACCTCAATCAAATCACCCCTATTCTCTTTCTGTATCCACTTCACACTATTTGGTGGGATTTGAGCTCACTAAGAATTAGGTTTCTTCTATGTCCAAACTTCAACAACATGGTGCTCTGTCTCTTCCCAGGTGTGATCTCTCTGTCTCGCTCGCTCCATGGGAAGGCCAACTCAGTCATCCCCATGGTGGTCATGGCTCAGGACGGTGGCGGGCTCACTGCCCCGGTCAATGCCAGGGTCAACATCAGTGTGGTGGCGGGCTCAGTGGCACCCCCTGTGTTTGAGCAGGTGCAGTACTTCTTCACTGTATCCGAGGATGTTCTGCGGGGCACAGAGGTGGGCGTGGTGAAGGCGAACGGTCGAAGCGGTGAGTGCGCCAGCCGATGATGCCCTGATTCACACATTCATTACCTGAGCCAATCACACCTCAGTGACCTAAGCCAAGCAAACCTCAATGACCTGAGCCAATCACATGTCAGTTACCTGAACCAAGCACACCTCCATTACCTGAGCCACACTTCAGTGACCTGAGCCAAGTACACCTCTGTTACTGAGCCAATCACACTTCAGTAACCTGTCAATCACATGTCAGTGACCAGGCCTGTTGTTCTACAGACCTGTATGATTCTATGGAAGAAAGCTTCACTTGACTACTTTTTTTTCCTCCTTGTTGGAGCAGTTGTAAAAATAGGCAACCAAACACTGTATATACCTCATTGATAAATAACATACAATAACACTCAAATCAATATTTCCACTGAAAAAAAGATTACATTTTTATTTTCCAAGTTTAGATTGGTTTGTCCATCAAGAGTGGAATCAGCATATAATATACAAAACAAAAAAATACAAAACACAATACATTGCATAGTACAATAACACATCACACAACACAGATGAATGTGGACATTACAGTTAAATTACTACATAAGACATGCACATTGTGCCTTTTATTTACTGTGGACCTTCATATTGGCACAGAATACAAGAGTTCTGTGTGGTGTATAATTTGAAGGAAATAGAGAGTCTTTGGGCATGCAGGGAAGTGAAGCGCCCCTCTGTGTGTCCTTGCCTCTTTCCTTCAGGGGCCTCAAAGGACATCTTCTACACCATCTCCGCGGGCGATCCAGATGGCTACTTCACGGTGGACCAGGAGACGGGTGCCCTGCGGACCAGCCTGCCTTTGGACCACGAGGCCCGGGCCTCCTTGGATCTTGAGGTGCAGGCCCGCTCAGGCTCCCCTCCGGCTTACGGCCAGACGCGGGTGCGCGTTACCGTCGCCGACGTTAACGACAACGAGCCCACCTTCCTGCCCTCGTCCTCCGAGTCCCTGCTGCTGCCTGAGGCCACCCAAATGGGCGTAGTGGTGTACCGGGTGCGGGCCGAAGACCGCGACTCAGGTCCCAATGGGCAGCTGAGCTTCGACCTGGCATCCCCCGGCGGGCAGCGCACCTTTGGCGTGGACCGCGGCAGCGGGGAGATCCGACTGATCGGCGGGCTCTCGTGACGAGAGCGTCCCGCGCTACGACCTGCTGGTGACGGCCCGCGATGGCGGAGCTCCCCAGCTGAGCGCCACCTTCACGCTCGTCGTGCATGTGCAGGCGGAGAACGACCAGGGCCCCGTGTTCGACACGCTCACCTACCGGGTGGAGCTGCGGGAGGGCACGCCCCTCAGCACCCGCTTTCTGCAGGTGCGGGCGCTGAGCCGCGAGGCGGGCGGGGCGGGCGGGTCCTCCCCATCCCCCGGCCCACTGGCCTATCACCTGCGGCCGGACGGGGACGCGGCCGGGTTTGGGATCGCGCCCGACAGCGGGTGGCTGTTCGTGAAGAGCGCTCTGGACAGGGAGGCCAAGGACATGTACCTGCTGACCGTGTTGGCCACGGCGGGCAGCGGGCAGCTGAAGAAGACGGGCAGCGCCACCGTGCGTGTCTCCGTGACGGACGAGAATGACAACGCCCCCCGCCTCACGCAGGAGCGCGTCTTCCTGGCAGTGCGTGAGAACCTGCCCATGGGGACCGGGTTCGGCAGGGTGTCGGCCACCGACCGGGATGCCGGCCTCAATGCACGACTCACCTACCGCCTGCTGCACACTGACCACAACTTCCAGATCAACTCCCAGACCGGTAAGCAGAGCGCTCTGCTCATGGTCTTGATCCAATGGCAGCCTGGTGTCTCCTGCCAGGCTTGTGCACAGGACAGGGAGGGTGGAACAGTGCCACCCACCTGTGCTGTGATTACTTTCTGGCTCACACAGGAGAGGTTCCTGCCTCACCACTTGGGAGATGTGCCATCTGTTTAATCAAAGCCTTCTGCCCAAAGCATGAATATTCCCTACCCATGGTGTTGTTGTGCTATGAACCCTGCCTCAATATGCTGTCCCTGTCCTCTTGTTTCCCCTTTTCTCTTATCCTTTCTCTCTCTCTCTCTCTCTCTTAGCCTCTCCCTCTCTACAATGTGTGGTTCCTTTTACTACTAATCTTTTGATTTGAAAGTTAGAATAACGAGCAGATTTTTAAAATATTTCCTCAAATTGTGACCAGTTGTGTGACTGTGTTGAATCATGTCAAATGTGTATTGCTGTGTTTATGAACCAAATGTTGAAACTCTCTCACTGCCTCCTCCACTTTCTTCTTCTCCAGGTGAGATCAGCACCAGGACTGCGCTGAACCGTGAGCACCAGTCCAGTTACCAGCTGGTGGTGGTGATCCAGGATGGAGGCACACCTCCGCGGAGTGCCACAGGCACCGCCCACATCACGGTGCTGGACGAGAACGACAACGCGCCCTCTTTCACCCACGTGCATGGGAGAGAGCTGCTACTGCAGGTGAGCCTGCCCACAGAGGCCCAGGACGTTTATAAGGAGCAGCTTCTCACACTGAGGCCCAATGCCTGCTGTGGTGAGAATAGAATAATTCATAAATTAATATTAAGCAATTATTAATTAAGTAATTAATTAATTAAATTAATATTCTAATAGAATAAGAATAGAAAATAAAATAATCCATACTCGGGAAACTTAATATTAACCCAAGGAATTAGGAGTGTTGGAGCAAACCTGTTGTCCTTTGAGCACCATTCTACCCCTCTTTACAATAGCTAAAGTAGCAATAGTACTAGAATAGAATATAAAATTGTATTGTCCATTAAACATACAGTATATTGGACATAATCTTTCAGCTCTTGGTTTACAAAATAAAAACAACAATCATACATAGATTAGCTCACAATAAATTGAGCACACACGACAGAGTCACATTCCTGCTGGCGTCAGTACTCATTTGCTGGTCTAGACTGTCATGCTCATGGATCTGACCTTTCTCACCGCGGTGACTGACTGTGCTCCCCGGATCTGAACACAGGTGCTGGAAGGCCAGTCCTCTGGCTCTCTGCTGGGGACCCTGCAGGCCAAGGACCCTGACGAGGGGGAGAATGGCACCATATACTACTCCCTGTCGGGTGAGTCAGTAGACAGGGCCCATGAGGGCAACATGCAAGCTGTCCAATGACAGACCAAGAGAAATCCCAGGACCTTTGTTCCCAGCTAGCAGAATTATGTTTAAAAAATATATATTTTAGATTGTGAAAGCATGCTCTCATGATTTTGTCAGATTGCAAACACATCCTAAATTGATCAATTGCTATGGGAAGAGACTGATGCTTCTTCCTCTCTCCTTCTGCAAATGCTGCAGGACCCAGGGCCGAGCGCTTCTCTCTCAACCCCAACACAGGAGAGCTACGCACCTCCTCCCCCCTGAGCCAGGCCGAGAGAGCCGAGTACAGCTTCACCGTGACTGCCACCGACCGAGGCCTGCCCCCACAGAGCACTGACTGCACCCTGCGCATACAGGTGAGACCCTGGTTCCCCTCATACTACCCCACGCGTACAGGTGAGACCTCTGTCACCTTCATACTACCCTGCACATACAGGTAAGACCCCTGTCACCTTCATACTACCCTGCGGATACAGATGAGACACCTGTCACCTTTATACTACCCTGCACATACAGGTGAGGCACCTGTCACCCACATACAGGTACCATGTACATACAGGTGAGACACCTATCACCTTCATACTACCCTACACATACAGGTAAGGCCCCTGTCACCTTCATACTACACTGCGCATACAGATGAGACACCTGTCACCTTCATACTACCCTACACATAGAGGTAAGGCCCCTGTCACCTTCATACTACACTGCGCATACAGATGAGACACCTGTCACCTTCATACTACCCTGCACATACATACATACGTACATACGTACAGGTAATGCCCCTGTCTGTACTGCAAAGCATCACCTCCATCCATCTCAAACCTGTCTTCCATTTTCCTCTGCTCTCCTGATTCATGCCAAACCTCACAGCCTTTCAGTCTCACAGGCACTCATGTGGCTTGTGTGAAAAACACATTAATCCAGTCTGATAGTTGAATCCCGGCCCACAAAAACAAAACATATTTCAAAATCCAGGCACGGCTTCCTGTCTCAGAGGTGAGTGGTGCAGGCCAGGCTCGATGTGTGAACCCCAGTGCGGTGCCTCACCGGTCCGAATCAAACTCCCGTTATGTGTTGGTCGACGCAAGATTAGAAAACACCACTGCACGGTATCAGGAACTCAGCTGAGCTGTGAATGCCCCCAAAAGCACTTTTTTGGAAGGGAACACAATCCTCAGATGTAATTTCAATCCAACTGCAGACAAGAGCGAGGATCTCGGGTTACCCTACTCACTTTCAGAGCAACTTTCAATTTGAAATGGAAAAAACAACATTTGAACCAAGTGCTCCCAGCTGGGCTCTGATAAAGGCCAGCTGTAGTTCCCTCAGATCAAGGTCAGAGCCAGTGGCTTCAACACTTTTAATACGGTAGCCCTCAAGACCAGGAGGCAGGGATACACTCTTGGATAAAAGATACCATTGAAGTCAATCCAGATATTATTTTGTATAGCCCAAGAGTAATACCACTGTCGATAGAAGGCAGAAGGCTGCAAATCCTCACACGCGATTGTTGGGAAAATTCAGGACAGTTGTAAATGTGTGCAGTGAGACCATTTTGCGCCTCGTTTTTTTCGAAACCCAACAAAACAGTTGTGGTGAAAGTGTGCTACAAAATTCTACAAAGTACTGTTACCTTTAAAGAACTGTAGAAGTAAAATTGCCATAACATAAGTGAAAGTAAAATAGTATCTATATATAAAAAAATACTCAAAGTACTGTTGCCCACCATCAACTAGGATGTATTCAATATATGAAGAAAGTGATGCAGTTATCTGATGTCGTTGGTTGTAGTATTAGGTGATGGAAGAGAGCAGTAAAGAAAATAACTAGCAGGGAAGAAGCTGTGGATTCCCACTCTGTTACCTTTCTAGTTAACTGACATAGTTAGTTGACATAAGGGATGGGGTAACATTTCATGTTTGGAGCATTGGGCATTGTGGCTAAATGTGAATGTTGAAATAGTTTCTGTTTCTGATTGTCTTGAATTGTATCCTCTATTACTGAAAGGGGACATCTGAAGAAATGCAATTCATGATAACAAGCATGTTTTTCCATCCTGCAAAAACTGCTTAAACAGTTTTTATTTGTTATGTTGTTATGTTTTATGTAAAGGGGATGACAGGAGGTTCCAATCTGGTTTTGTTTTGAACTTTGATGCTTATGCTGGAGTGTTTAGCCTGGAAAATTATATTCAGAATTGTCACAGTACTGTGTGTATTACAATAGGAATGCACCATTTATTTTTGCTCCAGTCGGTTCATTATACATGCATCATGGAAATAAATTAATGTTAATTTTCAAACATACACTGTGTCTCCATCTTTAGGTTCTAAGTTCTAAAAAAACCCTCCCCAAACCTAATACCCTGTCCATGACCCTCAACTCAGTGGAAGGAGCCAAACCTGGATCAATCATTGGGTCTGTTCGATCACATGATCTGCAGAAAGTGATGGAGGATGGTCAGGTGACCTACCTGGTGGTAGGCGGCACAGACCGCGATGGCACATTCATGGTGGACCGCCTGACGGGGGACGTGTACCTGGCCCGGGAGCTGGACTATGAGCAGGGTGCCCGCTATACCCTACAGATCGAGGTGGACAACTTCTCCAAGGCCTATCCCAGCAGCCACCTGGTCCAGCTGGAGATCGAGGTGCAGGACAGCAACGACCACGCCCCCCAGTTCCCCGAAGACCCCGTCACCATTGTCGTCCCGGAGAACATGGAGCCTGGCTCGTCCGTCTACACCTTCCAGGCCACCGACAAGGATGGCAGCGGACCCAACAGCGAGGTGCGCTACTCCATCCAGCACCGCTGGCCCGACAGCCCCGACCTCCTGCTACTGGACCCCGCCAGTGGAGTGCTGACGCTGGGCCAGGCCCTGGACCACGAGGCCGCCTCCTCGCTCTTCCTGGTGGTGCGGGCAACCGACTCGGCCCCCGACCCCGCCCAGAGGCGTTGGGGCTCGGTGACGGCACGCGTGTTCGTAACGGACGAGAACGACAACGCACCTGTCTTTAGCTCTCCCGCCGCCGTCAGCGTGATGGAGGACCAGCCGGTGGGCTTCGTGGTGCTCTACGTCATGGCCCGCGACGCTGACCAGGGGGAGAACGGGCGCGTCTCTTACCGCATACAGGCAGGGAACGCTGGCACTCGGTTCAGCCTCAACTCAAACACAGGTGAGAGAGCTCGGCTCTGTCCTGGTGAGCCAGCGCTGTGTGTGACTTACCCAGTCAACTATGTTTGGTTCCCAGAACATTCCAGGAAATTTAGGGATGTTATGTCCCAGAAATTGAAATTTGTCCTGTAACCTGGATTGTCTTAAAACTTTTATTAATTTCTGCTATTCCATGTAAAAAAAAAAAATAAATTGAATTGTGAATGTTACTTTTATCAGGAAAGTTAGCAATGTTCAACAAATCTGGAATTTCAACACTCACATTGGGAACATTCTTTAAATGCTTTTGACACATATCCTCCATGATGTTTTTTCATGACTAAATAATAACCATCAGGAGATGTTGCCTGTAAGTTTGTATGTGACATTACTGGAACATTCTTTCTCTGACTTTGACAGAACACCTTTTTATGACTCTATGGGGAATGTTCTCACCGTAACACTATCTCAAAACCAAATGGGAATGTAATTGTTGTTCCCCAACATTCTTGAAACCATTTGTGTCAGCTGGGTATATGTGCATGAGTGCACATACACAGCAATACATAGCTCAACTGGAAAGAAAGAGCATACAGAATAAAACTGACCACCCAGGACAGGCTAATATTAAACTGCTTATATATCAAAACAACAATTGAATCCTTTGGGTGCCTCGTTCTCCACAGCTGCAGGATATTTGGACAGTAGCTCATTTCATACGCTTTTGATTTGTTTTCTTCTTTCAGTCATCATTGTTTCCATTATGACTCTTCATGAGCAATTGTTCCTTTTCAATGTGTCACATGTCAGCACTTGAATTCTCCAAGATCTGACGGCGCTATGGTGCTTTTTGAAAATAATAAGATTAACATGTAACAGATTAACATCTTAAAATGTTTGTCAGTGTTTAAACACAGTCCAGTTATGAACTTATAAATGGCAATACAGATGTTAGTTCTGAGCTGCATAAGTGTTGCAGCATAAGTTTGATGCTCTGACCAGTGCACACCGAGCCTATTATTGTCATGAATAATGATGGTATTGTGTTGGCAGTGCACCTGTGAAGGTGGTCTCTGTTTTTAATGTGAGAGGAGACAATTATCTCAGATTGACAGAGTGAAAAACTGAAAGCTGTGAGATATCTGTGTGTGTCGAGCAATTAAATGATAGATCAAACAATATTCTCACCGAGCTCTTGAAAGCCTAGCATGTGTCACCTGTCGACTTAGAAAAAGCTGCAAACCACTGCAGCGTTTGAGTGGTGACAGGGGTGTAAGGACAGGGTTTTGGAAACCAGGACTACTCTGTAGCTCTCACTCCCCTTCCAGATGGTATCACTGGAGTCACTGGCTAATTCCTACCATACTAAGGGTTAGGGGGCACATTATCATAGAATTTGTCAGAAAACAGAAAAAGAAAAAGAAGACAAAGAAGGTCAAAATGGCAAAAAACAGACTAGATCCAAAGAACATTTGCTCCCTTTCGACTGTAGTGACCAAATATAGAACAATAAATAGAAATTGTGTTCACTGTCAGCGCTTGATGCGCTTAAGCGAACATGTTTGTTGGGGGGTTGCCTAATTCAGTGCATGTGGTCTTTGCATGGGTGGACTGGTGTTTACTGCTTCTCGCTCTCTCTATCTTTATTTCTCGCGGTGGAAAAAACCTGTAAGTCGGGGTGAAAATAGCTGCGTTTTACTGGCCGGCGGTGCCCCACTCACACACAGCACGCGCCCCAGCACTCACTTTACACCACGTTTTTCCTGTGGGAACTTGTTAGGTTGTTTCATTACGAGTCAACCTCTCTCCGTGGCTTATAAACTGTAAATCACATGCGTTCAGTACGTTCGCTGAAGGCTGGTAACAATAGCCGCGCACCCCCCATGGTACATGCCAAACACAACCACCGGATCTTCTGTAAGCAAGTCTGTATTTATTTTTAAAGAGAAACTTGCAATCCAGAGGTCCATTAAGAGATAATTAATCAGGAACCGTGGGAGAGCAGAGCCTGCACAGATCAGCTCTCTTTTATAAAAAAAAGGAGGCAAGAAAGAGCAGGCTGTTGATGGCAGTGGTTAAACATCCCATTCTTTCCTTGTGTTTCCATTGAGTTCCTGTTGCCCTACAGCGCTTACGGTGCATATGAAAAGGTGGAACTGTTTTGGTTCCAGAGGTAATCTGTACCCTAGCTAAGTTGCATTGTTCATAAACTATGGGCTGAAAATGTGAAGTACTGTGAGATACCTTATTTGTAAATGGCGCTATGCAAAAATAAATATAAGATCGATAGATTGGTAAAAGCAAGTCCTAAATATTTGGCCTCTTTGCCCCCCCCCCCAAGGTTCATTGTCCATACTCAAGGCCCTGGACCGTGAAGAGCAGGCGCTCTACAACCTGACCATCGTGGCCGAGGATCATGGGATACCCCAGCACTCCACCACCCAGCTACTGTCCATCCAGGTGATCGACATCAACGACGAGGCCCCCAGGTTCGAGGAGAATGAGTTTGATGCACAGGTCTTGGAGAACCAGGGTCCCGGGACGGCTGTGCTGACCGTGTCTGCCTCAGACCGAGACCAAGGTGGGTTAGGTTCTAGGCTTGGAGTTTGAAGGCTCCAGCCTACAGATCTCTCGATCTGTGGCACACACACATCTGGTGCCTGCTTAAACACCAATCATCAAGCTTGCAGAAATGATTAAGGTGCGGAGAGGCTTGTATTCAGATGCATAGTGATGTCACTCTACATTTTTGCTGTCCTCACTGGATTTAATGCACAGGCATCCTTGAATTTATTCTCTTGGCATTATACCTGACCTTGTCTTCAGCTTTGACCTTTTCACCCATAAAAGAATCAGAACACGATGACTGAGAAGTCTGTGCTTACTGTATTCCTGAGCAGAAGAGAGATCACATGTTCTCTGACAACACATAAAACGAGAGGGTGACCCACATTCACCCTTTTCCGGTGTTGGTACCCTGCTGTTATTTTAAATTGTGGTCAAGGCTCCGTGCACCACATACTTCAGGGGTAAGCCCTGGACAAGAGTGATGCTTTTTAATTGTTATCAATTTATATAGAGCTGTGTTCGGTGGGGGGGGCTGGTGGGGGTGCAATTTTCTGAGGTTGAGTCAGGAGCCAATAAAGAGAAAGATTATAAATATTCTCTGCAGGGATAATTAGTGAAGTAAACAGGTGATTGAGCCAAACTATTCTCAGCTAGCACGCAATCTGGCAGTGAGGCTCTGGAAGGGGGGAGATTAGAGAGAGCAAAGAGAGAGAGAAAGAGAGAGATTTGGCATTACCGAAAGACTTCCTGTGACTATTTTTTGGAGTGTACTGCATTAAACACAAGTCAAAGGATGCTAGGACTATTGACTATGTGACTATTGTGTGCAAACTGAAAATGTAATTTACCCTTGTGCTTCTTTTTTTAGGGACTAATGGGCAAGTGACATATGGAGGAATTGTGGAGGATGGGTTCACCATTAATCCTGTAACAGGCGTCATTTCAACCACTAAAGCCCTCGACAGGGAGGTCCAAGACCGCTACACTGTGACAGGTAATTCCCTGGGGTTTAACCAAACCTCTCACGCCAACCGAAATAGAAAACACACTTCAGGCTCTGCCCAATGTCCCTGTGAAAGTTTGAATGATTTACAGCCTTGTTTTTTGTTTGTTCTGTGCTGATAGATGACATGGAATTGGCTGAGGCTCTCTATCGTGCCTCTCGTTTTGCTTGTGTTTTAATTGTTTGTTACTGCATTCAGTTATAAATGACATTCCTCCCTTTCCTGTTGCTGTTGATGTTACATGAATGCACGGGCTAACATGCCTCTTTCAACATTTTTTAAACAGTCTATGCGAAAGACGGGGGCCTCCCACCCAACTTCTCCAAGGCCACGGTGAGGATCGAGGTGCTGGACGAGAACGACAACACCCCAACCTTCAGCAGGCCGTTCCACAGCCTGGAGGTGCCTGAGAACATGGAGCCTGTGGAGCTCTTCACCCTGAGGGCCACCGACCAGGACGGCGGCGACAGCGGTGATGTGGAGTACAGGATCACAGGTAGGCATCTCCTGAGGCAGAGCCAGCTCCTGGAGTAATGGAGCTTGTAATCATACTGAGAACCCAGCATGCTGTGTCCCCCTGACACCTTGGCTACCAGACCATACAGTATATCCCAGACAATACAGTATCTCACAGACAATACCATAACTCACAGACAATACTATACCTCACAGACAATAGTGCACCTCACATACAATACAATATCTCCCAGACAATACAGTAACTCATATACAATGTAGTATCTCCCAGACAACACTGTTCCTCACTGACAATACTGATCTTCACAGACCGTACTGTATCTCACAGACTATACTCTATTCCCAGCTCTGGTAATAAGTTAAGTTTTTTTACTTTACGACTTAAAGTTATGCACTTCTCTCATTGCATCTGTATTTTTGTTTGTTCCCAAAGCCGGTGACAGTGCCGGTGACTTCAATCTTGACAGCAGTTCAGGGGTGCTGTCCACGGCCAGGCCCCTGGACAGAGAGAGCAGGTCCAGCTACATCTTGGTGGTGGTGGCCCAAGACCATGGGACCCCCCCTCTCAGCAGCACCGCCACCGTGGAAGTGACTGTCTTGGACGTCAATGACAACAGCCCAAGGTTCGAGAGCGCCAGCTACACCGTGGATGTAGCAGAGGACTCAGCGGAGGGAACGGTGGTGCTGGAGGTGTCGGCCATGGATGAGGATGAAGACGTGAACGGGAAGGTGCTTTACTTCCTCACCAGTGAGTCGGCGGGCATGTTCGCGGTGGACCAAGACATGGGGTGGATCACCGTATTGGCGCCGCTGGACCGGGAGAAACGGGCAACCTACAGCTTCCTGGTCTGCGCAATGGACTCCTCCCCTGCCGCCCCCCACAACACCACCGCCCGGGTGACCATCAACATCCTGGACGTGAACGACAATGCGCCCTTCTTCATCCAGGACCCGCTGGTCATCAACGTCTCCAGCGGCAGCGTTTCTGCCAATCAGGTGGTGGCCACCATGAAGGCCGAGGACAAGGACTTTGGCGCAAACGGCTCAGTGTTCTACCGCTTTGCCAGCCCCGTGCGGGGGTTCTCCATCAACTCTCTGACAGGAGAGATACAGGTAACTAATCATCACAGCTCATTCCACAGGAAACACCTGGACAGTTGGTCTTTTTTCATATCTATTCAGCAAGAATACTGTTAGACCAGTGTTCTAGGTAAAGCCTCTTTTAGCTTCTTTGACCAGTGGCAAACATGGGAGACATACCTCTTGGTGCTGTTGTACTAGATGTTGTATAATTAGCTTATTAGCTGTTATTGTCTATTCAAGGGATTGAATGTGTCAAAGTAACATGGAGGTTCACTACATTAAGTTTGACAGACAGGGTAGAGTATGCGTATCAATGTGTCTGATATTTCTTCCTTGTGCGTGTGATGTTATTTTTATTTTTTTTTTAATTTATTTCTCTGATATTTCTTCCTTGTCCTCCGGGAACGTGTGAGCTCTTTCGAAGACTTCCAGTTATTTCCTCGGCGGAAAGTTAATCTGACGTTATAGTTTTTTTGTTATTAGTAAAACATTTTGTGAAACAGCCACTTTATCTTGTTTTGGGGGAAATCCAGGTGACCGAGCGGCTGCAGTCTCTAACCCAGAGCCAGCGGACTCTTATCGTGGAGGCCATGGACCAGGGCAGCCCCGCCCAGTCCTCGCTGGGGGTGGTGATCATCTATGTCAAAGAGCAGGAGTACAAGGGCATCCGCTTCTCCCGAAATGCCAGGGACGTCAACCTGCAGGAGCACGCTGCCAAAGGTCCGTCACCCAATGAAGGACATGTCTCGTGTTTGCATGAATAGAAAACATTAACTTTTTTAAATTATATTTGGTATGTATATATACAGTATATATGTATAAATAAATATGTATTGAATGTATTACTGTATGTGGGTTTTATTACTGTGATTAATGAGATGAAAGGTGCTATATACATGTGATCCATTATCCATTAAACCTCAAAGCCCACATTTAATTATGTTTAATTCTGTACCGCTACAGTCTCCTCATATTACATGTAATATAAATGTTGTAGTGTGTATGGGCTTTGGCCTCAGCATGTTGGGAACGTGGACAGACTGGACAGAGGCAGATCCACGATAACGGCATGTTTCACGGTGTCCTCCACAGGTACGGCGGTGGTGCAGGCACAGGCTCAGTTTCCAGATGGATCTCGTCGGGGAATCTCCTACAGCATCTTCAGTGGCAACAGACTGCAGTCCTTCACCATCAGTTCAGCCACAGGTGAGCCGGCATGGAAAGAGTTAATGGTGCTATCCCTGTGCTGTGGTCCCTGTTAATATCTTCCATCTTTAGAAATTCAAATCAAAATGGCCCAAATTGGTATCGCCGTGTTAGCATAGCTGAGTGGAAAAACGTAGCCCTGACTTCGATTTTCCAAAACAAGCCATACTTTTTGTGTTTAGTCAACTAATAGAGACACAGATGCTTTTCAACCAAGAGCAGGGCCTTCATTTTCAGTCAAGCATTACAATGCGCTGCATTACATTACATTACAGCAGGAGTAGGCAACCCTGGTCCTGGAGTGCCGGAACGTTTCTGGTTTTAGTTCCACTCAAGCTGGACTACACAGTTTGATCCATTAATAGGTGGATATTCAGAGTCTGAATGGTGAAATACTGAGTGCCTCCTGCACATGGTCACCTGTGTTCATTAAGCGTAGTAATTTTATTTTTTATATAGTTCAGTTGGAACAAAAAGCAGAAACATCTATGGCACTCCAAGACCAGGGTTGCCTATCCCTGCTTTACAGGCATTTAGCAGACATTCTTACCTAGAGCAAGTTGACATTTCTTTGCATTTATACAGCTGGATATTTACTGAAGCAATTCAGTACCTTCACAACCCCACCTGGGAATCGAACCTGCAACCTATTGTGTTACATGCCCAGTTCCCTAACCATTATACTACACTGCCAGTCTCACCTTAAGCACTGCTTACAAGGTGATACCAATTTGGTTGATATTTTTTAGGATTTAGCACCACACTAGCTCTAACTCCTCTATGCTGGACTGTCCCATCTCCCACAGGTGAGATCTTGGTTCAGAGTTCTTCTGACCTGGACTTTGAGGACACCCCCAGACTCCGCCTTGTGGTGAAGGCAGAAACTGCATCCTCCACCTCCTACATGGCTGTCAACTTGATCCTCCAGGATGTCAACGACAACTTGCCGCGCTTCCAGCTGCAGAATTATGTGGTCTATATGCGGGAGGCACAGGGCTATGACATCCCCATCATTCAGGTACTAAGCCCCGCTCATTCCTTTTTTTCGAGTTGACTTGACCTGACTTCTCAGTTCCTTTGACAGAAAAATGAGTTGTTCTCCACTTAAGAAAGAGGAAGGTTTTCCAGCTGCACTAAATGTTTTGCTTCTTCACCTGACTTTTCCTTGTGCAATTTTTGAAAAGCGTGGGTTCAGCAGTGCCACGAAGCCACAGCTATTCATTTATTCCAAATGCTTCTTTTTTTTCCCCCGAGGTTCGACTTCCAAGTCCAACATTGCCCATCGTAACATTTGAACAGCTGTTGCACGTTTAACATATGTTTTCATTGTCAATTTTTCTCCCCTTCCCCTTCTCCAGGTTCTGGCCGATGACCTTGACCAGGGTCAGAATGGTCAGGTGACCTACTCCATCAAGTCATCCACCGGGAGCGGTCTCTTCAGGATTGACCCCTCGACGGGCAGCGTCACCACAGCTGCCATCATGGACAGAGAGATATGGACGCAAACAAAGTGAGTTCATGTCCCTTCCTCTTTCCCTCACATATATGTAATATTCCCTTCCACTTCCACTCCTGTTCTGTATGCTATGGAATTTCCACCTATCCAGCAATGATCTGTAGATTTCTATCCTACTGTTTGGCTTTCATTTCCAATAAGTTTTTTTTTGCTCAGCTAGTTTTAGTTTTACTTTGTGAATATGTTCCCACATCTTATTGAATAGCATAAGCAATCTAATTCAGGGCAGAATAAGAGAGGGGTACAGTGTTAGCAGGAAATTAAAGATTGTGTGACCAAAAATGGTTGAACTCAGGAGCATTGTTTTGTTTTTGCCAGGCTTGTTGTCACAGCGACGGACCGGGGCAGTCCCAGATTGGCCGGGTCGGCTACTCTCACGGTGATCATTGTGGACCTCAACGATAACAGTCCCACGATTCCCCTGCCACGGGAGGTCCGCGTGGCAGAGAGTAAGTGATTTACCATGTGAACTCTAGCCTCTAGGCCCTCTCTGGTCTGTGTGAATACACCACCATACTAAGTTTCTTACTGGGTCACCAGAACCCTTCGTTTCTAATTTCCTTCAGTGGAATTACATCTCTTGTGACCTGTCACTAAAACTAAAAACAACAGACCAATGTTTTTGCTCACAAATCAGTTTAAATATCCTCAAAAGAGATGTTTAATATATTTCTGTTGAAACGTGACAATGATCATATGTCTGCATTGCCTTACCCTTTGGCCTTTGTGTGAGATTGCAAATGACAACGTGTTGTTCCCATTCCCTTCAGACACGCTGATCGGCACCGAGATCACACAGGTGACAGGAAATGATGTGGACTCAGGCCCTGCCCTCTCCTACTCGCTGCACCTGGACACCCACTCCCTGGGTAAGTTTGGAATTCACCGGTATGGGGGTGGTGTGTCCCTGACCGCCCCGCTCGACTTTGAGGAGAGGACTTGGTACACATTGACCATCCGCGCCTCTGACTCCAAGCACCAGAGCGAGGCCAACCTGACCGTGCTAGTGGAGGATGTGAACGACAACGCACCGATCTTCACCCAAGATCTCTATCAGGTAGAACCCTGTGGAAGCTCTCAACACACTGCCCCCTACACACAAACAACTCACCATGGCAGCAAATGTGTCTCAATGTGACATATAACTCTATATATTTCTGCCTTGTATGAGGAATTTATTTAAAGTTACTCTGACATAATAGGCATAATAAATAATTTAAGTCAGGTTTGTACCCTTTACTTTTTCCTTTTGTGTAAAACAACTGCTTAAATCTTGTCTTATTTAAAAAGTCAGTGATTCCACCCTGAAAGAGAGGAGCTTCATAGTACATTGTTTTGGTTTCCCAGGTGACATTGCCTGAGCATTCACCTCCAGGAAGTCCTGTCATCACAGTGACTGCCACGGATCGGGACTCAGGAGACAACGGGAAGGTCACCTATCGAGTGATGTCATCGAGCACGGAAGGCTTTTACATCGATCCCAGCAATGGTGTGGAACTAAACTCTACCGTCATTTTCCTACATGGATTAATGTATAACAATCAACACAGGGGTGTAACTCTCCATGCACCCCAAGTTATACATTATGATCATACATACCTCTATCAGCCTAACAGAGTCATGTGTTCTGGGCCTGCTGAGCTTCTGAATGTTGAAATGTTGAAAAAAATATGGTTGAGTAAGGGTAAAAAGTCTTATAATGGATCATAAAATATACATATTTCGGGATCTGCTTTTTATTCACATTGTTAAATCTGTAATTGATTCATAAAGGATAATAGCACAGAAATGCACTGTTAGGGTCAGTAAAAGAGCACTAAAACAGAGGTTCAGAGGCAGAATTTAAAACGTGCATGATGTTTCCTTGGCAGGCACCCTATTCATCAACCAGAAGACAGAGTTTGACCCAGAGCGGCCCTCCGTCAGTGTGATAATTGAGGCCCGGGACAGCGGAACCCCAGCCCTGTCCTCTGTCACCACCGTCCAGGTGCAGCTATCCGACGTCAACGACAATGCCCCCACCTTCCACCAGTCAGAGTACCGTGCGACCGTCTCGGAGGATGGCCTTCCAGGGGCCACTATCTTGACCCTGGAGGCCGTGGACGGAGACCTATCGCGGGAGAACTGTGGCTTCGACTTTGCCATTGCCAGTGGCAATGCGGGGAATGCTTTCCAGATCGAAAGCAGCGTGCGCTACCTGGAGGGCCGGGGGTTCCAGACGGTGGGCACGCTGATCCTGGCTGAGAGGCTGGACTTCGAGAGCGCGCCTCTCTACAACCTCACCATCGCTGTGTCCGACCGCGGCATCCCCCAGCGCAGCTCCAGTGTACTGGCGGTGATCACCATCACCGACGCCAATGACAACCCGCCAGTGTTTAGCCGTGCTGATTACAGTGTGGCACTTAGTGAAGGGGCAGCTGCCGGGACGGAGGTCTTGCGGCTGTCGGCCACTGACCCGGACTCAACGCCTAACGCTGAGGTGCAGTACTCCATCAGCTCTGGGGATGAGATGCAGCTCTTTTCCGTGGACCAGTGGACGGGCGCACTCCGGCTGCTGCGCCCGCTGGACCGTGAGAAGCAGTCCTCCCATGTAGTCATCGTCCAGGCCTCAGATGGCAATGGCCATTTTGCCTTGGCCCCCGTCACTGTGGAAGTGAAGGACGTCAATGACAACAGGCCCTATTTCCCCCTGGGCATCCTGACAGCTACCATTCGTGAAAACCAGTCCCCGAACGCACCAGTCACCGTGCTGCATGCCATTGATCACGACACAGGCATCTATGGTCAGCTGCGGTATCACATGGTGGATCGGTCCGGTGACAGCAGGGAGTCCTTCACAGTGAATCAGACCTCTGGGGAGGTACGGTCCCGTTTTACATTCGACTTTGAGAAAGTCAACTCCTTCAACTTCGTAGCTTTGGCTGTGGATGCGGGCAACTACTCTGCCACAGTCACGGTACAGGTTTATGTGACAGGGGAGGATGAGTACGACCCCCTCTTCATCTCCTCCGAGTTCTCCTTTGAGGTGCCAGAGGGGGCAAAGAAAGGGCAGAGTATCGGGCAGGTCCAGGCTAGTGATGAGGATGGGGGCGTAGATGGGATCGTCTTGTACTCCCTCCCTGGCAGCTCTCCCTACTTTGATGTGAATGGCACAACGGGTGTGGTCTTCCTGAAGATGGACAGCTCGGGCCGGAGTGGTGGGTCGGGTCGCTCCAAGAGGGAGACCCGGCAGATGACCCTGGATGTGAGGGCACATAGCCCTCTTGACACCTCACGGGTGACCACTGCCCAACTGACTATCGATGTCACACACACATCATTTGGTCTGCCACCGAACATCAACATCCTGTTAATCAGCGTCATTGCTATCTCCCTAGCCGTGATTGTCATCCTGATTATTATTGCCGTGGCGCTGTTCCTGGTGAAGTCACGGCGACGGAAAAAGGATCGGCAGGCTGCCGGGAGGACGCCACCTGCTGGCACTGCCCTGCAAAAGCTGGATGAGTCCAAGACTGTGGGTGGAGGAGAGAGGATCTATCACCAGGCTCTGCCGGGGTACACCGGTGACCAGGGCGGGACAGGCGTGGGGCCCTACACCCGAGGGGGGTCTTTGGACCCCTCACACTCTAGTGGACGGGGTTCAGCCGAGGCAGCCGAGGATGATGAGATCCGCATGATTAACGAGTACCCACGCGTCTCCAGCATCACATCCTCCATGCAGGAGCACATCTCTGCCCGGGGCCCCGACTCCGGCATCCAGCAGGACGCCGACCAGCTGTCGGACATCTCATGTGAACCCGGGATGGAGGCGGGCCAGTGGTTTAAGGGGAAGAAGCTGGGGAGCCTCAGTGGGACGATGCTGTCCGGCCAGCTCCCCATCTACAGGGATGAAGGCGGGGGCTACCTGGGGGTGGGGAGGGGGCTGAACATCTCCCACCCCAAGGATTATGCCTTCCCAGAGGATGGCAAGCCTTCTGTGGATGGCTCCCTGACCGCCATTGTGGCCAGCGACGAGGAGCTGCGGGGCAGCTACAACTGGGACTACCTGCTCAACTGGTGCCCGCAGTTCCAGCCTCTGGCCAACGTTTTCACCGAGATTGCCCGGCTGAAGGACGAGACTGCTCAACAACCTAACCCCCGCCGGCCTTTCCAGCCCAAGGCCAAGACCGACCCCAAGCCCAGGATTGACCCACCCCCACTCATAACTTCTGTGGCCCATCCAGGGGCCAAGTCTGTCCCCCCAAAGCCTGCCATCGGACGGACATTCCCCCACCTGGCATCCCTGCGGCGGTCGCCCATCAGCCATGAAGGCTCCATCTCCTCAGCGGCCATGTCACCCAGTTTTTCCCCCTCGCTCTCCCCACTGGCGGCCCGCTCCCCAGCCGTGTCCCCCTTTGGTGTCACCCAGGGCCCCTCGGCCTCCATGATCAGCACCACAGAGCACTCCCTAGAGCACAGCGACGAGGCTGAGATGAGGATCTGATGTAGCCGGGCCTTCTCTTCCCAGGTGGATGGATCTAAGGACATGCAGCTCTGTGTGACAGGCAAGAGTACTGCTGAAACTCCTCACCTGGTATGACAGAGGTCCTCGTTAACCTGTTTAAGGGGACCTATCTCAATCCATCCAACAATGTGGTATTCCTCAGTATTGATGTCTATGGATACATGTTTTTTGTTTGTTCTGGCTGGCCAGAGAGCTGAGGGTCTGGTGCTCCTTAAATTGAACAGACAAGGATCTGAAACTCTTCAGTGGTTTATATACAGTAGGCAGGCCGAAGCACAGCTGTTGTCCTTTTTTCTGTGGATCCCTTGGACAAATGTCTTATCAGTGTTTTAAACATTGAGAAATACCTAATTTTTGCACATTTTGAAAGGGGAATTAGAATTGATGTCAAAGTGTTGTAAAAAAAAAAAAAAAAAGGACACAATTTTTCATTTTGTTTTTATATATTTTTATACAGACTTTTTTTCTGACGAGAAAATGCCATTGCCTCGTGTCAAGAGGTTATCATTTCATCACACTTACATATATGTATATTAGTATGTATGCAACAGTATGTATGGAATGTTCCTTTTTAGGTTTGTAATTCAGTGTGTTTGTTGAATTTTGAGACTATTGCTATTTGTGATATGTGTGACTGGAGGACTATTGTGTGTTTTGATAATTATTTATAAAGAAAAAAGAGACAATGCTTACTACATTGGAAAAAATGAACTGATAACTGAGATCAGTGTTTGGAAGGCTGTATAGTTCATGTGATGTTTTTTTAACTAAAATTGCAGCTAGCCATTTGAGAAAAGCTTAGGGGAGACAGGAGAGAAATGGCTCCCCTCTGTCCACGGAATCAGAGAATGAATCGAGAGAAAGGCTTTGCTCCTTGACATCACTCTTACAAAAACACTGACCTGCCAACGCTTCCCAACAGGGGAGCCATAGATATGAAATATAACTTTTCATGAAATTATAAAAAAGAAATTATTCTCCATTGTCAACCAGCTCTGCTTCACTCTTTCTTCTGCCAAGACAACCTCACTCTGACTGAGGAGTGACCAACGGTCCATCATCCTGCTCTGAACTGGATGACCAGCTTTACAACATTCGCAAAGGAGCCTTCTCAAACAGACCAAGCACCTGGAAAACAGCAAATTCTGAACATGCTTATAACCTGCAAAATTGTAAAGAATCAACACAGTTCACTTTGTCCCATTATTCTTTAAGTCATAAAGACATCCTGGATATCATGTTGTTTTACATGAACCATATGAAAAAAAGGGGCAAAGGGTAGGGTTTTGTATAATTCGAATTTACATTATCTTTGGGGTTATGTGGTTTCTCAGTATGGACAATGCCTAATTCCTCTCTGGAAAGCAAGAGGATAGCAGATTCTTAATTTCCCTGCAAAGTCTGTCCTTCTTGTCTTATATTATTACAACAAGCAAACACAACACAAAAAGTGTTTTCTCATTTTCTGAAAAGGGATTGGTTGAACAATGCTACCACCTCAGGCTTTGATGCATAAAAATATAAGCATCATATTGAAAATATAAATATTCAGCATCATCATTGTGACTTGTTTCAGAGGTGTCCATTTAAAAAAATGTAACTAATGTTGTTTGAAAAAGTAGAGGGAGAATCAGTTGGAGTTCAAGGCAGCCATCGGCTGGATGGTAACATGGTTGTTTGAAATAGCTGTATATATATCTAAAGCGAATAATAAATTCCCACTGATCTCTTTTGACCAACTGGATTATTTTTTTCTTTTCATTTAATTTCTGAAAGTTTCAATTGAGAATTAAGAAGCAATTGAAGCATAACAAAGGCACAGTCCATCTGTACCACTATCTGACATTCAACAATGACTAGAAAAGGCCAGAATGTGAGCTCATTAAAAAAAACAAGGAGGGAAATATATTTCTGGTTAGGACCGGAACAGACACTCTGGTGAACTGAAAGCCCAATGGCAAACAACCTGTAGCCACAGTTGCAGTGCAGGTTAGCCAACATTACTTCCCTAGTGGGTTTCTTACAATTGATACCAGCAACAACGTAAATGACTCATATATAGAGGCAACAGGATCACTGCAAGCACAAAAACTGGAAGAGGCAAGAAACTGCTCTGTCTTTGCTTTTGGCTGGAGATTGATCCGTGCCATCGATATGTAAATAGTCCTTCCCGCCAGCAACCAATGAGCTTAAGTTTCCATAGGACAGGACAAAGGTTTTTACTTTGACTTACCATCCAAACAAGCCAAGGTTGGAAAAGCTCTGAAGAATGTACAGTGTTGACGTAGCTCAATCATTAAGGGACATTCTCATCCCATGGTTCTTCATTTGGACTGTAAGGGGTGTTTTTATAGCTGTGGGGGATTTCTGCCTCATTACTTCACAAGGGAAGACTAAGCAATACGTACAAATCCATAAAATATTGACATTTTCTTGATGAAAGGACTTGGAAAAGTTGGCAAAAAAAACTGATAAACCAGGCCAATGCTGAAAAACCAATAAGAAAGCGCACACAAAGACAAGCTCATTTTATGCCTTCTCAACCTTATGATGTGCTTCCTGTTTCAACCAAAATCTTGGGTCTAGGTGGTAAAACTTCCATTCTAGTGGTGACAGTCTGAAGATGTGTGAAATTTCAATATATCACCCTAAGTACTTAAAAGCCAGATGTCACAGGGCTGCACGTCATGTAATCTTACGTTCTTCCCATGTTAACGGTATTCTAGAGATGTGAGGAGATGGTTTATAAAATAAAAAGCATGGCCTTTCCACATATATTCTATGTACTAACCAGATATTCAGCTCAGTATGCATAGCATTGCAAGTTTTCTTTTTGAAGCTGAAAGTTTTCAGATTTCCTGGTTCAGTATGAATATTCATGACTGGCTGTGTTTCAAGTGTGAGCATCAATAACTAGCATAGCAACGTGGACAGCATTGGAACTTTTCTTTACCAATCGGAAACTTGATGAAGGAGGATGGAAGAAATGCTGCATCTGATTATCTGGTCAGCATACAGAATATCTTTGTCTTAAATCATTAAAAGCAATGTCTGAATGTATCCAACAGCAGGAAACCCTACTAAATAGATGAGAAACAAAGTCAATCTTAAATTCAAAATGCACTTCTTTGTCTATGACGGACACTGCTGTGAGTCTGAAACTTCAATCACTTATGCCCTATGTTCACTCAGGACACAGTTTATACAGGATAATTTTACACATGGTGAATTTACAACCAATCAAGAAAGCCTAGTAAATCAACAGTACAATAAAAAATGTAAAAAATAACAACAAAAACAATGCCCATGGGGTCTTAACCCAATGCAATGTGCAGCTGCTTTATAGAGTTTTCAAAACTGCACTTCCCCTCCAGCTCTAACCACAAACTCTCTGCTGGTCTACCTCTTACTGAGAAGCCATTGTTGGTCAGGGCTCAAGTCTTACAGCAGTTGTACACACACTGAATCATGGGCCCTTCCTTTTTGAAGAAACTGTTCAACGTTTGGCTTTTGTGTGCCATTGTTTTCTAACCAAATGACACGTTTATATTGCCAATATTTGAATGTGCTTACTATCTCTAAATCTGTACTATTGTTCTGAAGAAGTGGACTACCGTGTTTATTCCTGTCGATGGCCTGCATAAATGTGTGTGATCTGTACACATGCTGCTGCGTATTGAGTTATGGTATTTGTATCATGGATACCCAGAGCTCCTGCCAGTTTTGCCATAATAGTTTGTTGTTGGTTTGAGTTGTTTGTGTCTGTTTGTCAGGTCCTGCTTAAACTCAGAAAAAATATGAAGTTTAAAGTACAGAAATTACCAAAAGGATTTCTGGCAAAGAACCCTGACAAAATAACCTAGGCTACAGTTCAATTTATTACTATCCAAGCATTTGCCATAGAATGAATTCCAGAATTCTGGAATTTCCATTCCATCTTCATTTGTCTAATGAAAGGCCTTTTCCTCTGACAGTTTTGGAATCTGGGTTCATTTTTAATTGTTAACAGTGTCTGTGGATTAAAAATAAACCTTTATTAGTTTTGAGTAAAGTGCTCCAAGAAATATAATTAGCGAGTTTGATAGTTCTCACTCCCTTCAGGCCATCAAACTATGAGAAAACATACCAAGAACATTCAAAATGGATAGAGCAGCATTCCCACTGGCATTGGTTGTGCAGAACAGTGCTGTAATCAAGGCAACCAACACAGCCACATTCTGGTTGTGGAGATATGCAGAGCGTTACTTATGTTATGAAGTTACTGTGCAAAGTGCAGTGGACTGACATACAATAATTGGCTCCCCTAAGAGACTGCACAGAGGGCCTGGAATTGCCCTGCAAATAGTTCCCTAATTGCAACCTTTAAATATCACTGCAGTTTGTGTGTTTTTCTATAAACAGCGAATACATTTCAAACTCTGGCTGTAAACAGACTGAATATGCACCTGGTCATGGTTAGATGACATGTCAATGGGCACGTTTTTATCAGAATGTCGCCGTTAAATTACCTTTGAAGCACCAAAATTGCTTATAATTGCAAAATATCCAACAAGACAGGTGATTCCAAATTTATTTTTTCAGGAAAAGTGGTACCATGTGATTTGACCTAGCCCCACATGTTATGGTCAGCAACAACTTAATCATGTGCATATGAGAATGGTTGATTTTTTTAATGCAGCCAAGTGTGGGGTAAGTTTTGTGCAAATTGCAAACATTTGAATTAATTTGCATTTTACCCATTTCAAATTTTCATGAAATATTGTCTTTGGAAAAAATGCTAAAGTCTTGCATTTTATGAAGTAGAATTTGGTTTTAATGTGCACAATGCTTTTTTCCATTAGGCAAGTCATACAAAATTTGGAATCAATGATCAATGTTGCATAAATTCATGTAATAGTTATGTAGTTCTTGATTTAATTTTACTTTTGTAAAAACAATTTCTTGATCAACATCGTATGGTTTCTAAAATGGCATAAAGTGGGCTCCAATAACTTAATCGAGCTTGCATATGTACTTTGAGGGAAGAAAATAATGTTTTAACCTTGTTTAACAAAACAAAATATCCCAATTCCTCCCTGTATGTTTTAAAATCTCTTTTCATTGAGAAAGAAATGTCTGAAAGAGACATTCATTTGCATTTACAGTGTTCTGAAGTTTGTTTAAAATCATTTAGCGATTTGGTTAACCTAGTAGGGTTCTGCACTGATGTCACAAAAATTAATATGTAGCATCCATGTCAGGCAGAAATTCCTATGTTTTGCCTTTGAGTACAACGTATGCCTGCCATAAAAGTTGTAAAAAAAATAAAATATGCAGTTAAAAATAAGCATTGTGCAGCTTTTTTTTTCTCCTTTTAACACAATAGGTAATATTGTGTGCCCAGAGGTTCTAATCTAATGCAATTCAAAAACACTATACTGCCAAAATAGCAAGCTTAACTGCCAAAATAGCAAGCTTAACTGTCCTAGTTAAGTGTAACAACCACAAGGCAAATATAATGAATCACCATTATCTTAAGTTAGCTTGGTAGCTAGCAAGTTAACTACCAAACAAAAGCTTATCATCACAATGACATTAACATTGCTTGTGGTGGCCAATAGTGACAATCGTATGTTTACTTAAATAGTTGTATAGTGAGTACTGTTATTTTTAAGGAACTGTTACTTATTTCTGCTAGCTATGAATGTGTGTTAGAGAGATGTGCAGTTAGCAACCAGTAGTTATGGCTAATGGCAGACATCCACTGACATGGCACACATCTGCTTTTATTGAAACAGAATGGTTATTTAAGTATGTGCAGTTGTTTTCCTCCTATTTATTTGTGCACAACTCTGCATTCCATCATTTTAAACTATTCACAAAGACATTCCACTTTAATATAAACTCAGGCTACTGTCATCTGGCAGATTGCAGAACAGCACTCTGACATCACCTGCAGAACATCAATTACAGACTAAGCAATAAAATGGGGTCATGCCTGCTTTTTTTAAAGTTGCTTTTTTATTCCCCATTTTTTAGTAGCCAATTATACCCTCTTTTGAATGTCTCTTATCCCCTGCAGTAGAGAGCTCGCTGCAGTAATCCCAAAACCAGTAGTGAATGCTGCAACTCCTCCAAGCTGGCACCTGCCAAGCCGAAGCCGTCACCGTAACACACAGGACCACTCATATATTCAGCAAGCTCATATTGGCTTCCCTGCCCCCTTTGTCGCCCCCTAGTGAACAATGCCGGCTTAAAAAACCCAATAAAACAGATCTTTGTTGCTGAGAATCATCCACTTTTTTGTAGCAGGCAACTTGTCTTATTCCATTACTCATGGTAGCAATGAGTTCTACGTTGTGCAAACAATTGATCAAGCTAATTAGCAACAAGAGAGCAAATAAAAGGATATGTTACTGTTGTATTTTTTGTAAAGAGTAAGGTCTTGGTAACGCTCTGCCTGTTGTTTTGGAGGCTGACCACCATGATTTTATAGTACCTCGAGTCTCTGGAATGTTTCATTGATGATGGAAATACACATTTTTCCCTTGCATATGTCCATTTTCTCCACATGTTTTCAGGTGTAGAACTCTCGCCCACACTGTGCATGCCTCATTGAAATTCCTGTATGGGCAGACAGACCAGTTTCCCATGCAGTATATGCACCTGTTTCCTTTCAAGTTAAGTTCTGGCTTAGGGTTTATCTTTCTGTGTGAGCCCAGAGAAAGCCTATTGTATCTTATCGAGCTCTCCCTTTCCCCACTTTTATCTCCTCCCATAGAAAGTGATGGAAATGTAAACTGTGGACGCAGGATGCACAGCATCTCCACTTATGAGGAAAAAAAGACAAATGAAATACAGATGTAGTGTAAGAGGACAATAACTCTCCCCAAATCCACACACACACACACACACACACACACACACACACACACACACACACACACACACATATATATATATATGAAGAGTTCAGATGCAAAAGCAGATAAATCTCTGATGTGTAGTGAGTTTGTACTGGCGCACTATGGCTGCCGTCGCGCTCACCCAGGTGGGTGCTGCATATTGGTGGTGGTTGAGGTGAGTTGCTCATATTATTCTAAAGAGCTTTGGGTTTCATTTTCAGTAAATCATTTTTTTGTGCTTTCTTGGTATAACTTATCAATTCCAAAAAGGGTGACCCTAAATTGATGTAAGCAAAGTAACAGAAAGACAGATTTTCAAAAATCTACATTAAAAAAAAAATATATAATTTGATATTTTTCTGTTTGTTTTGCATCAAAAGCAGATAAATCCACAATCAGATTTGTTGCTAAATTGAAATTGGTTCACCCAGAGCCATTGCTGAGCTCAGTCTGGTTCTGCTGACCACTGCAAATTTCCCAAATGTGGGAATCTCGACTGCATAATTTCTGGTAGTGGGGGACTGCATTCGCTCTCTGTCCTGATATTATGGTGAAAAGACCTATTTTGCTTTGTAGGTCCCTGTTCTGAATTGTACTGCGCGGTTGTGCGAATTTAGTATGTCGTGTCTTTAAATATATATATTTTTTTTTGTTTCGATTTTTTCCAGTGTTTCTCCCAATTCAGTGGCCTCTATTTATTTTGATTTGCCATCCCCACTCTATGAGGCAAGCTAATTTTCCTTCAAAACAGAATTTTCCCACCCATGACACCCTTACGTGCTTCATGGCGAACTCGAGCCAAATGCTGCCCCCGATTAGGGCTAATGGCCAGGGCTGGTCTGGCAGAGACAGGTTTTGAACCGCGTCCCTGATAGGCAGCGCACACTTGTATTGGATATGGGTGTGTTAGACCGCTACTCTATCCACCACCCTCGTACGTTGTGTCTTTTAAAGGATAAAATACAGTAGTGAGATATCTCGGTTTGTGCTAACAAGAGGGCACGGCATGTATTGGTTTCTGCAACAAAACGTTGAGTAATTGTACATAAAGCATGAGATATATTGAGTTTTGCAACAAAACTATTTGGAAATCGGTCCATAAGACCTTCTTCCAGTCTTCAGTAGTCCACTGGCGGTGCTTTATGTCCCAGACAAGCCTCTTTTTCTTATTTTGCCATCTTAGTAATGGCTTTCTTACTGCCACTTGACCTGTCAAACCTGCAGCTCGAAGTCTTCTCTTCACAGTTGAAACTGACACTTCCTTACTTCAACCAGTGTTAAGCTGTGCTTGAAGCTATTGTCCTGTGAGCCGCCTATCACGCAAGCTGTTGACTCTCAGAAACTTGTCTTCTGATTTTGTTGTGGCTTTGGGTCTGCCAGACCTCTTCCTGTCAGAGTTTCCTCCAGTTTCCAAGTGCCTTTTGATGGTGTAGGAAACTACTTACTGCCAAAGAATTTACATATCACATACAAACAAACTGTAAAAATCTGCTGATAGTTTGATCACTTAGTCATGATATGTGTCAATATTGTTTTAAGAATGATCTGAATGTAAGCATTCAAATGACAGATTTGTCATCTGATGAACATTGCACTTTTGAAGCTACCCCCTCCCCCATATCTGTGCTCTCCTTTCATTGCCTTGAGAAGAAGTAGTTTAGGAAGGGCTCTATTTTCAGAGCTGTCATTGTCTTGGTCTGTGTACTATGTATAATATACAGTCCTGGTTTTGGAGCACAGCCCTAATAGTTGCTTCAGCAAGCAGAGTGTATGGTCTAAGTCAGTGCTAAATGACCGCACAGTGGAACTCTGAACAGGAAGTGGTTTTAGCCTACACTGAGGTATTAATAAGCCCCAAGAGTATGAACAAGTCATAACAGCGCAGGTAACATGCATCATGTCAACAGCTTCACGAGCAGCTGCGCATTTGTCCAGAGTTACTCGTTTCCAGCACTGCATGAAAGGTTCTCTGTTCTCCTCCTCTCAGATTGGATCATACCAAAGGGTCGAGTTGCGGTATTTTATTGAAACGTCAGCATGCATGATGTGAATGCGAGCAGGTTAAAAGTTTCCGGCTTCCTGTTTTTTCTTCACCAGTGGTCACTGACTCTATAGTCGGGGGCTTTAAGGGCTAGCAGCAGAGTGGCCGCAGACAGTCGGTCCCCATGGTTACACTCTGAAAAATGGTGCGGCATTTGAACCGTAAAGTGATCCGGTGTGCACAAGTGTGTGGTACACAAGGCCTGGTGCTGTAACCCAACACTAAGGTAAATCCAATAAAAATGTGATTTAGAATCGGCTTGAAGCTGCTTTCACAAAACCTTTTGTAATTTTCCAACCTCTCCCTGTGTGCTCAGACACTTTATTTGTACAAATTGGCACCATTTTGAAGAGCAAATCCGAATGAAACTCATTTACAAATTCTTCTTTTAGAAGCAGTCACTGCTGAGTTCTCCGTGTAGTTTTGTGAAAGATTGCGTACATGCAGTCTATACAACTTGATTTTACTGAAGTCATTCAGGATTAGTACCTTGCTCAACAGCAAAACCCCTGCAGGGCTACAAACCTGTAACCTTCTGGTTTAAAGCCCAGCTCCCAAACCACTATGCCTCTCGTCTGCCTTAAAGGAAGCTGAGCATGTTCCTTTAATAACGATACCTTATAAGGTATGAGAAAGTTTCCTAAAACAGTATGTTCCCATTGAACATTCTCCCCACCAGCCTCTATTATCTCCCATTAGATCGCCTAGCCTTGTGAGATTACCCTTAATATATAAATCTGTGATGATTTATGTCTAAAATTTGCACCGCCATTACTTGTGCCAATTTTATGTGTGTGTGTATGTGTGTGTCTATTATCTCTGTGTATATCTGACCACATTTCTCATTATTTAATATTGTTTGTTTAAAAATTTTGCAGTTGGAGAGAAAGGTCAGTTCAGGTGAAGAACTGGTTAGTCGGTGAGTTCACACGAGGTCTCTGGCACCAGCATTGTTGGCACCAGTGGTCCTGCCTGATAGATCAGCAACGGTGTGACAGTCATGGGGCTGAAACCAGAACCAGGAACCTTCAGAACACTGCTGGCCCACCACAGCTAGGTAACCTAATCTCCCACTGATCCTCATGGCTTTTGTATTTAAAGAGGCACATTCACCTCTTGTGTTGTGTACAGTGGTCAAGCCCCACATGTTCTGGCAGATTTGTAATTGCATGTTCCTGTACATTTTCAGGCAGAACTTTCAACCCCCAGGAATTCATTTGTGAGTGCAGAAGTGCCAATGTTTTTGTTTTGGTGCCATTCTATTAAGAACAGATGGCGTAACAAATGTCATGGACGTATCTGCTAAAATTTTGGAAATATTTAATGTTTTTCTCATGACAAAAATACTTTCAAGAAGCTGAAAGGTCAGGCACAAAACTTCACACATGCTCTCTGCACAGTAAGACTGTAAGAAATGCAATATTGTATTATATTGTTTTACACCTAATTGTTGAGCACAGATTTGTGTGCGGTAAAAAATATGCATATATATATATAGACATACACACATCTTATATATATCATCTAGCATTAGTGCTCCAATGTGCAAGTAATACATTTCTATTGATGGTGACATGCTGGAAAATGTGGTACAATTCAGTGCAGAGAGAGAATTTATTTTATCTGTCCGCTTTTAAATGTTGAAAAAAGACCTATGCTCTGTCCAAACAGGTTAAAAACCCAACCATTTGGACATTCGCTCTGGAATGCTTTCAAACTCTCATTGAAGGAGGCCGACGGCAAAACCTTGAAATTGTAATGATTTTAACGACTGGTGAACATAATGACTAAAACATGGCCTTTGCACATGTGGCATTGCCGACTCTGGGCCCTTTGTAGTGCTGACGAGGTTCCTCTTCAGAATCGCTCTTTTGTTATGGCGTTACCAAAAGGTGGATGGGTAATATAATATATGGCATTTAGCAGATGCTTTTATCCAAAACGACTTACTGTAATGAATGCATCGATTTTTCAGTATATGTGGTCCCAATGGCAGACGAATCCACAACCTAAGCGTTGCCAACGCCATTCTCTACCTACTGAGCCATACAGAACCACTGGGTCTGCATAGTTAACAATAACACTAAATAGTGGAATGTGTACCTCTTTACTGAGGAGGCGGGTGTGGCTGACGTCAAGTGGCAAATTGGATCCATTATTCATTCCAGACCGGGCATTTTGCCTGTATGGCTGTAGAAATGGCAATTGTGTGAGGATGGCTGGGGATTAGCGACAACAGATTCTGCATTGAGGAGCTCCCTGAATGACGCCAACAGCAAGAGTCTGCGTGCGATTTCTGTTTGGACTCTGGAGCGGGACAGGGGAGCTGTCTGCAAGCATTTTTGGAGGGGATCAAGGTCTGTTGCTGGCAGAGCGAAGGCAGCTATCCATCTCAAATGAGGCCTGAGCCAGAGCAAGCCGTTTCCAGGACAACGAGGATTACCCATAATTCTCAGATACCTGTGGCTTGCACGGAAGCCCGCGATCTCCCTCTATGCATTGCAGTAGGGCGCTCTGTCATCCCACCCCAGACACAGAATATCCAACCTTTTCTCTTTTTCTTCTGTCTGTCCCTTTCCCTCTTTTTTATTGCTAGTCTACTTGCGTGACTAGGGTAATCAGATAGAAAAAACAAATAACAAAAAAACCTACTGGCATGCAATCTCTTACTAACTATTTTTGGAGCATTATTTTTTTTCTTCTTTTAAAATGTAAAAAAAAAAAAAAAATGACAGGAGAAAGAAGCCAGCAGGGGTAAAAAAAAAAGATCTGTTTCTCATTTGCCTCCCTCCCCGTCCTGCCTCCCTGCCCAACTTTCACAGCAAGAAGGCTATGGGGGCAGGAAGAGGGAGGTGTGTCACTCGCTGCGTGACCAAGTGCACGCTTCGATCCCGCATCACCAGTGTCCTGGCAACCTCCCCAACGCACTCCCCATTGGCCAGAGAAGTTCTCACATAGGGCGCGGTGAAGTGCATCACAAGCCTGCACACTTTTTTTCCCTCTTTTGTCTTTCAACCACTTGATATAAATAACTTTACTTGTCTTTTATTTGATATATATATATATATTGCATTATGGATTTTTTTTTATACTGCATTTTGTTTTCATGAAAAAAATACATTGCTCATGGACGATTGGGGCTTCGCGTTTTGTAGACCAATAGCCGAGGAATGTTCAATGCTGAGCATGGCTAATGGAAAACTACCCATCTGATTTGTATTTGTAGTTTCATATGTAACAGATGTGAATGAACCATGTACAGTCATTCAGGTTTGCAGAGATCATGGAAGGGCCTACATATCATGTTTTTATTGAGCTTTTAGAGTAACAGGTTATGGCCATCGCCCATAACCACATACAGATACAGGTCAGCCATTCTCAGATTTAGACTTCTGAGTGCTGTAAATGTATTTATCATAAATGACTCAGTATGAAGATTATGCATCACTTGAAGTTTAACAGAGCTCCGAGACACCTGTGGCAAATTACAAATATTTTCCATTCAACATAGCAAACTTAGAATGTCAATTTTGTAGGGTTGTTATATCAATCGACCAACTTAAAGTGTGTTCCCAAATGGGTGAGGCAGCATTGGCTAACAGTGGGTTGTCTGATCGCAGATCAAACCCCGCATTCAAAATCAAACACTTGTCTTAACTTCAGGGGCTGATGTCACCGTCTGTAGAAGACTCGCATACAGAAAGGTCTGCTACAACTGTTCAAGTCCAAGAATATGAAAACACAAGTCTATGGCTCAGACCACTAGTTGGCAGAGAATTACATGTGTCCATGTTGTTTCAAACAGCATCCAACCCATGAAGCTACTGAACCAAACTGAAGTAACCTGGCTTCCCTTCGCACGTGTTAAGTTTGTGTTGCTTGTATCTTTCTTTGTCTTTTTATGTGTTTTCTGTCATTAACTACGCACATGGCTCAGTGCATTATGGCACAGATATAAAAGTTGTAAGATTATATTTAAGCCAGAGCTGTACTTGCTTGTCTTTTATGTTCAGTAATAGGCTACTAGGATTCAGGACCCACTCCTAAATCTGTTTTCATTTTTTTAAATTAAATATGTTGTGTTACCGTAATATAATTTCCCCCTCATTCGAGTTATATCAACCTCATTATACCATATAATGAATTATCATGATGGCATTAACTTTGTATGGATATGGATTTTCATTATTGACAAATACATTGCTTTGTTTATGTATAGGGGGAAGGTGTGGGTTTCAAGCCATGGCCCTTGCTGGAGATACCCCACAAGAGATACCTAAAGAATTGACCTAAAGACCCTAAAGGTCCCCAGACAAGGGAACTAATTCAACTTTAATTGGTTCTCCAGGAGTGACTTCACATTCTTTAGCAGATGTTACAGGTGCTTAGTGATGTCTCTGAACTTGTATCCAAGTTACCCACTATAACAGGGGTTGGTCTGCTGTGGGTTTCAAACTATGGCCCTCGCTGGCCACTGTGCACAACAAGAGATACGATTAGTCCACCGAGTGAACGACTAAGGTCACAAGCCAATGGGTGATGTCACATTCTGTTGCAGATAATTACATGCTTACTGACGTCTCTGAGCTATGCCACATTTGTAGCATAAAATATGCTATGTTCACCTACTGGGACCTATTCTCTGTGAGCACAGTGTATTAAGTGTTCACATGTGCACTCGCTTGTTGCCATTGAAATGAAGCGAGGTGGGGTAATGACAATGATTCTGCCAAGTAGCCAATTTCTCTCACAAGCTCCATGCACAAGCTTTGCGAGAGGAGTTTGTGGAATGAAATATCGATTTCTGAAAAGTCTCCAAATAAAGAGAGACAAAATGATTGCATCTCACAGATATTACCTCGAACGTTGTGTTTTTCATGAAAGGAGCCCCAGCTCTGAAAACCGCCACACTGCCATTCGCTGGTTCACTTTGAAGAATTGTCTCTTTGAATACAAGACTACTTTGCTGTCCACCGGTGTCTGTGGTCTGTCTCTGTGTATGTGTGCACACTTGCTGACTGTGAACAGGTGTCCATAACATGGGCAGTCACACAGCTGCAGCTTTACCCGTGTTTTTCCTCTAAATTGCTTTGGAACGAGGGTGCAAATGTCTGTCTTGATTCTGCTGTCTGTCGTTCTTTTAATTATAGATAATAACAGAAATTTAACCATTACTGAAATAATTAGGCCCATAGTCAACAATTTCCTTTGGCTCAGATCAGGCAAAGATTAATCAATGTGCCTTTCCTAACTTTCACAAATAACATGCGCAATACACAGTAATATTCTTTTAAGGAGGAAATTAGTTAATCTTTTACAGGAAGCACAAGTCCAAATGTTCTCTTCAATCATGGCTGGCCAGCCTGGTCAACAAAAAGAACAGATTGTACATTGTGTTTCTGGAGTGGTTTGGGGAAAAAATACTTTTTTTTATTTTTTATATTCGCCTCTTGAAAAATGGATGGACGAAATGATCAAGCAAACCAAATCTTCTATGAAAAGTGCAGGTGTTAATTGTCAGTAAAGAAACAGAAAAAGTACTATGTATAGTGAAATAACTGTTTCATGGCTTTAGGGGGAAATTATTATTACTGGCGTGGCAGTAAATGACTGGTGCGGCCTTTCATATTCAAACCTTTTGGAGTTTTGAGTAACAGAAACCCATAGTTAAAGATGAAATTCAGGCTGTCGAAGGGGTAAATTATTAATCACATTAACGTTCTGTGGCAGCCCGATGGGCTGCACTAGGAAATGGCTGCCTGGCCTACAACACATGGCAGCCATTTTCACTACATTTCCCAGCATGCCACCGCAACACCTGAACGACACAGGCATGGGGAGCAAACGACCAGCTGAAGGCCATTGCAAGGCCTATTTAAAGGACTCGATCCCATTGTTCTTGGAGAGGAGTCCATTACTGTCAGAAGGAGTGGTGTGAGAGAGAGAGTTTTGATTCTAGTTTTGAGAGTTGAGTTGAGAGAGTTTTTTGAGAGAGTTTTTGGAGAGAGTTTTTGAGAGAGAGAGTTTTGAAAGTGTGTTTGTTTTTTGTGTTTGTATTCCCCAAAAGACCCCACCCTGCGTTTCGTGTTTGTTTGTACAATAAATCATAATTGTTGCTGATATTACTGCCTCCTCCGTGTTCTTACACTTGCCTACGCCCTCTGCAAGGTCCGTGAGTGTCGCCCAACCCCTGGGGACACCACAGTTCATAGAATGTTCGGGATACGATGTAGAGTCAGGCATTGTATATTCTATCATGTTGCAAACATTCTATCAATATGACTGGGTGGGAAAATGACTCCAAGGTTGAGCTCTCAGACAATGAGTAGGAGACAGGGCCTTACAGGTTTGCACCATGTCTTTCATCATCAGAGTCTGACAAAAACTCAGAATCAGGGTTGGATATTGATGCTGCTGCCGCTACTCTTCTGTCAAATTCAGATCCCAATTGCCTTACCAATACAGATATACAAGCTAGCTGACATACCGTAGCTAGATAGCTCATTTTACATTCCAATTGGGTACCTTTTGATTTAGCGCATTCATGTGACAATTCAATGCTGAAGAGAGGATAACCATGCTGTTGTTAGTCAGCTCCTCTGGTGTAAATCTGTGACTTAACATAGCACTAGCAAGCAAGCAAGCAAGCTAAGCTAGCTAATTATTATTCACAGAGTGGAAATATTTAGCTAGCTACCTATCAAACTAACAAATTCAAAATAAAAAAGAAAGATGTACTTTACCTTTACCTGAATGTATTGATTTAAGACATTCATTCATTCATTCATTCAAGAGATTCATACCTTGCCTTGACATTTTTGTTTCTGTGGCTAATCACCTAATGTTAGACTTGCTTAACTTTAGCTAGCTAGGTAGCCACATGGATAACTTCTGGATGGATGTGTGAAAGCTATTCATTTGTTTGGTATGTTATTTTTGCTACATTTTTGAAATAATTGTTAGCTAGCATCGTCTGGCATGAAGAGCTAGCTTCCTGTGTCATCTCCAAAAGTGCATGTTTCTGCAGCAATCAGACTTTAGCAATAGGTTTGGATGAGAAGAGGTGGGACTAGGGCTCAGCGTCTGAATCTGCTTTAGTTCATGTATGACTGTGTGTAGGCGGGAAAGAAGCATAGCTGTGTGCATAAAAGGATAGCCAGGCTAGCTATTTGTTAGCTGGCTGAATAGGTTAACTGACTGTCATCTGGCTGCAGTTGGCTAGTTTGTGGTATCTTGGACAGATCATTGGTAGCGTTAAGGCAAGCTAGCCTGATACAGTAGTTAAGTTAATGTTAGTTAACTAGCTAGCTGAACTGGTGTGAAACATATCTGGTGTGATGTATGTATATACACTACTGTGTGTATTGTGGGAATTTATTAGTATGTTTTTATTCTGACCTGACTGTGAATTAATGCGCAGAGCTCATGTTCCTTTTCTATGACCCATTGTATTCAAAGAAAGTGGCAAACTAGCTCGGGGGGCCCCTGTTCTTGTTATTCTGAGTTCTTGCACCTGTTTTCAGCAAGGTTAAGATAAGAACGTAGACAGGGCCCATTGTCTTCATAGACAGATGATGTAGGTTGTTGCTGATTGGACAGTCTGAACCGATAGGAAGTCACGCTGACGTAAGTGGCTTGCCAATTGGAGGACCTGGGAAAACGTCCAGCGAATCAGCAACGGACTCGAGGGGATTAAGAAGGAAGTTTGAAGACAGCCTAAAGAAAGCGCTTCCCGGGAGACGGCTGGACAAATCAATTGAGAGATTTGTGTAGTTGTCTTTTGATTCCTGTTACTTTCTACTTGTCTCTAATAAATTCTGAGTTAAGAATAATTTGGTCTTAGTATTTTGCCTCCTCACCGACACCTCCTTTGATACACGCTAACAGTATTTACAGTTTTAGAACACCCCCATTTTCCAGTTTTTACTGAAATTTAAGCAGTTCAAGTCCAGTGAATAACCTGCAATGGTACAAAGGTAAGGGGTAAACTAAGGGTATCCCTCATTCACCCAAGTGTTACCTTTTTGGCTACTAGTTGTATATACCGCGCACACACAAATGCACATGCACGCACACACACACACACACACACACACAATTTAGCTCTATATTGTGAGTGATATTTTTTCCTCAAGGCATTTTTATATTTTCATATCCAGCTGAGATGACAAAATTACATTCACAGAGCATCGTGTTAAATACATTTACATTTACATTTTAGGCATTTACAGACACTCTTATCCAGAGCGACTTACAAGATGTGCATTAATACATGGTAGGAACAATCATAGTTAGCGCACAAGATCAGTGCAGTAATACAGCAATAGATATAGTTGTAGGCAGCTGCATACCATACCTGTAACACTGGGAAGGAAAAGGTTAGTGTGTTTTGTTTTTTGTTTTTAAATGAGAAGGCAGGGATACATGTAGGCTACAAGAAGTGTTGAGCAAGTTGACAGTGGTGATGACAATAGGCTAAATGTACAGAATTCAGCGGTAGTGGAGTCTGAAAAGGTGGGTTTTGAGTCTCTTACGGAAGATCGCAAGTGATTCCGCAGTCCTGACCGATTGTGGAAGGTCATTCCACCACCGAGGGGTCAGGACAGAGAAGAGGCGAGACCACGAGGAGCGGCTGCTGGGCACCAGGAAGGATGGGACAGTTAGTTTGCCAGAGGAGGCTGAGCGGAGGGGTCTGGCTGGGGTGTAGGGTGTGATGAGTGTCTGAAGGTAAGGGGGAGCAGTTCCTCTAGCCACCTGAAAGGCAAGCACCAGTGATTTGAATCTAATGCCTGCTGTGATGGGGAGCCAGTGCAGAGAGGAGAGTAGAGGGGTGACGTGGGTGAACTTGGGTTGATTGAACACCAGACATGCGGCAGCATTCTGGACTAGTTGCAACGGCTTGATGGTGCAGGCCGGTAGGCCTGCCAGCAAGGAATTGCAGTCGTCCAGATGTGAGATCACCAGGGCCCGGACCAGGAGTTGTGTGGCCTCTTGGGTGAGGAACGGTCAGATCCTCCGGATGTTGTGGAGGAAAAATCGGCAGGTCCGAGTGATCGCTGCTATGTGGCCCGAGAAGCACAGCTGGTCGTCCAGGGTCACGCCAAGACTCCTAGCAGACTGGGACGGAGACCCTATGGAGCCTTCTACAGTGATTGAAGCATCAACCATCGGGGAGCCCTTCGCTAGGAGGAAGAGCAGCTCAGTCTTCCCCAGGTTCAGCTTCAGATGGTGGGTGGACATCCAGGCAGAGATGTCAGCAAGGCATGCAGAGACCCATGCCGGGACCTGCGTCTCAGATGGAGAGAAAGAGAGAAAGAGTTGAGTGTTGTCAGCATAACAGTGGTAAGAAAAACTATGAACAGAGATAACAGAACCTTGAAGTGACTTAGTGTACATGGAAAATAGGGCTGGGCCTAGCACCGAGCCCTGCGGGACTCCGGTAGAGTGGGTGTGGGGAGAGGAGAGGGATCCTCTCCAGGCCACCTGGTAGGACCGGTCAGCCAGGTAGGACTTGAACCATGTCAGTGCAGATCCAGAGATTCCCATCTCGACGAGAGATGAGAACAGGATCTGGTAGTCCATGGTGTCAAATGCAGCTGCCAGGCTAAGGAGGAGGAGGACAGAGCTAAGGGATTGGGACTTAGCCGTTTGAAGAGCCTCAGTGACCGCAAGGAGAGCAGTCTCTGTGGAGTGGCCTGCCTTGAACCCAGATTGGTTAGGATCAAGCAGGTCATTCTGTAGGAGATGAGCAGACAGTTGATTATAGACAGCCCACTCTAGTGTTTTGGAGAGGAAAGGGAGGAGAGAGACAGGTCGGTAGTTGGAAATGACAGCAGGATTCAGAGAGGGATTTTTGAGGAGGGGGACGACATGGGCACTTTTGAGGGAAGAGTGAACAGAGCCAGAGGAAAGAGAGGAGTTCATAACATTGGAGACAAAGGAGAGGATGTCCATAGCAATGGGCTGGAAGAGGGGGAAGGAATGGGATCGAGAGGGCAGGTGGTGGGACGGTGGGAGCAAAAAAGTTGGAGGATGTCCGAGTCAAGGAGGGGCGAGAAGGAGGACAGGGCTTTACCATGAATATACCTATAATAAAAGCACTGCAAGGGGACGAAGGGCTCAGAAAGCATCACCTTTTTGATGTGGCAGGAAGAAAGAAAGGATGTTAAATGTATTTCTTCCGGGCAACACTGAGGGCTACTTTTATTTTAGCTTTGTATAAAAATATTCAGAGGGGGGCCACAGAGGAAACATCGATCAATGCCACCCCTATAAATGGGAATGAAAACTGTTAACAGCTTTTAACAAACACTCATGAACATTTGATGAGTTGAGTGGGAGGGAACAAACCTGGAGGGAGACCAAACCCCAAAAGGGAGATGGGTCAGAGTGCAGGGGGGGTTCTGAGGGTGAAAGTGATGATTGCTGTAAAATGTATATAAAGCATTATTAAAGAGCGCACCAAGATTACTCTCTCTTCCCTCCCCACTCTGAGTTTTAAAATGACCTCCTTCAGCTGTCGCTTATTACAAGGGCACTGGATCGAACCAGTCAGTGCAGGCTCGCATGGCCAACTGTCATGGAATGGGTGTCAGCGTTTTTCAAGTCTGCTGCTCTCTGAGGCTGTGCGAAAATGAGGACTTTTTGTTGACAGGACAAAACCATCTTTCTCTTCTTTTATATCTCTCTCTTTTTTGCCGCATCTTAGATGGGAGCTGGAAGGTTTCCGTGCTCACTCCATCAATCTCTCTTTCTCTCTACGTCTCTCTCTCTCTCTCTCTCTTTTCTCTCTCTGATGGAGCACCCTGCCCGCGAAGTGAGCCAGAGTCCCACAGAGATATTGAACTTAAGAAAATAACCCTGGCTCTTGCCAGCAAGGTTAAAGCAACATGGTAGCAACACCAGAGAAACAATGTGACAATAAAACATTTTTTCCTGCTCACAACCAAAAGTTATTTAAAATGTGAAATAATGTAGCCTCCATCATTGTTTTTTCTTTTTGTTTATTTTGTTTAGACTGATATAAAGACAAGGGTACAGAATATTATTCTGAGAAAGTGATATGAGGGAAAAGGCAAGGGTATGTACAATTACTGTACAGGTTTGAATCTTCATTCAGTTGTATTTGAATAACAAATCCTGATGAATTCTAACGGTATTTATCCACAGTTGTACTAGCTGTGCAAGAGAACATTGCTTCATAAAGAGGTCACCGACCTGAGCTGTCATAACTATGTCAAACATTATCCTCAGCAGATTTTTAAAATAAAAATAATCCTGAAGTATTGTGTGCGGGGGCAGAACTGAAATTCCATTTAGATTAGATCTTTTCGCTGGGACAGGCGCTCACGCACATTAATATTGACAATGGAATATCAAATCTACACGCTTCCCCTTCCTTTTGTTGTTTTGGATTTAATCAACATCTACATAAACATTTTCCATTTCAGTTTGAAAACATTTCTCATTTAACTAAGCATAGCTATTATGAAAAGATACAGTAATTAAAGGGCAGCTGACACGCTAGTAAAAACTTTTCAGAAATAAAACAAACAAGCCCATAACAGTTGTGAAATTGACAAATCCAGCAAAAAAACATTGACTGTATTTTTAAACCATTTTTTTCAATTACATTCTATTTTTTGCCAACATCCCATGACATAGATGTGTTACTACATTTTACTACTCGCTGAGGAGAAAGCTAATGGCAGCCAATACGAGATAGAGAGAGGAGTTATACTATTAAAATGATGTGTAGATGTGTGGTGGCTAGCTACTTTAGTAGTCAGAAAAAGGGGATAAGTGTCCACAGGTTCCCCATAAATAATGAAAAGAGGAAGAAAACATGGGGAAAAGTGGTTGGAACGCACAGCAGTAAGTGGTCGGTGAAAAATTTGAAACACACCTAATTATATTTATATTTGTAGTGAGCACTTCACTGCAGATTGTTTTGAGGAATACCCTGATGAGTGTTTTCTGGATGGAGATGAGAATCTCAGTCCTGGTCTTAAAACCGAGACAGCCTTTCCAGAGGTGAGATTCGGGTTAGAGAGATACATATATATTACATACAGATACATACACTACCACCCCCATTTTTCCAGTTTTTACTGAACTTTAAGCAGTTGAAGAAACCTGAAATGGTACAAAGGTAAGCAGTAAACTGCCAGAGGTAAAAAAAAAAAAGTTTAGGTTACCAAAAACTGAAAAATAATGTATATTTCAGAGTTATAAAAAAAGGCCCTTTTCAGTGAACAAGTAATGGGTTAACGTGTGTTAACACTCACTCTGTGCAAGTTGCCGACTCTGGATCCAGCAAAAGAGCCACAGACCATCATACTTCCTCCTCCATGTTTGACAGTTGATGACACACACTGAGGAACCATCCTTTCGCCAACTCGACGGCGTACAATAACCTTGTGTGATGAACCGAAGATTTCAAATTTTGATTCAATGGTCCATAAGACCATCTTCCAGTCTTCAGTAGTCCACTGGCGGTGCTTCATGACCCAGGCAAGCCAAGGCTTTCTTACTGCCACTCGACCTGTCAAACCTGCAGCTCGAAGTCTTCTCTTCACAGTTGAAACTGAGACTTCCTTACTTCGACCAGTGTTAAGCTGTGCTTGAAGCTGTTGTCCTGTGAGTCGCCTATCATGCAAGCTGTTGACTCTCAGAAACTTGTCTTCTGATTTTGTTGTGGCTTTGGGTCTGCCAGACCTCTTCCTGTCAGAGTTCCCTCCAGTTTCCAAGTGCCTTTTGATGGTGTAGGAAACTACTCACTGCCAAAAAAATGTACATTATTTTTCAATTTTTGGTAACCTAAATTTTTTTTTTAACATAGTATATTGAAAGCAGGTGCTTCCACACATGTGTTGTTTGTGGGTTAATTAAGTCATTAACATCCTAGCCTGCTCAGGTTCATGCACAAAAAATGTTGGGTGGGCCTGGTTGCCTGTAATTATGGCTAGCATGGGTAGAAGGCAAGACCTCAGTGACTTTGAAAGAGGGGTGATTGTTGGGACACATTTGTCAGGAGCTTCAGTGATGAAAACCTCCTCCTAGATCGTAATGTCCGTGCATTAGTTTGAGGTGCAAGGCTAAACAGGTAAGCAACTTTACATCAATTGACTGCACATTTCAATCTAGGGGGTGAGCAGGCAGTTTCATCAAGAATGGTCCGTCGAGACCTCCTACAGATCGGGATACTACAGTCATATCATATTGGTGCTTCCATCTTTTTGGCATGTGTATTTGTCTGTGTGTTTGTGTTTGTGTATGTGTATGTGTGTGTGAGTATGTTCATGATAACAATCCGTTAAACTCACATGGTAATGAAGGGCAGATTGTGAAAGATGGTGAAGTACAGAAGGCTTTCTGCACATTCTTATATTAGAACTTCTCTTTTCATTTGATTGACTCTGACTTTAAAAATCCCTGCAGTCCTCACAAATTTAGCCAAGGGAAGCTGCTGTAACACTGCTTTATATCAAACTATTTGAGGCTTAACTTTAAATATATGTATTGTTTTTATTCCCATGATTTGGTCTCAGTTTCACTTAAATATCCTTGCTGGTAAGATACTTAGGCTTTTTTCATACCCGTTCTCTCTCACTCCATGTCTGTTTATATAAATACCCAACATGAGATTATTCTCTTAGTGGTTATTTTACAATATCACCCCCTTCTCACATCGCATAGTTTGAGTATTTCTATTCTAGGCTATGATGAGGTTTTACATTTCTGACAGATTCTCATTTTATTATTCATTCAAGAGGATGTGAAGAAGACTGCAAAGCCATATAGGGAAAAAATATGGATCTTGAAGTAATTCCTCCCTATACAATAGTCATGTGTGTCCTTTAATTTTCTAAACCACATACTATACAGTATTAGAAACATTCTCTTAAAAGTCTTGCTTTTGATTTGAAAGTGAAAAAAAAAACATCTTTTTGAAAAGCCAAGACATACATTAAGAAAGTAAATCAGTCTTTCTTGCAGGATGTTGCTCAAACTGTAGCCACAGGCAAAGCCCCATTTGTCTGTCAGTAGTTCCTGACTTGGCCTCTCCCCCGAAACTCAGTCATAGACTGAGTCTGTGCGTAAAGGAGGGATTTTTGTTGTTGTTCTGCTGATGTTCTAGACTAGACATGGGCAAAGAGGGCCGTATCTGTTTCTGGATTTCATGCTTCAACTTCTGATCTTAATTATTTAATTAGTCCAATCATTTGTGTAAACCAACATTTTAACTATATTTATTGATAAGCTCATAAATGCCAACTGAAGACTATTGTGTCCCTATATGAAAAGTTTTACTGTGAGAAAATCAATAAGTGAACCGGCATTGGTGTATACAGCTAATTAGCTAATTGAGCCAGGGCAATTGGTGAAAACAAAAACCTGCATCACACTGGCCCTCAAGGGCTGGAAATTGCCCACCCCTGCTATAGACCATAGGGATGTGGGCTCAAATGCTGGATGGAGAGGCTGCTCTTGCTCTTGTGTAGCGATGTATGCAGGTGGATTTTCATTAAAGAAACTGAAAGTCAATATTGAAGTCAATAAAGGACTTTCAGTTTCTTTAATGAAAATCCACCTGCATACATCGCTACACAATCCTAAATTGGGATGACTGAGTTGACCACGAATGAGGGTGTCCACATAGCGATCAAATAGTGCACACGCATTGCATATGAGACTAAACTGTCCACAAACTCTCTCTCATTTGTTTCTTTCCTGTTTTTTTGGATTGAATCGCCCGGCATAATTTCTGGAGCCGGTCCTGTAATGGAGCCAAAGTCAAGCCTTTTAGACATTATCAGTGGAATTCAGACATCTCGTCAGTGGAGCAGGATGAGGAGAACAGGCAAGAATTCAAAATGTTTGAGTGGAAAGGACTATGGAATCAGAAGTATATTGAAATTATTGGAAATGCAAGATGGAACCTCTTGGCTTTTAGCAGGAAGCTACACAGTATGTCCTTAACCTGACCAAATGGCGTATTATACATATTGCCAGGGCTCTTGATTAGTAAACATCTGCTCAAATGGGAATTAGGAATTTGGCCTGATCAGTGGACCATTGGAGCTGAATTCAAAATATGAATACAATAAAATTGTAATTCAAGGCCAGGGTGTTTATCTCCTACACAGTGATTGATGGTATAACAGAATAAACATGGCTGTCTGCTCCTCGCTCTCTCCGGGTGCCTAGCTAAGGCTTGTGGCAGGGTCCGTCAGCACATGGGGAATTTATGGCCATTCAGGCTCGCTAGCTCCACAAAGCCTAGCTTGGGGGAAGGCACATTCATCACATCAAACACTTCCAAAGGGAGCAGTGTAGGCCTATATTCTCTATCTCTCTCTCACATAAATGCTGAGTTTGGATAGAATTTTTAGTTTTTAACTCCAGATTGACTACAATGTTTATGGTAATTCTAATAATAATAATAATAATAATTAATAACAATTTAATTGTAATAATTCAGGGTGAAAATGTTATTTTTCAAGTTAATATATACCCTTCCTCGGGCTAAAGAGTACATTTGGGCCTTGAATTGCCATCTCTCAAGGTCAACACAGAGAGTCACTAGTTAAGCAGGATATCATTGAAACACACTATCCTAAAATCCTCTGAAACCATTGATTCAGGGTTGGTTTACACTCTGACAACAATCAAGTCTTGGCCTGAATCAGTGGTTTACAAACATCAGAATGACATCATCCAGCCACATCATGGCTATGTCTGTTTCTCTTTTTTTTAAGGCTGTCACTCTAACATATAGAGGCCACTGACACTAATTCAGACTGGAATTGAGTTGGGGCCAAAAAGTGTAAATCAATTGCCGCTGTTCTCACTCTATTCAAAAAGCTGAGTCAGCACAGTTGCTCTTTTTTGCGGAATCGGTCTGGTGGCCACTCCTGCTGGTGATTACATCTCTGTGTGTGCCAGCGGGCCTTCACATCTCCCAGGGTGTCTTACGTAGTGCCTGAGGAAAAATAAAAGTCCCTGTGGTTTGGCCCATGCGCACCACTCAGCAAAGAAACTGCAGTTGTATCTCATTAGCATACTTCTGTTGAGTGGAAGAAAAGAGTGCAAGATAAATGATTTATTATCAAAATGAATAAAAGTGTTTTGAGGTTTGAAACCTTGATTGTTTCAACAATGGAAATGGTGGTTTGGCAAAGATTGTTTGGTGTTTTAATAATCCAGAAATCTGCTTAATGTTTAATAAAATACCATTTTATGGATTTGCAGACTGAGTTTACAGAAAATTAACATTTATCACTCATTGGCCTAAATGTGTCTAACTCCTTCAGAGAATGTACAGCAGGGCATGTTATAAAATGAATTTCATTAAATATATCAATAATTCAATCAATCAATCAATCAATCAATCAATCAATTTTGCTCTCCCATAACAGCATATCTCAGACCAGAAAGTAATGGTGCTATGGTACAATGCAAATCCATAGCACAGCCACACTTAATGAAACATAATTGATTACAGTACTGTGTTTTCATAGTTTTTTGGCACATCCCTGATTTGTTGCTAACTTCACTGCATATTGCACTGGTAGCTCCACCTATTTTGATAGGTGTTACAAATGGCAACACCCAATGATTGGAAGTATTTTCTAAAGCATGTACATGTAGAGGTACTGCATATGAAATCATATGAGTCTATGCGACTTCAGCAAACAATATTGAATGGTCAGACAATTCAATTTGACCGAAATGACTACACTCAGTGGCCACTTTATTAGGTACACCTTTCTAGTACTGGGTAAGACCCCCCTTTGCCCCCAGAACAGCCTGAATTCTTCATGGCATGGATTCAACAAGGTGCTGGAAATATTCCTCAGAGATTCTGGTCCATGTTGGCATGATAGCATCACGCAGTTGCTGCAGATCTGTCAGCTGCACCTTCATGTTGTGAATCTCCTGTTCCACCACATCCCAAAGGTGCTCTATTGGACTGAGATCTGGTGACTGTGGAGGTCATTGGAGTACACTGAACTCATTGTCATGTTCGTGGAACCAGCTTGAGATGATGTGTGCTTTGTGATATGGCACATTATCCTGCTGGAAGTAGCCATTAGAACATGGGTAGACTGTGGCCACAAAGGGTGTACACTGTCAGCAACAAGACTCAGGTAGGCTGTGGCATTTAAACGATGCTAAATTGATATTAAGGGGCCTAATGTGTGCCAAGAAAACATTCCCCACACCATTACACCACCACCACCAGCCTTAATCATTAACACAAGGCAGGATGGATGCTGCACTACCAATTCTGACCCTACCATCTGCATGTCACAGCAGAAATCGAGATTTGTCAAACCAGGTGACATTTTTACAATCTTCAAACATCCAGTTTTGGTGAGCCTGTGCCAGGGCCATGCACAGACATCTTGGGGGGCAGGGGCTCAAGCAAAAAAAAAGGGCACTCACCCCACCGTCACGATGTTGCCACACCGCCGCCATCCATAATCACACACTATGTTCATAACATGGGACTTGTTTAAATTCTACTGAAACACATTATTCCATGAAGAAACCACAGATTTGATGTAGTAATGCAAGTCAGTCAGTGTAAGTAATGCAGTCAGTCAGTGTTCAGTTGTTTAGACCAATTCAGTCACATTAGATCAATGGTTTCTTGTTAGGAAGGATGCAATTTAATGGCATTCAAACAAAAAACTTTATTTTTATTTTAACAGGGAAACACACTGCTACATGCCCAAACAATAATACACTTTTAAACATGATATTTTTAGAAAACTGGCTATAAAGAAAAGGGGGTGACTACACTAAACTAGCAAAACTATGCAAAACGTAACTACCTGCTTCAGAAATTAATTGCAAATTTGTAAGTTGTCCTGCATGACGGAGATAACATAGTTTTAATGATAATTAGACTAGCTTACTTGCTCGCGAGTACTATGGCTAGTAATGATGAAATTATAGCGTGAAGGTGGCAAGTCCTTCTGACCTACTTCATTTTATTTTTTTACGGATATATAACATAAAAAGTAAGTAAGTGTTGTTTAATCGTGGTTTCATAATTAAAACAGTGCCTACCTGAGTGATATCATTCACCATAACCAAACTGGGGCTGGGGATGTGGTGCTTTTCATGACAAGTTGTATTTGGAATGTCGGAAGATGCAAGAGCAGGGGGGTGGAGAGCGGAGTACTTTTTAAATTTATAAGGTGTATTTTTTCGTGGATACTACTATACATTTCCCTCTTTATATTTGATAGAATTTCAATAACAAATAAAGAAAAAAGAAAATAGTATTAAAACCAGCCAAAAAAAGGGCACTTTTGGGCTCTGAGGGCAAAAGGGGACGTGCCTGGCCTGTGCCCAAAGCCTCACATTCCTATTCTTAGCTGACAGGAATGAAACCCGGTGTGGTCTTCTGCTGCTATAGCCCATCTACTTCAAGGTTCGATGTGTTGTGCATTCAGAGATGCTCTTCTGCATACCACTGTTGTAACACATGGTTATTTGAGTTACTGTCGCCTTCCTGTCAGCTTGAATCAGTCTGGCCATTCTCCTCTGACCTTTCTCATTAACAAGGCATTTTCACCCACAGAACTGCCGCTCACTGGATGTTTTTTGTTTTGCACACCATTCTCTGTAAACTCTAGACACTGTTGTGCATGAAAATCCCATGAGATCAGTAGTTTCTGAGATACTCACACCACCCCTTCTGGCACTAACAATCATTCCACTTCAAAGTCACTTAGATCACATTTCTTCCCCATTCATATTTTTGGTCTGAACAACAACTGAACCACTTGACCATGTCTGCATGCTTTTATGCATTGAGTTGCTGCCACATGATTGGCTGATTAGATAATTGCATTAACGAGCAGGTGTACAGTTGCACCTAATAAAGTGGCCACTGAGTGTATATATACTATATTTAATTTAGAATACATGCATATATATATATTTTATTTTATTTTTATAGTTGAAACAACGCAAACAAAATTACACCCATGGCGTACATGTGGTAAACTGAAAAGACAGCGTGGCTGTGTTTTTACAATTTAAAAAAGAAGACAGAAATGTATTTATTTATTTTATTTCAGATTTCCCCACGTTTTTTTCCCAATGTGGTGGCCAACTATGCCATTGTCTAGGCCAACTATCCCTTTCCCTCGTACTACGAGTTTGCCATCTGCAGCTCTGGGACCGGCAGTGACAAAAGCAGACTGAATCGCTTCCTCCATTGACTGTTACTCCGATAGACACAGAGCCGCTTGCACGTGACAAACTCATGCCGGCTTCCTTCCCCTCTCCCCCTGGGGTGGACAACCAATTGCCGCCCCTGAGGCGAACTCCTGGATAAGTGCATTTACTGGTCACATCAGCCGGGACCCCTAGGAGACATAAATATTTGTGTATCATAGCAAATAAGTCTATGGTGCGAGTAAACAGCTCGCTCCTCCTAGCCTTGAAAGCTGAGTACGTAATACATTTCTCCTGGAACAAAATTAAACCCATAACAATTGAGAGCACACACTCCCCTCTAACTTGTCCTAGGTCACAGATGATTGGAAATTATGGAAAAAAAGGAGAATTGCAATCAGACCTCTGTTTTTTGGTGTTGAGAGTCTGAGCTCATGAAAACTGAAGTGGGGAATGGATGCACTGATGACTACTGTGACTCTCTGCATGGATGTGGATTTTAGCAGGATCAAAAATAGGCTGTGAAAACCCAAATGAACTTTTAAAATACGATTAAGAAAACATGGGCCTGTACTGTCTGAATAATATGTCAAAATTGTTGAAATTTGAATGATTTTAGCATTCCTCTATGCTAAATCTGTTGTAAATGGATGCCTAAATGGCTCAAAACAAACGTGTCAAATAATCAAACCTAAGTGAATGCTTAGGTTTCCACACATATTCCGCTCACAGGAGCCGTTCCTGGGAAAAAATCTTCAAACAGGGTGGGATTTGGGAGAAGTAAAGGGAGGTGTTGGCAGAAGCCATGGGCCTGGTATGGACTTTGGAGGGCTTTGAATGATAAATCCTCTAGCACATGGACTTTATAGTGCAGCAAGCCAACTTGTGAACATATGCCCTCCCCTCGCAGATTCATTTTATGAAAATAAAATAAAAAGTGTTTTCACCAGTAACAGCATGTTGTCATTTTCACTCATTACGCTATTATAGATGTGGAGATGTTATCGTGGGAAATTATAACTTAGTCTTCATCACTATGCTTGTTTGGTTTGGGTCAAAAGGCTGATAACCTATTGGCTGTATGAATCCTACATCGTCCGTTAGCAGCTCAGTCTTGAACACTGAACACCATCATTGGAATAATAATGTCCAATGGTGTGAGATTAAAAGCGAAAAAAGTTCATTTTCTCAAGAGCACACTCCTGCAACTTTGGATAAATGATCTAATCCATCAGTCTAATAACTCAATACGTTTAAAAAAAAAAAAAACTTTCCACTTTATATATATATCATTACTCAGTCAAATATGTATTTTAAAGTACCCAGATGGCAGGAACAGTTTAAACACCAATGCAGATCCCTGAAAATGTTTCAACAAACATATTAGTAACCAGAACCTATCATGTGAATTTAAAACTTTGTTTTGAATATTTATGGAAATAGATGTTTCTTTTAATTTGTGAGTAATTTTCTATAATTCTACTGGTGTCTAAAAGGATAAAGTATTTCAAATGAATTATTTAACCCATGTCTGACATATATTTACAGTCAACTAAATTATTCACAGCCTTGATAAAGATGAGCAAAAGGCCGCATAAAATAAACAGTACAGGTAATGAGCAAAATTGTACACTCAAAAGATCTGACCATAACATCCAGTTCCAATCAGAGTTCCAATGCCAAACTCCAATTGGAACTGGATGTTATGCTGAGATGAGACCAAAATAGAGCTTTTTGGCCATGCAAACCAGCAGTATATTTGACATCAGAAGGAGGACACTTATGTTGAAAATAACCTATACCTAGGTTCGTGAATTTATGATGGTGGATCTTTGATGTTATGGGGTTGTTTTTTATCCACTGGTCATGGGTTCTTGTTAAGGTCAATAGAATCATGAACTCCAGCAAGTACCAAGAGATGTTAGCCAAAGACTTGGTTGCCTCTGCCTCGAAGCTGATACTTGGCTGCAAATGGATCTTTCAGCAAGACAATGATCCCAAGCATACCTCAAAATCAACCAAGAAATGGTTAACTGATTACAAAATTATTGTTGTACAATGGTTATCTCAGTCTCCAGATTTTAACCTGATTGAAAATGTGTGGTTTTAACTGAAGATGGCAGTCTACAAGCACAGGCTGATGGAATAATCTGAAGGATCTTGAAAGATTCTGTATGGAGGAATGGTCAAAGATCCCCCCAATACGTTCACAAATCTCATAAAACACTGAGACTCAATAATGTCATTCTTGTGAGGGGAAGGTGCACAAATTACTGAAGACAGGGCTGTGAATAATTGTGACACTTATCTTATTGGGGAAAAAGATATTACTTGTTAAACAAAATATTTTCTACTGAACAATTGCATTTGTATTAGATAATATGATTTCCCCATTTTTGAGCATACATTATAGCAAATTTTAAATCATATTTTTTATTTTATGGGGGGGGGGGGCATAACAAATGTGTACTTTGCGTAAATGCTGTGCAGTATACCTCTGGTCAGAGCACAACTCTCTGGGTGTTCAACCAAGGCCTGTGAATTGAGAAAAATAATCTGACTCCAAGTTCCCTGTATATGTGAGCCAGGTTTTGGGCAAGCTATCAAGAGACACACCCCTTCAGGGACTTCTCATTGTAAACGGTGAACTGGCTTGGGCTCCTGGGCGGCGGTGGAAACCTGTGCCCCGGCCCTTTGGTGGAGCGAGTGATTTAGGAATCGGGCATAATGGGGTGCGAGGGAGCAAGATGGATGACCCCTTGACGGGCCACTGCCATGGAATATCTGAGAACGGCAGACCACGTTCTGTTTCCCCTCAGCATGGCCAGGAATCGTGTCAACTGCAGGAAACAGATTCCATCTATTAAAGCGCTACCACTGAGCCTCTTCCACTGCTCTACTGCACCCCCTTCCCCCAATACACACACTCCCCTGTCATCATTATAGTTCCACAAGGAGGGGATGGGGGTGGGGGAAGAGCTGTGCAAGAATAAAACATATAATACTTACCTCCTTTTTTTGCATTTTATATATATTTTTATAATGATATAATCTGATTGATCAAAATCTCTCTAAATATCTGTGGGGGGGAATGTACACACAAAATATTTGCCAAATGAAGAATAACACACACAGGCAGACTCACAGACTCTCAGAGGGAACCCGACCTCTTGGGAAAGGACAAAAACACCTATGGATTTAAGTGTAATTCCTGATATGACCAGGACTGGAAAACGTTTCTTTTTCGCAGGGTAAAGACGTGAGGGTGCGTGGCCTGGGATTACCTATTGGGCCGTCGGATTCACATTTGGGGCTGAGCCAGACCTTGAAATCCAGATAAACATTGGGTTTGGCTTGGTCCTGGACCCACCACTGATGCAGTGAATGAGAGGTGAGGGTTCCAACCCCACCATGCTGAAAGATAAATAATGCTGGCAGCAGTAGAAAGTGAGGAGGATGGCGATTTCAGGTGCGCAAAAAACCCCAAAAATATCTTGGCTGCTGAGATGTCGATATCCAGTTGAGAAGCTGTTTTTGCACAAGAAAAACTGTTATATATACTCTACAGTATATATATACCTGCTTCCTCAAGAATGTTACCATAACAGAGTGTGGTCTAGTGGTTAACACGCAAGATTCCGGACCTGAGTACATTTAGTATGAAACCCAGGTGGCACATTGGTGTTATACCCTTGACAAAAGATCCTTTACTACCTCAACCATTCCACAGCACTATAGACATTAGTTAGAAAATGTGTTAAAGAGCTCCTGGATTTTAGCTTCAAAGATCTAGTGTTTGAAATGGTACTTTTGAAACCCACTTTCCCACATTTTAATATGATATGAACATTTTCAGTCCACATCCTCTGAGAACTGATGAAGCAAAGATAATCACTCCATGCCCAAGGCTCAGTCACACCAGACAAGCCAAGTCTCCTTTATAAAGCGTAAAAAAATTGTAAACAGTTTTTAGACTCTTATTATCCTTGGAGAATCATCACAAGCCTTTGGAGGGGGATAGATCTTGTTTGAAGAAAATTTGACTTTTTCCCCCTCTAGTTCCTGCATCCAAGTGAATTATGGGTTGGAAAACCAATGGGTCTGTGGTGGACATAGCTCAGATAAGCAGAATTCCTAGAAATGGTGCAGCTCACCCACAAGAGCATTAAGATGCAAGTAGGCCACAGGCAAATGGGGGGAGAGGAAACCCAAAGGACTGTATCTAGGACTAAGATGGATGAAGTGAAGGAGGAAATCCATTTCATTATGAAAACCTAGCTCAGTGGATTCAACTCTCTTTAGCTCTTTATTTCCCAGTCTATGGAGGGTCTGATTGGGAGGGAGCATTTAGATCAGTTAAATCAGCTTATCATCTCTCTGCTCACGGTTTTTCCTATCACTGTTATGCCAATGACACTCAACTCTTTCACTCCTTCTCTCCATCTGAGACCCAGGTCCCAGCACGGATCTCTGCATGCCTGGCTGACATCTCCGCATGGATGTCCACCCACCACCTGAAGCTGAACCTGGGGAAGAGAGAGCTGCTCTTCCTCCCAGCGAAGGGCTCCCCAATGATTGATGCATCAATCACCGTGGAAGGCTCCATAGTGTCTCTGTCCCAGTCTGCCAGGAGTCTTGGAGTGAGTCTGGACAACCAGCTGTGCTCCTTGGGCCACATTGCAGCGATCACTCGGACCTGTCGATTCTCCCTCCACAACATCCGGAGGATCCGACTGTTCCTCACTCAAGAGGCCACACAAATCCTGGTCCAGGTCCTGGTGATCTTATGTCTGGACTACTGCAATTCCTTGCTGGCAGGCCTACCGGCCTGTGCCATCAAGCCACTGCAACTAGTCCAGAATGCTGCTGCTTGTCTGGTGTTCAACCAGCCGAAGTTCACCCACGTCACCCCTCTACTCTCCTCTCTGCACTGGCTCCCCATCGCAGTACACATCAGATTCAAATCACTGGTGCTTGCTTTTCAAGCGGCTAGAGGTACTGCTCCCCCATACCTCCAGTCACTCCCTACACCTCAGCCAGACCCCTCCGCTCTGCCTCCTCTGGCAAACTGACTGCCCCATCCATCCGGGTGCCTGGCAGCCGCTCCTCGCAGTCTCGTCTCTTCTCTGTCCTGACCCCTCGCTGGTGGAATGACCTTCCGCAATCGGTCAGGACCGAGAGACTCAAAACCCACCTTTTCAGACTTAATTTTAAAATTAATAAAAAAAAACTGTTCCTTCCCAGTGTTACAGGTATGGTACGCAGCTGCCTGCAATGATGTCTATCGCTGTATTACTGCACTGATCTCTTGAGCAAACTATGATTGTTCTTACCATGTATTTATGCACATCTTGTAAGTCGCTCTGGATAAAAGCTTCTGCTAAATGCTTAAAATGTAAAATGTAAATGTAATCATCTGACTGATCGCTCAAGTAAAGAGGAGATTGGTCATCAGGTGAGTGAAATCATTATTTACCTGCATAATGGCTGGTTATGGACAAAATTTTAGAGCACTGTAAAAGAACACACACTCTTTCTCCCCCAAATCCCAGTTTCATCGGTTATGAAGCCATTGGTCATGGCAATGTTACAATGCATTCAGTGAAATAATTAATATTCATGCATTGTTTTCTGTTGAGTATAGTGTATGTGATTGTTAAACGTACCTCTATTTATTGATTGTTAAACTTGTTAAACTATTTAATAGTTAGGGTCTTACTCTTCAATGCATAGAGTCCGCTTTGTTACAGCGGGGCGGGGCGGTGACAAGGCATGGGCATAAGGCCACACTGCATACTTAATTTTGAGAGACTGGAGCAGGGAATGTTTATGTGTGTGTAGCTGGTACTATTCCAGTTTCTATGCATTGGATGTAATGAATCACACTAATGAATATCTGAACAGTTGTCAAGGCATATTGCTCTTTTGTAGGAGGTTCTACTGGTCTTGCAGCAAAATTAGGTTTTATACCTCGCAACAAGATGTACGCCTGAAAGTGGATTATTCATATGCATTAACTAATATGAACTGCCAGGTGTGGTGGCAGGCAGGCAGGTGTATTCAGACTGACATGACGACTATTATGGAGTAAATATAACAGCGGTCTGAGACCATGTGTGGCTTATTTGCTCATCTTGAGAATCTGAAAAGGGAAGCTACAATTTGATTTGTTAGTCAGATTCTGGCAATCAAATGACCAAATTATTGGTTCTATCAAGTTTTAGCCAGCATTGTTTTATAAGTCAATGCTTGAGTTGGCTTGAATTGCCACCTCCAATTGGAGTCTCATCTACACAAGATCATGATTTGTCACAAAACGCAACTGACCATTGGTCGATTAGCAAAGCACATCCTTGGAACTTGAGCAGACCTTTCTCACATCAGTGTTAACCTGGTCATGCTTATAGTACCGTAAGGCTATAAGCCTGACTTGTTCATTTTGGCAAAGAGAGGCACATACACTCACTCACGTTACCCATTGTGACTTCTGTTATCCTCCTGCTCTCCTTTTTCTGTGTTAGCCCTGTGTATCACCCCCAAAAGTGACAGATTTAATGAGAGATGCAGTATGAGCAAATTCCTGTAGGGGTGCCTCAGCATCGGGCCAAGCCCCCAGTCAACCAGACTTTATGCTTCACCAGACAGTTGCAAATCATCACAAACAAAATACTTTATCCATTATAAATCTGAGACGCTATCATCCCTCTGATTCATGCTGAGGTTTGCTTCCCGTACTTTCAGCTGAAGTTAAAAAAAACAACGGCCAGGGAGCAAGTCCACCCAGCACGGGAATACAGGGATGATGGGATATTTGTTATGAAAGGGCTAGACCTCTCCAATAGCATGGGGAGCCAGGAGGAGATTTTTAGGAAATGCACCAATTTCACAGTATCTACAATAAAGAAAAAACAAATGAATATGTTGCACATGGAGTGCATCTGAAAAATGAAATAAAAATAAAACAAACCAAAAGTAAAAAAGGCCTTTTGATTTAAATAATAAATAAAATATATTTGGGGTAAAAGATTGATGTTTTTTCCCTTTAATTGTCATATACAAGATGATTACAGTTTTGCCTTGCCAAAAACAATATTTTCCAGAGCAAAAGCCAGTAACGACAATCAGCAAAAATGTAAAAAACTATATATATGAAAATGAACATACATTAATCAATATAACACTTTGTTTGGTTTTGTTCAGCTTTTTCAGTAATATCATTTGTTTTTCATGCAGTATATTCTTCAATTATCTTTCAGTTATGAACTTATTTTTGTCTCCTCAATTTGAAATTGCCAATGGTGCCTCTCCAGTTATCACTATGCCACCAGTAACAGATTTTCTTGTAACAGATTTGGCTTTTAATTTTACAATAATGTATTATGAAGTGTTAATACAAAGTTTAGTACATAGTTATTGATCATGTATAATACATTATGATGGATGCGGTAAATTTAAGGGATTATGCATCCATCCAGTTGTACATATTACTGAACCTGAACAGGGACATGTTATAACTAAGTATGCAGCAGTACTGTAGCAGGCTGGTTAAGAATCACTATCAGAAAAGAGGAAGCTTGAATAAAGGGTAATTATTCAGTGTCTACATGCTGAGAGGGCCAAACCTCAAAATGCCCATCAAGGCAAGGCCTGTTTACATTTCAAGTCTTGTGCTGATTGCATCTTTGTTTTCAATCAGCTTTAACTACTCTCCCTATCCCCAAAAAGAACAGAGAAATTCTCCAGACAACAGCCTCCATGCCTTTATTTATTAGTTCATGTAGAACTGTGATTTTTTCACTGTAGTCGGGTGATGTTTACATGTTTAAAGAATTATTTTAAGCCTTGTTCTTGATTTGATTTACAAACAACACTGTATTGATCTCCTTGTTTGTTTCAAAATTAAATCCCATTCAACTAGGAAATGGGAATTCTGTACACAGTTCATCAGACTCAGTTCAACCTCACAACCAAATAAAAACAACTGCACAGTTTTATCACCAGAGGGTTGGCAGCTGAGAATTGCACTTGCAAAGATTTAGTCCTCATCTTCACCAAAATAGACTTTTGATTTTAATGAATTTGTTTGCTATGAAACATGAAATATTTTCTATTTAAGTGCACATCTTACAGGTACTCAAATTAGTTCCTGTAAGATTTCCAGCTTACTCTGTATCAACTGGCATATAATCATATCATTTTAATAGTTATAGTGGACATGCTCTTCATGGAAAGCAGAGTAGAGGTGTGGCTTGATGCTGCCATGCATTTCATTAATTTAAAGGCATGGCATTTTTGTGAATCTGGTTTCTCTTTTGTTTTGTCTCTTTAAATAAACTGCTTTTACTTGGATACTTTTTTTTCTCTTTTTTTTTTTTTACGTGTAAAGCCTTGTGACAGCACCTTTCGTATTGCAAACTCTTATACCTTTTCCTAGCAGCCTAATTTCCCTCCAACACCCCACAGTTGTTTAGCTAAACAACCCCTTGAGTACCTAACCTCTGCTTTTCTTCTTAGATAAAGTATATTCAGTGCCCCAGAGAAATAATTGGAAAAGAGACTTGAAAATCAAGGTCCGGTTTCACAGTGGTCATTTGCAATCTCGTGGCTCTTATTAAAAGATAAAGGATTCTGAATCACAGACTGGGTCCACCAGTAGGAGACGTCTCCCTCAGCTCAGCTGGTGCTGTTTTTTGACTGGGTTATTATTTTCGTGATACAGGCATGATGCAAATTCAAGAACTAAGTATTTCTGGAATGCTGTTTTCAGAAATAAAGGGGAAAAGAAACAAAAAAACATCTGCAATATGTGGCTTGCATTATGCACAAATGTTGTTATTTTATTCATTAGTTTTCCCTTTGTATTCTTATGTAGCTCAGCTGTGGAACTGAATTCCATTGTCCTTCCCACGTTTGTCTGTATTTAACATTGACCCTGTTTTGCTGGCACCATTAGGGGTTTATTCCTTGTTTGGGTGCTGGGTTCCTTTGATAACCTTCTTGTCTTTAACTAGCCTGAAAGTGCTAGCTTGAATACAGGCAACAAACACGTTTGTTCTTCCAGATTCTGAAACCCTGGAAGAGACCCAGTGGCTCAGAGATCAGGCCAAAATGAGAGCTGCATACTTCAAGTGGAAAATATTCTAGCCTGAAGTCCCATCTGCTTTCACTTGGAGCTCCATTCTCTACCTAAATAAAGATCCCTCCTGTGTACTTTTTATGGTGCCCCCCCCATCTCCATTCTATATTTCTGCAACTATATTACAGCAAGCAGGCCACAAATGGACAAAGGCTTGTCCTTAATAAAAACTGTCGCTGTGCAAAACAAAAGATCCCACTCCCTTTTAATTAGATTGTTCCTCTTTTCATAGTTTCCTGTTGGTGAAACTTGTATATAGAATTATTAACATTACATTTTATTCTTTAGCTCCTGTTTTGTCTCACCTTTCAGCTTCTCCCAGGAGTAAATGTCCCCTTTATTAGAGAGAAATGATCTATGCTGCTGGTTTTCCATATGGCCCTCTCCCAAACTGCAAGGTCATACACCCAGTGTAACTATTTAATGATACCACGATGAGTGAGGATTAGCATTAACATTTGTGTAAACATTTTAATAGAATTCCCCAATCTACCCTTTAAGCAAATTTGTATAGTTCCTTTTGAGCTTGCAGTGTTTCATTCTGTTTGCCTTTTTGGGTCAGAATTTCCCGATTGCAGTGTGTTTTGGTGACCGGGGCTCTCCTATGTTGTCTCTGATCTCCAGGGCAGCCATTCCTTGTGAAGTCAAAAACACTCAGGGAACCTGCTGGTGCAGCAACATTTGATCCCTTGACCTCGTAAATTCAAGAAGAAGATATAGATTGTGCAATTGACAGTTGCGGAGTTACTAAATAGGCTTTCACCTTGGTCCTGTAACTAATCTTGCATTGTTTCTTTTCTCTGTTACCACCCCCCACCAATTTTTACATTTTTATTAACAAAATGTTCAGAATCTGAGAGCTTCAAAGGACGACACAGCAGAGGGCCAGGGTATACATTCACTCTCACAGTGATTCAAACCCTTCACACATGGCGTGTGAGTATATGTGTGCAAAGCTGAAGGATCCAGCTTGGTTGGAATGATACCCATGTGGGAATGCTAAAGAGGATCTCTGGTTTGGTTTTTAATGTAAGAACCTAAGACCCAAGGGTCATTTTTAGCTAAAAAGAGATAAATCAAAAGTGATGGATTTAATTCAAAAACAAGTTTAAGAGAGTACATATTTTAGTCAAAACACGATCAGACACAAATAAGCGTTCAGTTCTATTTATTTGTTTTGTCTCATGATAAGTCACAGTGCAAAAAAAAGCTGTTCTAAATTTGTTATGGTATTAAACATACCATATTGACTTCAACTTTGCAGTTGAACCGACCCTTTAAGACGTTAAGCTAAACCTGGATCTAAGCATATTTTCCAAGCACAAAATTCAACCTGGAAATTCATTCTGGGCTGGGATTCTGACTAGGACATATAAGACAAATCAAACTGCTTTATTGCCCCCAGACATGAGTCTGCCGTGTCAAAGGTGACGGCCTCTCTCACTTTCATCTCCAGTGGACGAACCAGCTCCTAACTCCCTGAGAGGATTTACTCCCTGTTTGTTTACTATTGGATCTATTGGAGCCACTTGAAGCTCTGTGTGAATGGAGCCTTGGTGCATCACACAGAACCAGCTCGGCAGGACCTGGGGACTGTTCAGGTTTCTCCATAATCTAGACCAGTGGTTCCAAAACTGTGGATTGGGGCTCGGTCAGTGGGTCATGGTTAGGGTTTGAGGTAGGTCAAGATGACACATGAAAAAACAATTTGCTGTATATAATACACTTTTACACCAGTTGAAGTATTCACACCAGTCAAATGAGACAGTACTATTGCAGACACTGCACTAAATAAAGTGAACATACATACTTTATATTGACACATGTTAAAAAACATTTCTATTCCATATTTGATCATGTCAGGCTACATTAATAGATACTCCTTATTAATAGATACATCAATAAGGAGAGTGGGTAAGTGGGTTGTGCAAACCCCTGATCTAGACCTCACAGTCCACCCCAAACCCACATAGACGAGACGTGACTTTCCCAGGTGCAAAGGCGTGGGAGTGGAGATCGGGAGCTTGAGGTCTGGGGCAGTAGGGAAACATGGTTCAGCCCCTTTGAGGCCACTTATAAAGAAAACCCACATGACCTGACAGTTGGCTGTACCTAAAACGCTGGACCAGACCCCGGGAGATGTGAACGGCGGCGTGCTTCCCGACAGCTCACTCTGAGCGGTGCGTCATTCGCCAGTCACCAAACCCCAAGCCTAAAAGCGCTGGCTCTGCACACCGAAAGGGAGCGTGTTGACCCACTCCACAGCCAAGGCATTGAAGAGGCCAGAGTGACTCACTGAGCTGTTCTGCACACTGGCATCCTCTTCTCACGCTACTCCCGAAGGTGACTCATCCATCCATCTATCAAGACCCCTTTTCTTTGTTATCCAAAAACCACCAAAATACCAAAAAAAGACAGACATTGATTCACACAGGATATAGCCTTGCAGTGGTTTGGTACCATATGCTGGACCTGGTCTCTCAAAATGACAATGTTTTTGAAATGAAAAGGCCACTCAGTAATCTTAAAAAATAAGAAAGAAAAGCTGTATTAGTTTCTTATTCATTACATGGATGGTCACCTTAACTTTCTGGGTTTTTTCCATGTAATGAGTTGCAGTAAGTCATATAAGAGAGCCTGTTAAACTTCCCATTTTACTTACCATTTTAAAAAGTATGACATTTCTCCAATGCCATTTTTACAGGAGTGAGCAAGAGAAAAAAAGTTAATGAAATACACACTTTAATACATACTCAGTTTCCCATTTCATTTGTCAGAAATGTTAAGGTTTTCCCCCATTTCGTTAGTGTGTCTATTACATTTCTGGACGCGCAATAAAACACAAAGGCCATAAAATAAGAAAAGAACGTTTTATGTAAAGGGGTGGGGGAAAAATATTAAAAATATGTTTAGCTCAAGGTTGTAAATCACCCTGAAACTCCCAAGTAGCCTGCCTGGTGTAGGCCCAGTAACACCCCCTGGTAATTACTTAAACACCTGTGAAAAGCATCAGCAGCAGACAGAGTATAACTTTTAGACCTGAATAAAAACACAACCATCAAAAAAACTGCCTAATCCTTTTGAGCACACAGTAAGTGATGCATGTGTGTGTGTGTGTGTGTGTGTGTGTGTGTGTGTGTGTGTAGATAGATAGATATATATAGAGAGAGATTGCATTCTAATAACTTCCACCATACACATAGGAAGTTAACATCTGCTTCATGCTTGGTTTGAATGGCACTGAATGATGAAAGTTGACCTTCATATATACATCATTGATGGACACGTGCTGAATAGCTTTCAGATCTCAGAATAAAAGACACTTAAACTATATGCCAAAAAAGGCAATTAGAATCAATTGTGCTGTTCTGCTCTGATGTGTACTGGCTTAATGGGGACAGTTGTAATATTCGGAGTGTTTAGAGATGGCCAATGAGGACTTTCATTGAGTTTTTCAGCTGAGGCAGTGAAAATCCTGCTTTGAACAGGAGGTATCAGAACCTGACAGGGGAGAACATCTGCCAAAGGAGGAATCTAAAAAAGGCACAAGAGAAGAAAGAGACCCAATAAGGGCATTCCCGTCACGTTTACAGGGCTGACAGTCGGAACATGTCGGACGAGTTTAACACCCGGACACACTTGCTCTGGATTAAATCCTCTCTGATCTACAGGCCGGAGCAGCACAGGTCAGGCTTGCTTCAGGTTAGGGCCGGTCAGAGGTCCGAAGACGCAGAGCGATCTAACAAAAAAGATAGACAATGGAGGCACTGCGGTAAAACAGACATACAAAAGCCAGAAAAGCCCCTTTCGCTACAGAGTTACGCTAATGTCAGTAATGTACTACTGAGACAAGAGGACCAGGGTATCGTTGGTGTCCCTTGCTTATTTCTCAGATACCTACTCTGTGTCCTCTGATACTGAACACAACAGATTTTGTGAAACAAACTTCAGGCTTAGTGAACTTCAGGCTCTTAGTGAGAGAGATGCACTAGCTGGGCCAGACCAGCCCAGTTCACATCTTAACACAATGTAATCTATATCAGTGCTTAATTTGTAAAAAAAACAACAAAAAAAACAGGTGCCGGTTGTTGCAATATTAAGCCATTTACCCTTGAGAGTGGAAAGAGTGTTTACAGTCCTACAGTAGCTAATTTACTGTGTCACTATAAACAATACCTTAACAATAATATAAACAATAATATACTAATATATACAATAATAATATACCTTAACAATAATATAAACAATAATATTTTTTACAAAATAAAATGCACAATGTATTATTTAGATTTATCATAGCAACATACGTATTTAGGACCAATATATTTATAATTAAGAGAAGCTCCTACCTGCAGATTCTACAAACTGGGGCGCTGTTTCTGAGTAAAATAAGGTGCTGGGAAATTTTAGAGTGGGTTCTGAATGGGTCCTTCCCCAGAGTTCAGGAACCATGGAGAAACCTGACAGGTCCCCAGGTCGTGCTGAGCTCGTTGTGTGTGAAGCATCAAGACTCCCCAGCTCAAATTAAACACTGAACTGCACGTATGTTACGCTTTGGCAACATTATCTTTCTGTAATTCATGCCAATAAAGCATATTGAATTGAATTGAGATACTCAATATACAACTGGCCGCACTCCCACAGCCCCAAGGAGATACAGGTGGGCCTTGTATTGGGGGACCAGTCTGCACTCAGACTCGTGCATGTCCAATTAAATTCCCTTGGAAACACAGCTCAGTCGGGGCACTTTTAATAAAGCGTGTAGCAATGCATGGGCAAAGTATCTGGCCGAAATGTCACAGTTTCCCCTGAACTACCATCAATAGCAACCAAAACAAAAAGTGTTTATTGTTGGTTCTTGAACCAGCATTTCAATTCATACACTAAATGCCTAGGCTGTTATTCAGCGCTTATTCAGATTAGTATATCTGTAGCTTATGGTGCTGCTATTTCACAGTAGCCTCTCCTAGTGCTGTTTGATATTAGCCAAGGCCAGAAATGGACATGGAAAATGTTTTTTTTTGCAGTGGTCTGTGGAGAGCCACAGGGTCTGCCGGTTTTTGTCATTACTCAATGAATTGATCAATTAAAGCAGTTGATTACAGAGTAATCAGGTTTCTTTGGTCTGAATTGGTGTCTGTTTTTAAGGTGAAACATAAAAACTAGCAGACCATGTGGCTCTCTAGGACCAGGGTTGAGTACCACTGATCTAATGCAATCTGTGTTTTCAGCAAGTACAATTAACTTGGATTTAGAAACTGAAACCTAATTTCGAGAGGGGAGTAAATTGATTCACAACACTAAGTAAGTACTGTAAAAGAACTGGGCTCTGTTAAAAATAGCTTTCAGTGGTTAAGACAGGAAAAGCCTTCACAAGGTCCTTGTGGTTGTGTCTGTGATTTGTATTTGTATTTATTTAATTGGTCTTTTCATTTCCCAGTCATTGGCATGCAGCAGGCTGCTAATTCTATCCACATCTGTGCTAGTCTCGGGTTGAGCAAAAAACTTGCTGATTGCTTTATTGGCTTGGGAGAAAATATTGCCCTTACAATAGTTGCTTGCATTGCTATTCAGCAGCAGTGTGCCCTTAAGTTAAATGCTGCAATCGCTCCCTCGTTAAAAAAGTACAAATTAATTCAGTAATTGACATTCACCAGAATAATTTACAAAATGTTGCATCATCAACCGATTTCTGTTTTAAAAATGAAATGAATGTCATTGGATTGTGTAAAAAGCATCATTGTTGGAGGCACCCATTGGAAGTATTTTTTTAAATTTATTATTATTATTTTAAATTTATTTATTTATATGCACACTGGTTTAAAAACAGAGGACATAACAGAAAAATTAAAAATAAGTACTGCACCCATTTAAAGGATCTCTTATATATTTATTTTGTACAGAATATAATTCTGATGTCTTTTTTACATTTACACAAATACTGTTTGTATGTTTTTTCAACGACTTACACTTTTTTATTTGTCAACATAACATCACCTTTTAGTTACGGCACTCATAGGAGAACAAACATTGAGCTCTGATATGTTGAAGGCGTATTGGACGCGGTATTTCAGGATTATTAAACTTTTACAAATCTGATCAACACAAGAACCACAGTCTCATAATCTCTGAAATGATTTATGGAAGAAAAATGTTATTGGACAGGCTTTCTCACAGAATTTCTCCAAAGAATTATGCCAGGCCCATCTGCATGTTCTCATATCATAGAAAGAACTGGCCAAGACTCCAAAGACACATGAGAAGGTGTGCTTTCTTGTATTTTAATAATTTGACATTTTTTCTACACAACACTACTGCCACTCCCACCTCACCCCCACCTCTCCCACCCCACATTACCTCCCCCAAGCACCCCACCCCTTCCACCCACCCACCTCCAAACAAGAATGCTCACCACTGGGTTATAAGCACTGCCAAGGGTGTGAAATTCTGCACTTAGAAAGGAAGGACTGCAACTGTGCTACATGCCATGGGTTTGGGAGAGCAGCAATCAAATACTGGATACAAGCAGCAGTTAAAATCCCCTCCAAGGGGCTGGCGGATGGCCCAGCAGTCTAGTGTACCGCGCTTTGGAGCGGTGTGCGCTGCCCGTCAGAGACGCGGATCGAAACCCGCGTTTCTACCAGACCGGCCCTGGTCGTCAGCCCGATCGGAGGTGGCATTTGGCTGTCCGCCTCCGGGGGAGGGGGGAGGGAGAGCCGGCACGAGTCCGCTGAGGAGAAGGTTAATGGAGTCCGTGGAAGATCTCCGTCTCGAAAGAAGGCGGGGAAATAGGTCCAGGAATACGAATCTCGTTCCCGGAGGACGGGCGGCGGACTCGTGAGGGTGGGGAATTGAAAATAAAATAGAGGGTATAATTGGCTACTAAATTGGGAGAAAACCGGGGGAAAAATCAGAAATATATATATTTTTTAATCCCCTCCAAGACTTAGGTGATATTGTTTTCAGGGAGAGATCAAAAAAATCTACTTAGTAAAAATGGATGATATTAAAAAACATGTCGTGTCATCCAAATTTAAGGCTTATAGACACTGGCTAAGACTGCCGGATGTTAAAAAGTTTGCCTGTAACAATGACACAGTTTTTCTGAGATAATATCAGAGGCCATGAATTGCACATTTTATCAATAAGGATTATCACCTCTTGTGCCTTTGGATAGAAATCAGAATGGAAAAGCTGTCCCAGCCAGCTCTGATGCATACACAAGTGATCTTCAGAAGTATGGCTCCTGTAAGAAAGATCCAACATTAAACAAAAAGTGCCCGACAGTCAAAATGATGTATGTAAGCTACTTTTTTTCCTTCCAATTTTGGATCTTTTTCTCTGCTCTCTCCTAAATGATTGGCATTAGGTCAATTGTGCTGCCGTTTGCAAGAGAAACACTAGGTGCGTCCTCTCAGCCCGAGCAGCCATTTTGACTCTTAAATCTCAGGTGTGTTTTCTTAAGGTCTCATATCCCCGTTTTCCATTCACGTGTGAAATGTCTTAAGAGTTATTGCGTGTCTCGCACCAATGACCCGCCGATATTCACACCTGTATATCCATCTCTCAGGATGCCTGACAGTCCAGAGGAGAAAAGGAAATGTCCGAACACCTGGTACGTGGAGCCGAATGGATCCAATTACAGAGTTTTCCAGTGCTCCATGCTATACATAGGCACAGATTCCCTTTTTGTCATAAATTCCAAACGTCCACCAATTCCATTTTTAAAAAGATATTACCATTCAGAAGAAGTGATATCTCTTTTTGAAACTGGTAGATTCATCAGATTTATGGCAGCTTTATTTCAATCAACCAAGTAACTAATATCACCTGGGATGATTTGATAGAATAAGAAGACCTAACAGAATGGAACGGATTCACCAGTTCCTTTTTTAAAGTTATTATAATGCAGACATTCAGTCTACAGTATGTGTATTTTTAGATTGTCTGTTTTTTTATTATACTATATATATATATATAAAACTATATATATTTTAAATATAAATATAAATACATAACTTTTTTTATTATATATTTTGGTTTATTTTGGTTGCTGGCACATCAGCCACCACGTGAAAAGAATATACAAGAACAAGGAGAGGAGAAGGGGGAGGGGGTAGAAATGCATTTGGTTTACGGGATTACAGGATTTAACTGAAGGAAACTTGTCCAGTCATAACACAGATAGACTCATGTCTGCATCACACTTGGACTGTGTTGAGTGTGCATGTGTGAGCCAAGCCTGGAGGTTAGCATCCAGATCTGCAGCAGACATTTAGAGTGTGAGTGTAGTGAAAAGGGAGGTCTTCCTCTGGTGGTTTTTCTACATTTAGCCCTAAATGGCTTAATTAAATTGTTTGACTGAGTGAAATAGTTTTTTAAGCTCTCTTTAGCAAGCCAACTGTTTGGAAGAACCCTTTTCCCTTGTTGAATTGATAATTTCTTTCACTCTGTTTGGTTTACCTAAACTTTGAGCTTTCTGCTTTCCAGGCACTGGCCAGGGTGTAGGACATACATGTAAAGGAAGCTACTGCAGAGCGGAGCTGTAGAAGTCAGCTCTTAGTGATCGATGTCACCGAGCTGGGGCGGCACATGCTGTTTCCCAAAATGATGTCAGCCGCTGTAAATTGCCGCGCCACGGAGCGTGACGGGTGATGGTAACGGTTTCCGTGGCGCCTTTGTTGCACAGCTGACTGCCATCCTGACACAAAGAGGAGAAATGAGTTCCTGGCTCTCAGGGAGCTGGGTGGAAATCCATCAGCCCTCCTCTCCCCCTCCAAATCCCCATCACATCCGGCCTCGCAGTGTGTGCTGTGGGACAGAGAGGGGTAGTTGGGGGGGGAGTAGCACCTGCGGAGAGCACCAGCAACTGCTCTCTGCGGGAGCGGCTGCAACCCTCCTCCTCCCCAAAATGCCATCTGTTAGGAGGAGATGGAGAGGAGGAAAAGCAGGGCAGACACCAGTCTGGTAGGCCCCACCTTATTCCCTCCTGCACATGGCGAGGGACTAGGAGAGCCAGGTGTGTGCTGGAAGTAGAAGGAGGTTCTTCTACATGATACATGATATCAACAACAAAGATCGCATCGCATTGTTACACACATCATTCTATCATCATCAACTTCAGTGCTTTGGGGGCAAACACGTGCAATGTGTGTAATGTTATATGTGAATATATATATGATTTATGCAAGGCAACCAAGTTAATTAATTGATTAATTAATTTAGTCATGCATTCATTCAATCAATATTTCATTCATTCAGCATTTAAGAGCACACCTAAATATGGTGGGGTGGGCTCGTTAGAAGCAGTGTGAAGCTGGATCATCTGGCTGGTGTGCATTGCATAAGGAATCTGTTGGCATACACCTCTGGGTCAGAAACTGAGTACTCCTTACACCAGTGGTTCCCAAACAGTCGGCCAGGACCCACTGGTGGGTCTGGGGAGGGGTTGAGGTGGGTTGCAAGATGACAGGTGACAGAAACAAAATAAATGTATAATAGGCACATTCCATCGATATTCACACCATTCAGATGTAACACTCCACCTGTTACAGGCACTGCATGTAGCTTGAGTGCAAATTCAGTTCTTTTAACATATGTGACAATCCCATATTTTAAAATGTTAGGCTACATTTCAATGTGTGATGGTCATTGGACTGTGACATGTTTTGAAGCACTGGTGTAGATCACACAGGTGATTCATACGTAGATTCCCTGCTCTGATTATTACCCCGCATTCTAACAGGGGGCGATACTAGGCGACGAAATCACCCAGTGGGCGTTGCCCACGCTTGAATGGCTTCCTCAAAAATGCTTCCGACATGCTTACAAAAATTTTGCATGGTAAACGAATAGTTCATCATAGATTTTGAGAATCTTTATTATAAATATTAGTTGGCTAGCAGTATTGTTTCCTTCAATTATGAACCGCAAACTCAAACTAAGAAGGCTTTTTGCAATTGCGGCCATTTACTTGCGCTGCAAACGCAGGAGGTCCCGTGTGTGGGTCCACAGAATTTTGCAGACCCGCCGGCAGCACCTCGAATATCACAGGCTGGTGCAGGAGCTGTGGCTGGATGATGAATAGTTCATCATAGATTTTGAGAATCTTATAAATATTAGTTGGCTAGCAGTATTGTTTCCTTCAATCATGACCCGCAAACTCAAACTCAGAAGGCTTTTTACAATTGCGGCCATTTACTTGCGCTGGAAACGGCTCGCAATTTGTCTCCGGTACATACCCATGCGATAAAAAATTGCCTTTTAACCAACACAAACATTAAATAAGATGTATGTAGGCCATATAAGTTTAGCAAGCTATAAATATTTATGCTTTTAGGATTAAATAAAGTATGGCGGTACTGCAGACTGCTGTTATCAGTTTCTCCTCATTCATGTTGAAGTGTCGGAACTAGGAACAAAATTTCGGTGTTGTGTTGGTTTCCGCGTGGGAGGTAAAAAGAGCAAGACATGAATTTGATTGGCTCTTACCGGGCGATATCGCCCGAAAGTTCAGAATTTTCAACTTTTCTGGGTCGCCGGCACGCCCATAAATCGGCCAATTGGTCAAGCACCGGAAGTCGCTCACTCTCATAGAGAATCAATGCATTTCCGGCAGCCCGTCGCCGAATCTCCCCCTGTTAGAATGCGGGGTAAGCCTCCATCCTAATAACCTTGCCAGTCCTAATCTCTGATGAGAATACAACGGTTTCCTGATTTGTTTAACCAAAGGTGCTGAGATACAAGAACTAAATGCAAGGCAACTGAAATCCAGTTTGCAGAATCCTTCCTGTATATACATTAGCAATAATATGATCTCTCAGCAGGAGACTGAAGGTTTTGAGCATGTGATGAGATTTGGGCTCTGTGTTAATACTGCTGTTGATATACCATTTATCATAATACTATTGTAATAATAATCTAACAAACTCACCTGAAGAATGACTCCTGGTGTTTTTTTTGTGGTGATCACCAACTGCCTCCATATGGTAGCCTCACTTGTCAGGTTCATAACATTACAGCAGGGGTTCTCAAACTCCATCCGGAGGCACCCCTGTGTATGCTGGTTTTTGTTCCAACCAATCCCTTGATTAATTAAGGTTGTTGAAAGGTTGTGTTTAAGTTCTTCCATAACTTTTCCAGTAAACCTATGTTAAGACAATGCCGGTTTGACTTGTTGCTATTTCTCGTTGCTTTGTCTTTGAACTCACGGTTGGTTACACAAAGGGTTTACATTTCAGTGACCAAGTGGCTACACTTTCAGTAGTTAGCACCCCACTGATTTCACCTGTAATTCTATAATTTATTTTCTAGAATCGTCTTGTCAGCTTCCCTCCCCCCTCCCTGGGGCGGGCAGCCAATTGCAGCCCCTGGTGGCACTCCCGGCCAGAGCCAACTCCCGGCCGCCATGGCCAGCGGCGGACGTTGAAACCACTAGACAATGCTAGGGAGGTTGTAATTCTATAATTTAATTAAATAAAAATCTAACCTCTTTCTAAATGAATCATTTGCCATGTAGCACATTACGGAAAACATTAATTAATTAATCTGACTAATTATCTGACTGGACTGTCAATATGGGACATTTATTCTTGATGGCAATCATAGGTATTTCTAACATAATGTAGATTTAAGAGGGTAAATCATCCCTTAATAGATTAAAAGTGTCTAATTATGAACAACAAAATAGCATACAGTACATACTGTATACTCCTATAGTAATAACCTAATTAGGCCTAACCAGGTTGACCCTGACATAAGATATGTCCATCCAAATTCCAGGGATATGCTTTGCTAATAAACCAATGGTAGGTTACTTCTTTGAATGACTCACGATCATGTAGGTGGGCTCCAATTTGGGGCGACAATTCAAGGCAACTCAACCATTGACCTATAACATAATGGCAGCTAAAACGTGCTTGAACCAATCAGATTGCCGGAAACCAATCTCACAAACTGTAATTTTCCTTTCTATATGCTCTAGACTAGAGCATCTAGGATTAAAACTACTGATGAGGTATCATGCTTTACTGCAGTGGGGGGTAACATAAATTTGGCACCCTGTCCACACCTCCTGATATGCCACTGTAGCCACTCCTTTCACTAAGCTGTCTCTAAGTCTGTGGAAACCCAGCCAAGATCCAGGGTATTGACAGTGTCTCTGCTTTAAAACACACATTTTAGTTTCCTCTGAAGCAAATATGGGAAATCTATTTTCCACAATAATTTATCTTGCACTTTCAACACAGACAGCGGGATTAAATTATGTGCCAGTTTGGTGCAACAATAGATATTTTTCAAGCGGCCAGAGGTACTGCTCCCCCATACCTCCAGTCACTCATCACGCCCTACACCCCGTCCAGACCCCTCCGCTCCGCCTCCGCTGGCAGACTGACTGCCCCATCCCTCCGGGCGCCTGGCAGCCGCTCCTCGCAGTCTCGCCTCTTCTCTGTCCTGGTCCCTCGTTGGTGGAACGACCTCCCGCAATTGGTCAGGACTGCGGAATCACTTCCAATCTTCCGCAAGAGACTCAAAACCCACCTCTTCAGACTCCACTACCCCTGATCTCTGTCCATCTAGCTAAATTGTCTTCACCACTGTTTACTTGTTCAACACTATACTCTTTATTTAAAAGTGTTACAGGTATGGTACGCAGATGCCTGCAATGATGTCTATTGCTGTATTCCTGCACTGATCTCGTGCGCTAACTGATTGTTCCTGCCATGTATTGATGCACATCTTGTAAGTCGCTCTGGATAAGAGCGTCTGCTAAATGCTTAAAATGTAAAATGTAAAATGTATATTTTACAATGTGACAAAAGACAATTTTATGTGTTTCCCAGTCATGAACTCATCTTCAAAAAAAAGCCACAAGATGTTCCTGCAAAACAAAAACTTCCAGAGCACATAATGCTTTGAAATGTCTTAATCCCATCAAACTGAGGTTCCATGCTTTCTCTCTCTTAACGGGCCAAGTCAAATCCAAATAAGTCTACGTTACGAACAGCGCTCCAAGCAAAACTACAAGTCTTACAAGCGCAATCAGTGTGAGCAGCACAAAACAAATATCTTTACCCTCCTCCTTCATCACTGGCAGTGGAACTGAGAGAAAGCCAAGTGAGAGAAATAAACAGTCAGGGGCAGAGAATTGCTGCACGAACTCACACGGATCCTGGCCACATCTGAGTTCAGACGCTCGCTGAGGGATATTTGCCGAGACAGTAGCGCACTGTCTGCTCTCATTGCGGCTCAAGGCAAATGTTTACGTCCCATTTTCTGCCTCTCCCTGAAGATTTTGCCCCTCCGATTTGTAACGAGATGGGGAGTGCTGCGTGCTTCCCCCATAAACGGGCAGTGCAGTTATCCATACTCAAATCTGAATGACAGCGTTTCCTTTTAATGTCAAACCAGACTCCCCTCTCCCTTCCTCCCCATTCATCCTTAGAAGAAAAAAATATATATATAACTAAATGCCCTTGATGCTTTTAAGATTAATTGCTGAGAGGAACCAACTCTCTCAGCCTAATTTCCAAGGAAATGTGTTGCTAATGTCCATAAAATGTAATCTAAAATCTATTAACATCAAACAGAACAGGAAATATACCATACATGCAAGCTCAGCAAATTCCCAGCAGGAGCACTGAACAAGGCCCCTCACTGTTAAAAATACAATGGAATGCAGGGGACATAATGCGTCATTGCTCGGGTAAAGACAAACCCTGAGTTGTTTTATGGCATCCTTTAGGTGGAGAGGGAAAATGACATTGTACTCTCGCTGGGCGCAGGCCATCAGGAAAGCGCTCAATCCTGGCTCAGTAAAAAGCAGCAGGTGACCAGCTCTGCGCTAATTTGTCTGACATTTTGAAATTGCGCTGTGAAAAGAATCGGCGGTGGAGCTGTGCCACCTGTCAGCAACCTGTGCCATTCTAGAGTTTATTATTTCCTCCTTCGCAACGATGAGAAACATAAAAACTGGCCTTACGAAGGCAGTAAATCATCCGAGGGGACTGCTCGCCAGGCAGGCTTGTTTCATTGCGGGGCCAACTGACTGCTGGACAAGTTTTAAGTGGCTAGTGTTCGAGTGCCTGTGCCTCTCAGGGTGGAAGAGAGCTTGCAGTGATGATGGAAGGGACAGGAAGTGGCTGTTTTTTAAAAGGAAGTGCTCATAGCCTTCATAGCTCATAGCAGAAGGTCTGACCGTTGTTAATTTCATCTTATTTTTGGAGGACTTGTTCAGCGCACTTTTCAAACATGAAGGTTGTATTAAGATGCATTAAGATGCCTGGAGAAAACCTACGAGACGAGAAGGGAAATGGGGGGGGTTAAGAGCTCTAGCTCTTAACATTCACTATGTGCATCAAACACGATCAGAGGTGATGTCTTTGTGATTTGATTTAAATCACGCAGGTTTTCAGTTATTGAAAAAAACAAAAAACAAAACAGTCAGTCAGAATCAGTCTATGTTCAGTTACAGCCCCATCTAGTGGTTCATATCACTGGCCCTATCTGAATGTTCCTGCTCCAATGTAAACTTCTATGTAAACTGGGGATCGCAACTGTTGTTGGTGTGTTTCAACACTTAGTACTTTAATCAATGATTAAATCGATGATGAAAGTACTACATTTTAATCATTGTCTGGCTAAAGAGTCCACACACCTGGTTTCCAAGGCCTAAATTGGCTGCTGATTGAAAGGACACTACAAAAAAACTAAAACCCTGGCCCTTCAGGACTGCAGTTTGAGATCTCTGGCATAAACCCCATCCTTCTTGCTGCACTTGAAAAAATTTGGAAATGTGATTCTTTCATTGTTGATTCTATCAGTATTGTTTAATTTAATTGACCCATTTCTTTCTCTATAGACAGTAAAACATTGCTGGTTTTAACTTCAGTGTTTATACAGTTAGACCTCTCCATCTGTCCTCCTCTGGCTGTTCTGTCCCTTCAGGCGCCCAGCAGCTGCTCCTCACAGCAACTCATGTTCTCTGCTCTGACCACACAGTGGTGCAATGACCTTCCTCACTGGGTCAGGACTGCAGAATCTTCAACGAGGAAAAAAAACCTTTCTCTTACGGTTTTATAGGTGTGGTGTGCATCTGTCTATAATGGAATATATTGTATTGTTGCTTCACTGATCACTTGCTCTAGCTGTGATTATTCTTGCCGTTTTAAATGCACTCATTGTAATTAGCTCTGGATGCAAAATGCCTAAAATGTAAATGTAAAATGTTCAGGTCAGTGAGCTCAAGGCAGATATGCTGCATGATTTCCTATGAAAAGAAAGTATTCAGCCAAATAATTGAATCTAATTTAACATTAGCTCTTCAATGGAGGTTCATATATAAGAGGCAATGCCATTAAAGGGGCATTTTATGTATTGTCAACCAATAGAGAAGTTACAGGAAGGTTATCATATGGTCTCTCTTCTTTGCAACAAAGGGTTTTATTTATTTTTGCTAGGACTTTCCAGTGTATTGAAGGCAATAAGAATATTATATTATAAATATGCCACAGAAGTTATTATCTTACAGTGTATACTGACACCAGTGGTATAGTGTTAAAAGGTGTATGTCGGTGCAACAATAGGATACCGTGCTATGTCTACATTAAAGTACAATTTTCACTGTTCAGCAGAGACATCATTGAAAGTGTTTTTGCGTATTAGTGTGTTTTGGTGTGTGTGTGTGTGTGTGTGTGTGCGTGTGCATGTGTATGTGCGTGTAGGTTTGTGGTTAAATCTACATGTGTGAGACTGAGCACATGAGTTTAGTTTGTGGGCAGGTCTACGTGCAACTGGCATATTACGCTCGTGAGGTTTTTGCTATGAGACCTTAAGAATGCTGTAAATTAGAAGTTATTTTAGGAAAAAATACAGCAATAAAACACAAAAAAGCACTTATCACCCACACCACCCCCAACCCCAACCACAACCACCAAATTAAAAAAACCTCCACAACAACAAACACGTTGTGCCTACAGCCCTGGTAACCACATAACAAATTAAAAATACTTTGCCGGGAAACATGGTTAAGTTTATGAAGGTTAAGTTACTCTGCGACTCTATGTGTTGTGAATGGCCACCCCTCAGATTGGGCAGGTGAATTAAACAGGGAGTAATGGGTTCTCCTGCTGAGCCAGCATGGATGTTGGGCTCTCAGTATCGTCGTCGGGCTGGCACACCAGAGCCACAGGTGCTGATTTTTGAAGGGAAAGGTGCATTTCAAAAGTGAAGGAAGACCAATATCATAGCTTTAATTGTTCTTTAAAAATGCATCAGTATACTTGACACTATTTTTTTTTTTATTACATTTAGCTTTAAATCCTAATTTTCTTATTGAGCAAAAAATGAAATGTCATTGTTTTCCTGTTTTTTAATTGCATCATTGTACAGTATTCTGAAAGATTTTGAGGTTGTTTAACTTTAAATCCCCCTTTTATTAAGCATTTTTATTTCAACCCCCGCCCCGCCCTGCCCTGCCACCCACTGTCTGTGCACCCTCTTGCTTGTCTAAGAATTGTAATAACAGAGCTGAAATCCAATTTCCACCCAATAGCTTGGAGTCTACACCCCAAATCCATAATCTCCACAGACACAGAGAGGCCCTGAAGGGAGAGGGACTTGGAACAGAAAACTGTGTGAAAAGTTCCTCTTCTTCCATGCTGTCAAAATTCATTTCATTTCCATTTATAAAAGTCTCATAGGTATCTTGTGCAAACAGTGTGTGTATAAACCCGCTTGGCTTTTACATATGGAAACTAGACAAAATAACAAAAAAAGGTGATCATATTCAGGTTCCCTTGTCTTTGTGTGTATGCATATACAGGTGTGTATGTGTTTGTGTGTGTGTGTGTGTGTGTGTGTGTGTGTGTGTGTGTGTGTGTGTGTGATTACATGGTTGTGCGTTTGTCTATGCTGTGCACTACCATTTTGTCGGGTGTAAGTCAGTTGTCACCTCCAAGTGAAAGTTGTACAGGCTTGAATCCCTTCAAGTGATTCAATATTTCTTCAGAGATCGGCCAACTCTAGCTCATGGATAGATCCTATTTTTAGAAGCTTCCCATCATCACTTTATTGGAGGAGTAAATCTCACATTGTCTGGGCCTTAGCATCGGGCTGCAGTCCTTATTCTGTGCATATTCTGTAGTTTTCTCAGCCACAGCGATAATCAAATCATTAAATCAAGAAGAGTTCAAAGGAGACAGATGGAATCCCCTGGGAAGCCGTAGTACGTGTGGGCTAAGGGGAGTATCCCACAGCACTGCGATTGGTTTGACTCAAGAGCACAAAAGAGTTGATAAAAAGTTGGTGAAATGGGTCTGATTGAGATGAGAGGGGGACACTTTCATCGTGTTTATCTGGGTAGCGAATAAGATAGGCTCACTTGTCAGGCTCATAACCTTATGGTACCATTAGCCTGACCAGGTTGACGCTGGTTGATGCGAGCCAAATCCGCTCAACTTCCAGGGATGTGCTAATAAACAGTTCATGATCTTGCTGAAGTGGGGCTCCAATTGGAGGAGGCGATTCAACCAACTCAACCACTGACCTATAGCATAATGCTGGCTAAAACTTGCTAGGACCAATCAGATTGCAGGAGTTTTAGTGGAAACCAATCTCACAAACTGTACCTCACCTTTCCAGATGCTCTAGAGATGCTCCAGGGAAACTCTGAATTAGGAGGCTTCTTTCTGCAATAGCCCCTACATTTCAGTCCAGGCCATTTCATTGGCCCTCTCTCCAAACCTGCAACACCCCATGTGCCACACGAAGGGTCAGAACAAGGTGAGAATAATAACACAGAAAAACACAGCGTCCCAGGTTCTGACTATGACTGGACGGCGATAGCTAAAATAACAATCCCTGGCACCCTCAGAGCAAGAGAAACAGTTTGAGGTGTAATTATGAGTGTCCTGGTATGTTTTCATAACTCTGGATGAACCATGTACGCTCAGATTGAGGAGAGCCTGCGTTGCCGAAGGGAAGCAGTACAGTTTGTTTTTACAGCTACTGTGTGCCGTTGTTTTAGACCTGCTAAGGGAAAAATATGTTTGATTACTTCAATACGGTCAAACAGAAAGTGACCGGGATTACCGTCAAGTCCAAGACATTGGCACCTAAGCCAATGGGAGTACACCACCACAGTGAACTGAGAATGAATACTATAAATCAGCTTGACTAATGAAAAGGTACAGGTTCAGAACCTCCATTAACTAAACAAAGATACAGTAAGGACAGAAAGGGCACTCATTACAGGACAAAATTATTTTGAGAGACACAGAAAATGTCTCCAAGGTTGCCATTTTAAAGTAAATGAGTACTTGTTTTAAACTGACACACTGGTACCTAGACAAATAAATGTTATATTTTGTATCATATATGGAGACCCATTCAACAAACAGCTGGTTGAACCATCACTGCTTCTGTATTTATAGCCATATTAGGAACCTCCTCAGCCCGAGGCTCTTAAAGAAACCATTTCCCCCATAAAACCTGGACACATGTCCTGAAGCTTGTGGTCTTGTATAGAGGATAAGCATTTATATTATGGGATTTATTTATATTATCCACTCTGCTGCTCGTCAGTTTAAGAGTCACATTAATATCCAATGTTCACTGAAACTGGCCACAGGCAAACAGGTTTAAATGAGCCCACACCGGCAGAGCTTTCACATAAAATGTGAGGAAAAAAACCCCATACAATTTGAAAAATAGCCATTGTGTCAGTGTGGTAATTACAGATAATTATATTATCCCCCTGTTCCCCATTATTTTACAGACAAAGGGCATTTGTGATGCGTGATTTTCAAAGTCATGCAGATCCATAATTTACCAGTAACGATGATGGATTGCACACTCTGATGGGCAATGATTAAACAACGAATAAACATTTTTGACAGTTTGTTTACTATGGAACATTACCCTCAAACTTTAAAGTACCCGGCATGTGTTCTCTATACTGAACACTTTAATAGAGTGTTTGTGTTGTTTTCTTAGGAAACCATCACATTGCTGTTGAGAAATCTGGGACATAGTAAAGTGGCAAAATACAGTATCCTGGAGTCGTCTTTTTGCGAGTCCTGATCACTGCATGATGGAGGTTACTCCAAAAATACTGACAGATATAATTAAAGGAGGATGTATACCAAATTTCGAAATGAACAAGATATTCAATCTTCAATATTCAATTCAATCAAACAATACAGTTTGTGTGTTGCCCTTATCTCTATCAAGGAGGTTTAAACAAGTGTTTATTTTCATTACATTCACAACAGTTTGGTAGTTGGGCAGTCATAGAAGTGTAGAAGCTTCTCTATGACAATACACATGTTGTGTATTGTACACAATGAAAAAAGTAGCAGGTTTTTATATTTTGTAGACAAAATTAAAAACCACAAACGCCAAGGATTGAACAGCATCTTAAACAGTCACCTTTCCACAGCAACCTTAGTGTCAGTCTTTGTTACAATCTTTGGGGAGTTTCAGGAGTGTTTGTGAGCACGGTCTGGTTAAATTATGACCAGCTTTTTGGCAATCGTATAATCACCATGGCTCCTTTGATTTTATTTTTTTTAATGACCATTTCTGTTTGTTCAACGTCTTTGATGTCATTCCTGGGCAGGTGAGTTATATATTTCCTGTCCAATTCCATCCTGAATTCTAGTCTAATGACTCGCACAATGCCTTCTGTTGACTACCTAAATCCTGTGCACCTCTAGATGTATTGAATCTCTGGTCATATTTCTACCCTCCAGCATGATTTCTGTTGTCTTCTACACATAGTACACCTCTCTGACACACTCATTCCATTCAAATGCAGAATAGGCTTATGTAGAGCTGAGATAGGGATACTCATTAAGATCTGGCCCCTGGCTGGGCTCTTCTGCAATACAAAGAATCAGCTCATAGGTTTTTTGTGTTCTCCGTGGGACCCCATGGTTTTAACCCCATGCGTTGTCTCACTGTGATCATTAAAGATCCCATGGCACTTCCCTAAATAGTGAGGGATTGACCCGTGTCCTGGTTATATTCTCACAATAACTGTCTCTCTTTATCTCCACATCTCTGCAACTGACTGCCAAACTCAAGAGTCACAAAGTCAGCCACCCCAGCCTCTTCATTGGACTGTACCTAATGTGGTCTTAATACACTTTTGAACACACCTTGTGCCAATCAGAAGAGGATAGGCTCCCCCTATCCAACCAAGGTTTCTCCCTATACTATTGGCCAAATGAGTTTTTCCTTGCCACTGTTGCCTTAGGCTTGCTTTTGGGGAGTTCTAGGCCTGGGTTACATTTTGTTAAGCGTTCCGTGACAATGTATTTGTAAAAGGTGCTATACAAATACATTTGATTTGATTTTATATGACCACCTAATCATCCTCCACATCTGATTGGCTACAATATCCCTTGTATTGCTTCCCCACTGTGATTCCCCAGGTCATCACTACAAAAGAGTTCTGAGTTGACCTATCTGGTAAAATGAAGGAAAATAGAAAACATCTTGTTGAGACATCAGATCAGTGACGTGCCGTCAGGGGAGGCAGGGGCGGCCGTGCCTCACCTGTCATCATGGAAAGAAAAAAATGTAAAATGAAAAAATTAATTAAATGGCTATATTTATCCAGTGATTTGCACTATAAAGTTATTTTTTATCTAACTTCACCAGTTTTAGATTATTTTTTTAATTTTTTAATTCAAAATCGCCGAATTTTCACATTTACTGTTCAAATACTGAGAAGAGACGTGCTGTGAGGCAGCCGCTAGATGAGCCTCACCATGGATTGCGCAATGACTATGCAGTGAGACCGTATTGCTGTCTCTCTGTATGTCGCTATTAAAATGTTCAAACACTTTTGCTATATGAATTAAATTTCCATAGTTTAGCTGATGTATATAAAGTACAGTGTTTTTTTGTCAACAACTGTATGTGTGTAACGTGTTTCTTGTGCTGAGCAATCATAAAACGGCTGCGAAGAGGCACTAAGTGAGGCACGCAGTTCTCCTGCCTCACGGTAGGGGGACTCGTCGTGATCCCAGTGATTCTTCTTGCGACTCCTCGGCTGCAGAATAAGACAGCAAGCTACGATCTTCAGTTAGCAAGTAAAGTGCCGCCATCAGTTTATTTTTCGTCGTGTCTGGCCTTACTTTCACAATGGAGGATTACATATATAAACTCAAACAATTTTCTAAAATGGACTTTCAATCGAAGCAGGAGGTAAATAACTAACGGAAGACCAACGCCGGAGCTAAAGGATTTGCTTCAGACTACAGTTTCTATGACCGATTTGAGAAGAAATGCAGCGCACTTGGCCTGACAGAGAGTGGAGGCAGACAGTCGATTAGATATGAACGAAAACGACTGTTCTGTAACATTCTGGATAACATAAGCCATCAAATGAAGGCTAGGTTTGATCATTTTGGTGAGCTGGCTTTCCTTGGTTTGGTGGATTGCGCAAAATTCCGTGAAATGTCACAACATTTTGATGACACGAAACTGCAGAGCCTGTCAAAGTATGCCAAATTCTTTGACTTTGTGGAACTAAAGGCGAATCTCGTTGGACTGTATAGCTCACAAACGGTGAGGGATGAATGTAAGTCTCCTGGACAGCTTCTTAGCTTTTTGGCCCAGAAGGATCTCATTCAAACTGTTCCTGAGGCGACAAAGTTGCTCCAGCTAGTGCTCACTATTCCAGCTACTATAGCATCGGTGGAGCGGTCATTCTCAGCACTGAAAAGACTAAAAACATACAGTCGGAACAGGACTGATCAAGGACGACTTTCTTCCCTGGCAGTGATCTCCATTGAGACAGAGAGAATTTTAAAACTGAGGGAAGACAAGGAAAACTTCTACAAACAAGTTATCGATGCTTTTGTTTTGAAGGAGCGGCGCATGGACTTCATTTATAAGTAACGGTAAGACCATAATAACGTTTTTTTAATTAAATGTGCTTTTTGTGTGCTACAGTTTGTAAGTGTAAAGAAAGCTGATATGAAATTTTAAACATAACCCGTTAACTGCTGCCAATCAAATGGTGAATAAGCTACTCTGTAGGGTTCATATGTTTGTAAATCTGATTGTGATGAAGTCAGTGCCTCACCAGCCATGAACCTCACGGCACGTCACTGCATCAGATTATTTACAGTCTGTGAGTGAAGGCTTCCAGGTTAAAGGACTTTCTTGTCACTTAAGAGCCATTTGCTGAAAGAAAAGTCTCTGTTGTTCACTTGAAAACTTGAGGCATCCAAAATTCAAAAAAAGAACATGAGAATATGAGATGATTTAAAAATGAAATTCCACATTCCACATTTTTGGAAGGCCGTTGTTCTCATGAAGATTTGCCATTTTTAAGACTGCATGGATTTTTCTTTGTCCACAATTATTTCCAAACTACTACCTTTAAAATACACTATATCGAATCGCACTCTAAATGTAGAATTCACCAACTAAGCCAACTAAGAGATGTGTTCTTGGAAAAAAAGTTGGTGGGTTATTTTCATTCACCACTTGAAAATGTGTACTCTTGCCTGGTGGTTTTGTGAATATAATCTTTATTCGCATAGTCTCAGATCTATACTTGTCCAATGCATAAACTTTTAAATAAATATTCATGCGAACATTTGAAAAGCCCAGTTGTGCGTATTTGTATTATAAGAAGTGGAAAATGACCTGCTCAAACAGAACATTCTCTGCTGTGATGTATCTGATATAACACAAATCATGGGAGGTTTTCGCCATTGATATTCATTTCATTAAATCCCTCAGCTTCATATTGAATCCAGAAAAGCCGGCATCCTAAGATCCGAAACCAACTATGATCTAACACCTACCACGATGCAATTTTATTAAGGATCTAGTAGTGATATTGGGATTCTCCAATATAATGCACTTACTTCCTGTTTTTTGTCTGACATTCTGGGCAACATTTCTCTTTAACTGGAAAAAAAAGTTACCATTTGCATGAGTAAATTTGAATTGAGATACTGCAATGGATGGCTTTGTGAGAGGAATTTGAAATGTATTCTATATACCCTGTTTGTACGTCTTTGTTTCCATGACACCCTGCTGAATTTCTGATTCAGCATAGCTGCGGACTGGAACATCATCACCTTTTTGACTTCAGGATCTGTTTTTGTTTAAAGCCAAATCACATTTACTGTAATATAAAGCGAGATTAAACCTGACAGGAAACAGTCAGTTGAAAACACATTTTTTCCCCAAGTTGTTCAATAACATCAAACCCATCTGGGATGGCATCAGTCATATCCTGTCCTGTAGCTGAATGGCATAAGTGGATTCGTATCTAATCCATATCAAACATAATTTTATATATATATATACCATGTTTTTAATGATTTTCTTTCAGCACAGACACCTCCCTAATTCACAGAGGTCTAGTGGAATTACTTGTGTTTATTGCGATGCTGTGGAATTCAGATTTTATCGCGGACCGTAGTGCATAAGTACCGTAAAGTGCCACTGGGAAAACATTACAAAGTGAGCCAAAAGTTCAAGAAAATACATTCTAAAATGTATAAGCCAGAGCCATTGCATAAGGATTGACGCTTCTTTGACCCCGTTCCCCCGCTTGAGTACATAGAGCGGCCAATATTGGCAGCTGTTCTGGTGTGCTGTTCTGTGCTTTGAAAACAGAATTCTCAGTAATTCCTTCTTTCATATATATTATACAACACATGGAATGACAGAGATTGACCAGAATGCACATTTGCAATCATTGGATTCAAAATAGGGTCTGAGACAAATTTATTTTAAATGGCAACTCGTGGTTGTGTCCCAGTGTTTTGAGTTAACAGTGTGTGTTCGGGTTTGTTATTGTACCTGGTTACTGGATGTTTCTCCTTGAAGACTTTTACTGAGCGGCATGGTGGTGCAGTGGATAGCGCTGTCGCCTCACAGCAAGAAGGTCTTGGGTTCGAATCCAGGCCGGGGGCCTTTCTGTGCGGAGTTTGCATGTTCTCCCCATGTCCGCGTGGGTTTCCTCCGGGTACTCCGGTTTCCTCCCACAGTCTAAAGACATGCACGTTAGGCTAATTGGAGAGTCTAAATTGCCCGTAGGTATGAGTGTGTGAGTGAATGGTGTGTGTGCCCTGCGATGGATTGGCGACCTGTCCAGGGTGTATTCCTGCCTCTCGCCCGGAACGCATGCTGGGATAGGCTCCAGCGACCCTGACCAGGAATAAGCGGCTTAGATAATGGATGGATGGATGGACTTTTACTGACACCCTCTGTCCGTACTGGAATATAGCACTACAAATGGTGAACAGAGTCTTGTTTAACTTAACAATTGTATTAATTTGTTAACTGTAGAATCGTTAAGAAAATTATGTTAATAGTATTTAATACGAAGTAGCCTATACAATCATACATGACTGAACTGTGAAATTAGCTAAAATATTAGGTTGAGAAATTCGTTCTAGCATAGATGGGGAAAGAAAATATGCGGATATATTTTTAATAAAGGCACACTTGAAATATAAATGATTGAGAACACATCGTATTCGACTCTCAATCGAAAGGCAATCGTACCTGCACACCTCTGCCTCCCAGTTGCGCCAGGCGCTCACAGTCTTCCACTGAGTGTCCTCCACGCCGTAAAATAAAAAATAAAAAATAAAAACAAGCGAATCCTGCGAGGCGGAGGTGGGGCGAATGGAATCCTATCCCCGCATGTCGTCAGTTCCGCTCGGCCTTTCCAGACTGGATTGGAAGGGGGTGGACATACAGGATAATACAAACAAGAAATACGCGGAGGTTGAAAGGGGCCGCTGGACAGTCATGCAATAAAACAACGCAACTAGCTTGAAGTAACACTTGTCTGTCATTAAGTGTATATATGTATTAGGTTACACGCCAATTGCACGGACTGAAACGTAGCTAGAGAGCGTGAGCTCTGGAATACAGTTGCTAGCCAGCTAGCTTGCCGGGCAATTCGGAGGACTGGACTTGCACAGGTAAGAACCATCATTTGAATATTTGCTGTCTAGTTCACTAGCTAACTGGTTTGCATGACAACCTGTATTTCATGCGATCTAGCTTTTGGGATGCAAAAATCAGAGCAGCCTAATAGCTTTATACAGAATGTGGCACCTCTGCCAAAAGGGCAAAGGTATTTCGCCAATCGTTGCGGCTTTGCGAGTCTACCATCACTGAATGATGCAAAACGGAATTGAAAAGAGTGGGCCCTTTCAGACAGATACACCGACACCGGACACCAGACTGTTGCTAGCGGGGGAATTCAGAAAATATCCAGAGCCCTTTTTTATTAACACGATGCTTGCCTACACTTAAAGCAGTGTTGCCAGCTGTCTACATTGATTTGTTTGTGCTACGTTTAAAAAAAGGCAAAATTGTTTGTTTATATGCCGGTTAGCTAGATGTCGATAAACTGAAGCGAATTCAGGGGTGTTACGATGTATGTCTCTTCACCAGCTGTGCACCTGCTGCTGTTTCTGACACGGACAACACAGTCCAGGTGGCAGTAGCAAGCAAACACATACAGTACAGTACCTGTCCGTCTTGAAATCAGGTTGGTTTAGCCAACTTTTTAATTTTTAAACTTCTCTATCTAAAGCTGTCCAGTGATCCGTTTTTGTAGGTAGGTAGTTAATGGTCCCTTAGTTAGCTAACGGTGTATTCCCTCAGCATACAGTGGTGTGTCACGTCAGGCTGTGTTCTTGGGACTTGACCATTTTTGAGGTCACGAAGACCGTGTATAGATTTGTATCTAATTAGCAGCCGAATGCAATGTTACGATGGTTTAAATGTCTTAAAATACACATGATTTATATTGTTAAACTCAATTGATTATTCCAATTTTCATAATTGCATGTAGTAAGTTAGCCAGAGCCTCTACCTCGTTTTTATTTATAACAAATGTCATTGATCAGAAACATTGTGTGCTGTCGAAGAAAAGGCCATTTGTAGTTCCTAGGTAGCTATTGTTATTAAACATTGTTTAAATCGGGGTGCTCACACAAGCCCAGTCTTTTTTTTATTATATTCATATTCAGTGCCTCGTGGCTCTGTCAGCCATTCGGAGTTATGCCTTATCAATCGTATAATGTAAACTCATCGAACGCACCCTGAACAATGCCGGTTCCATGTGTTCGTTCGAACCTGCACAGGTCTGTTGTTAATATACCATGTTTCAAGAACCTTTATTGTTACATCTGTACCTGGCCAGGTCAACATCGTTGTTATAAACAAAATAGGAATAGATAAATAATATATAAAATATATTATTTATATATAAATAGTATTTTTAGTGCAACAATGGATTGAATGCATCCAGCTAAAATTCTAATTTTCCCTTATGTTACGAGAGCTCTTCATTAATGGAAGGCTTGTCAGACTAATGAACAAACATTAATTTTAAATGATTGTTCATTCGTAAAAAGTAATTTGAATCAAACTCTGATATGATTGAATTAACCAAAACTTTAATTACTGTGATTCTTGCGTTGTTTGATGCAGCAACGTGGGTGGCAGAAATCAGTGTAAATTAAGTCCAGTTTTTACTGACGTCACACATACCACCACATATGAGAAAACTAACAGCCATTTGCATTAGTCCATTTCCAGCTATGCTTTACTTTGATGTTGTGTATCTATCTCACACAATCATAATAATCATAAGAAGAAGAAGAAGCAGCATGATGATGATATTGACACTAATAATTATTTTCTTTAAAATCGGACCCTCCCTTACGGTTCAGTAACTCTAAATGACTTAATTCCGTCTATCTTTTGAGTAGGCTTGCATAGATCATACATCCACAATCCTAAATTGGGTAGTTTTATGGTTTGATGCTGCGAAGATGCCTTGAGGAATCGCTGCTCATTACTCATGTCAACCGAGAGGCTAGTGGGCCCCCAGAATTATGAAAAGCTTGATGCCTGTGAACACCACCACAGCTTACTGAGCCAGAACTCAAGAAAATAAAAGTCTACCAAAAAAAAAAAAAAGCCAAGATATATTTTTTACAATACCCTTTCACACTCAAGACTGTGGTAATCAGAAACCAATGGAGCTCTGCTCTGCTTTTTAGAATTCTTTGACTGAAAAATCTGAGGACTGCAGGTTTTATTTTGGTATGTTCACATTGTGCCAAGTCAGGGAAAGTGCATACAGTAGTTTGGCTTTTAGAGGAAAAATTGCCTGAACCCCAGTGAACAAATTGGGTTGGCTGAACCAGTAATTTATAAGTCTGCATTGTAAGGGCCATTGACTTGGTCTGCACTTGGCATGTCCAAAGATAGCCAAAGAGTCCAAAGAGTTTCCCCTGAGGCTCATTTTCAAGTTTTTTTTTCTGTTATGTTGAAAAACATAACATTTAATTTCAAGTTTCAAATGAGATACAAAATAGTTGTGAGGTAAAGTGCTGATTGCTTATTAGAAGCAGTCCTCAGAACACTTTTGTGAATGGCCCCTTTTTAAAAATCCCATCCTCATTCATCTTATGCACAGTGGTTCAGGTGACATCCAGTGTTTGGCGTGATGCTTCTAACCACATCACAGCACTAGCTACGCCTACCATTGTGAATGTGTCCATAAGCCAATTGTGTGCCTGTCGCCTTGCACAACAGGAGGTGGGCTGAGTGAAGAGTGAAGGATTATTTAGTGCAACAATGGATTGAATGCATCCAGCTATACTTCTAATTCTAATTTTCCCTTAATTCCCCCCTCCCCTCCATTACCACAGAGAGCTCTTCACCCCTACACTGTTGTCAGGCTTGTCACAGAGCTAATGAACAAACATTAATTTTCACCACAGCCTGGTGTTAAAAGGCAGTTTTTCCTCCACAATTCAGCAGCCAGGCAACCTGTAGGCTTAAGCCCTGTTCTTAGGTGTCTAAATGTTATTGAGGTGGAATTTGCATAGTGATGCAGCCATTCGGATATACCACTCAAGCCATTTTGAACAGGAACTTTCCTTTGAAGAAAATGTGTCCTCTGTTTCAAGTGTGCATTTGCATGAGCCTGTTGGTGGTATTGTGTTCTATACCATGGGTATGACTTTATGCGTGACTGTATTATGTTCAAATTAGTGCTCATTCCTGCAGTACCAAACCCCACCCTCAAAACATTTATGGCCTTTTTCATTCATTCACTTAGATTGGATCAAACAGCCAAAATGAGTTGAGCCAAGTGCAGTTTGTTTGAGAAAGTAATGCAAATTATTCACTAAATGTACATTTTGATACCATAGTCATTTATTCTAAATGGGTGATTAGAAATGTATGTATTTTCCCTACTGCTTAGGGCTTGAGAAATGAACATTTGACATTTTTGTTCATGTTCAGCTGTATTTTAGAACCTGTATAATGACAACTAAGCAAGCTCTCCTGGCTCTCCTGTCCTCGCCTCCTCCATAGGGCTCCAACATGACGGACAGCATCATGAGTAAAGCTGCTACCATGGAGATTCCAATCAACAGCAATGGGGACACAGGGAACCTCCCTGAGGATGACAGCCTGGAGCAGGTGCGTGACAGCCCCCCGCTATTTCTCTACACACCTGACAAGAATCGAGTGATGGAAGTCACAGCTTTGCAAGTCTTGGAGTAGGAGTCAAAATCCCAGTTTAGGAGATTATTTGATTCAGTCTGTTAGCATTAAAAACAAGTCACAAGTATGGTGAAAGGGAGGGTGGTTTCTGTATGAAAGTATGACATTCCCAATAAATAAGCTAACTTGTTCATTAAAATAGGGAGGGGCAACAAACAAAAGTGATAAATGAGTATGTTTGTTCCTTAAATCAGCCTGCAAGTGGTGGCACAGTGGTGTAGGCCTATATATGTTTGGCCTTGAGGGGGATGTGTGAATTTGACAGTCAAAAACACATTTAGGGTTTTCACCTCTGTTGAAGTTAAACAGTATTGCGCATGGCCCGTGAGAAGTAATTTTACAAAAAACAGGTGACGTGTCTTTTTTTTTCTTCAAATGGCTTATTTGACTGTTTGCAGTGGGAGAGGTTTGTATAGACAAAAAAAAATTGGACTAACTCGGCACCTCAAGTGCGCAGTTTCTATTGAAGAGTCTTATCCTCAAGCCTTCACAGTATCAAGAAATCCCATTGCATGTAAGTAGAAACTTTAAAAATGACTCATGGGTTCACTTAGAGGCATGCTGTTGTAGTCATTGAATGGGCAAACTGCATGGATGCATTTATAATGAGCCATGTTTATTGTGAAGTTGAAATCTTGCTCAGAAGTTGGCAAGCTTGGCTGTAGGAGCTCATATTTATTTTCTGGCCAACATTACAGTGGAGGTTGGTGAAGACATATTTGAATGTTTTAAAAAACGGTTTAAGGTATTTATTGCCCATTGCCTTTTACTGTAGTTGTAGTTGAGATAAAAAGCCCTGATAAGTGTGTTCCTTCAGTTCAGCTCAGTGGGAAGGCACACCCATTAGGGCAAACAAAGGGTTTTGGTGGCTCCAGATCCGGGAAGAAAAGTCTCTTAATCAAACAGTATGTGTTTGCCATGTAAAGTGTATTTTAGTGATGAGCGCTGCATTTTTACCTGAAGAATGAGTGAGCCTTTTTCTGTTCAGCTACTTAAAAAAAACATTTTATTATTCAGTCTTCAAGAAATAACCCATTCTTGAAGCTGAGCAGTTGATAAAACAATGAAAAAAAAAACCAACAAAAAACAACTAAGCTTGCACATATCCTTATCGAGGGTGACTTTTTTGGCAGCTTACATTAAAGTGTTGTACTTCTGTGGGGCGAGACCTTTGCTTAAACAGTTCAGTTAAGGTGCCATGCATAAAAGTTAAATGGTCTATCCCAGTTGGGATTTGAACATGTGATCTTGTTTTGAGCCCAATGTACTGACCTCTGCTTCCCACTGCCCATAATTATAAACTGGATAAATTGGCTTCATTTTGGACTCCCTTATTATATTTATAGATGCCAGAAATTTGGTAATGTTCAGTTAGATCTGACTGAAAGGTTTCAAAGCTTTCAACCAAAGCTACAGTACCCTCCCAAATTATTCACACCCTTGATAAAGATGTGCAAAAAAGGCTATATAAAATATACAATACAGGTAATGAGCTGTATTGTATGCTCAATAATGGCAAATTATATTATTTTATACTAAAACAATTTCTCTGAATAAAAGTTTTTTTTTCTCCAAAAAAGATGTCACAAGTATTCACAACATTAATAATTATTTAAAATAAAATCCAACAAAAATAAATCTGCAACATGCTACTTTATTCTTGGGGAATTGTATTCTGGCCTCTCACAGCTTCCTATTTTACTGGGGTAAAACAAATGAGGTAGCACATGTAAAATCCATTTGCATCCAGGCAAAGAACTCTTAGATGAAACAAGACAGTCACGAGATGGTTGCAAACAAACACATAAAAAAACAAAGATACTACTTTCCAGTTCTAGGTCAATAATTAAGATGTTTAAAACCACTGGAACAGTGGGTAAACCTGCCTGGTAGAAGACACAAGTGCATCTTGCCCCCATGTACAGTGAGGCATACCTATGTTGAAATGTGGTGGTGGATCCTTGATCTTATGTGTTTATTTTGCATCTATTGGTCCTGGGGCTGTTGTTAAGGTCGATGGAATCATGAACTCCAGCAAGTAATAATATATGCCATTTGGCAGACAACCAAGACAACCAATAAAAACCTGGTTCCCTCACCCAGCAAACTGAAAATTTCCCACAAATGGAAGTTCCAGCCAGACAGTGATCCCAAGCATACCTTTAAAATCAATCAAGAAATAGGTTACTGACCGCAAAATTACTTTTTGCAATGGCCATCTCAATCTCCAGACTTGAACCCGATCATAAATTTGTTGTTTGAATTAAAGAGGCTAGTCCACAAGCGTAGCCCGAAAGATCTTTAAAGATTCTGTATGGAGGAGTGTGCAAAGATCCCCCAAATATATTCATCAATCTCATAAAACACTATAAAAGACAGTCCAGTAGTGTTATCCTTGAGTGGGGAATGCACACAATGTATTGAAAACGGCTGTGAATAAATGTGACACATGTTTTTGGGGAATAAAATACAAAAAATTAGGCTATTTGTTAAACAAAATCTTTTTCTCTGAGCAATTGTATTAGTATAAAAGAATATAATTTTCCCATCTTTGCGCATACAATGTAGCTCATTATCTGTATTTATTTTATACAGCCTTCTTTGCTCATCTTTATCAAAGGTGTAAATTATTTTGGAGGGTACTGTATGTTCATTCGGTGAGCAAAAAATCGTAAGCCTAGCTGGCTGAACGCACTTTAATGATGACATTTCAGGGAATTGAGGTGACACTTTTGAACTGCTCCTGAGCTTGTGCAAGGGGAGCTAGACACACACAAAGAACACCTTCTGCCTTCCACTGCCCACCCCCAAAGAGCAGATGGGAAAGGAGAGACAGTGAGAAAGTCATGGAGAGAAAAAAAAGAAAAGAGGAACGCTAGGAGGAGGAAGGAGGACATCACCTGGAGTTGTTTCCTCACGGCGGAAGTACAGGCGGTGTGGTCTAGAGGCGGTAATCTAGAAGACTGCCTTCATATCTGGGGCTGACAGGTCGCCAGTGACACATGGAGGTGTGGTCACTCCCTGTATTGTCCAATTGGGACAGATGGAGGTGCCAGGGTCTAGAAGAGAGAGTGAAGGCAATATTATTCTGCATAGTAGGTGAGGAACTGTAACTGGCTAGGCAGAAGTAGGGAGTTTAGCTCAAATTGAATGTGATCAAACCCCCAACCCTGCTGAAACAGATAAGAGTGGGTGCCCAGAAAAGGCCTTGTATTTGGAGCATAGGCATAGGAGTGTAGAGTACATTAAGGAGCGATTTGAGGGTAGAGGTGGAGGTGGGTGGTGGACTTTTGTGGAAGTACTTGTTAGAGCTTGAAAGTATGGCCAACAGAAAGGGATGATTCGTACAACCAGAAAGGGGAAGCCAGAATCCACCTGTGATCCCCTTTCCTATGATGCTAAAGCAGACCGCAACATTTTTGGGGGCTGCCCTGAGCACTCCTACCGAAAAACGGGTGCACTTTTTGGGGATCATTTTCCTTTAATTTAAAATGTTGTGAAAATATGGCATCATTTCATTTTGATCTTCTGTTTTAAAACCATGGTTGAGGTCTACGTGTGTATATGTGGCCCCTCCCCCCCCACAAATGTTGGTGTACCCTGATGAAAATGCACTGTTATCGTCAGCCTCTCCTCCATTTCCTTCACCCTGAAAATGACTCAATCATACATATGTGCGCTACTTTTTACAGTAGCTAATGCACACTAGTTAGCTGTTTTGTGGGAACAGAAAGATGTGATATGGAGGAAAATGAATGGCTCGTTTTGTGTTTCACTAAGCAATACTGGGTGAATGCGCACATCCAAAGGGTAGCTACAGGTGCTGGGCAAAAAAGTACAACAGGAAAAAGAGGAGAATGTCCGCACACTATTTTAATGCTTCTTTCATTCTTAGATAGCAATGTTGCTGTCTAAAAATTAAAAATACTTTGGGAACATTAAAACAGTGTGGGGGCATTCTTCTCTTTTTCCTCATTTTGTGTCTCAGACATTGTAAGATGGCGTCAAGCATGATGGGGTTATTTTGTGTCTTTGCATTTTCCCTTTTGTTCCCTGCTTTTTTCTGTTAGTCTTTGTCCCTTGTCTTTTGTTTCTCATTTTTCTCATTTTTACGCAGGCTGCACAGATTCAGTGGCGCTTAGATGAGAAGGTATGGAATCGCACATTGCCCAGAGTGATAAGGGGGTCTCTGTGGGGGTGTGTGTGTGTGGGTGTGTGTCCGCGCGTGTGTGCCTGCGTATATGTGCGTTTGTCCTAAAGGTGCATGCATGCCAATTAACCGTATCTGGTGGTTACAGGATGACTTTCAAAGCTTTTTAAAAAAAAAAATTTACGTCAATAATTTATGGTCTCCGCACCTGTCTTTCTGTGTAAATGTTCAACATGGTTTACACAAGGAAGGTAGGAAGCTGTTGAAAGGGATGTTCTACAGAAGAGAAACCCGCTGTCCATTGTTCAGCTGCTCATTTATGCACAACTCTTAGACGGATGCCACACCTAGGTCCAATGGAAGGGGCTTTTGCTTCAGATCAAAGTTTGTTTAATGATTAAGTTTGGTTCATCTGGGCCAAAACTTTCCTCTAATTTTGCATCCACGGGGCACACAAAAAAGGAGACCAGAGAAAAACTGACGGTACAAGGTGGTCTTAGATTGACTACTAAAAAATACAGGGCATCTCCCCTTTAATATCAGCGATTGTGAAAGAAATCACTACGTTTTCAGGGAGGGAGCCAATTATGGTGGCACAGTCTGCCCATAATATGTGGACTGTATAAAATACAATGGAATGCACACAAACGCTTCTCTTAAACCTCTTGAAGTTGACATACTTCCATTTATTTTGATTCATAAGGATTCACCGCACAGCAGTCACAACACTTTTTAAATTCGGTTTCACACAAATGAGTCTCCATTCTCATATTTGTTTGCTATGGTTCCAGTTTTTTAACAAATTCTTGAACACAATGGAGTTGCTGACTGGTAGCCTAGTTACCTGCGCTTGGTTTTTCTGAAGCAACATTTTTGTAACATCTTGCACATGTGAATTTCAGTACTGTTACATTTTTCTGGTATAAAACCAAGCAAACAAGTATTGAAACAGATTCGTTTTTAAGGGGGGCATGCAGCAAGCTGTGCTGGAACCCTATTGTTTTTGTTCTTGGCAGATAGATTATAAATCTTACCCACTACATTGGCAACAAAAATTACGTCAAGATGGCCGTACTATAACAAGCGATTTTACGTTTTGGCGTTTCTCCTGAACCGTGAACCCTGGAAACAAAATTATATTTTCCCCCGAATCCTTGGCTCAAGGCAAATTTGTAGATTTTGTCAAAGATGCAACTCCTACAAAGTTGATCCAATCTTCACCAAATTTCACTCAAAGTATGCCTGCAGTAACCAGGCATACTTTTTTTTTTTTCTTTTTTTTTTTTTTTTTGATGCTTCAACCCATTTGACTGTTTTATGTAGTTTACGGCAAAGACACGTAAACAGGATATGAGGCAAATTCTCAGGGTCTGTTTCACCTATGATCATGGGACTTGCTTGCAATTAGCAATGAACAATACAATGACTTAGCTTCTTGCTAATGCCTTTCTGAGCTTGTAGGCTAATTGTTTGCACCATTCATCCAATAAGCAATAATGGACTCCATTAATTGCTGTGTGCGGCTATATATTTCACAGATTAACTTTGATTTGGATTTAAGCGATTGAGCCAGGATTGAATACCACTTTACAGCCAGCAGTTTACTCTGTGTTGTCATGGTCATCAGAAATAAAGGAAAGGAGAGGAGTTTTAAAAGCATCCTGTTAGTATTAACCTTCCACATAGACTAAATACAGATTTAGAAACATAGATCATTTGTCAAGTACATGTAATGGTTCTTTTAACATGTTTATGGGAGATACCCATTATAGAATTAATATATAGGTTAATATAAAGTGAGTGTGTAGCTTGCATGGGCATGTATATACAGGTAACTGCCAAAATAAAGGAAGCACTTGAGAAAATGAAGGGTTCTGGTGGCTCTGTTATGGTGTGGGGAGAATCTTCCTCGTAGTTAGGTCCACTTAACCCCTTAGATGGCAACGTAAATGCCAATAAATGCAAAGCCATTTTTTGTGATCACCAAGCATTTCTATCCTGATGGAAGTGGTCTCTTCCAGGATGACAATACCCCATCCACATGGCACGAGCGGTTACTGAATGGTTTTTACGAGCATGAAAAGATGTAACCCATATGCCATAACCGTCTCAGTTACCAGATCTCAATCCAATTGAACACTTATGGGGCATTCTGGAGCAGCGCCTGAGACAGCGTTTTCACCACCATAAACAAAACACTAAATGATGGAATTTCTGTTTGAAGAATGGTGCATTGAAGCTGTTCTGGTGGCTCATGGTGACCCAACGCACTATTAACATACATTACGCTGGTGTTTCCTTTATTTTGGCAGTTACCTACTGTAACTTCATACCATGGCTAAACAGACTAATGATGCAATTACTCTGGATGGGAGACTAGAAGACTTTATCACAATATTGATTCCATAGTCAGTTAACTAGTGCAAAGAATGAAGAATGTTATTTTACTGCTAATTATGATCTTAAGTGTTTGAGCTTTGTCACAACAGGTTCAAGGCACACTTGTCTTATCTGAGATTTTTTTATTGCTCTTACAGCTATATAATAGCTCTTCCTCACTGAAATGCTATCAATGTGTACGTTTGTATCTTCACTTAGACGCACGCAGTGGAGAGTGGTCTTCCTTAAAAAAAAAACAACTTCTAATTAAGCTTATTTTTAGCATGTTTTTTTTACTTCTCAACAGAAGGCCAAGTTTCAATATCGACAACGCACTTTGTCCTTAACTTTGAATAAATAACTTATTAGGCTACAAGCTCATAATCTAGTAAAAAAAAAAAAAAAAAGTAGGCTGAAACTTGCCTAAATGTGTTACTCAGTTAAGCGCATTGCATTTAGATTGAATCATGGCCTCTGTATTCTTAAATGAATAAATTGTACTAACAATTGTGATGGTGTGAGAGCGATGATTTCTTTATTTTGTCGTTTTTACAGAGGAAAAATAATGACCCCTTTAGTTGCATAGGAAACCACTGGTCAGACTGGTTCCCAAAATGTTCAATCATAATCCAGTCAATAGTGCAAACCAGGGGTGGCTGGTGCTTGGTGCTGGAGAGCCATAGGGTCTGCTGGTTTTTGTGTTCACCTTACAATCAGCATCCGATTTAGACCCAAGAAATCAGGTGAGGCGAGGCAACTGTAATCAACCGCTATGAATGATCAATTAAGTACTGAGTAACAACAGAAATGGACATACCCTGAAGTCCTCCCTTGGAGTGATTTCCTTTTGTTTCTGTTAAAGAGTGCAATAGACCTGCTATGCCTGGTCAGAAACCAGTGTGGTTTAGTTTGCCCTTGTAAGGAAGGACCACTTCCAGACCCGTTGGCTCAGGGCTAGAATGTGGAGGTCATTATTTTACTCTAGTAAAGAAGTAGTTTTCATGAGCATCATCACCATACTTATGATATGTTTGTTCTCACCTACCCCCCATTTCATTTGTACTGGTCCATGTGAGTACTGTGTTCACATAATGCAAATGGGAGTGTTTCAGAAATTCTTTACAATCTGACAACTCATTGGAGGAAAATATCGAAAATATTGTGTTTTCACATTGCTGCATACACCTGTGTGTTGCAGGCTCTCTATTACTGTACTTCTCAAACACATGCGTTGCTTTTAAGCTGCTTTTTGATGCAAATGCATTTAATGTTTGAGTAAAAAAAGCATAATTTTAAGTTGAACGGCACCATGATTACGAACCAATTCCCAAAACGTGCAAATACAAGTTTTCCCCCTCAAGTAAATGATGTAGATTGGTGGCTTGTATCCAAATATCACACAAAAGGGATGAACTGAGACTCGTTGTATGTAGACGGTGCACCTAGCATTGGACTAATTACCACTGGCTTATTGTGCAGATTTCTAAGCTGCCTGAGAGAGGGAGTGAATGGGCCCTTGTTCTTCCTCTCCCTCTGTCCGGTGCTGCCTGATGATTGGTCGGTTCTTCGTCTCTCTCAGGACCTGCAGCAGGTGATGGTGTCTGGGCCCAACCTCAACGAGACCAGCATTGTGTCGGGTGGATACGGCGGTGCTGCAGAGGGAATCATTCCCACCAGCTCCATTAAAGGTATCCCCCCAGCTCTCTTTCTCTCTCTCTCTCTCTCTCTCTCTGTCTCCAGAGCAGTGGATGGGTATACTCACCCAACTACCGGACTCCCCTCTCTGTTGCTTTGGGTAGTTTTGTGTTTAAGGGATTGAGAAGTAGTTTGGAAGTGTAGAGTGAGCCCCATCTGTGCACCAATTGTCCGGGTGGTTGTATCTCTGGGGGGGTTTTGCTTTTTCTGTCCAGTGCAGTCATGGAAGCAGATGGAGCAAACTGGGCTCCTGCTATGAGCACAGTCTCTGTCTGGGATGCATGCTGGCCAGTCTGCAGGCAGGGGGGGCTCCTGGAACCTTTGTATAACTCTCTGTTTCAGTGGCCTGACTTTCTGCACCATGCTTTCCCCTAAATGATCTTAAAACTGTAGACAGTGCTAATTTAGCACAGGAATAAGGACTATCCTTTACCATGGTAACAGGCTTTCAAATACATAATTGCACACTGGAAAGTGGATACAAATTGGATGCAAATATGGTTTCATAATAGGAGTGAAATTAGAGAATGCAATAGTAGCATCAGTAAGTACATTTTATATAATGATACCAACACAAAAGTATAGGCAACAGACATGAAATGTAGTTAAAGGGAACATTCCCTTTTTTAATATCATAAAACCTGAGATGGATAACCCCACTGCAACTAACAGCACTGAATTACTGATTACCTAAGTGACTCCAGTAACATTAACCAAAGGACTCATTTAACAAGTCACGTGCACATCACGGCCGATAGACTAGCATGCCGTAGCATACCCAATCCCAAGCTGTTCGCTTGAAGGCCTCTACATGCTTCTGCGTAACTTGTGCGACATCTTCGCAGTTCGCGCAATGCAACATGTCACAAGCACTCGGCAATACATCTGCGCAACCTATCCGACATGGTGTCCTTACACTTCTGTACACTAGGAGGCATCAATGTGTTGCTAGGTATCTATATCGTTAGCTACTGTTAGCAAGCTTTATTTGGCCGTGATACCAGGTTGCTAGCTAGCTAGATATTGATAGTTTTGCTTAGCTAACGTTAACATAGATATATACAGGTATGGTATGCAGCTGCCAGAAACGATGTCTATCGCTGTATTACTGCACTGATCTCTTGTGCGAACTATGATTGTTCTTACTGTATTAATGCACATCTGGTAAGTCGCTCTAGATAAGAGTGTCTGCTAAATGCTTAAAATGTCAAATGTAGGGCCTCCCGCGTGGTCCAGTGGTTACAACGTCCGACGCTGGCCACGGAGACCGGGGTTCAATTCCCCGTCTCGCCAAGTGTCGGCTTTGGCCGGGAGTGCCGCCAGGGGGCGGCGATTGGCTGTCCGCCCCAGGGAGGGGGAAGGGAAGCCAACGTGACGTTCGCTGCGTATAAGAGTGGCCCTGTAGTCCCGGGGTACGGTCGACGGCTCGGCGAGTGACGTCTCGGAAGAGGCGTCACTTCGCATTCGTCACTACCGGTCGCAGGACTACGGCAGCGAACTCACATTACAAGGGGGGATTGACGTAAAATAGCGGGTCTAATTGGCTACCAAATTGGGAGAAAATGGGATAAAATCAGAAACAAAATAAATTTAAAAAAGTGTCAAATGTAAAAAAAATGATGTACTAGCTTGATGAACTATGATAGCTCCGCCTCCATTTGCTAACCAACCAATCAATGCTGTGCAACATCTACGCGACATGTTGCGCTGTGGTTGCGACTTAGGTTTTTGTGCTAGTTAGCAACATCCTCTGCAGAACCCTCTGCAACATCAACGTAACCTCTGCGACGTGTTGCAGAGGATGTCGCATTGCATTTGCTCGAGCTTGTAGAGGCCTTGAGTTGTAAGACATGCGAGTTCACCGTACTTATTTACAAAACATCATTTTAAGTTTAATGTTCTCATACATAACCACAAGCGCTGGTGCAATCTTTTTTATATGTTAAATTGTATTCATTTTCATTGTAGAGTACAGACCAGACCGTGTACAGTTTCTCAGGAATAATCTGATCTCTCTTGGTGTGTGAAGTAAGAGGGGTAACTACCCAGGTTCCCCTTTGAGGGTCATGGAGAGTAGAGCCACAGATTGTATAGACTAACCTGTATTCCTTCCATCATTTGACTTTTCAAATGACAGAAGGTTCCGGTTGGTATATTGAGTTTCCAGTGCTGTATTACAGTATTCCATTGCCACAGTATTGTCCTTGGTCATGCACCTTTATCGATATTCCTAAAATGCATCAAATTGGAATGTTTGAGTTTCAAACGTAGGGACACAGAACTGTACAGCGGTGTATCTGGTGGATCTATAGAAGCTGTGGTAGAGTTCCATTCTGAGGGTCACAAGGAGTAATGCAGACGTGAGCTCATCTCACTTACTCACCCAAGCTCTGCCTGACTGCCACATGCCCTCTCCCCCAGGCCCTGCCATCCGTGTCAACACTGCGAATCTGGGCATCAGTCGCATCCCCGCCCCTGGACAAGGTGGCTCCTCTCACCTTTACCGAATCGCCCATCCCCCCGTCTCACTTTCGCTTCACTTTCTCTCTCTCTCTCTCTCTCTCTCTCTCTCTCTCTCTCTCTCTCTCTCTGCAGCGTGAGAGGGCAGGTTTTTTAATCTCTTCTGATATCTCCAGGTTCTCTCTGTCAAAAACTCCAGACTCCTCTACCACCTCTCCTTGTTGACTTTATTAACTGCAGGGACAGAAAAAAACAAAAGAAGTGTGTGTCACCATTGTGAAATGTGTGTCACCATTTATCTGCACCGACGGGTGAAAAGCACCTGGTCAGAGTTTAGAATGCCAGCGATAAGAACGTGTTATATCAAGTTGGGCACCTTTGATCAAATCACATCCTGTAGCCCATTTTAGGGCTGTGTCTTTATCTCATCCTCTGTCACACAGTATTGCATGCTCGCTTGTTTCCATTAACAGCAATGCTAAAGGGTTGATTTAGTCCATTGAATGTGGTACGGTCTGCATTGTTTGTGTGTTTGTTTGGTGTAACCTGCATGCAGAACAATCAGGCTGTTTTCCTTGTGCCACCTCTGCAGGCACCAGTTGTTTTTACATCTGAGGGTCTTTATCTCTTCACGCCGTTTTTCATCTCATCCTGACATCATCATGAGTGTTCCATCTCTTTTTCACCCCCCCTCTCCTTCACTCCTCATCCTCTTTGTGTGTAAAACTCTGACTCTTCCTCCTCTCCCTCTGTTACCACTCCTCTCCTGGTCATACATCATCCCTCTGCCCACTTTTGTTTTCCTTTTATTTTATTTGCCCCATCTCAACCCTCCCCACACACTTCCCCCTCCCTCACACATATAAACCTTGCCCCCGTCCCCCCACCATCACTCTGAACACCCCTCCTGGCCTTTACCAATACCAAACATGCCCCTCCCTCCCCACCCACCTCACAATGCCCGCTCCAGACCTGCGTTTGAAGTCTCGGGGGGGGAACCTCCCCCTCAGCCAGTCGGCGGCCAGTCGGATAGCCAGCCAGGCAGAGGCCTTCCCAGGTACCACAGGGCCTCCCTGTCACTCACTGTCTCTGTCACTCACCTCTGCCATCTTGTCTCCATGCACATGCTGCTTCTCCTGCGCGCTCCATGCTCTGAGGTCGTGTGAGCGGCTGTTACCGTGTCCGAGTTTGTCCGTGTCCGTGTCCGAGCAGTCAAGATGTGGCTCTGCAGGGAATGTTGGGCTTTAAATTAGTTTGTTTTCATTTTCGGCGACAAGAAAGCAAGGCTGGTTGGTCTTTATGAAGCAGAGAGGTTCACATTGACTACCAGGAAAGGCAATAATGCGGTTGTTGAAAATACCTTGAGGCCTTTGGATTGGGAATAGGAATACGTTAAAAAAAAGCGCAGCATTTCAATAATTTTCTCTGGGTTTAAACCAGCCTTCTGCACACAAACAAATTGCATATATATGTAGCCTCTTGATCTTACACCACCTACAGACTGTAGTTTCTTACCATGTCCAAAGTTTCTAAGGTTATGGTGAGTGGGCAGTACAGGAAGTAGGGACCTAGATAGCTAGCATTTCATCTTGTTCCATAGAAGAAATCTGCCCTACCTCATAGGACTGGTTGCGCACGTACAAGGTTGTGCAATAGTAAATATTTGCTGTACTTCCTTGTAGTCGTCCTTGCCATATGACACCGCATAGCCTCTATTGAAAACTCTTATTTCCGCTGCGTTTGGCCACATGTGAAAACCTCTTTGTCTCTGTTTTGCACATCCCTCTCCTAACTCTCAATAACTCTTTCTCCTTCTCACTGAATCTCTCCAAGGTCCCAGCATGCACCACAGTGGGAGCAGCTCCTCGATGAGTGCTGAGGAGGCCTCGAGGGGCGTCGCCGTGGAGAAGTTCGACATCATGAAGAAATGGAGCCTCAACACCTACAAGGTAGGTTAGGGTGTACTTTGTCATCCCAGGAGAGAGTTGTGCATATCACCTCATCCATGACATATAATACATAAATACAACAAACATAATAGACAAGCCTTTTGCAATGTAGCATTTCACATTCGTTCCTTCATGAGATGAGGCGATTTAAAAATACAAGTGCAAAGCAAAGAAAGTTCAGCAATATACTCCACTCCTAATTAGTGTCCCTAACAACCTTTATCTGGTCTCTCACCCCTTCTCCACCCTGTCCCCTGACCAATCCCCCCCCCTTTTTGGCCTTCCATATATCCCCCGTACCCCTCTGTCTTTTCTCCCCCCTTTTCTATATTTTCTCTCCTATTTCGCCTCTATTGCTCCCTCTCCCACTGTCTCTGTCCCCCTCTCTCCTTTCTGATGCCTCTCTCTGCTCCCTCTCTCCCTTTCTCCCTCTCTCCCTTTCCCTCACTTCCACTCTTTCCCTCCACAGTGCACGAAGCAGATGATCTCGGAGCGTTTTGGGCGGGGGTCCCGGACGGTGGACCTGGAGCTGGAGGCTCAGATCGATGTCCTGCGGGACACCAAGCGCAAGTACGAGAACGTCCTGAGGCTGGCACGGGCGCTGACCAACCACTTCTACAGCATGGTGCAGACCCAGCATGCACTGGGGGACACCTTCGCCGAACTCAGCCAGAAGAGTCCGGAGCTACGGGTACACCCCCCCCCCCACTGAAATTCCTGCAAATTGACCATTTTAGATTTTCACCAATATTTTCACCAATATTCAATATTCAACAAAATTCTTCTTTCGTTTGCGTTTTGGTTGGTAACATGTTTTGTTAAATTGTCAGGGATCTGTAGGAGTGTTTTCAAAATTGACCAGCTCTAAGGAGTTAAAGTATTTCAAATCCGGATTTGACCCAGGTCTGGTGTGTGTACTTCAGAGGGCTATTCCACAACCTTGGCCGTCTTGCTTTTATTAGCTGCTGTAAATGAAATAAATGGGACTTCCAGAGTTATCCCAGGTTGGGCTATGATATTAGTGTGGGAATGCTTCATAAATACCATGGACGTGAGTTGGGTAATTCTCAGTAAGGTGTGGGACTATTCCCACTGAGTGCAATATCTCATGGAAATGTATGCTATTAAGGAAACTCTCATGACATAAATATAAAGGTTTTTAAATTGGCTATAATCCTTGTAGTGTAAATTCTGCAAGTGATGTTCATTGCTATAGTGTGAAATTCTCTTGACTTACAGTAATTTGTTTTCTGCTGTTCTGAAACAACTGACAACCTGCTTATCCGGCAACCTCTGTGTGTGTGTGTGTGTGTGTGTGTGTGTGTGTGTGTGTGTGTGTGTGTGTGTGTGTGTGTGTGTGTGTGTGTGTGTGTGTGTGTGTGTGTGTGTGTGTGTGTGTGTGTGTGTGTGTGTGTGTGTGTGTGTGTGTGTGTGTGTGTGTGTGTGTGTGTGTGTGTGTGTGTGTGTGTGTGTGTGTAATCTTTATATCGTAATGTTAAGGGAAAAAATCGAGCAGCACAAGCTCTTCACAGGCACAGATTAAAACCCTCTGAGCTGTGGCCAAATTTACATCTCGCATACAGTAGGAATAGACTCCGACACATTTAGTGACACAAGATGTTTTGCTTTGTTAGGTCAGATGCTGCAGGCTTCCAAAAATCGGCAGCCGGTTGATAAGACGAGTTAAGCTTTTGGCTATTTTTCATGAAGGTCTTTGAAGCAAACAGGTTTTCAAATTTGTCATTGAAAGGCGATATCCTGCCCAACTGACAAGCTTGTTTATGCAAAGCACATTCAAGCTGTCTAGTACAACCTTTTTGGTCGTGATCTGTAGAGACATTATATGCAGTACAAAACTCCAACCAGCCACTTTCATGAGACGTTTGCTTTTAGACATTTAAGGACTACTCTTCTGACCTTACTGTTGGCACACGGCCACCAATCAGTCTTTAAGAAAAAAAACCTGCTGTTTTGCATTTACTGCGGTACACTTGAAAGGAAACAAATATTTGGTTTTACAATTGTACAATTTTCTTATTTGGCAAATGCTTTTATCCAAAGCGACTTACAAGAGTGCATTAACATCCCCCCACCCCATTCACAGTTTACGCTTGTCATCAGAGATTTTGTGGCATCCTTGACAAAACAGTAGCTGTAATTATAGGCATTCGATATGAGGCCCTGTCCAAATGAGGTCAAAGAGGTGATGACCATCTATTTTCAAACCAAACACCAGCACGTTCCTGTTGCTTGAGGGCCTGCCCACCACCAATGAGATGCATATATACAAAAGATTACAGGATGAAAGGACTATTGATGGCACATTGTACTTGAACTTCAGACGGAAGAGCATAACAATTGAACTGATTAAAAGGGTTTTTAGTGAAAAACAGTGGCACGCCTGCTCAGCATGAAAAGAACAAGCTTTTCATTCAAACAAAAGGCTAATGGTTTTCTTAATGTTGAAAGTAGACAACAATGTGAAGGCTGTCACCCATATATGTTCTGTTAAATCCAAAAGTGCAATAGGGATGTGATTTCTCTGCTAGACTAGATTAGCATAGTTTATCACTACGTTGATTCCATAGTGAATTTCAAGCGGTTGTTTTTTTGTGTATGCACGATGGCGATTTTAGGATGAATTTGGGTACAACGCAGAGACGCAGAAGCTCCTATGCAAAAATGGGGAAACCCTGCTGGGTGCCGTCAACTTTTTTGTGTCCAGCATCAACACGCTGGTCAACAAAACCATGGAGGACACTCTGATGACCATCAAGATGTACGAGAACGCAAGGTAATCCACAAGCATCCTTTCTAATCCAGCCACAGTCACTCCATGGTGACAAAATGCCTCCAGGTGGAGAAAAAAGTACAAATGAACAAAAATGTATAAATTAACAACATTTCTGCTGATGGGGGTTAAACAAAGTTGATTTTATTTCTAATTATCCACAAATATATGTGTGTATATATTTATAGTAAATCAGAGATAAGAAATTCATAAATTACTGCATTGCGGACCGGTTGACTGAAAGTAGTATGAAACTGGAAGTAGTGTATGCTATTTATGCCTTTAAACTCTTTAATATCACTGATGCAGGAAGGCATTGATTAAAAACAATAAAACTTGCAATACTATCAAAATTAGACAAAGGTGCATGTCTTAGCACAAATGGCACTATTTCTAAAGACTGCAATGTGGTAAAATCAAGTGTTTTATATAAAGAAGGGCCAGAACAAAGGCAAACAGTCTGAGGGGAAAAAAGCCAAAGATAGACGTTCTCTGAAAGGGAGATGTATCGTGAAAAAAGCTGACGTAAAATCTATGAGATTCTAATGAGATGCTTCTGGTTTGAGTATTGGTTAATTGAAACAAAGGTTTATAGCTGAAAAACAGGGCAACAGTAAAGTGAATCATTTATCATGTCAATCTGCTGAAGCTAAGCAGGTGTGTACTTGGTGAGTACTTGGATGAGAAACCTCCTGGGAGTCATTGGTGGGGGGGGAACTCTTCCCTCTGGGACAATTTCCAAATAGCCAATTTCCCGGCATTGCTGAAGAAGGTGCCGTCCTTTAGATGAGATGTCAGGATGTCATGAGATGTCAAACTAAGGTCCTGACTCATTGTGGTCATTAAAGATCCCATGGCAATTTTCTAAAGATTAGGGGTGTTAACCCCAGTATCCTGGTCAAATTCCCACAAAAACTACCTCTCTACATCTGGCCACCTAATCACCCCCTGCATCTGATTAGCCACACAATCCCTATCAAAACTTATTTGATTCCCCAGGTCGTCACTGCAAAAAAGAATTCACAGTAAAATACAGGTACAATAAATTGCAACCAATAAAAGATTCAGATTCTTTACATTTATATTCATTCTTATTATTTATATTATTCTTTAAATGTATTTTCCCATCATCTTCAAAGTTATGAACATTTCAGAGTTTTACTCTTATGTATCTATACAGCCATTGGCAATTATTTTAGCTTTCTTAAATGTTGAACGTGTGTATATATAAAGTAGTAAACATGCTTTCTAGTTTTATGGTCCTTTGGGAGGATATTTGTATCCAGGAACCCTGGGGGGGTTAGGTGATGCCGTAATTCTTCAAGGCCACGGGACAGGCCTGGAACCATCAACCGCTCAATTCAGATCAGAGAGCAGAGTGAGTTGTGTAGGAAAGGCAGGGCAAGACAGTGTGACAAGAGACTTGTGGTTTAGACCTCCAGAAAGAGTGTCATTTCTGCTCACCTCCATATGTGCATGCTTTAATAGACTGCAGATTATTGTTTGAAGCCTGACTGTGTCTGTGTCTGACTGGGTTCCTGGCTCCTCGTTCACTGGCAGGGTTAAGATTTCCCTATCAGCACCTACACTGTGTAGGTAGAGAAGTTGTATTTTAATACATACAAACATATACACTACCGGTCAAAAGTTTTAGAACACCCCCATTTTCCAGTTTTTACTGAAATGTAAGCAGTTCAAGTCCAGTGAATAACCTGAAATGGTACAAAGGTAAGCGGTAAACTGCCAGAGGTAAAAAAAAAATTTTTAAAAAAAAAATAAACATTGCTAAGATGGCAAAATAAGAAAAAGGCTTGCCTGGGCCATGAAGCACCTCCAGGGGACTACTGAAGACTGGAAGAAGGTCTTATGGACCGATTAATCAAAATTTGAAATCTTCAGTTCATCACGCAGGGTTTTTGTACGCCGTCGAGTAGGCGGATGGTTCCTCAGTGTGTGACACCAACTGTCAAACATGGAGGAGGAAGCGTGATGGTCTGGGGCTCTTTTGCTGGATCCAGAGTTGGCGACTTGCACAGAGTGATTGTTAGCCATTACTTGTTCTGTGAAAAGGGCCTTTTTTATTACTCAGAAATTTACATTATTTTTCAGTTTTTGGTAACCTACATATTTTTTTTTTTTTTTTTTTAAACCTCTGGCAGTTTACCGCTTACCTTTGTACCATTTCAGGTTATTCACTGGATTTGAACTGCTTACATTTCAGTAAAAACTGGAAAATGGGGGTGTTCTAAAACTTTTGACCGATGGTGTATATTAATAATTCATTGGGAGCATTGTAACGGGTGCACGGGTACATTATTTTTCCTCCAAATGCATTACCTTTATACCCTGCACCTGAGCGTACCACCAGACGTGTGTATGCTTGTCTTTCCCACAAAATAAATCCCTCCAGCCAGCTACAATACAAAACACCTTTTTAGCAGACACAGTTGTGTAACATCAAGGGTTAACACCAGAGAAAGCTGGGTTAGGTTATCCAGATGTGTCAGAATAAATTGTAATTGTTGTTGCTACTCTAGTCCTGCCTTTGATAGTATTGATTTGTTGACATTGAATTCCTTGTAAAGCAAAGAATAAGTGCGTAACCTGCTCAAACGCTGACCGGGCATTAGTGGTTCAGAGTGGCTGTGCTATTGCAGAACACCACACACTATATTCATTAACTCTGCTGCGTGATAACTCTGCCATTGGATCAGTGAGCATTGACAGCTGTTATAAAGATATACATCTGTAGGTCCTCTCCTGTCATGAACCCAGTCTGATTATCTGCCCGGGTAAACACTGTTAAGAGCACAACCATCTACCATCTTGAATGCATTCCTCCTTGCAATTGATCTCTCCTTTTTTTTTTTTTTTATCTGTTTTAAAACATTTTTATTGCTGCTGATGAATATATTTGAAGGAATGTTTTCATATTTAAAATGTATTCCACTTTTGAACAAAGACCAGGTATTGTACAGTACAACCGGAACTAATAGGTATCTTTAAAAGAGTGAATTTGAGTGTACTATAAACTTGATCAACTGCCCCCTCCACAATCCCATAATTTGACACAAAATGCTGAACATGAAAGTTAAAACATAGGGTGACGTTCCAGATAAGCAAAGCAAAATCTTGTGATATTCATTATCAATGTTTTATGAATGACTTGAGTCTTTGTGAGTCTTTGAAGTTAGGAGATGCAGTTTTGTATTACATTGTAGATACAGCGATTGGAGTATTGATTTGTATCCTGTGGAACCAAACTAACACACTCATTTTCTTTCAGAGTTTCAGCGCTGTAAAATGATACATGTGTACACTGTACTCTTCAACATGATCATATTTCAGCATCTGCAGATTTACCTGCATGCAAGATTCTGTCTCCTTGTGTGTGTGTGTGTGTGTGTGTGTGTGTGTGTGTGTGTGTTTGTGTCTGTGTCTGTGTCTGTGTCTGTGTCTGTGTATTAGGGATGGGTGTTTTGGGCAAATTGAGTGTAACGACAGCCCGCCTTTCCCCCTCCTGCTGAAGGTTGGAGTTCGACGCTTACCGCGCTGATCTGGAGGAGCTGAACATGGGACCACGGGATGCTACCACGCTGGTCCGGATCGACACCGCCCAGCAGCAGTACCAGATCCATAAGGAGAAGTACGAGAGGCTGCGCAGCGACGTCACCATCAAACTCAAGTTCCTGGAGGAGAACAAGGTCCACAGGCAGCCCCACCACCCAGCCTGGCAACATGCATAAGATTCATATTTACACATCTTATTAAGTATCATGAGTATAGCAGTATAACCATATGATGTACATACAGTACCCTCCAAAATAATTCAGACCCTAGATAAAGATGAATAAAGAAGGCTGTATATAATAAACGATACAGGAGCTCTACTTACTACGGCACCTATTATTACTTCTGTTCAATTCGGGCCAGCTGTACAAAGTTAGAATATCTCACACCAAAGTATTATGCAATACTGTTTGCCCATTAAGTGCTGGAAACATGGTGCGTTTCTTTGCATCTCTGGAGAGATTCTCCATAGTCAATGATTTTCATTTATCATTCCATCTTATGTGTATTACAAGGTGAACATTTGAATGGAACAACAAGGGTCTGTCTCATTTCTTTCTTTCTTTCCCCCCTCCCTTTCTTGCAGGTGAAAGTCATGCACAAACAGCTCCTCCTGTTCCACAACGCCATTTCGGCCTACTTCGCCGGGAACCAGCAGCAGCTGGAGCAGACCCTGAAGCAGTTCAACATCAAGCTCAAGCCCCCCGGTGCAGAAAAACCCTCCTGGCTGGAGGAGCAGTGACTGGACGGACAGACCTGAGAAGGAGGAGGACAGACGGGGTGAACGGAGGCGGAGCACCCCGACGGCGGCAGGACGGACCTGCAGAGGCCAGTGATAGCAAACGGACCAGGAGAGAGAGAGAGAGAGAGAGAGAGAGCAGGGCATCCTCTTCTCTCTCTCTCTGTATCCCCTCGTCTCTCTTTTCTTTCCTCCTCCTTCTCCCCCTCCTTTCTCTCTTTCTCTCTCTCTCTCTCTCTCTCTCTCTCTCTCTCTCTCTCTCTCTCTCTCTCTCTCTCTCTCTCTCTCTCTCTCTCTCTCTCTCTCTCTCTCTCTCTCTCTCTCTCTCTCTCTCTCTCTCTCTCTCTCTCTCTCTCTCTCTCTCTCTCTCTCTCTCACGGAAACCCAGCTCTGTCTTTGTGTTCTTGAGAACTCTGGATGTTTTAGTCACATAAAGAAAATAAATGCCCAACGTTCCTTTTCCTGGTAAGAGTCACTCGAAGGCCCCTTGTTCTTTTTTTTCTTTTTTTTCTTTTTTAAAGTTCCCAACCAACAAATTCAGAAGAGAAACATTAAACATTAGCACCACCTTTGTATAGACACCTGAGTCGGGAGTCTGATTTCAGACTGGAAAGGACCCCCTCCCCACCTGTGGCTTTCGTGCTGTTTTGCAATCTTGGAGAGCTCCGAGGACATTCTCCAGAGAAGAAGAGGAAGTGTTTTACTGCTGATTCATTTCCCCCTGTCATTCATTTAACTCATTTAATGAATGAGTGTGAATCTTCATTTGGCTTAAGTTGGTAACTACAAAGTTCTGAAATTGTTCATCACTACCAGGTGCCAGGACTTCAGCCATCACCGAATTGGAGTGGATAGAGAGGGAAACAGGAATTGGAAAGCTCAAGATGTGAAATGCATGATGGGGAAACCCAGACTGACATAGGGAATGAATGGTAGTGGCAGTTTTAATAAGAACAGCAGATATTTTTGTATTTATTTTATTTATTGATGATTTTATTTTTCTTCAGTGGTGATAGAATCTACACTGCCACTCTTTTTCCCCCTTCACATTCTGCTTTGCGTTATGTGTGAACCATTTGCTCTTTTCTTTGTGCTACTGCCTTTTATTACACCAGGTTATATTTGGACAGTTTAAACTCTAGTCCTAAGAAAGACAACAGGATACACATAATCAGTCCAATCTACCCAAAAGGAAGGTAAATAAATCTAAACATTGATGGACACAGTTTTATTTGTGTTCTCCTTAAGCAGCTCACAGTACTGAGAGGGTTGCTTACTACCCTTACACTGCTTACACTCCTAACTAAAAATCTCCAGTAATAATAATAATAATAATAATAATAATCGTAATTCCAAAATGAAATGTAAACCCATCCTGTTTAAAAAGAAATATGATTGAAATATGAGCGGTCTCATATATTACAATGTTTTGTAATTGACGTTTTTACAATCCTTTGAATGGGAGTTGTCTGGGGGCCCATTGCATTTCGGAGCTGAGAAATCTGAGACTCCTGCCTTGCAGTTATATGGCAGCTTTCACATACTGTGCCATTTGTTGGGTTGATTTAGTCCAGTTCATTGCAGTTTTGTTAGGTAAATGTAAAAAAAATTCTGTATCACATGGATGCAAAAGAAAGAATGGCTTTATTTCAGGGTGCTCTAATGAGGTACTGCTGGCTGTCAAGTTTCCTTCTGTGCAGAGAGCGAGTCTCTAAACCCAGTCATTTCTAGCCTGGAATGGTACACTATGTTTGCACAGAGATATAAAAACTGTGACGCAAGAGGTCAGAAACCGTTACAGAGTGCCAGGTTATCCTGTCTGTGACCCTTGGAATGCTACATGGAAGAACTTCAGATTGATCCTGTTAATGTTCATGCCGACTCTTGGTAGGGGGGAATGGAGGAGATGGGCCGTGGGGTTGATCATAAATCACTGATATGAAAGTCTCAATAACGTGTTGCTTTTCTAGGCTGTTATTTTTCCACCTCCATGTCACTAGAGTTACTGGGTCAAACAACCCATTAAGGACACTGCACTAAGCTAAAGCTACGCTTGGCACTCTGGTGATCAGACAGAGTCCCATTTAATTTATGATGACTTGCCTGAATGTCCTTAGAGAGTGGATTTCGGTATGAATAAAACACCGGACACCGTTCACGTGTGTTCAGTTTGTCCTCATAAAAGATGAGGCTCCTGTAAAAAGCCATCTTTAAACTGAAGGGGCTACCTGAAGTCCGGAGGGGAACATTCAGCGTCCGTGAACGACTTTCACAGCAGGTCCTTGACCGTTAGTATGTGTATCACTGCTATTGGGTTTTTTTTCAAAAGAGATGTGAAATCACTTGATCTTATATTGCACAAAACAACATAGCTGTGGCAACTCATTTTTTGCTAGTGATATTCCATCTTGTTGCACTCAAGGGATCTGTCTGCTACATCACTGTTTGAGTTGAGCAGCTTGATTGGTGTTTTTAGTATGTTTTCCTCTTTGCAGAAGATGAATGCACCAATCAACCTCATCTGATGATATTCAGTATGTTATCTAAACTGTAGCTGTATTGTCAGTAGTATTTATATATATATATATATATATATATATATATATATACACAGTAGATGTTTCTTATTCACACCATTGATAAAGATTAACAAAAGATATAATATATAATAAACTATGTAAGTAATTCACTTTATTTTATGCTCACAACATGCATACAATTATATTCTTTAATAATAATGCATTGGCACGAACCACAATCGAACGGTTCACAAATTATTATTTTTTCTATACTTTTTTCCAAGAAAAATCAAGAATCACAAATATTCCCCTGTTATCAGTACTTTGTAGTTCCTCCCTTGGCCATTATAACAGCAAGTAGTCGCCTTCTGTAGTGTTGCACGGGGTTATGGAACTTCTTGTGGGGGGATCCTCAACCATTCCTCCATGCAGAATTGGTCTAGTTCCTTAAGATTCTTGGGTTGACATTTGTGGACTTCTTTTTTAAGTTCAAACCACAAATGTTCAATTGGATTCAGGTCTGGAGACTGAGATGGCCCCATCAGGACATCGATCTTGTGCTCTGTCAACCATTTCTTCGTTGCTTTGGATGTATGTTTGGGATTGTTGTCTTGTTGGAAGGTCCATCTGTGGCCAAGGTGTAGCTTCCTGGCAGAGGGAACAAGGTTTTTGGACAAAATGTCTTGGTAAAATACTTGCACCTCAGAACATAACACCATGTTTTGCTAATTGTTTATTTTGCCCTTAAAAAACACGATCAAGGCTGGCGGATGGCCCAGCGGTCTAGTGCACCGCGCTTTGGAGCGGTGTGCGCTGCCCGTCAGAGACGCGGATCGAAACCCGCGTTTCTACCAGACCGGCCCTGGTCGTCAGCCCGATCGGAGGCGGCATTTGGCTGTCCGCTTCCGGGGGAGGGGGGAGGGAGAGCCGGCACGAGTCCGCCGAGGAGAAGGTTAATGGAGTCCGTGGAAGATCTCCGTCTCGAAAGAAGGCGGGGAAATAGGTCCAGGAATACGAATCTCGTTCCCGGAGGACGGGCGGCGGACTCGTGAGGGTGGGGAATTGAAAATAAAATAGAGGGTATAATTGGCTACTAAATTGGGAGAAAAACGGGGAAAAATCTGGAAAAAAAAATTAAAAAAACACGATCAAATTTATTCACAGACCCAAAATGAGAATTGCTTTGCCTCTGATTGATGGCAGATGAAGGTGCCTGTGTTCCTTTTTCAAATTTAGCCACAACTTAGCCACCTATTTGGCCACAACTTAGCCACCTATTTGGCCACAACTTAGCCACCTATTTGGCCACAACTTAGCCACCTATTTGGCCACTCCTTCTTTCTTAAAATACAGGCACTCCTCACTTAACGACCGAGTTCCATTCCTAGGACTAGGTCGTTAAGCGAATTGGTCGATAAGCGAGGAGCCGCCCCTTACCGATATTTGTAGTCTTGGAGATTACGAACGCTAGTGTAGTGAATACTGACCGACTGCGGGAACGAGACTGAGACTGAGAAAGGGTGATACGAGATGAGATGCTTGACGCTGAAACGCCGTGCTGCCATTTCCATGACCAAAGTTCTCGTACAGCGTACAATACCGACTGGTCGGAGAGCTGGTCCTAAGTCCGCGCGGTCGTTAAACGGGTAGGTCGTTAAGTGAGGAGTGCCTGTATTCAGTTCCTGTTTGGTTTTTGCGAGCTGCTTTCTGTTTGTACCACAGATGTGCTGTCAGGTCGAGGGCTGGAGATTTCAGTGGCCAGTCTTGGCTGGAAACTGAATTAGTCTTCGTTTACTTGAATTTGACATTCGTACATCTTCCTTTTATGTGATGTCTTCATAAGACACAACTTCTCTTCAACTCTATGCACTCAACCTCAAATGGTAGTTTTTAAGATGCTGTATCCAAGTGATTCTGATGATTTCAGACTGTCTTGAACATTTCCAATTGTTGCCCGAGTTTTCCCCTCAGTCCGTTTTTCACACCACAGGTGAATTCTGCTCTCGGACTTAAACCATCACCATAAATACTATTAATGAATTGCTTCTGTGTGTAGCCTTATTTTGTTATCAGTTTTTACACAGAAGTGGAACTATAAAGTTCCAGCCTCACAATTGACACCAGAAGCAGGGTTAACAGGAAATTCCATGATGTGAATAAATTTGATCATTGTTTTTTTTTTGTTTTTGTAAAAACATGCACTCATTTTTTAAGCTTATGCTCTTGCATTCACTTACTCATTCAAACAAAACACTCAACTGCACACCTTTCTCCTGATAAAACATTTTATTATCGTGTGTGTGTGTGGACGTGTGTGTGTGTGTGTGTGTGTGGGGTACGTGTGTGTATATATATGATTATTGTAATTATTCGTTGACCTCATGAAGCCCATACCACAGGGAGTCTAATGAGTGTAATTGAAAGTAAACAGTGTGAAGATTAATTATGAGGCAAGATATGCAGCAAGCAAAAGACTTGGGTTTCTGAAATTATTTGAACTCACTGCTCTAATTCAGATGACACATTAATTGAAGGAGTATGATGTGCAATCTTGAACCAGTTCTAGAATATAAAATTACATCAATCCATTAAAAGCGCAAAGAAACTGTGGAACATATTCATGAATACAATAACCATTTAGATAATGAGATTTGTGAACATTTGTAACCAGGTCAGATTTGTACATTTTCACTTCTCAGAAAACTATGCTCTTCAGCACACTGGCCCACCGAGATGCCGTGATGTGATTGGTCCTGCTGTTTGTACATAGTAAAGAGTTCTTCAGTGGGTACTTCTGTCTGGGCTGTCCATGAGAAGGCTTGATCAGGCATTTTTCCAGAGATGGAAGCAGAAAGAATGTATAAGGAAATGTGCTCATGCTGTTGTACCACAATACAGCACATTTGAGAAAGAAGCCCTAGGATCTGTCATGGGCCTCAATAAGACTGATTAACAATATGTTTTCCCTTCATTTTGGCTGTAGGGATTGTTTTGTAGTTCATTTGCATTCATTGCTAAAAAGTCAACAGCTCTGAGGCTCATTGGTCTTAAAATTAATTGGGATGTGTTTTAAATAAAGGCCCAACACTGCACTAAACTTTTGTCTACTTGGAATGAAGCAATACTGAATTAAACATGTCTAGAAACTTAAAATGTTTACCAGTTGGCTTATATTCTTGGTGTATATAGCTGGCAAGTTGATGTAAACGCTGCATAACAGTGTATATTCTGGCTGCACCTCTGTGTGAAATTTACAATCGTTCCCAGCCTCTGTATGAACTAAGATGTTTAGAAATCCATACCAAGGAACAACATGAGCCTTCCAAATGTTTATCTGCATTGTTAAAACCTTGCTACTGCTCATGTTGTTAAAAGACCTGGGAGATTGGCTTGGTTTAAATAATGTAAGCTATCTAGATGAAGCTATGCCATTATGCATATCTAACCAGGTTATATATACAGTATATATTATAATTATAGCTTTTAATGGTTCGGAATGCTAACTGGAATAGCTTCACATCTTGGTAGGCTACAACGGACTTCATGAGATGTTGGTTTGATGTCTATGTATGCTCTTCGTGTGCACAATACTCCTAATGGTCTATGAATGGTCTGGTTATTGTGGAATGGAATAACTTGTGAGAAGTGTATGGAGGATATGTACTTAAGGAGGGGAGAAAACCTTTTTTTTAATGTCTGAAACTTGTTTTTAGAGGTGGGTGACACTGATCTGTCTTGATTACCAGGTCCCAATGAAAAGCCACTCCCCGCTGATGGACAGTATTGTCAATACATGAAGGAAGACAACAGACTTTTTAGAGAATCTTTATCGCCAAAATCTTATCCTGACTTGATGTGACACTCCTGCGTGCCCTCCCCCTTGAGAAATACCAGCTCCTTTCCTCACCCTGAAACCCAACTCTGTCTCTTCGCACACTTTCCCTAAACAAACAGGAATGACCTATTCTGATATCAGTGTACACAATGTTAATGCTCTCTGTCATTAATATAAAACAACACATAAGTAAATGGGTTTAAAAAAGTGTGATAGATTTCCAGTCACTCCTTGAGTAGTTTTAGTTCTTAGGTGAAACAATGAGAGGTTTATATATGAAATATTATTTGCATACAATCAATATTTTTTAGGCTGCTCTGTGATATTGTAGTGTATGAATGATTGTATATATGTAATGATATTTAAAAAGGATGAAATGAAACTGATGTCTGGGGTTTATGTGGATATTTTCCATTATTCTTGACTTTGACCAGACCCCTGGAATATGGCAATTACTAGAACACACAATGCGATTAAAAAAAAAAAAAAAAAAGCTGTTTTCAAAAAGCTGTGTCCTGTTGTCTTATTGGGAAAGTCTCATGTTGTGTAGTTCCAATTGCATCAACATGCTCATAGTTGTCTAACCTTTATCAGAATTCCTTGTGACAACAATTTAGTGGTCCAGTGACCACTGCTCAGTCTTGCAATGCCAGCTCTGACCACATGGGGGAGGAAGGGATTTCTGTTCTAAAATCTAAAATCTGGCAACCTCTGTAGTTGTATGCTTTCTAATAAGCTCGGTCAGAGCTACATAAATGAATAAATTATGAGAATACCATGCTTGGAAACTAGATCCAATATGCTGTTATTGTAACCTGTAACCTGCTATCAGTATGTAGGTCCTATCTGAAGCCTTGTGGGTTGTCCCAACGTCCACGTGTTAAACATTTGCTCAATGTTTGTTTCTGAGTGACTGCGTGTATAATGAGCACTAGAGATTAAACATTTAACTTAGGATAGGGAACTGCACAGATCTAAATGGTGGTGGTATGGTAATGGAACTGCACCAGACTAGAGGGAAATCCGGTCCACCGGTTTGAAAGATGTTTACCAGTGTGCGGGCCTCCATTGGCTTTAAGCTACAAAACGGGTCTACTATCCATCTTGTCCGAGTGTATATTTGTGTGGTTTGTGCACGGTGAATGTTTTGCTGTTCCAAAATTGTGCTTCCTCCCATTGAATCATGACAATGGCTCAGCACTGTCTTGGTTCCTGGTAATGTCTCAGCATTGAGTTAACATTGCTTTGGAAGCCCAGTTATAATACACAGTAATGTTTCACACATTTTAAACAAGTGACAGATTTTGGACCTCAGCCTAGCAAGCACAGTATGCAGTGTAAATATCTGGCTAGACTTTATATGTGCTTGTTGGCCATAAATGTAATGATGCTTTGTCTAGGGCCTGAAATAACCCCCATAATGTCCTTATATCTTCAGCCATTTTCTTATGTAATCAGCCTTTTTTGTGTCTGTTACCTTTGTCACTGATCTTCCCTCTGAGGCCAAAGCAGTGCCAGGGTGAGTGATTGACAGGGTAGCCAGTGGTACAGCCTCTTACGCTGCAGGTGAGGCACTGATCTGCTCAAGTTTCATATACTTATAGTTTTAGTCTGTCTCTTCCTTAAAATGCAGAAAAGTATTTCAATTGATTTGCTAATTATGCAAGAATACTGATCGTCTTGTAGAATGTGCAGTAGAACAAGAGCACGAAGGACATGCAGTGAACTTCCAGTAAATTCAGTTTAATTTATCTACACCGATGTTGGACTTTATAAATCTACATTTTGGAGAGCATTACATACAACAGTAGGCCTACTGTTCTGTGTTATATATCTAACGCTAACGTTCTACATCGGTATAAATTGATACAGTTCTAATTTTTTTATTATGACATAGAGAACCGATATAGAAATATTAGGGTTTTTTTTATGGCGCGTCTTGTCGTCATTCAACGCCCGGGAGGACACTGACGTAAATTTGGTATGAGCTGTCAGGAAGTGCGTGAGTTAATGCTGCGCGTGTGCCCGGCGCACAGGTGAGTCTGATAGGGGGCGAGGCTAAGTGCAGCGGTAAAGAAGACGTGGTTTGAGCGAGACAGCTGAACGTGTTTGGTGCTCGCAGGCTAAACTGGTCTACATCTAAATAAACAACGATTTACTTTTAACGCACTCATCGTGGCACTCTGGGCTCTACGCGGGTAAGTGTGGGACGCTTATGTAAAATATTATGTATATAATTTTTTTTTTTTTCATTTTTAGTTGCCTATGATTAAAGGTAATCTCCTGACGGCTTGTATACACATATAATATGATATGATATTGCGCGTGTATGTTGTTAAGCGTCTGGAGCCCTGGTAAGTTATTGTCCACCTTCGTGAGTCTGTTGCAGGTTCAAATCTTTGCATTGCCAGTATCTACATTTCGCCGATTGTATTGTTAAAAGGTGCCTTATTATTATTCGTTTTTTTGCAGTTTATCCATTACACAATGGTTAAGGTTTAAAGACGCATCATTCTATTGATTTTACCTAAACTGATTGAAGAAGAATGTCACAGTGAGTTATCTGACTTTCAAACAAACATGTCAAAGGTCCATTGCAGTCCAATGTAAACAGGATGCGCTGTAGTTTCTATAAAACGTGTCCAATATTTTACATTGCAGTAAGATTTCGCCTAGCTCGATTGAAGTAGCCTATGTCCAGAAATATTCGTAAAATGTTCATCAAGTTGATTGTTTCCTGTTGATTGTGAATGCACATTCTATTGAAGGCTACAATGACCTGATATATGAGGTAGATATATATGGATATTTGCGTTCTCTATACGACATTTAGGCTGCTGTCAGTGTTTTTTTCTTTCTTGTGCATACCTTTTTTTTTTGGCGAAGTTGGAATAACATAACAATGAATGATAATTAAGGTAATCTTTCCAAACATTTATTTGTCTTGGCATATGTGCCACTGTCCCTGATTTTAGGTTAGTATTTATTGTAGTTATACACTTTATGAGAAACTTGAAAGCCAGTGCTAAGCGAAGCAAAGCTCGACATTACAATTCAAGTTGTTGTTCTGCTGCTAACATTTAGAGCGTTCTTACTGTACATGCTGTTGCGTCCCAAAGCGCATTTAACGGCCTCTAAATGGTCCAACTAATGTCTGCACTGTTCCACAGACCGTTGTAATAAATATAAATGATTTTCATACTGAGCCAGAACATCACTTTATAATGAAATAAAATACTGTAAATATACTTTAAAAAATTGAGACACACTCACAATTGTTTCAACAGAGACTGGCCAAATGCAAATTGGGTGTGCTGTACAGTTTTCCAGCTTCTCTTGAAATGTCTTGCTGTCCAGGTACAATATGTTGCAATGCATGTTGTCCAGTACCAATTATATTACATTCCTAAACAAAATGTTAAAAAAAGTATTTATATTCATATTGTGTGGTATTTATATTCAGTATATGTGGAAGTCCTCTCAATGCAAAGTTGTATCCAATTGTAAATACTCAGGATCTAGATTTAGATTTAGGGTAGCATGTTATGGTAGCATGTGGCAATTAGTCAGAACTGTTTTTTGAATATCTCTGTGTCCATGGAGCAATTAATTGGTGGAAATCGACCTGGTACAATAACAACTATTTATTTTCATAGTCTGTTCTAAGTAACAACAAACTACAGTACCTTTTCACCTGACATGTTAAGTTTTTCCAGCAGATAACATGTTTTATAGCCTGTTGTATATTCAAATAGTTATTTTATCCCAGTGTCTTCACTTGGGAGCTCTAAAGATGTACAGTCATAAAGATTGCTCTGGCTAACTAGTATATTTGACCTATCGCTAAATTTCCCTGATGAACGCTGATATTCTTTGGTGGCCTAGGGCCCTGTGGAAAGCCATATACAGTACCACCACCCTGTACTCACCACACTTGATCAACATGACCCCTCTGATCTAAAAGCCTGTTTGGTCATCAGTCAGTTGACAGTGTTGGTTAGTGTATGACAGTTGAATTCAGTCAACTTTTCAAGGAGCGGTAGAATTCAGTTGTAAACCTGCGGCTAATTTGCTAATTTGTCTTCTGTTAATTGCAGGGGAACTGTGAAAGGTGAGGGCACCAGGCCTGAGAGTATAAGAAGTAACTACACAGATATCAGCTGCACATAACCAAGTACTCTTCGCCTTGCCTTTTATCTGAATTATTCTCCTGGACACATTCAGTTCAGACTCTCAGTCCTGAAAGGAAGTGTAGTGAGTGGCTTGTTGCCACTGCTCTACCCCTTCCCTCCTCCTCCTGTCTCCTGCCTATTGGTTTGGGTTTGGTTGGTCTCTCGCTCACAGACATCAGAAATTCAGACAAATTTTTTTTGAGCCGATGGATGGGGATGTAGCCATGGTTACCTCGCCTCCTCCTGGTCCGTCCAATTCAATGCCAGATGGAGTGGATTCCGTGCCTCCAGCACCTCCTCCTCCTCCACCTCCACCTCCACCCCCACCTCCGCCTCCCCCCCCCTCCCCCGCCCACCCCTGGCAGCACCCTCTTCTCCCGGAACGTGGAGCGGCGGTCGCGCATGCGCAACTTCAACTGGGATACCATCCCTCAGCAGAGTGTGCTGGGAAAGCGCAATGTTTGGACGGCGCAGCGGGCACAGGAAGACTTTGAGTTGGACATCAAGCGCATGGAGGAGCTGTTCAGCCACAGCGAGGAGAGCCAGCCGCCGAAAGACCATACCATCCGGAAGAGTATCAGGGGGGTGCCAGCAACTGCCCAGACCGCTGAGGTGGTGAGTGTTGCCCTACGAAGATTGGTCTGCCGCCTCTGTAGCTTAGCGATTGTGTAGCCTATCAGGCACCTTTATTTCAGTGGCTCCCAAACTGATGGTTGGGGGCTTAGGACCCACCCACTGGTGGATGGTGGAGTGGTTGTGCTGGTGATACAAATGTATATCTTACTGTATATAATACATTTAATTGACATTCACACCAGCTGAATTAAACTGCCTTTTATATGTATCACACTAGTTTGCGTATGCAGAGATTCTGAAATATGTAATTCCATATTGGAACATACAGGGGGTAGAAAAATTATGGAAGTACCAAATTAAACTATTTTTAAGTAACTAAATCGCAGGGTAATGTCAAAACTAATTACCAATATGCTTCTGCTATACACAGAAACATAAAAATGATTTAATGTGGAACAGTGTCAATTCATGACAGCATATGCCAAACAAGAAAAATTTGCATCAGGAAAGAGGAACAGTGGTCGCTCACTGATAGAGATAGACGGACACTTAACAGGATAGTTGCTAAAAACAACCAAATATCTGCCTCATAAATGACCACACAACTGAATCTACATCTCTGTGACCCAGCCTCAAAACAATTGCACATCGTGAACTTCACAAAGCTGATATTTATGGTACGGCTGCCATTCAGAAACCGCTTGTAACCATTGCGCAACAATGCATGACCCGGTGTAATGAGCACAAAACCTCATTACTTCTGAGCAGTGGAAGAAAGTAATGTGGTCTGATGAGTCTTCTTTTACACTGTTTCCTACATTTGGATATCTGGAGAAAGCCAAAGGAAGCCTTTAACCAACATTGCCTGTCCCAACTGTTAAACATGGTGGTGGATCTGTTATGGTCTGGACAGCCATCATGCGGGAGTCGGTCAGATTATTACTCTGCATGGTAGAATTACAGCCAAGGAATACAAAGCCATTATAGGTGACCAGGTGCACCCATAGTTTCCTCAAGATGTTCCCCATATTCCAAGATGATGCTGCTAAACACACTTATAAACGGATTCAAGAGTGGTTTTATTAACACCAGGATGAAGTCAAACACCTTCCATAGCCTCCCCAATCACCATATCTAAACATCATTGAACCTTTATGCCAGGGGTGTCAAATTCATTCCATCAAAGGCAGAGTTTATGCAGGTTTTTGTTGGAACCAGTGCACTACAGCAAGTCATTTCAATTAGTTCCCCTCCATGGTTGAAGAAGGGAACTAATTAGTGAAGTCACCTGGTGTAGTGCATTGGTTGCAAGAAAGACCTGCATACACTCAGCCCTTGATGCAATGATTTTGACGCCAGTGCTTTATGGGAAGTTCTGGAACATAGATCTCTCAAAGAACTGGAGACTTTGCTTCTTGAAGAATTGTCCAACATCCCACTAGAAACCGTTAAAAACTTCAAGGAGGATGTTTGGTGTTTCCATTATTTTGTCTATCCCCTGTATGTCAGGCCACATTGTAATAAGAGGTGGGTCACATGCATTCACTCGTTAAGTGTGTCAAAACATTTGGGAACTACTGCTTAGCAACCACTGTTGCTAATTGGCTTAGCAACCACATGGCCGATCAAACCCCCTTGTAGTGGTATTACAGGGTTTTAACAGCTATGAGATGGAAGACTCCATCTTCTGTCCTCATATTAAAGGGAAGGTTGGCACAGTGGTTCCCCAAACTGAGGGTCGGGAGTTGGGATCCACTAGTGGATTGTGGGAGGAGCTGAGGTGCGTCACAAGGTGACGCAAAGGGGGTGCACGTAAGTGGTACGCCAGTACGCATTCGCATCCTCAAACGTTAATCGCGTCCTCAAACGTTAATTGTACCAAGCAAGACGACAATCCTTTGAAACATACGCGATCAGTCCATCACTGGTAAGTTCATTTTAATGTCATATCACTTACCAGTATCAATTACACAGTTCCTTTGTTCTATGGTATGGGTATTCTTTTGTGAAAAATCCCCTGCTCCTGAGTGAAAACTGCTCAGACTATGCCTTTATCTTTTAAGTAAACATTGACAGAACTGCAATCCTCATTGATTCTCTGTTCAACAGAAACACAATCAATGTTTGGTGGTCCCCATGCATCTTAAGATGGAAGATTGCCTAGCCAGGAATAGCCTGTCTCATAACCAGAGAAATCATCATTTCCTAGTCTAAAGGATATCCAGTACTGCATCAAGCCTGGATTGAATACCCCAAGTTTTTCTGCCTCCACTGCATTTCCTGGCAAGCTGTCCCATGCGTTGACAACTATAATATTGTATTGACAAAAAATATTTCCTGATGGCAGTGCAGAATTTACCCTTAACTAATTTCCACCTGTGTCGTCTTGTTATGTTAACTGAACTATTTAGTCGTTCACTTTGTTAATAGTCAGTCCCTAGTTTAAATACTCCTCCGATACCCTAAGCATACTTTGTCACTTGCCTTTCATATTTTTCATGCCAAACACTTTACAATAAGTAATAATATGTTAGTTACTGCAAGAAACTGGGGAAATGTGGGAAAATAATAAAGCAGGTGTGCCTGGATCAGGTTTAGTAAAGTGAATTTGAGGAAAGTGATTGGCAGGGTAACCCTGCGGAATGCTCTTCAAATCTTCAGCCATGCACAGTAGTGAGTGTTGTTCAGTGACATGGAGTATGGTCATTGTAGTGGCACTTCTTCTAGTGGAGCTTTTCACACCAATTCCTCTTTAGAGCACTAGCGAGACACGAAACATTGAAGGCCTAGTTACCAAAGTTTGATTTCACGCTTCTTTTCTCCTAAACTCATGATGCAGTATCACAACTGCCTTTTGTAAAGTGCCTTAGAAAGATGAAAGCAGATTTGGCTGATTAAATAGAAAGGGCTTCTTCTAGAAACCATAATGTTTCTAGAAACAGTAATGGAGAGTCATCAAAAAAAAGTCACTCCCTGACATGACGCATCCTCCCCCGATAAGCTCTGATTAAAGGTGGATATATTGGCATGCTACAGCACAATGCCTAGTAAGGGGAAGTGCTTTTTAATTCATTGTTGACAGTAAGCCACAAGTAAGGTGAAGAGAACAACCATTGCATATGGTTTATGAGTTCTAGAGTCTTGATCTCTCCTTCTATCACAGCGGGTTTGAAAGTTTTTTTGGTATACTATTATTTTAATACTCATCTCACTCAGTGTCTATTGCAGTGCGGATCTAATTGATAAGCAGAATAAAATGAATACAACTATGTAATGAACTATAAGAAATTCTTACTAGTTTGGTGCAAGGTGCGGTCATTTTAGCTATTGTTATGTCAAGGACAATTTTGCCTACTTATGACTAAAAAAGTTGCACATTCATCTTATAAGGTGCTACAGTTATAGCCACAAGTAACTTTAGCTGTAACTGTCATCTTAACTCCAGGATCCATCTTATGCTAGCACACAGATCCTGTCTGTCTATTAATGCACTCTGTTGTCTTTCCCGTTTTCTTTTTCTCTCAGATCTCCATTCTAAATTCAAAGAAGAGCATGAACATTGGAATCTTCCTGAAGCAGATTAAGAGGTAAAGACTTGTGCTCTGGGTGTGCGTGCTCTGTAAAGTTATCATTCCTGGTGGAACTAGTGTCCATGTTGTGGGAATGTTTTATTTGTGGTTCTCTGTGGCTCAGTTGGTAGAGCACAGTGTTGGCAACGCTTAGGTTGTGGGTTCAATCCCCGCTGGGGCCACATATACTGAAAATGTATGCATTCACTACTGTAAGTTGCTTTGGATAAAAGCATCTGCTAAATGGCGTATATATATATATATATTTCTGTACACACCTGGCAGCAAGCATACACATTTCTCTTTGCTACAGACGGTGCACAGCAATGTTTGATTAGACATGGTTCATCGATGGAGATGCTTTCTAAAACTCGCTTTGAGAGTGATCTGCATAATGTTTCCATTGTTATTGTTCAAGCTCATTTTCATAGTCCATTGTCGTGTTGACATTTACATTTTTTAATTAATTAAATGTTCTAGTTATTTGTGGAAACGAGCCTTAAGAGATACTACATGTGAGGTGCTGGTTTTAGGGTTAGGGACTCTTACTGAGGCCCTTTTTATGGGGTGAGGGGCACTGAGAGTACCAGTAGAGGGGTACGCAGGACCCACAGAGATTACTCAGGTCCTCACGGATGGAACAGTTGTCTCCTCTGCAAGATCACACAGCTGATGCAGTAATTATGCTCAGTTCGATTTTTCAGTTCGACCCCTTTTCTTCTGGAAATGTACCCAGCCCAACTTACCCAAGCCGCTTTCTGTTTAACTGTTGTGCACGGTCTTCGTTCAGTAGAAGGTTAGTTACAGCTGCAAGTGTGCCGGGTGCTTCAGGTAAAGGTGACCTCAGCAGCACAGGGGTGTGTCAGTAGACAGAGGGCAGAGCTTCCTGGGACCAAACCCAGAACCTGCATGAGCAATCCTGGAGACCAAGTTCTGATGTTACCTACTTACAGCACTGACTGATTTCTGAACAGCTGGTTTTTGTGCTCAAAGTTCATTACCGCTGTGCTTTCTAGATACATCACCGGTGCATCTCTCTGTTGAGCAGTCAACCAAACACTTTTCACTTCATTGATACTGCACACATACATTGCTGAAGGTGCAATGCGATCATTTTGTAATACTTACTTCTAATACAGCTCATGCCAGATTTTGACCTACATGTTACATATATTAACTTGGAATTTACATAACATTACATGTATGCATTTGGCAGAGGTTGAAATGGGTCATATGTCTCTATCCCTCAGTTCTGTGTCAGAGGCCTTTGGAACAGGAAGACTTCTCCTTATCAAACTACCTGAACTCCTAATTACTCAGGATGTAATTGCCTTAGCTGACACCTCACCCAGGGTGACACCCTAGGTGTGATTTTAAAATGATTTAGATTTGAATAATTACACTGCACGCCACCCCTCCCGCATTCAATTGAGTGCATTTGACTTGCTATGCGCTTTTCAGCAGGTGTAAAGAGATGTAATAAGAAATAACACCTAGGGTGTGCATTCCCTGCCAGTCGGCCTTTGTTTGTTAGTATTGCTGTAGTGGTTAGAGCACTGAGCTCTGAATCAGAGGTTGTTTTCCTTCAAGGTGCTTTAAGGTCCATGTCTCATATCCATGTGGATTTCATAATGGGTAAGGTGTAAAACCTTAGAAGACCCCTAAAATAAGGGTATTGGTTAAGTAATGCAGGTCTTGTATTTACACATGCTGGCCCATGTACTCCCCCTGCAGGTCAATAAGGGAAATGGTGGAGGATATCCGACAGGGCAACTGGGTGAAGTTTGGAATGGGGAAACTGAAGGAGCTCACTAAGCATCTGCCCGAGGAGGGAGAGGTGGGTGTGTTTTTATTTATATCCTTATCACGTAATTTGTTCCCGAGCTACAGCCATACTGTGTTTTATTCTTGCCTCTGGCAGTCTACCACCAGAGCAGCAAGGAATCATTTAGGCCTTTAAATGTTAAGGCCCTGTTTTTGTATTAAGTGTGTGCATGTGTGTGCACATGCCTGTGTGTCTGTGTTTGTGCCTGTGTGCAAATCTGCGTGCGCATCGGCGCACATGTTTTTGGGGGCTTTTTTTTGGTCATGATGTTTGGCTCCTAATCAGTACAGTCCCCTTGTCTTCCTGTTTTAAAATCAGAATGCAACCTAATTCTCAATAAGATCTCAGCTTACCTTCCCTCCCTTACGGAGCTGCAATGTTAAGGTATGAGGTTGTAACAGGTGTGTTTGTATCTGCATTCAGGTGAAGAAGTTGCTTGCTTTCAGAGGTGACCTGCGGCACTTGTGTGAGGCTGACCTGTTCATGGTGCTGTTGGTCAAAGTCCCCAGGTAATTATCCTCACACGGTGTGCAGTCCTGGCCAAAATATTTACAAGCACCAAAAAATAACTGGGATTTACAGCTTTGTCAGTTTTCCTCAGATCGCCTCAGGTCATTCTCTGAATCCTGCTGCCTACCATTAGAAGTCCTGTTTTTTCAGTGACTTTTATCCTTTAGTAAAGGGAGAGTACATATAAACAGTGCATCTAACAGCTGCTGTCATATTCACATCAAATCCTATGGTATTCCAGGTTCCGTTCACATCACACCCCCATCAAACCCCAGGCTATTCCAGGTCCCCTTCACATCAGACCCCAGGGTATTCCAGGTCCCCTTCACACCTTATGCAGTATGATGAGGCTTTTCCATAGTGATTCTAGCCTTGATTCTAGTGTTCACGAATGATGTACCCCACACCTTGTTGTTTTATGGTGTTATAAACTTAATTGGTAAGAATTGAGTCTATTTCTGTTTATTTTACATACTGAACCTCTGAAAACTGGCTGAACCTCCAAGAACCACTTGTGTATCTGTATCGCTTGTAATTGAAATTCAATTCATGAATTGAAAAATGGCCATAATGAATTGCATTTCAATTCATATCCTGAATTGGCTGAATTGCAATGGAATTGAGCCCAATCCTATTATCTGGAATAACAAGATGATTAAAATGTCAAGGTTAAATGTAAAGGCAAACATTTTGTTTTGAATGAACTCTATTGTTTTTTAATTGAACTGTCGTATTCATTACTTGACCAGTACATACAGCGCTAATATTAATAATTAACAATGCTTCCAGCTATGAGGCACGCCTTCACAGCCTGGTTCTCAGAGAGGAGTTTTTCCCCCTCATCGAGGAGATGATGCAGTCCATCGCTATCATGACTACAGCTGCCCAAGGTAATGGCTGCTCTGTCTACAAGCATTCCTGAGGTTAAAATGGAGGCCTCATCAATTTCTGTTAACTGTCCAGCCATACAAATGTGATATAGAACATAAGTAACTTTTATAAGGATTTTTTTGTCAAAAATTAGTTATGAACATTGGAAAGAGCATTGTCTTGTCTCTTTGCTATACAGCAGATTAACTCCTCAAATTATTATTCTTAAACATATTAAAACTAACATAGATAAAATACAAAACAATGCTATTACATAGGACTTGAAAGTTCTGAAGCTTCCTATATCAAAACTGTACTGTCTGCAGACAGACCCCTATAATTCTAAGCTGTCCCATTGTTTTTGTCCGCTGCAGTGTGCCGAAATGCCAGCACTTATGTTCACATGGGGCAGCAGGCCCAGAGCTGCTGCATTATGGTATCATACAGTTCAGCTCATTTGCAACTTGCTCTGTGCTGCCTTTGTGTTCTAACGAATCAAGATCTAGACTTAACCACCGCTCAAATAGCCTATTGAGAATGGCGTTGTCCTTACCTTTGGCATGGGAGATTACAGTTCCACCTGAAGGCAGTGTTTGCATCTGTGCATTCATCCGACCTGTCTGTCTGTCCGTCCGTCCGTCCGTCCTCTGCAGAACTGCTGGACTGCGATGACCTTCACTCCATCATACGCTTGGTACTGAAGGCTGGAAACTACATGAACGCTGTGAGTGGGAGAAATGTCCTCACTCCATATCCCAGTGGCTTTGGGGTTTCCATGGAAATGTTGGTCAACTGAAAGAAAGCCTAGTTCGCTTAGCTTGCACATTTGTTTGTGCACTTTTTTTATTTTTTTTAAGTAATAGATCTGACTGTTTCAAAGTAATATTTAATAATTTCAACCATGAACGGGGCACCTTGGATCAATTTGACCCTTGTAGTAGGCAAAGATCAGTAGTTTGTAATGTATTTTGGGCATTTGGCACAGTAGTATTCCAGCTGACCTTTAACTGAAGGAGATGAAGGACCTTTAAATGGCTGCACTATTCGAGTCTCCCTTTCATGTGTCTGCTCGCAGTGCTGCTGTTTGTCTTTGTTGTTGTTGTCGACTCTCTTCGCCTACAGGGTGGGTATGCGGGCAGTGCCATTGGCTTCAGGATGGCCTCCCTGCTCAAACTCGTTGACACCAAGGCAAACAAGCCAAGCATGAATCTGATGCACTATGTGGCCATGGTGAGGCACTGTTCCATGTCAGCTACAACAAAGCTGTGTCATTTTTTTCTGTTATGAACTTGTACCACAGATTGTATAGACCCACCAGATATTCTGTTCTGTACTCTTAACATTGATACCTTTGAAGCCAAAACATTCCAATTTGATGTGTCAAATGAATATTTGTGAAGGCGTGTGACCAAGTACAATACTGTGGCAATGGATGTTCTTTATTGTAATGTAGCCCTGGAAACTCCTGTTACCAACTGGAAGCTCCTGTCATTGGAAATAGAGAGGACAGAAGGAATGCAGGAGCTGACCATCTGGTTAGCCTATAGAATCTGTGCCTGTACTGTGGTCCTCGTAATGAATTATGTTTGTTCTTCATTTTCTTCCTGCTGTCTGGCCCCAGCAAGCCCAGGAGATTGATCCCTCATTGCTGAAGTTCCCCAATCAGCTTCAGCATATAGGGGCCGCAGCGAGGTATGGACTTGGTCATCCCCTCTAAATAGCCTCCTCATATGAAGTGTTTCTTAACAGAAACATTTAGTGGTTTTATAATTCTTCAAAGTAGCTTCTTGGGTCAAGTCTATAGATGAGCTTTCTTCCCCCACATAGGATCCAAATGCAGGAAGTGGAGATGGACTTTAAGAGGGAGGTGGAGCGAGTAAAAGAAGCGAAGGCAGACTCTTCTGAACAGCAGGAGCTGCAGTCACAGATGGAGAGTTTTCTGAGGGTGAGAATGCAAAAATTTGTTTAGCCTCAGACACTAAAGACTAGGAAACAAAATGTCTACATTGTCTCACATGGGAAAATTAATTGCCATTTTTATTGTGTAAGATGATCTAGAACTAGAACTGTGCTAGATCAGTGCAAACAACACAGTATCATTGCACACATGTTTTTGTCGATATTCTGTATAAATTCAGTGATGCTTTACAACAGTGGTTCTCAACCTTGGTCCTGGGGACCCACTGTGTATGCTGGGTTTAGTTCCAACCTTTGAATTGTAACTAGCTGGTAATTGTTTTTAATTAGATATTAGCTATATAATGTCAGAAATAGCTATGCATGCCATGAACAATAAATGTTACATATTCACATCCCAGGACTTTAAATCAGTCAAATACATGATTACTTTTGAAAGGGTTTGCCTTTTGATAATTGATTCAATTTTTGCACACTTGATCACTGAAACTACACCATTTGTGGAAAATGAAGAGTTTAATGACAAAGCAATTGGCAGCAAGCCAAACCTGCATTGTTAAAATAGGTTTAAGGAAAAAATGATGGTAGAACTTACACACTTACTGTTTTCAACAGCCTTAAGTGATCAACAGACAAAACCAGCATACACAGTGGGTCCCCAGCACCAAACCTGAGAACCACTGCTTTACAATTTACATTACTTAACATGAACTAATCATTAACTCGTGTATTTCCAAAGCATTAACAATGGTAATATACAGACAATGCCTAAATAAAGGAAGCACTTTGGTAAATTAAAGGTTCTGGTGGTTCTGTTGGGGTGTGAGGTGCATTTTTCTGGCATGGTTTAGTTCCATTCAACCCCTTAGAGAGCAAGGTCAATGGCAATAAATACAAAGCCATTCTGAGTAATCATCTTCATCCTATGGTGAACATTTATATCCTGATGAGTGATCTCTTCCAGGATGACAATGCCTTATCCATAGGTCATGAGTGGTCACTGATTGGTTTGATGAGCATGAAAACTATGTAAGCCATATGCCATAGCCATCTCAGTCACAAGATCATAACCCAAGTGAACACTTATGGGAGTATGGGAGTTTATGGGGATTCTGGAGCAGCGCCTGAGACAGAGTTCTCCACCACTATCAACAAAACACCAATTGATGGAATTTCTAGTGAAAGACTGGTGTTGCATCTCTCCAATTAAGTTCCAGACACTTGTAGAATCTATGCCAAGGCACATTGAAACTGTTCTGGCAGCTCTTGATGGCCCAACGCCCAAAGACACTTTTTTAGCGTTTCCTTTATTTTGGTGGTTAACTGTACAACAACTAAGCCAATGTAATATAATATAATATTGAATGTAAGGATAGTAATAAACAGTCATATATTGTAGTTTTAAAAAAAGGAAGTTTTTTAATGCATCGATCAATCAGTTGGTTGTGTTGTTTTCTTGTTGTTTGAGGAAGTGGGCGTTAATTATTCTGTCTTGATTAATGTATATTAATCATGAATGCCTAGTAAATTAGTTTTTCATATTAATTGCAGCAGAACTAATGCAAACTTTATTGTAAAATGGTACTGTGAATCTTTGCCCTTGTCAGAAGGCAGAGTCCAGGCTGACAGTGGTGCAGGCCTCCCTTCATGCCCTGGACTTGGTCAGCAACTCCGTAGCAGAGTTCTTCTGTGAGGATTCTGGACTGTTCAAGCTGGAGGAGTGCTGCTCCATCTTCCACTCCTTCTGCCAGAAGTTCACTCGGGCCTACCAGGTGAGATCCGAGTCCCCTCCCCCCACCTTCCCAACCCCCCTAATTCCCCAGTAGTGTGGTTCTGTCACTTTCCCTGACAATCCATCAATTAATCCTTGTTTTTGTTTATCATCATTTTCCGTTTACAGTCAAGGTGTCTCAGTGCTTCACAGTCGACCTGGTGACTACAGTGGTTTTCAGGAAGTAGTTTAATAACGACTCAAGTAGGGTATAGGTCTAGATTATAGGGGACAGGGGTTGAACAAGAGCCTAAAAAGGTAACCTCTGAAAACATGATCAAGGCTCGTTTTTGTTTGTTTGTTTCTCTAGGAGAACCGGGATCAGGAGTTAGCGGAGGCCAAGCGGAGGCAGCGACAGCAGAACATGGCCAAGCGCAGGTCCGTCGCCACCTGCTCAGCCCTGGACCGCGGCAAGGACCTGGAGGGCGAGGCGCTGGAGTTCGTCCTGCAGAAGTTCCTGACCAGTCAAGGGTCCCGCCGGAGGAGCGGGGCTCCGGCGCTCACTGTGGGCAGTCTAAAGGAACTCGCCGTGGAGAAGAACTCTGCCAGGGAGAGGCCGGAGTCCCGCCCCTCCAGAGCTGTTGAGACGTGCATGAATGGATGGAATTCAGCCCAAGACTTAACCGGGAGTGTTAAACCAGTGGAGGTTGATCAGCCCTACGTCAGGGAGGAGAGAAGAGACAGCCCAGAGCAACAGAGGGTGCCTTCTATTGACCTCAAGCAGACCCCTAAAGCCAGTGACCGTGGCCGTGGGAGGAGCGCTTCCCACTTCACCCCGAGCACACACCCACCCGTGTCACTGGTGGAGGAAGAGGAGGAGGAAGAAGAGAAGGAGGAGGAGATGGTGCAGAGGATGCGGGAGGTGTCCCGCAGGGTCCTGCGCTACCAGACGAGCCGGGACAGCCTGTCGCTGGGAGAGCACCTGGCGGATCCCTCACGCACGCCCGGCGGAGCCGCCACTTCGCCGCTGCACCGCAACGAGGCCGCAACCTCACCCCGAACTGTCCTCAGCCCCCGCCTCCCTACCAAGGTCACCCCCAACAGCCTGAAACGGCGCCACACCCTCTCTGCCCCCTCACGCTCCCCCTGGGCGACGGCGCGGAGGAAGACATCACGGCTGCGGTTTCCCCAGAAGCCCCGACCCGTCCCCCGGTTCTCGTCGGGAGCATGAGCTCCCTGGACAGCTGCCTGCCCTCCCCCCCGGCAGAGTCTCCGTGCCAAAATGTGAGGGCCTCATCCTCCCTCCCCGACTACCCCACACAGAGGGCCGTGTCTCGACCCGGCCGCCACGACGCTACGCCCGCCTTCCGCCTTGGGGACCTGTTCCACAGACACTCCAATCATGGCCTGACGAAAACCAGCAAACCCCCAGCAGCCAGGCTTGAGAAGCAGGGCAGCTCGGCCTTTGTCTCTTTTTTTAAGCGTCTGGGCGAGAAGAACGGCCGATCCGCGGCCGATAAGTTAGACTCCTGAGGGTAAACCGGGATTAGGGTGCTTTTAAATACCATTCTTTGTTTTTTTGCTTTTGAAAGTTTTCTAATTAGTACTGTTGGTACTGTTTCTAGTTAGTACTTTTTGGAACTGGTACATTATCCAAGGCAAATGTGGACTTGCTATGGAACCATTAGTAGAACAGAACTGAATTCATCAATGGACAGTGTACAAGGGGACATGTTTAGTTGTTGAAGACCTTGAAGGTTTCTTTACTGGTATGATAACATTTACATTATTTATTTGCTGAAAAATAACTCTGACCCAGGGCAAAGTAAGGATGATGAACAGTTTTACATCTCTAACAGTCTGTAAGTCATTCCCACAGTGGACTTTAGTCAATCCTTTGGTTGAAGGTCAAACGATTGATCCTAAAAACCACCAGGTCCTGTTGCTCACACCCCACTGCACCCCCACACCACATGCTTCCCAGAGCCTAGGTTCTCTTCACAAAAGCAGGTCAAATATTTTTTTAATAAAGTGTGTTTCAACATTCCCTGTATTTATCATTTTTAAACTGTGCCATGGAAGGATCTTTTTCATATTTTATTCTTAGTTGGGGAACTGATGAGAATATGGACAAAGTGATGTGTGCAGTGTTATGTCATTCTCAGACCCTCGCAGTGGGATATTCAGGAAAGCAGGTGAGAAATACCTGAAGACAGGAACCATTTTTAAAGCGCAAAATTGGAGAAAGTTCTGTGGCATGCAACCTGTGATTTTACCTGTAGGTATACATTTCTTTAGTTTGTAATGTTTGAAATATGTAGCACTGCAAGATGGAGCACTTGAAACTTGGCCAGTAACACCCCCACCCCCCCCCCTCACCCAGCCTTGATTTGCACACAGGTTGAGGTGCGTTGTCTCATGGGTGTCAATGTATGCTTGTGTGTTACACTTAAAACGGGGAATATATTCACAGACACCTGTGCATTCCGAAAGAGGTGGCACCCTCTTTTAGAATGTTTGGAAAAACTGCCTTCTGTAACAAACATTCTGTCTGTTTTTAATTAAAATGGATGTATGTCCCTATGAGGTGGTCTGTGTCTCCACGCTTTTTTGCCCAGTCATTTGGTGCTTGTCTGATCAGATGTCCACTTGTTTGGGGGTTGTGATGTCACATCCTATTGGTGTTGACCAAGCCCTCCTCCTTCAGATTCAGATTCAGATTCAGATTCAGATTCAGATTCAGATTTATTTTTTTATTGTCATTGCACAGAGTACAACGAAATTGAGTGGCAATCCTGACAGTACATTTACCAATAACAAAAACAAAAACACAACAGAACAGCAGAAACAAATTAAGGTTCTAAATATAAAATGAAATAAAATGAAATGTGAACATTTTCTGTTAAAAAGTTACATTATTTTGATGAGATATTGCACTTCCAGATATTGCACATTTCCTGAATTGCAGTGGCTCACTATGGCAGTAGTGTAGTACAGTCGGAGTATAAACATACAAACAAAGTGCAGTAGGAATGTAAACATATATGCAGTGTTCTATAAGTGTAACTGTAAGTGTAGGTGTTGCAGTACTGATAGCCAACAGTCCGTGTCAGAGTTTTTAAGTGTTCAGTTCTCGTATGGCCCTGGGGTAGAAGCTGTTCTTAAGTCCGTGATTTGATGGACCTGAAGCGTCTGCCAGAGGGCAGCAGGTCAAACAGATGATGTCCAGGGTGGGATGGGTCTTTCAGTATTTTGGCTGATCAGTGTGTTGAAGAGTTAACTCGGCCCAGACTGGTGTTGATGTCTGCACAGAAAGCCCCACTTAATTTCATAGCCCGCCTCATCTATTATTGCTGTTCTGAGTCTTGCCAGGGCGACTCTCTGTCTGCTATTGCCCTCATTGTGAGCATCGTTGTAGGGAGAGAAAAAAAGAAAGAAATGGGGCCTTTTTTTTCACCCTGTTGCCAGGGTGACGGTGTTTACTTACAGAGTGATTTCTTCGGGGCCTGGTGTCACATGGAAATAATACCCCCTGGAACATATCTCTCTGCACAGAGCACCCTTTCACACAAAGCTGTGATCTCTCTCTCTCTCTCTCTCTCTGTCTCTCTCATGACCAAGCCGTAGACATGAGGGCTGCTCTGCTGTGTGGGAGACGAGAGGAGAAGCTCTCGGCGAACTGGCTGGTCACACACCCACACCCACCAGAACACCTGTACTATCCGGTCGTACCTGTGAATCTAACAAGACCAATCTCCCGCCTCGGAGTCCTGATCCATACACACATTGCAGCAGTATACCCATACATGCTCATGAAGGCATTTTTGTATCGTTCTTATCAAGAGTTTTAAGCGATTTGATCCTGAACATGGCTCAACTGTTGTGGTGAGGACAAATCCCACATGTGAAGAACCAGTGACAAATAGCCTGAATGGTAGGCCCCCGATAATCCCTTTACAGGTGAGGGGGATGATCCAGCATCCCTGGAGTTTGGTGTGGTGCTGCCGAGCCTGTTTTCCACTGTGCTCAGATGAGTCCTGCTAGAAGCTCCTCCGCCCCCTCCAAGTGGAGTAGGGACAAGGATATCTGTGTGTGAGAGAGAAAAGGGGGGGGGTGGAGAAGAAATGCGAGGAGGGTGAGAGGAGAAAAGCGATCTGGGGGGCAGGAATACAAAGGCTGAGAGGGAGAGAAAGGGAGAGAGCGAGCGAGGGAGTGAAACTTTGTCAGACGAGCGCACACTGAAAAGCCTGAAGTATCATCGGGGCTGAGGGCTTGAATAGAGCGGGACGGAGAGACCGAGCACCGGCACTAAAAGTGGAGAGGATGGAGGTGACAGGGCGCAGGGGAAGAATAGGAGAGATAGAGGAGAACTGAGTCAGGGTAGGGTCCCCCTTGGGCTGTGCAGAGCAGCAGGGTGGCTACTCTTCAAGGTAAACTGGATGCAAGAAGGAAGACTGCAGAGGTCAAAGGTAATTACAAAGGTCCTGGATAGACTTGGTTATGGAGCAATTATTGTTCTTAGCACTGACTCTGGATCAGTCACAGCTCTTTTCTCTCATGATGGCCGACATTATTGTTGATGAAATTGTGGGGTGGGGTGGTAGGGGGTAGGTAAAGTATATTAAAGTGCATTACATGTCTATTTCTCTGTTTCTTGATATTACTCCCACCTATACATAATATACTTAAGATGTGTAAACTAAACAAATGAAGTAATAAACAATTACCAACCATTTTAAGAGGAGATGACAATAGTCCATAAGTCAGGAGACCGATGTCAAGGAGAAGCATAATCTGTAGAATTGAAAGCTCCAGAGGGAAATGTGCATTACATTTCATTAGGCATTGAACTAGATACATTCTGGGAAAATGTATATGTATCGCTTATGAAAACCAGTTGAAATGTAACATAAGTATTGAATAATGGACCATAACAATGTATTCATATGCTAATTAATTAATGGTTTTAAAGAGTGTTTAAAGATACTGGAAACAACATCTTGTCATCTCACTACTTACCACCCACCCACACAGACAAAAATACATAATTCTGTGTTGCATACAAAGAATATTGGGTACATCTACAAAAATATGTAATTTGCTTCAAGCATGTTGCAAGTAAAATATCCTTGGTGTTGTGCAAAAACCTTGTATTTCCAAAAAATGGTATCTCAGGAAAAGTACAAAAAAACTGTTATTTATGGTTAATGGTGTGATCACATGGGGTTTTGAACCAACTTTATTACAATTGATGAGAACTTTCAACGTGTTAAAAAAGACAAAAACATGGTCATGAAAGGTTTTTGCATGACTCTGATAATATGCAAATGAACATTGCTATATTTTAGCATGCATTGACAATGTGTTCAGTAAGGGACATCACCAAGCATAAGTGGTTATATAAAAAACAAAATGTCGGTTGCTGTCTGGCCAATCCTTCCACTAATTTAGCCCAGATGTTTGTTCAATTTGAAGTCCGCTCCAAGGAAAGAACATGGTGATGGAAAGATGTAATCATATGATTACTTATAGACTGAAGGTAAAGTGCATGACTGTAGCCAAACTTTAAGAGAAAATCTATCCAAAATGGATCTAAGAGTACAGCATGTGCTCTTGGCAATCTCTACTGCACATTTTATGCTTAAATCAGCTATGCTTAAATATCTCATCTGAGAAATGATTGCATACGTATGGTACCATGTTGTTTTCCTTGGATATGGTGGTTGAAGAACATCTGTCTCATTGTATTATTAGTCTCTAAGAGTAATCATGTATGAATAATAAATTATTATATAATATATATTTTTAAATCATCCAAACACTTGTGGTAGGGTATTTATCAGAAATAAAATGTGTCCTTCAGGTCAAGTAAAAAAACGTAGGCCTACTAAAGAAAGAACATAAATTGTATTTCTTCTAATGTGGGCAGTTAATGCCAGTTAATTTGTCACCCATTGGCCGGTGTGAGAAATGTGGACAGTGTAAGATTTACTAAGCGGTTTTTCACTGAAACGTACAAACAGCACAAAGACTGTCCTGTTGTCTTGGGCCCCGCCTGTATTATATAAAAATATATTGATGTCTGATACCAGCAGATTTCATTACCCCCGTCATGGCAACCTCCTCCAAAGTACACATCTTTACAACTTTGGCATGAAATACAAAGCACTTGAAGTGAGCTGTGTACCTCACTATTCAATTAGAAACCACTTTTCAAGGGTTTACGACCAGAACGTTAGCCCTGAAATGATTGCAAAGAACAATTGTGCAATTTTCTGCTGCCTTCGTGATCAGTATTCACTTGTCTACGATTGGTTATAGTGGTTGACATGCAGCGTTTGGGCCAATAGGAGTGCTTTGTAATGTTTATTATTCATTATTGTCAAGATGGGGCATTAAAGGAGATGCACAATTTTGAATGTAAATATTGTGGCTGGCTAGTCACTAAATCTTTTGGGTTCAACCAGGATAAAGTTACTTGGTTTCAAATAGCCTGCAATATATATATTGCTTGACAATCATTATTGTCATTACCAAACTTTCTTCTGAATATTCTAACTTCTAATATTCTAAAATTTCAGTGGAATATTTGTCAAAGTAGCAGGCCTAGTGGTTTTGCAACACGGTGATAAACTGAAGTGAACTCTCAACGGGGAAACAAAAAGATAGACGTACGTGATTTTAATTCCTAACAAAACAATAATGAGCACACATGAGCACACATTCTTAACGCACTTATTTCAAAATGCATGTACACTGACATAAGTTTGTTCTGCAATGTCTCGGAATGATTTATCTTCTTTATGACCGTAACGTTGTTTGACATTTTTTATGACTGTTTTTTTCCCCAAGAACACATTTTACCAACTCAATCTTGCATGAAAATATGTTATGCACTTCCAAACAACTGAAACCCCAAAATAAACTGTTCGATTTTGTTGGTTTTAATGGGTAGGCCTACATTTTTTAAGTCCAAACACAACACCTCATTTATTTTCTTTTAGTAAGACCTTTTTATTTATACCTTTAAATTGTAATTACAATAGAACAAAAAGTAAGTCAATTGTCAAATATTTTATTGAAATCACATATGAAGTAATTATTGAAAAATAATCTAAATTTCATGTATTCAGGTAATCTCCACTGTCGTGCATGTTGAACTTTATATACAGTATATATATGTTATTTATCGGGACTTCTAGAATGCAGGAATAATCTTGTAGATAATATGTATATGGTTTTCACAAGCTGTTTCTTTATCAGAAGCATTTTAAAATGTAGGGTTAATTGCAATGAATTAGTGGGTTTAAAACACAGCTTTAAACCACTAGAATACAGAACAGCCTTAGAACTGGAACAGCTGGCCCTTATCTTACAGATTTCAGTTCTAATGCAGTTTGCTAAGAACACCCACATTGTCTGAATCATGAGAATTTCAATTCAGTTGTAGCGAAAAACAAAAATAAGGGTTAAAATCTGAAATTGATTGTTACCCAGCCTGTTGGCTGTCATACCATTGTCCACCAGAGGATGTCGCTATAATTGTTTATTTTGCTAGTTTCTTCGCATGAGCTGTGCAGTAAAGGGGGAAAGGGAGCATATCCACATTTCATGGTTGGTGCAAGCTCCTATCCCATTAGTTTGTACGACCTCTTTCACTTGTCATGGCATCATTCCTCTTTGTATTTAAATTAGCATGGAATGGGTTAATATGAAGAGATTTAGCATAAAATAAATATAGAAATGTGTCCAAAACAACTCCCAGCTGCAACTGAAATTGGCTAAAACCTTACTGTATTTCTAAAATAATCAGATGAGGAAATGCAGAGCTACATCAAGGTATTTGTGTGATTGCTCAAAGGCTGTGTATAATGAGATCTTTAAAATGGCTCCTTTTGTCCAGGCAACAAAACACTGTTCTGGGGAAAGAATCTAGGACACCTGGCTTTGAGAGTGACCCACCACCACGAGAACAAAATGATTGGGTAAGTCTTTGGTGGCAGTGGGTGGGAGATTTGAATGAAAACAGAGCCAGGTTCATTTGACTTCTTTTCAGCCCTAGCTCAATCCTACTTTTATATTTTTCCTTTTTTGCAGCCAAGGAAAGGAGATTTGGGTAGAATTACTTGTGAAACAAAACAAAATGAAGACCCTCCTTTATTTTGTAGAATAATCCATTAGTTGTATTTGCAGATCCCATTTCTGTACTACAGGAACATAAATTATAGGGTCCATGCTGAGTAAAATATCAAGATTTCCCCCTTTCTTTCCTGATGTGTTTTCTCATTGCTTGGCACATTTTTCAATAGTCCTCTATAGGGATGTTAATAGGGCCACACATTAATGATGTCCCTTTTTACATATATTCTGTCTGACTTCATAAATAAATATAACATTTATTAAGTCAATAATGTGGACAGACATAGACATCAGTAGCTGTGCCATCAACCTCGACAGACAAAAATAAATTCCTCTCCCAACCCCAAGCATTCATGATAATACTGTGGGAGCTGTAAAGAAAAGAACACATTGATGTTGCTGTGAAAAGTGATTTACACACAAAGAATTACACACACGACAAGAGCGTCTCCTCTGCCAGCAGTTTCTTTTCAGAATGTAGAAGTGAAAATGTAGCAGACGACGCATGACGATGCAGCAGAAGTATTTTGTGAAGGTGAATGATGCAAATACATAGCTGGTTTGTGGTAATTTACACATTTCAATGTGGACATCAGTTTTTATATTTATATTTAAAAAGCATCAGGGGAATATAGAAACATGTTTTTCTATGGTATATTTTAAAAGCAGAAAGAACAAATTGATTGGTATATAGTTCCTTAATTTATTAGATGATTTCACTTATAATCAATCAACCAATCAGTCTTTATTTTTGTATAGCACCATTTACAAACAGGTTGTCACACAGTGCTTCACAATTGACATTTTCCAGAGGGAATAAAAAAAACAGAAAACCATTAGAGACAATGTGGGAAACTGAAAATTATTCCCTGACCCCTTAAAAGGCGGTCGAGATGAACTTGGAAAATGGTGGGATACAGAGAAAAACAAATAGCCCTTGAGGCTCATGAGGCTTAACAGACCACCGGAAGGGCATTATAATACTATAATAGTTAGTGCTGGACATTTAGAACAATACAGATTCAAAGGTTTTATTAAAAAGTGCAAAGAAATCCAACACGACCAGTTCCAGCTCTTAAATAAATGTGTCATTAAGAAATTCACTTCCTCTCGTAAGTCTCATTAAACCGAGGATCTGAATTATTTGACGTATTACGACTGTTACAGAATAAGATTCAGGTGTTACAGAATAAGATTCAAGTGTAAAATAAATATCAATTTTCACCAATATTCAGAACAAATTTCTTCTTTCATACAGTATGATTATACATTTTGGTTAGTAACACATGATGCTGAAAATTCTCAGCGATCTGCAGGAGTACTTTCACATTTAACCTGTACCTACAAAGTTAAAGTATTTAAAATGTGTATTTGACCCAGATCTGGTGTGCACATCCTACCATATGAACATTAAGGTGTCCAATCCATGATCTTCTCTCATTGTACCAACATGGCAGAGCTCAGAAACTGAAGTGATAAAAACTTGGACTTGGGTCAGAGAAAAAGCCCAAAATCAAATCCACTGAGTTACATTCGGCAAGGACTACACACAGTGGAACAATTGTAGTGGATCTTATGTGGGTCAGTGATACAATGGCCCCCCAGTACTCCAGTGGGAGGAGCTGCTGGCCAGTGTCCTGGCAGAGTAATGGAGGGAGCTAATCCTGAATAAAGATGTTGGCCAGGAGGAGGGTCAGTGGCAGGCCTGCAAATCTGCTCTCAGACCCCTGGCTGCCAGCTCCTGCCCAGCTACCACATAACGTTATTGCAATGCTTGTATAACGTTGCAGTAAGGTTGTGGTGAATAAAAAACATTGTAGCAACTTTTTTGTCATAATGTTTTGTTTTTTTTTTCTCACCACCGAGGCCACAAATGTCCCAGCTATTTTGTAAACGTTCCAGAAAAACATTTTATGGACGTTTGCAATACCACAAAATTGCAAGAGCACAGCATTTCCCTAACAGCCTAAAAAAATATTGTGGAAATTTAGGGAAATGTTTTGTTCTAATGGTTTCTCTGGCTCACAAACACGTCCATAAATGATTTCCTGTGGAACAAACACCTATTTACAATGTAGCTGGAACATTGTTGGTTTGGGGGGTACAACGTTTTTTTAATTCACCAAAACACCTTACTGCAACATTGTAAAAACTTTTAATAACATTCTGTGCTAGCTACTTTGGTGTAGGGGTGGTGTGGGGTGGGGGGTTTAACAGTGTGTGTCTGTGATGGTAAAGGGCGGGGTGTTTTCTCGCATGCTGTGAGATGTACAGCTCCAGAGTACTACTGTAGCCTACGGGAAACTCACGAGCAGTCGATCGGGTTTTTCAAAATGAGTGTTCCTGAACAGACATGAAAACTGTCTCCGCACCAGACACAGTGCAGGAAGGCAGCCCGTGTAAGAAGTCATTAGGTCGGGGGGCAGTTATTTAGGTGACTTCCTGTTTCTGTTCTGGTGGAGACTGGACAGCCTGGGGTGTCATGGTGGTGCAGGGGATTTTGTGTGGTTCTTAGATGACAGGAATAAAGATTAACCTTAGTGATGATTAAGGGGGAAAAGTCAGATTGACTCTGATCTTGTAGGGAAGGCACGATAACTCCAATTGATTAGTTCCAAAAGATCTCAGTCCCCACATTGCTAATTGTTGGTGAACAGACCCAGTTAGACAGAATGATTATGCAGGTTCTGGGGTGTGTTTTTTTTGGGAACTTTGATCCTCAGTTGTTAGACTTTTAAGTAGTCCTTATGGATGCTTTGCACTTTGAATTACAACCTCCAAAAGCTACAGACAATACAGATTTACTGGCATGTATTAATTACAGCCTCTCTCTGGCTGAGCACTACAGCCTTGACATTGCTCTATCATTCGCCGACAAAGACCAAGAGTCTGCCGTGACCTCGTCCCCCTGGGAAAGAGCGGGCTTTAGTTGGCCAGGGTTTCTAAGGTTACCAGCACATAAGAACCCCCTAGATACTTATCAGGCACCTGCAGGTTGCCAGCCATTGCCAATGAGAGATTCGCCTCTCCTCCAATCGTCTCTGCGTCTCCTGTTACACACTGTGTGGCTTGTAGCAAGTTGAATAGTCACTGGCTGGAAAGTGTATTGGAGGAGTGCACACGGTCAGCTGCAGTGCTCCTTGTGTGGGTGCCAGTGGTGACATGAGAGCATTGTGCAATTGGCAGTGGCAACAGTAACAATGTGTAAGTTACACTTGCTTAAATTTGCTTGTCAAAATTAAGCAAAGCAATTACCCTGAATATGGGTGCAGTTGAGTTTGAGTGGCTAAAACTCCTGCTAAAAGGAGCAGGAGTTAGTGAAATATATGGCAGTCAGAGGGAGTGCAGGCAGACGGTACAGTGCTACAGGCCCGGTGTTCAGACGCACCTGCCCTCGGGGGCCAGCGTGTTTCACTGGCCATCTGGGCTCTGCGGAGCTGGATGCAGTCTCCATGGCAACCTCACCGTCTCTCGATAAAATCCTAGAATCACGCCCCCTCCCCCCCATTTTGTCAGTAAATCCTCCCCTTCTCTCCCTGATCCCGTTTCTTCCATAGTTACTCTTTACATGGGTCTCTCTGCCAGATGCATAAATGATGAATGAAACGCAAACAGTGAACATGCCAAGCAAAATGGCAGCAGAAGGCTTGGATGTTGTTGTGGGGAGCGCACTGTTTCTCAACAGAACAGCTATTTTTAGCCTCTCTGAAAGCCTTGTGCGCTCTAAAAGGCTCACGAGTGCCTGACCATGCCTTGCCTCCCTTCCCACTCCTCTCTCTCTCTTTTTCTGTCTCTCCCCCCCTCTCTATATATCCCTCTGCTGCTCTTCATGCACGCTCTGTCCCTTGCCCGCATAGATATGTGAATTCAGGCTGGACTCCTTCACACTACACCCCCTCCCTTGTCTATGTCTATCTCTCTCTCTCTCTTTCTCTGTCTCTCTCTATCTCTTCCTCCCTCCTCTCCCTCCATCTTCACCTTCCCCCCACTGGACGGACTATGCATATTAAAAGGCCAATTCCTGTCCTTAAAACAAAAGGGCTTCAGAAGCCACCCCGAGCACAGCATGGATTTGATCCTCCTTCTTGATCATTCAGGAAGAACAATGTGATACTTTGATTTACTACTAGAGAAAATGATATGTTATCTTTGATCTTTCTCTTCTCCCGTTACTAAACCTGCCCCCTGCCCCCTTCCCCCACCCTCCAATAAGCAGGTCAGATGGTATAGAGATGGTGCATTCCAGCCCTTTATTGGATGGGGTGTGTATTACCCCCTTCCTTCTCAGGGTGGAGGTAGAATGCATGCGGAACCAAGCCCCAGAGCAGTGCCCGGCCCTCGGCCCACAGTGAGGGTCTGCTGCAGGAGGATGCGCTCCGTGCTGCCATTTTACATTCACGCTGCACCTTGCTCACAGCATTGGATACCCACTCTCCTCCCACTCCCAGCCTGACCAATGCAGTGGCACTCTCTCTCCTTATGTCTCGCTCCCTCTCCCTCTCGCTCTCCCTTGCGCCTAGGGATACACAGGCACACTCCTCTCTCTCTCTCTCTCTCTCTCTCTCTCTCCCCCCTGCTCTCCCCCTCTTCCTCCTCCCGCCCTGCTCTGTCATTTCTGCCGTTTCTCCTCCTCCTTCTCCTCCGCCTGGATTTCTTCTTCACTGGGATGCGCTGACAATGGGCAGCTCTCTCTGCACCGCGGGATGCTGACGCCCTGCTAAGCTTTCCCGGACTCTCACGTGAGTACTACGGCCTCTCTCTCTCTCTCTCTCTCTCTCTCTGTGTCTCTTTCTGTCTCTGCCTGGCTCTCTCTCTCTGTCCCTCCGTTCCCCCCAGTGTCGCACAGCCCGGACTCTGCGTTTGTTTGGGCCGGATCACAGTCCGGGGAAGAGTAGGATGAATAATTCACTGCGGCGTCTCGGCTAGGCTTAGCGGACGGACAGCTGTGCTTTGGGAGAATCAGGGGTGAAAGCTGTAATTGGCACGGCTGGATGCTCTGCCGTTATGTAAAGAAGGAGGGGGCAATGGGGCGGGGATTCAGCCGGACGGCGTGTTACGTGTGCCTGCGCCCATCCGTTCCCTGCGCCTGTGCCACTCCATCTTTGCAAACACTGCTCACCTGTCTGTTTTGGCCACACCATAGCCCCTGGTTACCTGTGGGCGAGCCTTGGTGTGGTGTCGTGGGGAATACACAGGAGTGCAATTTTTTGCTTTGGAGCATTGAATAAGATGTGCATTTAGTAAAAGGGAGTGGATACCTCTTTGTTTGTACTGTATCTATGGGTTTGTGTGTGTGTGTGTGTGTGTGTGTGTGTGTGTGTGTGTGTGTGTGTGTGTGTGTGTGTGTGTGTGTGTGTGTGTGTGTGTGTGTGTGTGTGTGTGTGTGTGTGTGTGTGCATGGGGGATGGGGGGTGCGGGTGTCAGGACGCCTGTGTGTGTGTGTGAGCGTGCGTTTGTGTGTGTGTGTGTGTGTGTGTGTGTTATCCAGGTTTCAATATTACATTGGCCATCTTATCCAGTCCCCCTGTCTAGTCCCTCTGTCTATCTTTTCCTGTCAGTTTCCTTCTTTAGCTGGCATGCATGACTGCCAATGTCCCTGTGTTTGAGCCAGAGACCATTCCGGATCAAACATAAAATGGTCACTTCAAGCTGTGCAGGAGCCTTCTGAGGCTTCGGCAGTTGGAGCGCACCGACAAAGACATAAATACACTGAAATGAACTTTACAGTGAAGCACAGGGACCCGCACTCTTCACGTTACCCAACAGAAACGGATGCTTGTTTCTATCACATTACACCATCTTTGTGCATACTCAAGGACTAATGTAAGCATACTCGGGAAAAATAGCTTTCTTAAATTAGATCGCCAATGGCAGTGCAGCCCACATTCACACAGTCGCAAGTTTATACAGCACATATTTTCCAAATGACTAGAGCTAAACACTCACTAAAGTTTTATTTCAAGAACGTTGTTCATCCATATTGAATGGGGCCATCCGTATTTAACATTTTAGCATTGATGTGTCTGCACATTGATGTGCAAACAATTGACTGTTATTTGCGAGTCAATGTGTGGGAGTCCACGGTAGCCTTGGGCTCTTTGCACTGTTACTGATATTATTGATTACTGATATGTTCTGATACTGAATATTACTGATACTTAAGTGGCCAAGTGAAATCTCAGCGATATACTTGTTGTACAGTGTCTGTTAGAGACATGTGGTGTATTTTTATTTTATTTAACCTTTATTTAACCAGGCAAGCCATTAAGAACAAGTTCTTATTTACAATGGCGGCCTGGGTACATACCTGGGTACATACACCATTCACTCACACACTCACGCCTATAGGGCAAAGTAGACTCTCATGACCTGGCCAAGAAGGGTCAGATAAGAATAGCTACTTTGTCATAGTCTAATAAATAACAAATAAAAAACAACAACGAATAAACATATAAACAAGTAACAACATATGTACACCCTGCTTGCTGTGCCCTGCTTGCTGTGCCCTAAACACGTGCTGTGTGCACTCAGCCCACGCTTCCCCAGGAGCCGTTGCTAACATGACAGGTTGTTAGTAAGGCAGGACCGGGCAGGGCAGAGGGTCGCGGCACTGTGGGTGTGGCATGGCGGCCCCTGGCCCTGATGGTTGTGCGGAGGTCCCCGTGACATCGCTCGTGCCAGGGTTATGTAAGGGAGCCTGCAGGGGCTCGGAGGGAGGGGGGCGTGCAGCCGGGCGTGAGGCTGGCGGACCGCGTGCGCATGGGGACACCGGGCTCGGAGAGCGGCTCGTGTTGCAAGGCTGCAGGTGGCCGGGTGGACAGCACTGCGTCCGAATTTGAGGAGGGCTTTGCAGGGGGCTCGGGAGGGCCTCTCGACTGACACCCTCTGGGTCTCAATAAGGGACAATGGGGTCTGATTTAAACAGGCAGTGTTGCTTGGCAAATCGTCCATGCAAAGGGGAACTCTGCATCCACAACGTGACACTACAAGTCACAATGCAGCTGTTGTGCCAGGTACAATCTGTGGAGTTTGCATTTCGGGACGGACAGTTGCTATATATTAGTTCATTATTCTGTAACTCTGGGCAAATAGATCATTAAGGAGGGGAACGGATAGCGCTTCAGCTAACAGTGTGGACACTTAGCGGATCTGAGGTAAAAACAACAGAGCTAAGCTCTGCAGCGCTTGGCTCTTACTTATCTCCGCTGATAAAAGCCAGAGACTTCCAGGGAAAGGCTGGAGGCATTTGCACACAGCGGTGTGGATAATGTCTATCTGCAGTTGCTCAAGTTGCACTTGTATCTGTGGGAAGTGAAAAGGGGGGGTGAAAAACACTTTCCGGCACTTTCTAATTTTCATTTTGAAAGGAGGCGCTAGGCCCCTCGGCCCACAGTCCTCCTCTCTTCTCTGAACAGAGCGGTTGCACGGCACCAGGAAGATATCTACTTCGGGAAAGAGTGGAGAGAGGAAAAGAGATTTATTTTGTTTATCCAGCAGAAGAAAAAAACGCTTGAGATTAACATCTCTTTGACAGGGAAGGCCTGGCCGTCAACATCAACATGAAATGATGAAACGGGAGCCACGAGCGACCCCTGCTGTAGATTACAGCTCATGAAGGGCATCAGTGTCCCGTGTGCCATTCCTGGGAGTGGACAGTGGCTGTTCCAAAGGACATGAGTTTGGTCAGGTCGTCTATATATACAACCCTGACAGGGCTGGCTTACATAACAAGTGGGTGTCAAATTAATTCTGTAGCAAATAACAAATAGCAACGCTGTGTTCCCTTCGTTCTCTTTGGTGGTGCTTCGTCTGCAGTAGTCTCTTATAGGACCGCAGCTGCTCATTTAGAATCCTCAGGTAAATGCCCCTGTGTGGTAAGAGTGCTTTAGTGTGGGTCTCAGTGCTGTGAGACAGCAGTCCCTCTCACCCTCTATGTCTGTTGGGAGGACTGGCTCAGAACTGCAGGGTCTGAAAATGTTAATGCAGATTTGGGCAAATGAAGGATTTGTGTAGATGTGAGTGAAATGAGTGGTGGGTGCAGCTGTCGGAGGATCCAGTGAACCTGTACCGGGTAGGGTGGGAAGGAGGGGCGGGAGCGTGGGGTAACAGCCCGTTGCTGGGGGAACAGGAACACTGGGGACGGAATGTTAAAATGGCACGAATGGAACTTCATCAGGGATGGAGGAGAGACAGTGGAACAAACTTAACCTGTTAAACCCAAGCTTCCCCCTTCACAGGTGTGCCTGTGTCCCTCCGGCCCGGCAAGTGTAGTGGCGTGAACGATGTGAACCACATGACCATGAGTCAGGGCCTAAGTGATGTGTGGGGCGCTGTCAGGGTGTCAAGGTAACAGTCTCGGGGGGGGTTAGGTCATTATCAACCTTCGTGGACGGCGAGTGTAGAGATCTCACAATATATGTATCTGTGTGTGTGTGTGTGTGGGGTGGGGGGGGGGGGGCTCACACTTAAAAGCCCTCTCAGTCTCTCAGTCTGAGCCCAGAGCCCACCGCTGAGCACAGCGATGATCAACAGAGGCGATGATAGGCTGAGACCGCGGCTTTTGTGGGTGTTTAGCACTTAGCACTGTCTCCAGCCAGCTGTACCACAGCAGCACACTTAACGCTGTTATTGTGGACTTGCCACCCAGTTTGTAGCGTTAGCCGTGACTGCCCTGGGTGCTGACAGGACTTATTTCTGTGGGGATTCTACCACAGGGGTGGGGGGTTGGCTGCAAATCTGGCCCCTGACAGCTACGAAATGAGTTTGCTGCGGTCGTTATGTTCTGTCTTCTCTGCAGGCACTGATAAGCGTTGAGTGTGTGCTGCTGTGTATGGCTGTGCCCAATAATGTTCACCCAACATATCTCAGATTGGCTTATACTCATTTACATTGATGCGTACATCACACACATTCTTAAGTGGTCTCAGTATTTGTCTGGGAGAAAAATTATTGGAACTTTAGTCAAATAAAAAAGTTTTAAAAAGATGAGGTCCGAGTGGATCAAGTCTGGTCATAGTTTGAGCGAAGGTCACAGAAAACGACGCTTGTTTGTGCTCGAGATCTTTAGTCAGAGTCAGCACAGATACAGTGGCCCCAGACAACCATGTAGCCTTTACACTTTGACCCTTTTGCTTCCCCGCCTGATCAAATAGCCAATGCTTTTTATCAGCCTTGTCTGTGTGGCAGTTTTTCAATTGATCTGTGGAACATGCTTACTCATTCTGCTTTTGATAACATGTGTCTGTATTCAATGCCTTTGTCTCACTGAGAAGCAAAAAACAAGTCAACACAAACACGTTAACACAAAGTGGTAAACAAGCGGACATGGAGCAGTTCATTTCCATGTTGTTTTTGATTCTTCAGAGAGACGTGAGCAATTACCTCATTTTCCTTAAGTTTTGCGGCTGAACAACCAGCTGTAGGCGGCTCCTGGGTCTTTGACCGGCAGACAGACTCTCAGTCAGGAATGGGACCGGGATGGGAGTACAGACTAAATGTCCTATCTCCTGCCCTGAAGCCATGGAAACAGATTCTCCCATTTGGTTTAGTTTTTGGGGGTTTTTTTGTCACTGGAAGAATTGATGACGAAGCTTCAGAGCATGGGTCGCAGACGGTGACTCAGTGCAGCAGTGGGACGATGACAGAGCCTGTCGAGGGCTCCTCAAAAGGCCACGCTCGTTTGAGTCGATTTGTCAAACTGCTTTACTCAGAAAGAGGAGCACTGGTGCCCTTTTAAATAGAAAACCTTTTGAAGTGTTATGATGTTTAATGTTATTAAAAAATAAGCAGTTATAGGCTTAAAAATTGCTCTTTGAGTCCTAAACCTGCCTTGGTTATTGCATCAACTGAACAATAGCAAATATTGTCTCGTTGTCTTGATATCAAGCAAAAGAAGATTTGATACTGCAGTCTCTAGAAAAAGTATCACCTTTTCTGTTGGTTTGCATGTCCTTTGACAGTTTTAAAGCAAAGGTTAAAATCTTGAGGAATAAGCATTCCCAGAGTCAGTCTTTTTTCACCATCCTGCCTCTTGCTTATTGCATTGTTCTCTTTGCCCTTTGGGACAGTGTGGGGGATAATGCAGCTCGTTTCCTTACATGAGAGTGAGCTGGCAGACAGCCATGGCAGAGTCATCAATCTCATGGGAATCCATAAACATGTGTTACGCCCGTGCGCCACGTCGCAATTATCAGCCGTTTTACAGAGGCGGCGGGTGCAGGGCGGTCTCTGGAGCTCAGTGCCAAAGCTTTCCCTGGTACCATGGCTGGGGCACAGCGCACACACTTGTGTGAGAGAGATAGAGCGCGTGGGCTGCAATGCATGGCCCATACACTGATCCATACAGACAGAGTAGCTCACAGTGTGCCCGACAAAGTCATTTGTCATGTTGTGTGATGCTAGGTGCACTGTACGATGGTCTCTCTATCTATCACACACACACACACACACACACACACACACACACACATTCTCCCTCAATCAGCCAATCTCTCTCTGTCACTCATACATATACATACAAACAGGATATTCTCCCACATACTCACACACTCAATCTTCAAGGAGTTTTCTGTCTCTCTCTCTCTCTTTCTGTCCCACACTCTCTCACAGTCTCTCTCTCTCTCACACACAGACATTCTCTCTCACTCAGCCACTCTCTGTTTGTCACATACACACACAAACAGGACATCTCTGCCGCATACTCACTACTCACACACGCCATCTTCCTTTTCCTCCACCTCTCACCTCTCTCCCTCCTCTGTGGGATGTGCTGTGTGGTGCATTGCTCCCGAACGGCCCTGCAGCTACAGAGGTTTTTGTGGCCGTGCGTCATCAGCTGGGATCTCCCGGAGGTTGACTCTAATCATTCGCAGGTTGACAAACACAATTCTCCCTGCCTGTCAGCCTCCACAAAGCCTGAGAAAAGAAAATTAAACCTTTTCCAAGTGCAGAAGAAAAAAACCCATCCATCGTGCGTCACTTTTGCGTTAGCTTGTTTATGCGCATGACTTTGTCTGCATGCGTGTGTGGGCCTAATTCACCTTGACTAACAGCTTTTCAGCTGGAAAAGCAAGAGCTTTTCCTCTTGCTCAGAAATGTGCTTTTCCGGGCCTCTTGCGTGGTGTAGTGGTTTCAATGTCCAATGTTGGCCACGGCAACCGGGCTTCGATTCCCCGTCGGCTCTGGCCAGGAGTGCCACCGGGGCGGCAATTGGCTGTCCGCCCCAGGGAGGGGGGAGGGAAGCCGACACAGTTTGCTGCGCACAGGAGTGGTTCTGGGCTGCTGGAATTACAGTCGACAGCACGACGAGTGCTGTCTTGGAGGAGTCAGCGCTTCGCCATTGTCACTACCGGTCACAGGGCTACAGCAGCGAACTACGAGGGAGGGGATTGAACTAAGCACAGCGGGTGTAATTGGCTACCAAATTGGGAGAAAAATGGGGTAAAATAAAATAAAATTTAAATGTACTCTTCCACAGAGGAATTGCAGGGAATTGCATTACCCTCTCTGAAGAGACGCACATTGCCTTTGCTCCCCATTCTGCTAGGCTTCATTCACTGAGGAAGAGCCAGCACCTGAGGGGGGTGACCCTTTGGCAGAGCAGCACTGAGGGAGCCAGGGTATTCCAGTGAGCCCCCTCCCACCCCTCACCACATTTTAGAGGAGCCCCTCTGTAATGAAATGGGGCGCAGAGCGTCCTTCCTCTGCACTGAGCAGGCAGTGAGCATAGAGGTCCAGGGGGGTTGTGCTGATATGTTGATACAGGATCAAGGAGAAAGCAGGCCATTTTCAACTTTTCACACCCCACGCTGCCCGCTGCAGGTATTTCACAGGTCATCCCCTCCCCTGGATAGTTAATGATTTACCCTGGTGCATTGTGGGAAGTGAGGCGAACGGTCAGTGACAGCTCATCTTCAGGTCTCTGTGTGAGGCAGTAGCAGCTCCTGAAATGTCCTTCATTGATTGGTTCTGTTGACCTGGAACCTGACGGGAATTAATTAACGGAGGGTGGGAGGAGGTTCGGCCACTTCAAAAGAAGACAGATGGAGAAACAGCTCTTTGTGGTGCAGTGACTGCGTGATATCTTGGACAGGATCAGGTGGCAGGTAAAAGGTAACCCCTATGCGGAAGGAGGGATGAAAAGGCTGTCCATTAATGAAGCTTTTAGACCCTGAATTGTCTCTTCACTGTTCCGGCATTCGATTGATGAAAACTTGTTGACCACTTGGCTGTATCCATAGTTTGGGATTAGAGGCCAGGGTCAGAGGCAGGGATTGAGGTTAAGATTAAGTGCTATATGCTTTGCAAGGAAAGATTGCGGTTTGTTACTTCAGTTACTTTCTAGTATTTTGCATCTTGTAACCCTGTGAACTCGGGCCTTTTAATTATGTATGAAATATCTTAATTACCGCTCCTAAATCTTTTCCTTTAACAGTACATTGTTTATTTTTCGCTAGATGCCGGAACCTCTGGCCTGATAAATTGTGTCTCATTATATTCCTTAAGCCAGCACACTGAGTGGAAGGGCTTCATCTCAAAATTGCTGAAGGAGAGCTTTGTCTCTGGTAGTGCTTACCTGGGGACTGCTGGTTGGCAGATGAGCAGGCTCCCAAAGTTAACAGGTAAAGCAGGCGAAAGGGGGCTAACAATGTTTGGTTCCCAGAACATTCCCGGGAACGTTAGAATAAGCATTCCCAAAACTTACATTTGTCTGACTTACTCGATGTCCCTTGATTATCATTTTTAAGTCTCAAGGACTATTGCAGGTACAGTTTTAGAACGTCATTCAGTTTTGTTAATCCAGTTCAAATTTGACTGGTAGATGTTCATTCATGTTCATTTTGTCAGGAAGGGGAGAAGTCATATACTTTTGAAGCTGGAGGCATTCATTGATCGACACTATGTTTCTCCCTGTTTCACTGCCGCGATTTCTTCAGTATGCAAATACACTACCTTCTTGAACACTCACATTCGGAACATTCTTAAAATGATATTGACTATATCCTCCATGATGTTTTTTCATGACTAAATGATAACCATCACCTGCAAGTCTGTATGTGACATATGACAGGTGAATATGCCCATAGTGTTTTTTTGTGTGATGTTTTAACAGAACTTGTTTGGAACACTGATTACATTTTAAAACTGGGGAGACCGTTCTTGTCGTGACGTTATCTCACAACCTAATGGGAATCTAACTAGAATGTTCCCCAACGTTTATGAGGATGTCAGTGTGTGAGTGGTTTTTCTTCAGCGCATGCAGCGCTGTGTGTCCTGCGGTTGGGTGAATATTTATAAGGAGCGTGGAAAGAGAAGGCTTCTTGCGTAACAATAGCGCCCAGGGCCTCTGGTGATGTATAGAACAGCTAAATTGCAGTTGGCCCCCCTCTGCGTATTTGACAAGCTGAGGCACAACATCCACACGCAAACACACACACAAAGCCATCAAACACGCACAGCACACACACTTTTAAGTTTGAGGGTGTTTGTGTCATTCTTCAGGATTAGTGTCAAACAGATGCGTAATAAACACACATTCTACTTCTCCTATCCTATCTGGCCTGTTTTCAGATGTCCGATGCACAAACTTTTCCTCTGTTCCCTTCTTCTCTAAAACTAGGGCAGACCCTAAATCGGGGATCTCAACTCCAGGCCTGGAGGGCCGAGTGTCTGCAGGTTTTTGTCATTTCTTTTCAACCAAATCAGCAGCAGATTTAGGGCTTGGAAACAAGATGTGTGGACCCTTTAGCCAATCAAAGACTTAAATTAGGCACTTTCTGAAGTTCTGAAACGCATCAAAAATCTGCAGAAACTGTGTGACTGTAGTTTGAGATCCCTGCTATAAATAATGCAGTATCCAGACTGGCTCTGTCTCCCCTCCCCCCTAATAGCATTAGGGCTGAACATCCTTCAGCACCTTGTACTTCTCTTTGTAGTACAGGATGACACTGACACTGCCTTTAACCCGAGGGCAAAAGGAGACATGCAGCGATGAGTAGGATGATGAGGCCTCTGTTCTGTGTGGCTCAGGGGGTAGAGCATGGTGCTGACAATGCTTAGGTTGTGGGTTTGATTCCCATTGGGACAACATATACTGAGAAATGTATGCATTCACTACTCTAAGTTGCTTTGGATAAAAGTGTCTGCTAAATGGCATATATTATTATTATATTCTGCCTCCACGAGGAAGGCTCCAGGCTCCATCGTTCTTTTTGTTGCCTCTGCAGTATTTCCCTCCCCATGTTTCTTCCCCACCCCACAGTTATTTAAGGGATTCGATTATTTCCAGCCCATCCCTCTCTCTCTCTCTCTCTCTCTCTCTCTCTCTCTCTCTCTCTCTCTCTCTCTCTCTCTCTCTCTCTCTCTCTCTCTCTCTCTCTCTCTCACACACACACACACACACACACACTCTCTCACTCTCTCTCCACACCATGTGTGCCTCCTGCGGGAATACTCCCAGCACTGCCAGAGATGTGTGAGACTCGTGGATCTGCCACATTCTGCACAGTCCACCAGTAAGGCCAGGCCCAATTACAGTGCACAGCACACACACACACACATAATGCATAAACAGACATAAGCACTTAAGCAGACTGTGTGTCTCTGTGGTCAGGACACAGGACCATGTGCGTCCGATCTCACTGAATGGGAGATTCGTTTTTCACAAGCAGAGAGGAGAAGATGCTGTGAGGATTCCTGTCATATTTTGAATATGGTCTATTTTTTCCATTTTATTTGATTGATGGGTCTTGCAGACTATTGAGCTCTAAATGAGGGCCAATGATGACTGTACAATGGTCAATGGGGAGTTTCTGGGAAAATGATCCTGCTCATCAGTTATCTTCACTGCTGGTAATTTTTTCAGTGTCCTCCTTATCCTCCCCACCTCTGTCCTATATCCATCCACCTGCATGCCTGCCCTGTGGGAGGAGCTTGTTAAAGCTGTTCAATGAGCAGACCGGTGGAGAAACCATCGGCAGACGAGCTGCTCAATCTGCTCAGGCAGACGACAACTTGGTCGGGCCCTACTGAAAGAGAATAAAAATGCCCCCCTCCTTCTCACTCGTTCTCCCTTTCCTTCTCTGTCTCCTTCCATCATCTTCCTTTGCATTTTCTCTCTTTCCCCATCTCTGCTTTATCCAGTAGCAAACCCCCTGCCCCCAACCGCTCTGTCAAGTTGGCAACGCTCCGCAGCGAGTTCTGTTGTGCACCGTTGCGATGCTGCATTGCGTAACAAGATCGGGACACATAATGGGACATGCGTGCGGAAGAATTGGAGGGGGTGGGGCTGTTATATGTCGGGATTTGCTCACATCTTAAAAATGCAGTGAATTCTCTGTAAACAAAGACAGACAACTCAACACCAGTGGCCCGTCATCCAATTACCCAAGCCCTCAACGTGCATAGAACTCGCATGGTCTAACTGTCCTCTCTCTGCTGTACGAGTTAATGCTGTGGACATTCCTGCTGACCTGGAGGCAGTGGGTGAGCATGACCTATTCAGGACCCTACAGTCACACCTGTCATGTGAAGGTACATCTCCGTCCTCTTTTCCCCTCACATTCTGGTGAAGTAAGAGGCACAAAGAGGGAGAGGTCGATCCAGTTGGATGGATTCCGCTTTCCCTCTTGAAGTCTTGGCGGGCTGCGATTGGCTAGTGGTTTGGCATGCCCTGGTCCTGGGTGTTTGTCCCGTGTGACGGGGACCCAGGCCCCATACTCTCAGGTCCTCCGGCACCCTGGGGGCCACACAGCTGACCTGCGCGTCAGGCATCCAAAGCAGAAGAGGATCAAGTCACTCTATGGTGACTCATAATGCAGCAGCCAGCGATCTCCGCTATTCCAGACCCCGGCGAACCCCGCGGGGGTCTCCCGTCCCGTTACGCAATCGCTCTCATTAACAGCGAAGAGAAAACCAGAGCTAGAATGCTATGCTCTTTATTCCTCCCTCACGTGTTAGACGCAAGGGTCGTGCAGCGCTGGACCGCTACAGTGACCTTACCAACGTTACACGTTGGGCCGAAAAGCACAGCCCGGACAGCTGAGGAGATGGTGCCTTTGCGTTTTCTTTCGATTGCGCTCGCGTGTGTTTTAGTCACGCTCTGATGATAATGGCATGAAAGAGGCAGTCTACGTTATGCGAAGCGAACGGGCCCGCCCAACGTCGACCCAAGGGTCATTCTGTAGTTTTCGTCAGGGATTGGATTTTGTAGGATGGTAGAGAAAGGAGAGGAGAGGAGTCAATCCTCGCAGGTTAAGCCACAGATTCTCATAATCTGAGTCCCACTGCAGTAGGATTAAAATGCTGTTTTGCAGGGAGCATTTTTTTTTCTGTCAGATTTGCAAACCAAAAGTAAATTATTTACATTACATTGCTTAGCAGACGCTGTTATCTAGAATGATTTACACAGTTTACATTTTTACATACTATCCATTTTTACAGCTGGATATTTACTGAAGCAATTCAGGCAAAATACATTGCTTTTTGATGTTTGGCTTCACCCACAGATGGAATTCTGTGGCAAAAAATATTCTGACATCATATTAAACTTGAGCGTTTTATAAGACACCAATGTTCCAACTTGTTTTTAAGTCTTTGCTTATGTCATTGGTCGTCTTTGTCACTGTGCATCATTTCTTGTCGCTCTGGATATGCGGGGGAAGAAATTTCGCAATCTGAACCATTTGTCAAAAAATTGATTAAATCTGATTATTTCATTCTTTGACCGTCAGCGCATCGCACTTGACCATCGCTCCCCTCAACTGTCACAGAATCTCTCGGGGGAATTTAGAAAGGTTCTATAAAAAGATTATCACTCAAGAAATGCATGAGCGCTGGAACTTGTGGCTTGTGACTTGTTGTTGAGGCTGGCAGTGTAGTGTAATGGTTAGGGCAGCAGCTGGGCTTGTAACTCAGAGGTTAGAGGTTCAATTCCCAGGTGGGGCACTGCTGTTGTACCCTTGAGCAAAGTACTTAACCTGAGTTGCTTCAGTGAAATATCCAGCTGTATAAATGGATTGTATGTAAAGAAATGTAAAACTGGGCAGGTTGCTCTGGATAAGAGTGTCTGCTAAATCCCTAAAATGTAAATGTAAATGTAATAGACAGAAAAGAAAAAAAACGTTTAATAATCCCTGCGTTTGAACCTTGTTCCTCTGCTGAAAGGGGCTGTGTCAAGACTTGTCAAAAAGCAGCTCGGTGCAGCCGCATTTATGGCGGCTGATTCTGGGGGCGCTGGGTTGACTTGTATTAGATGTGACGCTGGCTGTGTGGATGTTTGTTTAGCTCAGTTGGTCCAGACGCTTGTCTGAGGGGACAAGAGCTGGGGCCAGCAGGAGATCATTAGTAAAATTGCTCTATGTTCAAATATTTATGTGGCATGTATGAAGACTGTATGGTACTAAAGAGCACAAACTAATATTCTTATTTTATTTCCTAACCATTTTATTAAAATTCACACTAGTTTTGTTCTGTTAGTGGTTGTATGTTTTGTTTTTCTATCGTGCAATAAACATATAAAATAGCCAAACTTAAATGCATTAGACATGCTGTAGGATTAGGTCTAAATTAGATTAGGTTTGTCAAGATGGGACCGTTTTTAGCTATTTTATTTATGTCTACTTATAGTTTAAAAATATATAGTCTCTAACTGCTGTTTGCTGTCGGGCGTTTTCTGACACAAGAATTTCATTCACCGTGTTATACTTGTATAATCTGTGATTTGACAATAAAACTACTTGAAACTTGAAACTTAAACTCCTTTATCAGTGAATTGAGTGAGTCTGACTGAATCACAAGCACAGATACCAAACCAGACCATGTGGCCAGCAGTCACAATATGCTAAAGAGTAGCAATGTGCTCAAAGACAGCTGAGACGGTGTAACTTGTACCCATGCCAACGGCTTTTTCGCTGGGTTTTAAAAAAGTGAGTCGCGTTTCATTACAATCATTGGGGTCCTGCTGTATCTACTTGTCTTTTTCATTTTATGCATGATCACCCAGCTTGGTGCAATTTCTGTCATGTAGCTCAGTGATTTGCATACTGCCGGGGTAGGCCTGCAGACCAAACCAACTGAACATCCCCAAATACACGAGCGATACACAAGTCTGACATGGAAACATAATGCCAGAGGTGCACTTTGGATCGGGAACCCAGTAAGGCAACTCCAAAGCCACTTTTACACAGAAACACGGCTTTTCCCCTGGATTTGAATCCCTGTTTTCTTTTTCATTTCTGGCCCGTATATACCAGACTTTACACAAGACCGCAGCAATTCCGGGTTTGCAAGTCACATATCATGTGTCTGCAGACTTCTTTCTCTGCATTCTTCTGCGAACAATGATCTTATCACTTTTATTGCGTTGTTTTATGAGATGTGACAGCAAACAAATGTTTAAAAGGACATTTCATTTATTCTAACTCCCGCTTGTATCCAGCTCACCATATGCAAACAATTAAACACTAAAGCAGACCTGGGAATTTACCAGGCTAGACCCACCTCAGGACATAGATAGCATTCCCATGTCCAATAACCCAGAATACCCATTTATACCAAAGGCAAACTCAGGGAAAACCTGGGTTCTCAGTCCTGTGTAACAGGGGCTGCATTTTCTTGAGTGCTGAGCAATCTGAGGATGGATGCTTTGAGTCGCGGATGATGAGCGGTCAGCCTTCTCAACAAAAATGAACATTCAAAACCAAATCATTCCCCTCCACTCTATACTCTGACCTCCTACCTTTAACTTATGCTGCAAATAGTCGGTCTTTAATGCATCCAGACAGGCAATGTGATCCCGTGTATTTAATAATGTGCTAAACCATTGTATGTATAGCATAAACCATTATGCTAACATTGGGACGGCAGTGTTAGCATAGTGGTTAAGGAACTGGGCTTGTAACGCAAAAGTCACAGGTTCGATTCCCAGGTGGGACACTGCCGTTGTACCCTTGAGCAAGGTACTTAACCTGAATTGCTTCAGTAAAATATCCAGCTGTATAAATGGATTCTACATAAAGAAATGTAAACTGTGTAAGTCGCTCTGGATAAGAGCGTCTGCTAAATGCCTGTAATGTAATGTAATGTAATAACAATGAGGCCTATTTCTCTGGATCTCACCATATCCCTAGGCATCTGTTCTCTGAGCATGATGTGGGCTGGGGACCTAGGTCTTTTTCTGGGCGGTCAGCCCACGTATTTACTGGACCGTTCAGTGGAGCTAGTCAGAGATCTGCTGGGCCTCTCATCGCTGTACTACTCTGCATCTTCACCGCACACACTTCCTCTCTGGCCAGTGTGCTCACTTCCTCTGATTCCTCAACTGACGAGAGAAGTTTTAAAAATACATTTCTGTTAATGACTCTTCTCTTTTTATTATTATCATTTTGATGGATGCTTATTTAAAAGGACTGAAATGAATGAGTAAATGGCTGCATGACACATATTTTGACACAATATTGTTGACAAAATGCTTGGAAGGAGGAAGGAGGAGAATGTCTACATGCAATGCAAAGCTCACCATCTCTGTGCTTCCCTCTCAAGCTTTCTCTCTTTCCCCACCCCACCCAATATGTCAGCATGAATTGTTTGCCACTGAGGCAATCCAATCCAGGCAGGTTCTTCTCTAAGCCAATTGTATCACAGCATGTGGGAGGAGCTATGGGAGGGGCTAGAGTAGGTCCTACATTCGAGCACAGTATAACGGGGTGGGGCCTACAGCCCTGGGCTCTTACTCCCGCCCCCTGACGTCACCGCTCAGCTGTTCCCATTCACAGCGCGTGTGCGTGTGTGTGTGTGTGTGTGAAGGGAGAGGGGTGGAGGAAGAGAAAAAGGGGAAGGGGGGGGAGAGGCTGCTGAAGCGTACGGTTTAGGGGCATTGGCAGCGAAAGGAATCTGTGGAGTTCCTTAGTCTCAGGCCCTGTAATCTACAGATTGGAAACAACAATGGGAGCTGCCTGAAAGACCTCCAAACTCTCTTTCCCTGCACCGTAAGTGCGTGTCCTCCTTCGCCGCCGTTTCACCGTCGCGTTTGAAAGCTTTACTCCTTATTCATATCTGACTGCGCCACTGTGACTATGCGCTGTATGTGCGTGCCTGCATGTGTGTGTGTTTACTGTTTATATATGTGAGTGAGCAAGTGCTGGGCAGTGACTGAAACGGAGGAGAATTCCATTGTTAAGGCATCTCTCCAGGGACAGCTGCCTTGATGCTGATCTGGGGCCGAGAGCGGCTAATTTTCCAGAGCTTTTATCTGTCTTTGTCAGGCCCCCTCTCAGAGCAGGCAGACTGGCGTGGGCTGCACGAGGGGAGATTTTTGGGAGTGCCGTTTAAGGCTTCCTCTTCTCCCTCTTTCTCTCTCTCTCTAAGCTCAGAGCTCGGCCCAGCTGGCTACGCATGCAGCACACAGATTGCCCAGCTGCTACGTTATGCTGATGATTGAAGGGGAGAGAGGTAGAGAAAGCGGGAGAGTGGAAGTGAGGTGAAAAGAAAGAGAGATGCTTGCTGCAGTTTTGCCTTGAGCCATCAAAGGGCAGGGTTGAAAAGTTGAAGCATTGCTGTAAAAGGCATGGGTTTATCAATAAAGCTATGGTTGAACGAGTAAGATATGTTAGAGTAACACAGGGAAGGAAGGAGTTCTTGTTTGGGTCCAGAGAAAATTATATTATTAGCCTATTCTGTCCATGGGATTATTTTTGTCTGAGTCATGGTTACAGTCACTATAGTATGACTATATGGTCTTTTTTTCCTCTCTGTCAGCAGGTGAATTTGTGGAAAGTTTAATTTACCTCAAAGGGCAAGTGCGCTGAATATGCATTTTTGTGTTTTATTTGTAGTGAGTGTCTTCATTGAATACATCGGCAGTATTGTATTTCATCTGATGTTTTATTTATTTATTGTATAGAACAGGGGTCACCAACCTTTTTGAAACTGAAAGCTACTTCATGGGTACTGAGTCATACGAAGGGCTACCAGTTTGATACACTCTTCTGAAATAACAAATTTGCTCAGTTTGCCTTTAGTTAAATATTATTATTAATGATAAATGATACTCATCTATGTGAAGACACTGATCACGTTAATGATTTCTCACAATAATTATCAACAATGACTTAACAAGGTGGGAAACAGATAATATCAATATTCAACACTTTATTTCTATTAATCTCAGCAATTGTTTAAATTTTCAGATGATCACTTCTACTACATTTCATAGGAAAAATGTCCCATTTTCACTAGCCACTGACAAACCCTTTTAACAAACTTTTTAGAACAGACCTGCGGGCGACTCATGTGGTCCTTGGGGGCAACCTGGTGCCCGCGGGCACCGTGTTGGTGACCCCTGGTATAGAATGTACACTACCCTGCAACCTTTGCTGTGTTATTTTATACTATGTATACAGGTAACTGGTAAAATAAAGTCAACACCAACATAAAGGGTCTTAATAGGGTGTTGGGCCACCATGAGCCATCAACAGGTTCAGCTTCAGTGAGCCTTGGCATAGATTTTACAAGTGTCTGGAACTCTTATTATTAGCTTGACCAGTATTGACGGGTGGTGGGCTCATGGGGGAGGGCGAATCGAAAGAAATAGAGGGTACAATTAGCCACCAAATTGGGAGAAAAATTAAAATAATAATAATAATGTGCTTAACCATAAACATACAGTATCTTCAAGGGCTATGTGTGTTGTTGAAACCTAATGCACAGTATTGCTTTCTCAGGCAAATTCCTCACTTTGACATTTCACTGCTCCTAATTTCAGTGAAATATTTTGTACGGTCTCATTAAAGAAAAACCTGTCTGTCAACTTTCATGCAGCGGTTAACTGTCATTGAGAGAGGCAGTGTGAATGTCCCCCCCATTCCTGAGAGCACTACTCCTACAGTATACTGGTGGATTAGTCCCACCCTCCTTTCTTTAGTGGTTTATCTTTAGAATGTGCGTCGTGAATAATACACTTATCTGTCAAATTTTATTCTATATAGATCAGCAGAATATATAGCTCCCTAATCTTTGGGGCATTCACAGCAGTACACTTCTTGTCTATTATATGCTTTGAGGCAGGGTCTCTTATAGGCCTAGTTGTTGCAGTGAGATGGCATTCAGTGAGTTTTGTTGGAGTAATAATATTTGAGCTGCATCAGTGCTTTTCACAGGGCAAGGGAATTCAGGCACACTCAAACACACACACACACACACACACACACACACACACACACACACACACACACACACACACACACACACACACACAAACACACTCACACGCACATATACACAGAACCGCAGCAATAAATAATCTCTGGTGCGCACTTCTCACTGACCCACATCACCTAGGGAGTTAAGCAACCCGTGCAGAGGTATTTATGCCTCTTTTAATCGATTTAATGTGCACATTCATTCATTTATTCTTTCATTCATTCAGCTCTGGCTTATCCAAATGTAGCTTGCTGTGGGGTGGTGAGCACATGTTGTTGGAAATGAAGCCACGTGCGGTAAAGTGCCATTTTGAAAGAGTGTTAGAATGCACTGTCATAGGTCAAATTAGAGTGCTGTTGTGTCCTTACTTGAACTTCCCTGCTTTGAGAACTCTTACAAAAAGCATAGGTTTTTGTCTGGAATATACATATAGGCAGTGCCCCTTTAAAGTATACACCCTCAAAAATGTCACCCTTTGATGCCTTACAGCCTGAAATTAAAACATATTAAATCAGACATTTTCCACCTTTATTTACACATTTTACCCTACAACTCCCAAGTGAAAACTAAAACAAATTCTCATAATTTCTGAACATTACTTAAAAATAAAAACTATAATAACTTGGATTGATAAATCTACACCCAGTTTATCATACCAATTGTAAACCAACTCACAGGTAACCAATCACCTTCTATATCACACACCAAGTTAATTGGGGATTCCACTGCTAGATATTGCATTTCAGAGTAAAGAATACACCGTGAGCAACAAGGAGCTTTCAAGAGAACTCTGGGATAAAGTTGTGGAAGGCACATATCAGGAGATGGGTATAGAAAGATTCCAAAGCCCTTAAATATCCCTTGGAGCATGGTCAAGACCATAATTAAGAAGTGGAAGGTACATGGCACTACCAGGACCATGCCTAGATCAGGCCATCTCTCCAAGCTGGATGACTGAGCAAAAAGGAGACTGATCAGAGAGGCCACCAATAGGCCAATGGAAACTATGAAGGAGCTACAGGACTTTATGGGAGTGGTCAATGTGTGCATGTGTCAACAATACAGAAAGCTCTCAATAATTCTGATCTGTATGGTAGGGTGGCAAGAAGGAAGCCACATTCAGTTATGTTTAAGGTATGCAAAAAAAGTGTTGTGGTCAGATGAAACAAAGATAGAAATGTTTGGCCTAAATGCAAAATGTTATGTTTGGTGAAAACCCAATACAGCACATCACCCAAAGAACACTGCCCCTACTGTAAAGCATGGTGGTGGCAGCATTTTGTTATAGGGGTTTCTCATCAGCAGGGACTGGGGCACTTGTCAGGACAGAAGGGAAAATATATGGAGCAAAATACAGAACAATTATTGAGGAAAACCTGCTGCCCTCTGCAAGAAAATTGCAATTGGGAAGGAGGTTCACCTTTCAAAATGACAACAACCAAAAGCTAAAGCAACAGTGTAGTGGCTAAAAAACAAAAAGGTGAATGTCCTTGAGTGGCCTAGACAGAGCCCTGACCAAAATCCTATTGACTTAAAGAGCGCAGTCCATTGACAGTTCCCACACAATCTGCTTTAACTGTTCTGCAAGGAAGAATGGGCAAATATATATATATATATATATATATATCAGAGTTGAGGTTAATTCAATTTCATTGCTGTCCATTCAGGAATATATATATATATCAGTATTATCCACATAGAACATTATAGGCATTTTTTATTTATTCATTCAATTTTATTTAAACTACTTTCCTGAATTGCGATAGAATAGACCCCAACCCTGATATCCCTGATTTTATTTCCACTACTGCTTATTGAGGAAGGATATGGTTTTGGCTAGCGTGAAGTGTCTTGTGTGACATTTCCCAGGTGGAAGGTGGCAGCGCCTCTGTGCCTGTATCCATTGGGAGGCTGCAGAGGCGTGGCTTTAGGCGCTGGTGTTCCCCCAGCCAACGTCACAGGTGAAAGCTCTGCTGAAGCAAGCGCCCATGAGGTCTGTAGATGGCCTGGGTGAGAACCTGCTTGCCAGACGTGAGGCAAGCTGGCATCTGCAGAGAGAGCCTGATGAGTCATGGCCAGCACCTCATACAGCCATGTGATGTTCTGACTCTACCACTGCCATGCTGCTGTGCTTGCAGATATGGGAAGCGGGAGAGAGAACAAAAGACAGAGAGAGAGGGAAAGCGAGAAGGAGGGAGAGAGTGCAAACAAAAGCGAGAGAGAGAGAGAAGGAAAGAAAGAAAGAAAGGAGGAGAGAGAGACAGACAGAGAGAAACAGAGTGAGAGAGGAAGGTCTTGTGACAATAAAAAGTGTTTTATTGCCGAGTGAGCCTCATGCCTCCCCCCTGTGGACTCTGCAGTACTCTCAATTCAAAGTGTGTGGTGTGGGGGGGCTTGGGAGCATGAGTTATCTATTTGTGTACAATACATCCGCCTGAATGACTGCCTGCCTGACATTTAGTTGTGACCAATGCATACGGTCCTATACATCCAGGACCAGGGGGTGATGATGATGCCAGCCTGAAGGCATCTCTGTTACAGTCTCTCTTTTCATTCGCGCGACCCTGAAATAAAGGGCCCATCACAGCAGCTTGCACGTGGCCTGGGTCCTGATTACTTTTAACGGGGGCAGGGTTGTCCACCCGCCTGCCCGCCCCCCGGGTGCCTTGGAACACAGAGCAGTTTCAGAAGAAGCCTCGTTGGCTGGCTAGCATAGGCATCAGAGCACTCTTCTTTTTATAGCTTGTTCCGTAAGACCGCTGGCAGACTTGGGTTAGCACACATTAAAAGAGGGAAATGAATATCATCGCCAAAGAGCACTTATCGTCCCTGCTGATCTAATGTCAAGCGCTCTGGGGTGACGTTTAGCCCAGACGGCCATACGAGCATAAACACATCAATGCGCAGTGAAAGAAAAACTGCTTGCGTATGTGTAAAAATACAAATTGACTGATTTGTTTGGGCTGTTTATTGATCAATTTGTTGATTGATGATTGATTAATTCATTAATTAATTGCCTTTTCATGCTTCAACAAGGCGCATAACCTGAATTGCTTCAGTGAATATCCAGCTCTACTCGTTAACAATATGTCAAATCAAATGTCAGTTTCATCTGTGCCAAGCAGACATGCCTTTCTCTAACTGAGTAATGTGTGACGGATGTGAAAACAGGTTGCAAAAAATATTAATACTGTAAATCACATGTACAGTTGTGCTTGTTTTTCTTTACATTGTATGGACCATTAGCTCACCAGAGGCTAATATGTATTAATAATTGATATTACGGCATATAACACAGCCTGTATATTTTTACCATATAGTTACAGAGGGAACAAAAAGTGTAAATGGCACTATATTTCAATAATTCATGAGAATGGGCACTACCCAGCAGGGAAATATTGCTGCCATTTCTGTCGCTGTTCATAGCAAAGGACATCTTGCCAGTGTTGAGGGCAGGCCAGCATTTGCGACCTTTTATTTCATTTGAGTGGAAGGTGAAGATCTCCCCGCTAGTCTTGTGGGAGATTTTTGTGACGTGGTTGATAATATGCAAGTTATGCATATAATCAGTAGGCAGCAGAGTTATACGGCAGGCAGTGTGGTGTAACGGTTAGGGAGCTGGGCTTGTAACGTTAAGGTTGCAGGTTCAATCCCCAGGTGGGACACTGCCGTTGTACCCTTGAGCAAGGTACTTAACCTGAATTGCTTCAGTTAATATCCAGCTGTATAAATGGATTGTAAAGAAATGTAAACTGTAAGTCGCTCTGGATAAGAGCGTCTGCTAAATGCCTGTAATGTAATGTAATACTGTACATTGGGCTTCATATACAAGTGTATACATACAAGTGTTGCCGGATTTAAGAATTTCAGCCACTCTTGGAGAATAATGTCATAATAAAGTACAAACTGTCTTTATTGTCAAAAAAGCCAATGCGTTTCAGCTAAAAGCCTGTAATTGAGGGCAATGTTGAGAAAGACAAACACAACGGGTCACATACACACCAGCAAGAGCGCTAGCTTTGAAAATCAACCAAAGATGTCAATGTAGCCACCATGTTTGTAAGTATTGTGTGTGTAAGCAATATGTAAGTAGACAGATATACAGTATAAGGATTATGGGTATGAAAAGGTATATAATGTATAGCAAATACTAATCACAGCCATTTAGAAGTTCAGCTTCATGATGCTATAATGACATCCAGATTAGTTTATGATGCTGTAATTGTAAGAATTCTTATATAATATTATAAATGATATTAATAATAATAATTATGCAATAATGATAACAATAATAACATCAGTGCTGTGGTTATAGTGGTTAAACTTAAATATGCAATTGTTTAGATGGAGTTTGATGAGCTATATCCCAGGTTTGAACTATGGAAGGATGGGATGTATTATGCAACAGAGCTGACAGAATTAACCCATTAAGACCTGGAGTAGATTTACCTGATTTTGGATTAATGAAATGCGCTTATTCAAATGAAATATAAATGAAAATAAATATTATGTCTGCCTTTTTTTTGAAATACTTTCCAGAAAACCCTCAGGTTTTAAGAGGTTTGTAGAATAATTGCTTAGGTTTTAATAGGCGTTTTTAGCAGGCATTTTAGGTCTGAATGGGTTTTAAGCAGATAGATACCTGAGGATTATGGTTATAAAAATGAATATAAATGAAAATAAATATTATATCAAATACTAATCACATCAGTAGCAGCTTTATAATGTTATAATGACATCTAGTCATTTATGACAAACTAGCGTTAATAGTGTTAATAATATTAATTATGGATATTATTAACATCAATGCTATAATTATAATGGTTAAACATACATATGCAATTATTTTTATTAGGGACCGAGGTTTAAGTTTGGAATTTAAGACAGGATTTATTCATACATTACAGATACAACAGAGCTTTCAGACAAAAAGTTTTTGGAATAATCAAGTATCTATGGTTTCTACAGTTGTTTGTGTTTTGTTTTGTTTTATTATTGGCTATTTTGCTGTATTGATTGGATATTCTGTTTCTAGTGTGTTAGTACATGCATTTAGTTTTGTTTGTTTTTATTTTTTGATACATAATTTTTTTTCTCTAGTTTACTGGGGACAGGTGTTGGAAATTTGCCTTTGGCTATAAACATTTAATGCAATGCATCTGGCGCTTCTTTTTTAACATTGTAATAATGCTTTTGCTATGTCTGTGACAAATAAACAAATAAATAAATGCTTTACTCCCAAACTGGGATCGGAACATTGCCTCAGACCAGCTCCTCTCAAGCTTTTGGAAGACATTAAGTCAGAGGGAACAGGAATGCGAGACAGCAGGGAGGTACTGGGCCCTGCGCCAGTCTCAGTCGGTCAGCCCCGTCTCTTTCACATCATTTTATTAGCATAAATATTTGCTGTGAAAATTATACCCACAGTCCAAACCCCCTTCCCCCCCAGACTATTACTATAACATGTTTACATTCGCATGTCCTCAGTTAAACTGTCTCGGGGCCACATGAATAGGAGTTGTGCTCTGCGGTTTCACCTTGCCTCTCGCCCACATAAAGGAGCACCTCTGCCCTTGTGGTTGATAGTCATTGTGGTGTGTAAAACTGCACTCTGGAGAGTACTTACTGCTTTTTCTCATTGCCAATAAATGATTGAGGCAATACGATCCACTGCTAGAAAAGTGTTAATAGATTATTTTAAATGTAATGAATACAAAATTTAATTAGAAGCTGAAAAAACAATAGATGGTAGTGTGTGTGTGTGTGTGTGTGTGTGTGTGTGTGTGTGTGTGTGTGTGTGTGTGTAAATAGTGATCCACAAGATTATGCATTTTGTCATCAAGAGCAGTGGTTTTCAAAGCTTTTTGTCCCAAGGCACACCTTTACAAACATGACATTTCCAAGGCACACATTTTTTTCTCTCAAAATATTATGAGTTCCTGATATTCATTCACTATATTTCAATAGCAATATATTCTGTTCATGTACTGCTCCATTTCAGATTCAAATATAAACTGAATATCTATTGTGTTGGAAATAGAGTACTTTAGCTCTTGCATCTCACATGTTTTGTTAAGGTAATGCTCCTGTTTAATTATTCATTTATTTAACACCATGAGTCTTACTATATCACACACACACACACACTGTTTTTGTGATGCGACTGTTGCTCAGTATTATGATTATGAATCTTTTAGGGTACGTAGATGAATCTGCAGTTCTGCTGGGGTTGTCATGGCAGCCTGGTTGTGTGACACAGAGTTTATGTCCTTGTTCCTGTTGCGACAGAACTCAGAGCTGAGGGCCTCGCCTCCCCTTGTTTTTGACAGGTTAACCGGTGTCCGTGCCCCTGGCTTCCTCCGTGAATGTCTGTCGCCATGGCAAAGCGCGAGACCGGCAGCACCAGCCCGGTGGTGCGGCAGATAGACAAGCAGTTCCTGGTCTGCAGTATCTGCCTGGACCACTACCACAACCCCAAAGTGCTGCCCTGCCTGCACACCTTCTGTGAAAGGTAGGTTCTCTTTCTGTGGCAGCCTCAATCACCACCCCGCTCCCCATGTTTAATCATCAGCTCCCTCATATGAATATACAAATATCATATGATGAGAAACAAAGCATTCAGCTGATCTGGGCTCATTATTGTACATACCATTGGAGAGCAAGCAGAGTGCAATTTTGGTCCCTAAAACCAGCAAAAAAGGAGTCTTTGAAGAAGCGTTCTATATATTTCACCACATGAAAACTGCCATCTGTAAATTTCATACTCTAAATGAGATTTTCTGTGGTTACACACAAGGTAAATGAAAAACTCAGAAAGAGATATATGGCATGTTAGACATAAAACCGTGTGCTGTGTAGGGAGCAGGCAGCCAGTCACGGGAGAGAGAGGCCGTACATGTAGTTCACTGCACAGGGACAAAAACCAATGACAGCAATTCTCTCACCTACAAAGAGGATGCAGCATGCCGTTTGGCACATTCTATCGTGACGACGCGAGTTATCCAGACCACGATGACCACGTTGTGGATGGCACAATGCCGGAAGCCATTTCCAACGCTCCGATTCTCTCACATAACAGGAATGCAGATGTCACTATGTGCTCGATCCGGCTCCCCCACTTAATTGACGGCTGCCCTCAATGCCCACATCGTGCCATCTGAAACGCTTTGCCGACAAACATACAAATATCCCGCGTTAAGAGGGAATTCTTGTTCGAGCACAGAGAGAAATGTCAGAAGACATCGCCATCTTTGACTGTTGTTTTAATGTCCTTTATCATTTACTATACACACTATATGCTCAACACTGGCAACTGTCTGGAAAATGTTGAATGAAATGCTTTAAAGAATATTGAGAGAGGGAGGAAAGGACAGTGCAACACAGGATTGTGGAGTGTCATGTGATTGCTTCTTGATATTTTTCAGTCATAATTCATGTGATTTCAAAGGTAAGCATATTTAATGGAAATGGAAATTCCAACATCTCATTCCAACATCTCATCTGTGTTTTCACTCTCTCTTGCTCTTTGTTATTCTCTCTCTTTCTTTCTGTCACTCTCTCACTCTTGCTCTCCCTTTCTGTCTCTCTCTCACACACACTTACTCTCATCTTTCTCTTTCACTCTCTCTTTCTCTCTCTCACTCTCTTGCTTTGTCTCTTACCCTCTATATTGAGGTGTTTAAAAATTGTAAAGCTAAGGATGTGTTTGCAATTTGACCATGCAATTTGACCACTCTTTGACCACTGAGACAGCAAGTTGCTATCTTTTGGAGAAAATTTGATCTAAACTTGGCAATGGGGGGCGATTGGCGCCATTTTATTCGATTTGTGAAAAGCTTTTGGCACTGTCAATCACAACATCCTTATTTTCCTCAAATTCCATGAAGTGGATGAAGTCGTATTTAGCAGATTTGGATACGGTACAGTGTGTCTGGATCAATAACAATCTCTCATCATCTAGCAAATGTATTATGGAGAGGGGGTATGCCAAGAATCTGTTATGGGCCCACCACTGTTTAGCCTACATATAAATTATCTCCCACAAGTTTGCCATGGAGTTGCCATCCATTGTTTGCAGATGATACAGTTCTGTATGTACCTGCTAAAACTGCAGAACAATCAGCATCAAAATGAACTGTAACTATTTCTGAATTCTGAATATCTTGAATATATACATTTTTTTGTATAAATGTGGACAAAACTGTGGGAATATACTCTATAAAACAAAAACAAATTAACCTGGCATCTATATTAAGGGGGACATTAACATTGTTTGTGAATTCAAATATCTTGGCATTATCTTGGACCCAAATCTAACTTTTAAAAAGCAAAGAAAATGGCAACTTTTAAAAATATTTCCAAAAACCTACTCAATACCACCATTGCAAATTACTAACTAAATGTAACTTATTGAGTTTATATTATGCTTTTATTGTGATGTATGTACCATTTTTAAAATGATTCACATCACAAATCTTCAAGAACTGTCTGAGTTTGCACCATATCAAAACACACAACAAAATTTGGTCAGTCAGCATTTTCTATAAAAGCCTCTAAACATTGTAATTCACTATCAACTGATATTAAAAGATGCAGTAGTTTCAACTCAAAACTCAACTTTCACCTAAAAAGTCAGGAAATCAGATCTGTCATCATCAGTCATAACATATATTCTCACTGATTAGTAATACTTTTAGCATTATCAGTAATAATAAAAAGATAAAAATTGCTTTTTTACTGTATTTGAATACCGTAATAGTTTTGTATAATCTTTTATTGGTGATGATCTTGATTTTTTGCTTTGTAAATATTGGGAACATGTTGGGATGCTTGTTTTTTTAACATTGTACCAATGCTTTTGCTATGTCCCTATCAAATAAATAAATAAATAAAGAAAACTAAATCACTCTTTCTGTCACACACTCTTTCTCTCCCCCCCTCCCTCTCTCTCTCTCTCTCTGCAGGTGCCTACAGAACTACATTCCCCCCCAGTCTCTCACGCTGTCCTGCCCCGTGTGCCGACAGACATCCATCTTGCCCGAGAAGGGCGTGGCTGCCCTGCAGAATAACTTCTTCATCACCAATCTAATGGAGGTGCTCCAGCGGGACCCCGAGTGCTCACGCCCTGAGGCCTGCAGCGTGCTGGAGTCTGTCAGCGCCGCCGCCGCTGGGAAACCCCTCTGCTGCCCCAACCATGAGGGCAAGGTAAGCCCCCATCCTGCGTCATTCTGCCCCAACCACCAGGGCAAAGGCAACCCCCCAGTGTTGCACGGGGCAACGTTAGTACATTATCGCTCCAACCATCAAGGCAATGTAAGACCCTTAATACCCCAACCCTGCAGGAAAGGCAGACCATAGACATTTTAGGCCTGGATTCAATCAACATTTGTCCTTACCTTTGATTTGTCTTTAAGTTTCTAACTAATTACAAAACGAATTCTCCAAAATGTGTTTGTTCAGCAAATAATTATCACTTGCATTTACTTGTAAATCTAAAGTTAAGGACTGATGATGATTGTATCCAGGCCTTAGTCACTTAGTGAAAAACAGGGGAGTGCAAAGGCAAAACAGACATGAGCAAATGGTTAAATAAAAGTGGGGCAAAAGTGGAAAACTTTGGCACTTCTAACTTCTTGGTGATTTAACAATATTTCCCTTTTGCTGTTGGCTGACCTTTGGAGAGTGATTCATGTCTCACTCTGGCTTGTCCTTTGGCACCCCCTGCAGGTGATGGAGTTTTACTGCGAGTCATGCGAGACGGCGATGTGCTTGGAGTGTACGGAGGGGGAGCACCGGGAACACGTCACCGTCCCACTGCGGGACGTCCTGGAGCAGCACAAGGCTGCACTGAAGAACCAGCTGGATGCAATCCGTAACAGGTACAATTGTTTGGGTATCAGACACTCCTGACCTTTGGGACAGAGGAGGTGGGATGGTTATAGCATTAGACTCTATGTGTGTTGGCACCCTGGATGGGATTCTACGATTCTAATTTAGCAGCGATGTCAAAATGTGTGTGTGTGTGTGTGTGTGTGTGTGTGTGTGTGTGTGTGTGTGTGTGTGTGTGTGTGTGTGTGTACCACCAGCTAATGTGTTCACTTTGCTTTTCTTCATTACAATTCAAATGGGCATGGGCCAAATCAAAACTGTGTTAAATATGCGAGTTATCCAAAGTAAAATGTGATAAAACTGGTCACTGCCCAGCTTGGCTGATTACATACTGTATCAGTTTGCTGAATTCCTCATTATAATTGTAAATGTGAGTATGTAATTATATGTCATATATGGGATGCCAGTGCAATTTTTGATTGGTAATCAGGTCAGGGTTTTTATTGAACCATTCTCTTCAGCTGGCTGGTGCTGTTCTGATGGTGCACTTTTGCTGCCACCCTGCACACACACCCCCACCCCCTCCCTGCAGGCTTCCCCAGCTCACGGCAGCCATTGAGCTGGTGAATGAGATATCCAGGCAGCTGACGGAGCGCAAGAACGAGGCGGTGAATGAGATTAGCAATACCTTCGAGGAGCTGGAGCGAGCACTGCACCTGCGCAAGAGTGCGCTCATCACCGACCTGGAGAACATCTGTAGCACCAAGCAGAAGGTCAGCCCTGCCCCTCCCCTCCCAGCATCCTCCACTCCATATCTCTTTCCCACCATCCTCCACTCTCTGTCTCTCAGCATCCCCCACTTTGAAAACAAACAGAGCGGAGCGGTCACTGTATGTGACTACTGCAGCCTGTGTTGGATATGAGGGTGTGGCAGATTTAATCCCCAGGGGCTTACATTACATTACATTGCATTTAGCAGATGCTCTTATCCAGAGCGACTTACAGTTTACATTTCTTTACAAACAATCCATTTATACAGCTGGATATTAACTGAAGCAATTCAGGTTAAGTACCTTGCTCAAGGGTACAACGGCAGTGTCCCACCTGGGGATTGAACCTGCAACCTTAACGTTACAAGCCCAGCTCCCTAACCATTATACCACACTGCCTGCCTGCTTACCCGTGTGTTGGGTGAGTGTGAAGGTGTGACACACCGACTGGCCTCCAGGTCCTTGGTGTAACATGCTGACTGAACCCCCAGGTGCTGCAGGCCCAGCTGGCCTCTCTGCTGCAGGGGAAGGAGCACATCCAGAGCAGCTGCAGCTTCACGGAGCAGGCTCTGAGCCACGGCAGCGCCACCGAGGTCCTGCTGGTGCAGAAGCAGATGAGCGAGCGGGTCAGCGCCCTGGCCCGCCACGACTTCCCCGAGCAGCCGCACGAGAACGGCCACCTGGACTGCCTGGTGGAGACGGAGGGCCTCCGTCGCTCCATCCAGAACCTGGGCGTGCTGCTCACCACGGGGGCCGTGGGTCACACCAGCGTGGCCACCGGGGAAGGCCTCCGGCACGCGCTGGTGGGCCAGCACGCCTCCGTCACCGTCACCAGCAAGGACAAGAACGGCGAACTGGTGCGGACGGGCAACGCCGTGCTGCGAGCCGAGATCGTGGCCCCGGACGGCGGCCGGGCCGAGACGGAGGTGGCGGACAACAAGAACGGGACGTACGAGGTGGGGTACACCCTGCGCTCGGAGGGAGAGTTCTCCTTCTCGCTGCTGCTGTACGGGCAGCCCGTGCGCGGGAGCCCCTTCCGCCTGCGCGCCATCAAGCCCTCGGACGTGCCCCAGTCCCCCGACGACGTCAAGCGGCGCGTGAAGTCGCCCAGCGGGGGCGGGGGCCACGTGCGGCAGAAGGCCGTCCGGCGGCCATCCAGCATGTACAGCACCAGCAAGAAGAAGGAGAACCCCATCGAGGATGAGCTCATCCACAGAGTCGGTAAGACAAAGAAACTCTACGATGTTCAGTTTTGCTTTCAAACCCTGGTCCTGGAGAGCCACGCGGTCGGCTTGTTCTTGTTTTTACCTTAAGATGTGCAACTAATTTAGACAGAAGAAACCAGGTGAGGTGAGTTAACTGTGTAGTTAGCTGCTTTAATTGATCAATTAAGCACTGTATAACAATGAAAACCTACAGACCCTGCAGTAGTGATAAGGTATTGTGACACCAAAAAGGTGTGGAGCTACCATATGCTGCCAGGAACTCAGAGATTTGAATACAAGCATTGTGATTTGTTGTGATGAGCAAAACCCTTTGATTGGTTTAAACAAGGCAGTGGTTTACAGCCAATTGTAGCTCCACCAATTTTTGGAGTCATGATACCTCATTCTCCCATCACTACCCTGCAGCTCTCCAGGACCAGTTTCAAGTTTCAAGTTTCAAGTTTATTGTCATATGCTCGATAACAATGCAACATCATTACCAGCAATTAAATTCTTGGTCTCAGAGCCAACTCAACTTAACAATAAAATAAGGGCATAGCAGGTAATTAAATAACAGTATTTACATAGTAATTGTAGAAATAAAATATTATATATAATAAAATAATAAACAAAATAATAATAATAATGATGATATTATTTGTGGTATATGTATGCCATTGTGTTACTGTAGTAAGTGTGTATGGTGTGTGTGCAAGTGTTAGTGTCAGCAGTTCAGTAGCCTGATGGCTTGCGAGTAAAAACTGTCTCTGAACCTGGTGGTTTGGGTCCGGATGCTCCTGTACCGCCTACCAGATGGTAGGAGCGTGAAAAGTTTGTGGCTGGGATGGCTGGGGTCAGAAATGGTCAGCTGTGCCTTCCTCCTGCAGCGCTGACTGTAGAGGTCCTGGATGGCTGGCAGCTCAGTCCTGGTAATGCGTTGTGCTGATCTAACCACCCTCTAACCACCAGTTGGCAAGCTCTGTTCTACAGTGTATATCCATTATTAAGGTTATAGAAGGCGTCTATTATTGATTTGTAATCACTGTGATGCTCTGTTGTACTGTGTTTCCCAGGGTCTCGTGGGCGGGAGAAGGGAGAGTTCACTAACCTGCAGGGCATCTCTGCCTCCAGCAACGGCAGAGTGGTGGTGGCGGACAGCAACAACCAGTGCATCCAGGTGAGTGCGCAATGCTAGGTGTATGTTTTTTACCTGGAGCTCAAAGGGACCTCAGGGGTCACTATGTCACAGCAGAATCAAAACATTTTCTAAAATCTAAGGAACAGGTGTTAACCATAATTCTGAAATATTCTGGATTGTGATATAACTTTAACAACAAGTGTTTCATACTTTTCTGCTTAATTTTGTGATGCTTTTAAAACCGTAAAGAATGTTATTGAAGTTTCAGTTTCACTTTGAGATAAGTAAAAGATATATTTTAGGATATATTTGATTGTTACCCTCACCTTTTCCTTGAAGGTGTTCTCCAATGATGGACAGTTCAAGCTGAGGTTTGGGGTCAGAGGTCGTTCCCCCGGGCAGCTCCAGCGTCCCACGGGTGTCACCGTAGACATGAACGGTGACATCATTGTGGCTGACTATGACAACCGATGGGTCAGCATCTTCTCCTCTGATGGGAAATTCAAGGTGTGAGCTCGGATTTGTAGGGGAGCGGCAAACCTATCCAACGCGTCTGCGGAACCCCTCAGAGTGGTAGTCTTGAGTCTCACTGGCAAAACCTTCCTTTGCAGAACAAAATAGGAGCGGGACGTCTGATGGGGCCAAAGGCGTCGCTGTGGACCGCAACGGTCACATCATTGCTGTTGACAACAAGGCCTGCTGTGTCTTCATCTTCCAGTCCAATGGGAAGCTGGTGACAAAGTTCGGAGCCAGAGGGACCTCTGACAGGCAGTTTGCAGGTATAGGGGTGGTGGCTCTAGCCCCAGGGGGGTTTCCCGGAGGAACAGGAGACTTCAAATCACCGGCGGTGATCTTCTGCTTTGGATGGGGTGCTGCCTGCATGTGATTTATAACTGAAGATGGTTTGAAGTGCTTACACCCAGTGTTGGGCTATCACCAGCTTGCCAGCTTGTTTGACCAGCAATTATGAGCCTTAAGATTAAACTCTAACCATTAAGTTAAGTTAACTGTAAACAGTTCAAATAAAGGATTGGATGGAGACAGTGGAGGGTTATCTTCATTTCATGTGCAATCCAATAGATGATAAGACTTCTACTTCCTCCAGCAAAGCATTTTAAAGCAGCATTTAAATAATTCAATTGCATTTCATACATCTGGATGTTTCTCAGATGTATTATTATTAATAATAATAATAATAATAATAATAATAATAATAATACAAAAATGTATAAATCTAGGATTACCAGTGCATCCAAAGTGAGACATAGAATAAGATATAATATTGTTAAATGCATTCATTCCTGTCCTAAATGGTGTAGATCATAAATATAACCATACAAAGTGCCTCCTCGTGTGATAAAACAGGAGTGATGGGCCAGATTTACCAAGGCTTGAGTACCAGTGCATGGTTAAAAGCTGTTTTCTAACATCACTGGCTCGTCTGTTCTCGTTTATTTATTGATCCATATATCTGTTGACCACTTTATTTGAATTCTTTCAGTCTCATTTACATTTCAGTATTTATTTCATTTTCCCCATCTGTAAACATCTCTTATTTTCTCCTCCCTTCTGTCCTGGGGTTCAGATGAAGCCCCATCTTTGGGCCCTGGGGAAAGCAAAACTGTTGTTTGACGGTTTTGATTGGGCCCAAGCCCAAAGCTCGCTCTCGGTCTATCTTGTTCTTTCCCTTATCCTCTCTTACCCCCACCCAACCTTTCTCCATTCCTTGTTCTCTACTGCCTTGCCTGGCCCTTGTTTTGCCTGGCTGGCATCAAGCCTAATCTGTCGTCTGCCTTGCCAATGATGGTCCACTTTCAGTAGTCTCTGGGGTGGCTGGTGCCATGCATGAGAGGCACCAGTGATGGTGAATCGTTAAGGTGTACAAACTATGTGTGATTGGCTAAAAAGGCTGGCCAATGAGGATGCTCCGAATGCTTATCCTTTCCTTGCGATTTGTTGACGATGGAAGGATGCCCCTTGTCACTAAGACCCATTGCTTTGGGTGTTGGTCTTTCGTTTCTGACTTTGTATCTTTGTTTTTTATTCCCTTTAGAAAAAAGTGGTGCAAACTTTGCACTGGAGCAAAAGCTTAGTAAATCTGGCCCTGTGTTCAGTAAGTATTGTGTGCGTTCCTCTGGAAACAATTACGGATAAGCCTGCAAGTCATTCCATAGCTGTGCTATACCTATGTATGTCTAACTTTAAGTATAAAAACAATCCAGAAAGATGATAATTTTAATAATTCCAAATAATCATAATCATTGAACTGTTTTCCATTCAATATTTGAAGCAGATTATGCGGGCTGTGATTTTTGCAGTCAGTGTACAAAAATGAAAGAAATGAAGGAATGAATTCATATAAAACAAGCACATGTGTTCTTGCATGAATGCTGTTGAATCATAATTACTGAAACAACAAATCATTTGGGGGGAAAAAAGAAAAGAAGTCTTCATCTTGGATAGGAACCAAAATACGGCAAAGGAGGGAAGTCCTTTCAGGCACCACTTCCTCTCAGACCATGGTATGTCATATCTTCCTCTCTCTATGCCTCTCTCTACCCCCTCTGTGACTCCAGGCCCACACTTTGTCGCTGTGAATAACAAGAATGAAATCGTGGTGACCGACTTTCACAATCACTCCGTGAAGGTAAGACATGCCATTTTCTTCTGTTGCTCAAGCAGATAGACACTGTTTATAAAGATAAACATTTTTTATTTGTAAAAATAAGCTGGCTTTTCCAATGTTGGATAATGGTGGATATAGTCGGTGGCCATGTGGAAGCAATCTCAAGGTGTGGAATTATAGATCATATGTCTACTTCCTCCTCAGGTCTACAATGCTGATGGGGAGTTTCTATTCAAATTTGGTTCCCATGGAGAGGGGAACGGTCAGTTTAATGCCCCCACGGGTGTGGCAGTAGATGCCAATGGGAACATCATTGTTGCAGACTGGGGCAACAGCCGAATACAGGTGGGGTTCTCAACTGCGCTCAAATTTGCAGGCCTGTGAGGGGCATTTGCATCTCACCTTACATTTTGAAAAACACACTTATTTGAGCCACATCAGAAGCATTAGACACGTGTTTTCAATGTTTAGTTATCTTTGTGTTTTAGTCCAAAGAAACATGATCAGCTCACACCTTCTGTAGCAGAAGCTCCACTCAGTTCCGCTGCACACGTGCAAACACATTTACCGCTGTTTTCAATTCACCGGCGAGCTGTTGCCCTGAGACTGATCTGATAACGACTAACGGGGGTTGTGTCTTTACAGGTGTTCGACAGCTCGGGGTCCTTCCTGTCCTACATCAACACTTCTGCTGACCCGCTGTACGGTCCCCAGGGCCTGGCCCTGACGTCAGATGGCCATGTGGTGGTGGCGGACTCTGGGAACCACTGCTTCAAAGTCTACCGCTACCTGCAGTAGAACGGAGACTGGGCAGCGGGCAGGGATCCACAGCATCCTCGCAGCAGGAGCTGAGCGATAAAGACACAAGAAATGTACAGGGTGCAATGATCCTTTTTATTCCTCCTTTACTTTGTTTCTTTACTTTGCACAACAGCAATGCTGTTCCCCAGCTTCTCTCGCTAGAGAGGAAGTAAAAATACAAGCGACAAATTGACAAAACCGACACACGCTTAGTGCATTTCCTGTGGTGAGTGAGGAAGTCAAAGGGACTTTGAGGTCAAGGACTTGCCTTCCTGTCACATTGGGTAGGAAAAAAAAGGTGCCCATATCCAGAGGAACCGACGGATTCAAAATACTTTTAACCACACCTTGATGCGGCTGGTCAATAAGAAGGAGAAATAAATGCCCGTAGCAAATACAAACAAGCTAGAGCGAGGTCGAAGTGCATGAAGCCGTAGCTTACCAGAACAGCCACTGTGTGAAAGCATTTATTTCATGTTAGTTTTACCAGGTTTTTGAAAGCTCAAAGAGAAAGAATGATGACACCCAAAAGACAGAGCGAGAGAGAGAGAGCTTTTAGACAGACCCTGTCTTTTCCTTTTGCTTTACTCCTCAATAGCTAATGTAATCTAACCTTTGAAAAAGGCAGGCATCTCATATGACTGCAACACCATCCGTGCATTTAATTTAGATGTATATTGATATTTATATGCATATACACAGACACCTTCTGTAAATTTAACAGCAGACTAAAGCTCCACAATCAATTTTACAAATTTCACAAATTCCAGTATTCTTTGGCAGTTCAGCTATCCAACATTTTAGCACATGACAGGAGTCTACTGTGGGGCACATAAGGGTTTGTAGTACCGTATTTATTGCCGACATCAACAGCACAACTACGCACACTTGTTGTGTGCTCTTTTTAATCGAAAAAAAGGAAAAAAGAGGAATGAATTTACTTATTAATTTATTTTATTTTCTACATGATTTTATCTTTTACAAATTATTTTTCTAATTTGATGTGTTAAAAGATTTTGTTTCTCTGCCAAACCTCAAGTCCAAGCCATGACATAGTACTGCACATAAGTTTCTTAACATACTTGTAGAATTTTCACTTTTGTGTAGTCCGTTTCCATGACAAACTAGTGGTACCAATCAGAAAAACTGAACCCTCATCAAATGCATTTGCCAAAATTTCTAAAAATGGGTTGTTGTTGAACATAATATAAGGTAAAGAGTAATATATACGCCTATGTGTATATAGAAATATTATTGTCATATAAAGTATGCTACATGTATAGAATATCATTGTTATTACTGTGGCGGAAAAAAAAATCATTACCATCAGTTTGTCAGTATTTCTCTATTTTGCTTTCACATTTGTTTGAATTGTTATTTTGTATTCATGGCGTGCTAGCCGTGCTAGCCATGCTTATCATTAACCTTTGGCCTACAGTATGGATAGTGTTATGGGTTTTGACTGACACTTTTCCCATAGGATAAATCCTTTCATTTTGGTGGATTTTGAGTCTTGGAATATAATGTTTCAAAGTGTATTCACAAAGTTATTATGATAAAATCATCATTGTATCGTATCTCCTTTCTTTAAAAAAATTGGTTGTGGAAAGCAAAAACCTGATAACAAGGAGTTTTTATTATTATTATTATCATTATTATATTATTTTGTATGGGTAACTTTCTGCATGTCAATGATCATTCCAGTTAGAATGGTCTGAAATCCACGAGTAAGTCACAGCAGTGGTGCATCCCTTGTATCTTCCCATCCTGGGCCAGAGTGAATCCATATCATGTTTATTTGTTATTTCCACATACTTAATATACAGTCAATTTAAATGTCATCTGTTCCGCAATCATATTTGTTACACCTGAATTTGTACCATGAGTGTTAACTGTCACAAATCCTTCCAATGCATGAAATCGTGCTTGGACAAAAAAGAAAACTGTCATCAAGTGATCAAGAAATACTGTGTAATACATGATAAATCACCAGTGTATTTATGCTTTACTCATGGGATTCAACTGAAGCAGTATGTAGTACAAATTGTAAATATTAAACTGAAAATACGCCCTGTTGGTTTCAGCCATATTTGTTTCAGCCATATTTGTTTCACATTGAGTATAGTGAAAAGGGGTCAAAGGTTAAGATGTTGACAGAATAAAGTGTCCATCAGACTTCTGTATATGCCTGGATGTGGAAACAAATGATCTACATCTGTGATAGGCCGGAAAAAAAGGGCAGGGGAAGTGGCAAAAAATACATAGTGAAAATAAAAGGGTTAGAGAAATAGGAAGAGGAGATTAAAAAAATAGCATTAGGGCATGGCACTTCCTGTGTCAACGTGGGTCGTGCTAAACATCATCGCCCTTTGAATTCAAAAGATGAGAACATTTAAAAGCAATATCTGAAAAAGACATTTACCCAACAATGTATGATTTCCTTTTCCTGCACTGTTTATAATTTACTTACTTCCTGGTTTAGGCTAGTGCAATCCAAGAGGACATCCAGGTGTAAAATAATTAGAATTCTGGCACTGGAAGTAACAGATGTTTCCGATCAAAGGTTTTTTTGCATGACAAAAAAATGTCATAAAGGACAGGCTAATTAAATAAAGCATATCCTATAGGATATTTTTGGAAGGGCTATTCTAATGAGAATTTTTTAATATCAGTTTTGATGGACACATTGACATCTGAATAAATTCAATTGAATAACATTTTGAACAGGCAACCTCTTGGACGCCTACCCTCCCAACAGGTAGCGGAATCACTCTGGGTGGCAGACCCTTTGCTCTAAGTGAGCTAGACAGGCTCCTTCCCGTCAGCTCCATCTTTCAGGCCCAAGTCCTGCAGATATAAATCTTGGGAACAGAATTTCAACAGAGCATCCAGGACCAAAACAATTATTCTGGTGATGAGAAACGAAGGAGGCACAGCCCTGAAAAAGATTTACAGCTATCTACACAGCTTGGACATTTTCAAAGAGCTATGACAAAAAAAAAGGTAGACATTGTCCCATACTATGGATTACACTTGTTTTCTCAATGACAAGTCAAGGTCAATAATAGTGGTCAAATATCTGTACTCAAAGGCATGGGGTCCACAAATGGTCTGCTGACCCAGTCCTCAAGGATACAAAAGCCTGTATATAGTGAGTCGGATCCGCCTGGCTGAGTCACGATGTTTCTTCCCCCAATAAGGTCTTCAGCAGGGTCCTTGTGCCTGTTTCCATGGAGATTGTAGTCTGCTAGCAGGGTTAGGGTTCTGCTCTGCTTATAGAGTTCCCCCCTCTCTCCACTCACATTAGTCTCTTAAGTTATCTTTTTCTGAATATTGAAAAATCAGGGGAAGGTGTGGGTTATTAATAGTTGTAATTAGGTATTTAATATACACATTTGAACAGTGAAATAAATCAGCAATATTGAAAATAAATACTGAATGTCAAAGTACCTGTAATAAACAAATGCTTTGTATGTATGAGTGACTTGCTGATAGTTCTGCTTAGCGTTTGTCAGGATTAGCACCCCCTGCAGTTGAGTCTAAATACAGATTCTTTAAATGTTCAACAAAAGATGGTGGACATAATGACTAGATAGACTTTAGTTAGTTAGTTTGGAAATCAATAGAGAAGTGTTTCCACATGTTGTAGTAACATTTTAGTCCGTTGGGGAACTTACTGGATATGCATTGACTGAATAATCTTAATATACACTGAACAAATATATAAACGCAACACTTTTATTTTTGCTCCCATTTTTCATGAGTTGAAATAAAAGATCACAGTAAATTTCTTTTCTTATTTCCCTCAAATTTTGCACACAAATTTGTTTACATCCCTGTTAGTGAGCATTTCTCCTCTGCCAAGATAATCTAATTTACTGGAAAGGTGTGGCATATCAAGATGCTGATTAAACAGCATGATCATTACACAGGTGTTCCTTATGATGGGGACAATAAAAGGCCACTCTAAAATTAGCAAAATTTGTTTTTGTTGTACAAAACCATGCCACAGAAGCCTCAGGTTTTTAGGGCTCATGCTATTAGCATGCTGACTGCAGGAATGTCCACTAGAGCTGTTGCCAGAGTAATGAATGTTAATTTCTCCATCATAAGCCACCTCCGTCGTTTCAGATTTTGGCAGTTAATCCAACCGGGCCTCACAACCACAGACCACGTGTAACCACACCAGCTCAGGACTGCCACATCCTGCTTCTTCACCTGCGGGATGGTCTGAGACCAGCCACACGGACAGCTGATGAAATCGTTTGTTTGCACAAGCGAAGAATTTCTGCACAAACTGTCAGAAACCGTCTCAAGGAAGCTCATCTGCACGCTCGACGTCCTCACCAAGGTCTTGACCTGACTGCAGCTTGGCGTCATAACCGATGTGAGTGGGAAAGAATTCACCTTCGATGGTCCTCTTCATGGATGAATCCCGGTTTCAACTGTGCCGAGCAGATGGCAGACAGCATGTATGGTGTCGTGTGGGAGGGCAGTTTGCTGTTGGCAGTGACCCGTGGTGGTGGTGGTGGTGGGGTTTTATGGGCAGGCATATCCAATAAACAATGAACACAAGTGCATTTTATCAATGGCAATTTTAATGCAGACACCGTGACGAGATCCTGTGGACCATTGTCCTGCCATTCATCCGCTGCCATCACCTCATTTTTCAGCATGACAAGGCCCCATGCCACATATCTGTATCCCCAATCATGTGAAATTTAGATAAGTTCCATATATTAACTGAACTCAGTTTATTTTTGTTCAGTGTATATAAATATTGACATTAAATATTCAAGCAGTATTAGGTTAAGGTTAAGAAAAACAATTATCTTGAGAAGCTACTTAGCCAGTCTTTTTGGTGGTGAAAGCGTGACGAGTTATTCAGCCAGAAAGGTACTTTGACAAATGTCAAACATTTATTAAATATGCATGAGGAAGCATCAAGTGAAATACCACTAGTGTTGTATTTTTTTAAACTGTCAATTTGTCATGTTTGCATTTTCAGAATATTTTCTTGACCACCTATGCGTGACTAATTTTTTTTTTTCACTCAAGTTTTTATTGAGATTTTGCAGAAATATAAACAAAACACATCAACATCCATGTAAATAATAGTACAAATAATAATAGTAATAAAACCATAAAGTACACAAATATAAAATAAAAATTAACAAAAGTTGTCTGGAAATGACTCAATATTCACACCACTATATTTTGATTAGACTATCATTTAGTTGGTGTCATGTCTCATGTAAATGTTCCATCTTTCCCAGTTCTTTTTAAATGTATCCTCTTTGACTCTCAAAAGGAATGTCAACTTTTCCATAACAAAAATCTCTTGAACAATATCCAGCCACTGTTCTTGTTTTGGAGTGTTCACATTAAGCCAATTTCTGGTAACAGCTTTCTTACTTGCTGCAAGTAAAATTTTAGTCAAATAAAGATCTTCCCTCATCACGACATCATCAATATTCCCAAGGTACATTACCGGGCAGGTATTCGGGATTTCATATCCCAAAATATTTTTCACTACTGCATTAACATTCTCCCAATATAGCCTTATCTTTGCACAATTCCAGAAAATATGTGAGTGATCAGCCTCTATACTCCCACACAACCTCCAACAATGTTGTTGTACAGCAAGTTGCCTGCTTTTTATTTTGGGTGTTATGAAAAACGAGTCAAATTCTTCCAGCAGAATTCCCTCCATACTAGCGAGTTTGTAGATGTACATTGTGTCTCACACATTTGGTACCATTCTTCCTCCGTTATTTGAATCTTTAACTCTGCTTCCCATTTTGCTTTTATATAAAGTGTTGATTCCCCCCTGCTTCCCTCCAAAGCTTGGTAGAAAGCAGAGATGACCCGAGGCCCCTTCTGTTTGTATGCATCCACAATCACCCCAATCACACTATTTGAAGTTTCGTCTGGATCTGACCTTATCTCTTTTGTGAAGTAATCTCTTAACTGCAAGTATCTAAAAAAAATCTTTATCTTCAAGACCATACTTTGCCTTTAAATCTTGGAAGCTCATCAATGCACCATTTTCTGAGACCGTACACATTGCCGTCATGCCTTTTTGTGCCCACTCTTTGAATGTTGAATCATACATCCCTGGCTTGAACTTAGAATCATATGCAAACCACCTCAGTGTGCGAACCCCTCTCTCTAATTTGTATTTGTTTACTATAACGTTCCAAATTTCTAACGTAAATGCTACTATTGGATCCATAACATGTCTCAAAATCCCTATCAAATATTTGTCTCCCACCAGGATCTGAGTCTGGTGACCCTGTACCTCCCTTTCTATTTCTTTCCATCGAGCCTCATAATCAGGTCTACACCAACAGGCCAGGGGTCTGAGTTGAGCTGCATAAAAATATTCCCTCAGATTTGGTAAAGCCATACGCGTGACTAACTTTAAGAATATTTTACTTGACGGCGTAAAGTAGCTCCACACTTTATATGGTACCGTCTGTACTTTCAAGCACAATACCATGTCAACCATGGCAAAGTGCTTTTCCCCAAACAAAACCATACCACAAAGCCCAAACGAGTAGGATGGCAGTGTTGAGAAAGGAAACTCTATGCATAGATGCTCTTGCATTTAAATTCAAGGACTTGATCGGAATCAAAACCTCAATTCCCCAACAGGAACATGTGGAGCATACAGCGATTCATCTGAAAACCTAGAGCATTTAGAAATGTTGTCATTGAAAATATTTTAATTACAAATTTAAAAAAAAACCATACAAAATCCATTAGTGGCAATGTATTAGGTATATAATGTAATTAATTAGGGGCGACAGTGGCTCAGTGAATCCCAGGAAGGCCAAACTAAAACACAATGAACTGGAAACCGGACGGATGCTAGTTCACTTCCTGGGGCACTGCCAAAGTGCCCTTGAGCAAGGCACTGAACCCCTAACTGCTCCAAGGGCGCCGTACTATGGCTGACCCTGTGCCCGACTCTCTTACGAATGTGAAAAGACAAATTCCAATGACCTTGTGTGTAACTTGTGTAACATGGCAATAAATAATATTCTAATTCTAATGTTACAATGAGGGAAGTAACAACAGGCCACAAAAACGATCAAAAACATTTTATGTGTACAGCTACATTTTATTTTTGAGATAAATGGCAAGTACAGCATGAAAGTAACTTCATCTATTGCATTTTGATACAAGGCTAATGCACAAATAACATGTATACATAAAATGGGTTATATGCCCAAATGGACTTCAATTAATGATCTGAAATTAAAACAGAATTTAAAAAATTAAAGCACTAAAACAATTCAACATTCAATCATATATAAACTCTATAAATTCTCATGGCTATGTTCACTCAATGTTATCAGGAAGAAAATGCATGGAAAAAAACAAAACTTACTCTTCCCCTTACAGTCAAGACTATAGCAGGAAATTCTCTTTGTGAAGATTAGTGTGTGGAGAACAGATCCACCATGCCAACCTCCAGACTAAATTAAGCCTTGAGGAACCAGCACAGCTACCCAAGGCAAACCACCACGTGTAAACATAGTCCAAATATAACATAACAAAAATCCATTAAACAGCAGTGCCTGCACTTTGAATTGTAATCAAGTGATAACCTTGTGTGAATACTTACATTTCCATCCCACTCATTACCAAGTGAAGACAGAACTTAGGACAAGACAGATTAAAAACAATATAATCCATCTAAAACTGTAAAGTAAAACAATTAATGGCTGACCACAAAAGGTGACTAAGATACACCCAGAGGTAAAATGGCACAAAGTTTGTTACATTTAGCACTTGCTAAATTGTGTCAATTCATAACTTCTCAGTACAGCATTTGTCCAAAATCTGCTAAAAATGTCTGTCCAAAACTTGAATGGTACATCTAAACTGCATTTCTGCGTGGCTGCATCGGAAGCTTTAAAAAAGGGTATTCTACTTCCTATAAAATCCCAGCCAAAAACAAATGTTTCGCACAGCACAGCAACCCGCTTGAAACCAGACAGGCAAACCGCACATGCTCTCATGAGAACTGTCTGCTATGGAGTGGTCGACGGAAAGACAAAGGCCTTTCTCAGTGTGTGGCAGCGGGAGTCCCCTTTGTCCGTCGCCTCTCGGCGCTTCAGTAGTAATGACACACCTGCACGCGGCTCCCCGGGTCATTCTTCCCAGGGCTGAAGAAAGGGAAGACGGGCTCATCAAAATAGGCCTCGAAGGTGTAGATGTGGTTCATAGTGACGGCGTTGTAGAAGGAGACGCGGCCCATGTCGTAGTCCAGGTAGACGCCCACTCGGGGCGAGTTCCAGTAGTCTGCCAGTGAGAGGCGGGCGTCCTCCTCGTTGGCATACAGATGGTCCTGCAGGCACAGGCTCCAGTACCCGGCCGACGGCGTCAGGCTGACGTAGCCCTTGCGGTTGCTGTACTCGGTGGTGACGCCCAGGTACCACACCCCCTTGTCCCTGACGTCCACCTCCCAGTAGTGCTGGCCGCTGGAGAACTTCGCCGTGGCCAGCACGCCGAAGAAGCGATTGAACTTCTGCGGCAGGTCGGGCTCCTGCGAGCGCGTCTGGCCCTCCACCACCTTGGTGTCGAAGTCACTGATGAGGAGGCTGGGGTGGGCCGTGTCCGTGTCCAGGACCAGATTCGCAGGCACTGTGGCAGAGAGAGAGGAGGAAAAGGCATGATAAACAGACCCAGTCCTGTTCAGTCCAATTAATGAATCAATCGATTAATATTTATAGCACATTTAAAAACACAATTTTTCGTCTCACAACACCTCACAATTGACCGGGTGACTACAGTGCTTCTCAGGCCATAGTTTAAAAACGCCACGACTCAGTGAGAGGGTGAGTACTGGGCGACAAAGCGCCAACTCAGGGGAGGGCCGTGTCGAGAGCTCTCACCCGTGTGCAGCACGTGCATCATCTTCTTCCACATCGTGAGCTGAAAGGGACCATTGAATTCCTCCCAATTTGGGATACAGTTGGTGGGCTGTAAGGAGGAGTAAATCTGGTACGGGCTGTGGAGAAAAGGACAGGCGGTCTGAGAAAACAGAAAACAATCTACAGTCTGAATGCCTCAGTCAGTAAAACCACGTGGAAATAGTTACCTTGCAACTGTCTGACTAATGGCCTGTAAGGGAAGGGAATGAAAAATTAGATGGCTGTAGAAACAACTGAAAAAATGACAACCAAACAAAGTTAAACATTTATCTCTAACCAAAGAGGTTATGCATCACATTTAGGTATAACACCCTGTCACAGAATACCATTTCAGATGTGGAAAAAAATGCTAGAGAACATGATATAGATGTGCAGTAATCACTTTAAATACAGCAGCTTCAGTTACATCACAGAGCTCTCAAGCTGCATAGAATAATCCCCACCTACACAATGATGACATATCTGCAATAGGTAATCCAAGATGCTTTAAACAAAATCCAGAAAGCTGGCAGATGACATTAGAAATAGCCAAATATAAAGTTACTGTAGGTAAATGATGGGCCGGCTGGCCTGTTCATTATGTATTCTTATGTCCTTAATAGCATCAGGAGTATTTTAACTGGTGGTTATGTGAAACTTCAACCATGAGCTATTCAATTCAATCATATGTTTTAGTAGATGAATACAATCATGCATTAAAACATTAAACAATCTTCAGATATGTAGCTCCAACTCACACACAGTGACAGCGAATGTTCTCAGAGATGTTTGGGTTATGCAGAACCTTCGAAGGCTCCCACGTACGCCGTGTCTTCCTGGGATGTCTCGGATTTATCCTAGTCCAGGCGTCCCAGTTGTTTTGTTTTGTTAGGGTCAACGTAACTAGCAACATCTTTTCATTGGCGGCAACATTCATCTCTGCAGCTTCTGTCATGCAATGTGTTATACGATCACAGTTTTGCTGGGTATAAAGATCTGGTTTGTCTTATGCTCAATGATGAGTGACTTTGCCACGGCAAAGCCCTCTCTCCTTGAGGCCGCAATAAACTTCTAGAAAACTTTTGACTCTGTCCGTGTGTCCCTCTACACTTAGGTTTTGTTCGGGTTGGGGACGGATCAATATTGGACCGTCTTAACAGTCCAAAGTTAAAAACATTTCATAAACACAAAAATGCTATGGCATTCTTAACCACAGATTTATACAAAACCGATAATTCCATGAAACTTGGCCTTCAATTAAAAAGACTAGCCAATATAATCAAGGCCAATAATTGGCTAGCCTTGACATAAGTGCTGCTTTTGACACTATTGGCCACCAGATTCTCCTTCACAGGCTAGAAAACCTGGTTGGTTTGCGTGGACAGGCACTCTCATGGTGTGCAGATGATACACAGCTGTACATATCAATGAAACCAGGTGAAATACTTCAACTCACTCAATTAGAGGCTTGTATCTCTGATATAAAGAATTGGATGACAGTAAATGTCCTGCTTTTGAATTCAGATAAAACAGAGATGATGGTTTTGGGCCCCAAAAAATGAAGGAACAAGTTGGATCTGCAGTTAAATGCAGGTGATTGCATAGTTGCATCAAGTCTAATGGTCAAGAACCTTGGTTTTATTATTGATCAGGATCTTACATTTGACACTCATTAAAAACACTTCCAGAGTAGCCTTCTTTCACCTAAGAAACATAGCAAAAAATTTGGCACATTCTGTCATTAGAGGATGCAAAAACCTTGATGCATGCTTTTGTTGCATCGAGGCTAGACTATTGTAATGCCTTATTATCTGGCTCCTCTAGTAGCTCTCTTAATAGTCTTCAACTAGTACAAAATACAGCAGCACGTATTTTGACTAGATCCAAGAAGTATGAGCACATTACTCCTGTGTTGGCATCACTACATTGGCTTCCTGTTCAATATCAGGCTGATTATAAAGTACTGTTGCAAACTTTTAAAGCAGTGAATGGACTTGCACCTATATATCTGACCGAAATGATTGCCCCTTATAAGCCGACAAGACTGCTTCGTTCACAAGAAGCCGGCCATCTATTACTCCCTAGAATTTTGAAAAGCACAGCTGGTGGTAGAGCCTTCTCTTTTAGAGCTCCTCTGTTGTGGAGTGGTTTACCAAAGCATGTTAGGGATTCAGACAGTTTCAATTTTTAAGTCTAGATTAAAAACATCTTTTCAGCCTCGCCTACTGCCAAACATAGTCTAGGTGGAGAGATGGAGAAGGCCATGCCCTAGTGTCTTATGGAGTGAGAAACTTTCCATACTTTATCCTTGATCGGGTGTGGATGGTTTGGAACTCTCTCATGGCTGCGTGCATTCTCTGTCCCTCTCCTAAAAGGCATGCTGCCATAGCTTACACCTGTCGGGGCTATCTGTATATTTCCTATGCTTGTGCTCCCCTGCTCTTACATAATGCTACTGGCTATAACACTGCTTTTTTTTCTGACTGCATGTTCCCTTCTCTGCCTCGGCCTCTGACTCAGGGGCACCTGCCCCCCAGCCCTAGATCCTGCGAGAAGTGTGAGCTGCCCCCATCAACCCTCACCCCCACGCCTACCCCAGTTCCTTCACGTGGTTTAGCCACCCCCACTCAGGAGGCGCAAAGTCATTCAGCCCTGAGTCACCTTGGACTGACCATGATACAGTCTTTTTTGGACACACCCTGTGCCGGCCAGAAGAGGATGGGCTCCCCCCCTTTTAGTCTGGTTCCTCCCAAGGTTTCTCCCTATCAAGGGAGTTTTTCCTTGCCTTCCTTCCTTTAGGCTTGCTTTTGGGGGGTCTAGGACTGGGTTCCCCCTCTGTTAAGCATTTTGTGACAATTCAATTGTGAAAAGCGCTACACAAATACATTTGATTTGAAAAACCTTGTGAGAAATTCTTAAAGACAAACCTCAAAGTTGGACTTTCCACTCAGATGGTTCTGGATGTTGGCGATGGCTTTGTCCACTGCATTCATCTCTTTCTCCACGTCCTTCAGGTTCTCATCAATCATAGTGACGGTCGCCACCTCCTCCGCCTCTATGCTAGCCAGGAGGTCGTCCTTCTCGTCCAGCAGGAACTGAACCAGAGTTCCGATGTCGTTCTCAATCTTCCCCTTCAACTGTTGCTTCTTAAACTGGTTTCACCACAAACAAATGCACCCGCATCATCAATTTAGAAACATCCGCTTAAGACGGATGTACAGACATTCGATCAAAAGCGCCGAATGATTGTGCATCGTGCGACGAATGAAATTTAATGCAGAGGCTGAACTGTGAAACGGCTTGCGACTCACCTTAACATTAGCCCTGGCTGCCTCGTCAGTGGCCTTCACCCTCTCACACAATGACTTTTGCCACGTGAGCTTGATCAGTCTCAACCTTAGCTCTCCCTGAGAGACAAACACATTTTAAAAATCATATGAAAATATGCATTATGGCATATACAATCTCTTCTAGCTTTGATACAAGTGTGTGCAAAAAAATTTCTCCATAGAAAACGCAACCCATATTCAATTTAAAAAGTGTAGTCTCGACCCCAGACGCTTGATCTCGCGAGCATCTGGAAAGTTATGGTTTCCTGCAATCTGATCTTGGTCTCTGGCCAAAACCAATATGGTAGCAAATCAATTTTAGGATAACTTGACCTCCCTGATCACTTATCCATTTCCATTTACTGATCATGATGTCAAGACGTTCAAAATACATTTTGTCACCCATACACATAAGCCACACACATTACCATGAAGATTATTTCTACAAGTCTATTACTTCTGAAACCTACACATTCAACAATATATATGCACGTGTTCAAACTGCTAATGAGGACTCTAGGGCCTAGGCTACATCAAAAATGGTAAACGCTTTTGTTGCAGACATTTCATCTGCCTTCACTTATTCAACTGAAATTTGCCACACTTCTCAAGAACCTTTAGTATGGTCATATTATGGTAATTACTGGCCCATATGAGGCAATTACTTACAGGCCATTTCCTAACTATTTAACTGTTTACTACTATAGCCTTCAATTTCCATGTACAAATTCCAGGTTCAGCATTTATGTTGTTCCTTGAGCAACACTTGCTGAGTAAATATCCAGCAATATAAAAAGACAACAAATAAAAAAGCCCAAGTTATAAAATTCACCCCAAATAAGGGAGTTGATTACATTGATTAAAATGCATTAGTGGGAAATCTAAATCATGAAGGTGCACATACTACACATACTAGCCTAATTTATTGAATAGATCTTGGTAGAACCTTGAGTTAGTGTTTGTTTAACAAAGGCTCAATTTGCACAGAATACAAGTTAGGGTGGAAGCAGTTACGGTGGAATATGTCTCCAAAATAAAAAAATGTCAATGATGAATGGCAGCGTTCATCTTGTAGTGAAGGGGGCTTTAGAGCCATGTAAAGCACAATTTAGAAAACCAAAGTGTGGTTGCAAAGAGAAAGAAAATAAGGAGATCAAAACTCACCTTCATGTCCTCAATCGCCTCTGGTATCGGTGCTACATCGTGGTGCCTTTAAACAAAGAGCATTTTAACATTAGCTTTCATACCAACAGTCGTAACAATATCAATTTAGCCAGCAAGAGAAGCCAATTGCAAATTGAAAGTATCAAGAGATTTGTTTTTCAGAGAAAGTAAATGCATGCGTACATATTTGATTCTAAATGTCCTATACCGGTATTTAGGCATTCACTAATTGGCGTACCCATACGATCTACTATAGCTAGACCTGATCAGCCGTGTAAAGTGTGCACATCAGCCACTGCTTGGTCATAGCCATTGCAACTGCAGACACGTCTCGAGCCTGAGGCAGGCGATTGCTAACAGACGCAAACTAGCCTTGCTCATCTGTAAAGGAGTAAAGATGCAATCTGGGCATCGACGCTAATGACCTGAGCCACTTTCATCTTCTTGCCACCTCGAAAACGCCTCTCCAATGTTTACACGACTTCTAGATCTGTCTAAGTAACTTTTGTATTCAACGTTTCATTTTTCTTTTAGGTTCCATAACTAGCTAGCGTTATTTTCTTTTCTATCTGATGTAAAGGAACAACGACCACCGAGGCTGGTACAGGGAATGGTTGGGTTGCAGTTTGTATGCGGTCGAAATAATTAGGTCTACATACCAACCAACGTCCCTGGTCCTGTCCGATAACACTAGAAGCTAGTTAGCACCAACCTTCATAGCTAGCTGTGAGAAAACTTCCAATATAATCTGGTAGGCCTACACAAGTCGAATTTGTTTCCAACGAAATGCCCTAGCATGAGCTACCGCCGTTATGATAGGGCATTTTAGGTTAAAAACATGTAACTGGTATCAGTCAGCTATGGGACCACATCCACTCGTTAGCTAGCTTGTTAGCAGAAGCGGTCTTACTACCTTACTGCTGATAACTGTGCCAACGTTGCACAAAGTTGATCCTCAAGATCATGAAAATAAGTGACCATGCTGGTGGTCAACTACGATAGTTAGCGAACTATACGAAGCATAAAAGGGAGGACAATGCGTTCGATTAACGTTAAAACATACCTGTGTGCTCTCGATTCTCGACAAACGACACAGATCGGTTTGCTGTCTGTGTGGCAGTAGAGTTTTAGTTCTTCGCCGTGTCGGGCACATTTGCCTTCCAGTTTGGTCGGCTTGGTAGGCACGGGCGGTTTAGCTGACTTCAAAAATTCCAGTCCATCCAATCTGTCCACCAAGTTCTTCACCAGGTAATTCGTTGTGAAGCTTATTTTGCCAAATACCTGAGAGGGTTATAAAAACAATCCATAATAGATCCAAACACTTCGCAGAACTTGTTAAAAAATTGATAACTAGCGAGGTAACACTGAGTCATTAACTTACAATCATTGTCGGAAGAATAAGCTCACGAAGTTCAACACAACACAAATTCGCTACCTGTCCTCTGTGGACGCTTTGATAGCAAGCTGGATAACCGTATCAAATGAAGTATCTAGTAACGGATAACTTTTGATTGCTAGAGCTTGTGTGACCATGGTACTGTGTTGAGAGTTAACTATCAAAGAGACATACATTTGGTTGCACATCCAAACAGATTTCTAACGTTAGCCATCCGCAAACCTGTCTGCATTCCGGGCACCGATACCCGCCGTCATCATCTCCATTTTCTTCCCAGTTCATTAAAATGCAATCTCGGCAGAAGTTGTGACCGCATTTCAAAATAACAGGATCGTCGAAAAAATCCAAGCAAATTGGGCAAATCAGCTCCTTCTGTAGTTCTCCGACGCCCGCAGCTCCTGCCATCGCCATATTAACGGACACTCGTTGAAAGGAGAAGAAGGCGGATGAACAAAATAGGGGATTCTGGGAATGATGACGAGTGCGTTTGCGCAGTGATAGAGGTCTTTGTTATCCACGTGCAGTTGCTGCGCAGACTCACTTATCGTTATATAGCATTGATGAAATGCAATCGATAACATTCAATTCAAAATCAGACTCTGAAATAAAATGAAATATTTCTCTAGTCATTAAAAATATCCTCCTTCCGTATCGCGGACGGCCAATAGAGCACCGTGTAGTTACCATGCTAGGCAGCACAGACCCTTTCAGAAATCAGGCAGTGAGGTGGTGCTTCAAATTATTTAGGCTGCTTTGTGTGGACTGGAAACTGAGCCCCACTACATGCAATGCCTTTGTAAATACTGATGAAGTCACCACCAAGCACAAATCAATCAGCAGGGCTTTTTCCTTGTATCCTGCGTCATGTCTTAATTTGCATACACATTTTGTCCAAACTTTTATACAGTTCCCTGTGTCAACCATTAGCCTATACACCATGGTCTACAGTTGGTCAACCTACAGCCAAATTACCCATACACCGTTTTATAGTGACCAAGAAGTCCTATTAATATTGAGCCATGTCTGGATGTGTACTTGTCTGTGGCCAATATATATATATATAATATGTGATGATAATATATACAGTATATATATATATATATTATAATCACATATTATACTATACACTATATTATAGTGATTCGGCTAGGCCCGAGGCGAGTGACTGCTGGCAACCCCCTAGCTGTGCCAATATTTATGATATACATGTTCCAGTGCCATATCACTTTTATAAAATGGTATCTACATACTGTGTATGTTGTAAGAATTCACCAAAGAATGACAGCACAATTTCAATTAATGTTTTTTAATGCACTATATAATGTATCCTTCCGCCAAATTAGTTTGGTTACTAAGCAACAATATAATTCGTTTGTTTAGGCTGTGTTCGAAACCGTTCCCTATTCCCTAAATAGTGCACTAGTGTGTTCGCCATTTTGTAGTGTTATTTTGTTTTGAATTCTCAACGGTTAATTTCGTGCACTATAAAATACCCACAATTCACAGCGATTTCTAGTGAACAGCGAATGTACCCTACAATTTCTCCCGTATACCACAATGCAATGCGGTCGTGTCTTAGTTAGCTCACGACTTCCATAACGGTAGCTATTGGTGGCTAAAGCAGTGGCTAGCAGACAGCACCACAGTTGACAAAACCACACTTGCACATCATTAGAATTTCAACAATTTATTTGGGATTTAACATTCAAACCCGATACCACCTGAGTACATTTCAACCTGCTGTCATGAGTGCTCGGTTTGTTTACGTGATACTGGGCGCATCCGCTTGCGTCACCTGAATATCCGGCACATTTCTTTTAGACGTAAATGACGTTCAGTGTAGTGTCCGAAAACAGTTTAATCATTCACTACATGCAACACAGCCCTAGTTTAACTGGCTAGTTAAAGCTAACTAGCTACAGGGGTGTCAAATTCATTCCATCGAGGGCCGAGTGTATGCAGGTTTTTGTTGCAACCAATGCACTACACCAGGTGATTTAAATGAGCTCCCCTCCTTGGTTGAAGAAGTGAGCTAATTAGTGAAATCACCTGGTGATCGGACAGTTTATGAATGGTGGAGCGAACACGCAATGATGATATTCAATTGATGTACGAAGATTCTAGTTTACCCGCAGTATATCGTCATGGAACACGGCTGGAAAGCAAACTGACAAAAGGAACAATGAACCGGAACTATCCGTTTTATAACACTGGTTAAACTATGGTAGAACCAACCAGATTGCAGGAAACTGATCTCACAAACTGTAAATTCCTTCTCCAGATATGCATATGAAGCTGGTTCTGTTTGATGACACCCTGGAGCACTTGACCCGCGTGCACATCCGCATGAACTGCGGCCACGCCCTGCTGGTGGGTCATCTCAGCATCGGTGCTAATCAGCTGAGCCACTTTCTGCTCTTGCCATGTTGAAAATGCCTCTCCAATGTCTACCGTTTGTACTATTCAACATTTCGTTTTCGTTTTTCTTTTAGGTTCCATAGCTATCTAGTGTTATTCTTTTCTTTTTATTCTCCTAACAAACTGCGGTGGAAAGGAACGATTGCGGGAGGTCAGTGTGGCTAATGATTGGATTGCAGTTTGTATGCATTCCAGCGCTTTCTTTAGGAAGTCAGCCCTCCACTGAGCTATGTCAAATTGCTTAGTATACCTTTAATTGGAAGATCCTCATTGAACATTCTAGGCATTTTTCAATTCATTTCCTGAATTGACTAAATTGAAATGGAATTGACCTCAACCCTGGTATACAGTAAGACATGACAAGTAGTCCAGGCATTATACGACATGACCTCGAAAAAATTGCAACAGAAAGGCTTTCAACTGTTTTAGTCTCATAAATATGTTATTTATAACATATCAAAAGTCTTAAGAAATCCAAGTGGTGGAAAGTATTGAGAAATACTGAAATAGGTGATGCCACAATTTTCCATTGCCGCCCATGTTAAAAAAAGGACTTATGGATGTCTTCTTGTCTGACGTCCACACAAAGGGTTCAGAAACTGTTCACAAACAACCAGAAACTGTGTTTTACATGAGACATGGAGTTGGATGCAGTGCATGTGCAAAAGGAAATTCTTAACCCTTTGATGCATAAGTGCCATCTTACTGTAGGCCTACATGCATTTTATGTTTTTTAATGCACTCTATTCCTGTTTTTCTGTTAATTTTATGTCTATTTGTATATGAAGCACTGTGCTTGTAATTTCTTTGATGTAAAGCACTTTGAGCTACATTTCTGTATGAAAGGTGCTATACAAATAAAGTTTATTATTATAAGTGGGTCAAAAACGTTTTCTTGCAATAATGAAACATTTTTATCGTTTAATATTCCAGGTATTCCTCAAAAAAATAGTTTTTGATATCAGACCATAAAAAATACGTACTACCCTAAGCTTCCTGATTCTTAACTGTAGCTGCAGGTATAAATTTACTGTGGACCACATCCAATATCAGTACTAGTGTCAGGAAGATTATTTTACACAGCAAGATCTGATACATGTAAGTATTATCTTATTTTTACCTCAGAAAATATATTTTTTACCTCAGAATAAAACAACATATTTGCACATGCATGACTATTGTGTGAACAAGTATGTGTTATTATCATGTACCATCAAATTACCCTAACTAAGATAGCTAATGTATTACTGAATGTGTTGTGGTTGTGTTTTGACATAAAGAGTAACTTGATGTAGGCTACACAACATGGTGAAAGACTCTTACTATGATATTTCTAGCTTGCTTGTAATGGCATCTAACCTGTTAGGTCTAGTGTCCTAATAATTTTCAACATGTTAAAAACAAAACAAATTGAGATCTGCGAAATTCATGTCAACAGGATTCATTACAAACAATTTCAAGTTGAAGATAACAAAAATGAGTAGTTAATTAGTGGTTATTTGTCATTTATTTTACTGTAAAATAAATAAATAATATTCATCTTCTGTTCATGATTTTAGCACCATGCAAAAATGAGTGACCCTTCGAGATGTGCCATTTGTAAAGAGCACATCACAGATGGAGGAGAACAGCCATCATCCACCCTTACTGAAAAGGGAGTGACGCCATCAACCGAGCAAGTACATCTCGAAGGATGACATCCATACATCACCTGGGGAACTTGTTCATCAAGTCTGCCGCAAGACATATACCAACCCACAACAAATAGCGAAAGCGCTGAAGGAGAATCAACAAGAAAAAGAATGTGATACAGAAGTTGACAGCCGTGTTTTACGCTCAGCTGAGAATGAGTTCCATTATGACAGAGACTGTCTGTTCTGTGGGAGGTCAGCGCATATTGGGACCAAGAGGAAGAGTTCTGATGTTCCTGTATTCCCAGTGAGGACAGTTGAGTTCAAGGACACAGTCTTGAAATGTTGTGATGAAAGAGGAGATGCCTGGGCAGCCACAGTGAAAGCTTCGCGTGCTGCATGTGCATGACCTGCATGCTGCAGATGCAGTCTATCACCAAGTATGCAGTGTCAATTTCCGTACCAAGAAGCGAATGCCAGCAGATCATCAGACCAGTGGAAGTAGGGCCAAAAAAACAAAACTAGGTCGACCACAAGACAAAGAAAGAGTAAATGCATTTCTAGAAGTTGTGAACTTCCTCGAAGAAAATGACAATGAACAGATCACAATCAATGATCTTGTTAGCCGAATGGAAGACAATCTCCAAGGCTCAGAAATTCAAGCATATGTCTACCAACACATGAGGTCAAAACTGAAGGAACATTTTGGTGACAGATTAATCGAAACGAACATTAATGGGAAGCCAAATGTGGTTACCTTCAGGAGCACAGCCAAAGCAATCCTTCAGGACTTTTATGCTCACAGGGAAACTGATCCCGAAACAGAAAGAAGAGGATAATTGAAACTGCTGCCAAACTTATCAAAGATGACATCAAATCAGTAGAGACATCCCATGAAGTATATCCTGACTGTGACTCACTAAAGTCTGAAGAGGATGCCAACAACTTTCTTCCAGAAAGCCTCAGGGTTCTACTGAAAGGGTTGCTTGTGGGCAAAAACATCGGCATGAAAACTGCCTCCATCGGACAGGCAATCATGCAGGCAACCAGACCAAAAGTTATTCTGGTGCCACTGCAGATTGGGCTTGGGGTCCAGCTCCACCACCACTTTGCATCACGCTTCCTAATCGATACTCTTCACCAGCTTGGATTCTGCTGCTCGTGCGAGGAGGTGCACAGATTTGTGAATAACGCTGTGATGTCGCATGGAACTGACATTCCTGGCTTCTCTGGTGGGTTTGTCCAATATGCCGCAGACAATGTGGACCACAACATTCGAACCTTGGATGGCAACAACACCTTCCATGGCATGGGGATGATTGCTGCCATAACACCAGCTACCAAGAGCAGCAATCCTATCCTCAGAGCAAAGGTCACCCGAAGTGACATGTCCATGGTGGGGAGAGTTCCAATCCTGTTCCACAGGGAAGAAAGTTGTGGAACAACTGCAGTGACATACCAGAAGCTTGTCACTATGACAGCACAGAACCCAACAGCAGACTTGGACCTCATATGGAAGACAGCCATCCTGTTTGCCTCACCAAGGCCAGCATGGTCTGGGATGATGCAGTTTGTACAGCATGGCACTCACCCAGGGAAATCATCCTTTGTCTTTCTTCCAATGATTGACATGAGCCCCAGTGACGCCACATGCATCTACTCCACACTGAAGTTTCTATGTGAGCATGCCCACCGCCACAATGCCATCCCCATCATCACTTTTGATCAACCACTCTGGTGGAAGGCCCTGCTGATCATCGAAGCTGAGCCGGAGGGAAGCGACTTGAGCAACATAGTCCTGCGGCTAGGGGCTTCCACACCGAGATGAGTTTTCTGGGGTCCATTGGGCATCTCATGGCTGGTACTGGGTTGCAGGAAGTGATGGAGCTTGTCTATGCAGTCAATGCCGTGGTGCACATGATGACAGGGAAGGCGATTGCACGTGCTGTGCGTGCACACCTCCTTATCGATGGCGTCCTCAATGGCCTGATTCTGTCTGATGCACTTGGTTTGGTCCTCCCTCTGCAGCCTGGAGAGACAGAAGATGTGGCTCCCCCTCTGCAGCCTGGAGAGGCAGAAGATGTGGCTCCCCCTCTGCAGCCTGGAGAGACAGAAGAGTGTGATGCACAGATGTCATCAGAGGAAAATACCCCAGCTGGAGCTGGAACGGGAAACTCTGATCTGGATGAAGTTGCTGTCCTCTATGCACAGTTGATGGAGGGATCAGTGTCTGCAGAGAAGGCTTGCAATGCTGATGTGATGCTCAGAATAAAGGAACTACTCAAACGCAAAACGGAATCCTTGAAATCCTCTAGCAGGACTGCTGCCCTCTGGTTGCAGTACATGGATATGGTAGACATACTTCGTAAGTTTCTGAGAGCTGAACGTATCAGGAATTGGGCACTGCACCTTGAGGCAATATCAGAAATGCTTCCTTTCATGGCAGCATCTGGGCACAATCTCTACACAAAATCAGCTTGGATCTATGTGCAGCGAATGTGCAAGCTCCAGGTAGATCATCCAGATGTCTACAAGAGATTTGGAGAGGGATTCCATGTGGTCAGACGAAGTGATCGCGTATGGGCTGGCCTCTCAGTAGATCTCATCATCGAGCCGGTGCTTATGAGGAGTATGAAAACCAGTGGTGGCCTCACGAGAGGGCGAGGGATGACAGAGCTGCAACGTTTGAAATGGCTGCTCTCCATGCCAGCTTGTGCTGAAGTCAATAATGCCATGCAAGAGCTGACAGGGTGAACCACAACACTGGTGACCAGAACAAGGACATGACAGATGCAAGACAAGCACGTGACATGAAGGACACACTCACAGTTCTGAACTATCTCCAAGAAAGACATCCCTTCTGCTCGGATCCAAGCTTGCGCAGTATCTCGACTGGGGTCCATGCGCACCCTTCTGTGAATGTTGATAAGGCAAAGGCGGTTGGAAACACCATCTTGGTCAGCATGGATGGACAGACTACTGCTGAGTACACATTCAAGAAGAGGGACCAGGCAATCACCATGAGTACGAAATCCTCTGTGAAGATTGATGGCGAAGCAGTGCAGATGGATCTTCAACTACTTTTCCAGCGACTCACAATTGCTGCAAAGCTTCACAAGACCTGGCATCAGTGTTCAAGTATGAGCTGTGTAGTCATCCTTCAGCACTGTTTGACATCTCCTTGCTGCTTCGACAGCCACAGAAGCCAGTGCTAGCAGATGCCATCTGGGCGCTCCATACTGACCTTCTAGGAGTCACAGGCCATGTTCAGTATGTTCTGGATGGTGGAGCACTTGTTCAGCGCATCCCATGGACACGTGGATCCACATACAAGGACATCTGCAAGCTGTACAGCGAGTATGTCACAAGGAAGTATGGAGAGGCAGTTGTTGTGTTCGACGGTTATCAGGGTACATCCACCAAAGACATGACACACCGCAGGCGAGCAGGTGGGAGGGTTGGAGCAACGGTAACCATGGACGAGTACATGCCTGTTACAATGAATAAAGACGAGTTCCTTGCAAATAACACAAACAAGCAGCAGTTCATCAACATGCTCAGTGGTCACCTACAGAAGAAGAACTGTCAAACGTACCATGCCCCAGGTGATGCTGATCTCCTAATAGTGCAAAAAGCAGTGGAGTCTGCCACCACAACAAACACTGTGCTCATTGGTGATGATACAGATCTGCTCATACTCCTCATTTACCACGCCAACCTCAAGTCACACAACCTCTTCTTCACACCTGAGCCGAAGAAGAGCACAAAGAAAACCACGTGTCTGGAACATCAAGGCTGTCAAGCAGCAGCTGGGTCCCAGTGTGTGCACTCACATCCTCTTCATCCATGCAATAGCCGGGTGTGACACTACCTCCCGCCTTTATGGCATTGGGAAAGGAGCTCCCCTCAAGAAATTCACAACCAGCAGTGAATTCCGTGAGCAAGCTACAGTGTTTGACACACAGTCAGCTTCCACAGCAGAGGTTGTGTCAGCAGGAGAGAATGCTTTGCTGTGCCTGTACAATGGGAAGCCTGGGGAGGGACTCGACTCACTACGACACAAGCGCTTTTGTGAGAAGGTGGCTACTAGCACTTCTCATGTACAGCCACAGAGTCTGCCACCTACGTCAGCAGCAGCCAAGTACCACAGTCTTCGTGTGTACTACCAGGTGCAACAGTGGAAGGGAATCGTAGATGAACTCCTGCCACAAGAATGGGGATGGAAAGAGAGTGATGGAGGGCTTGTCCCTGTCCAGACTGACTTACCACCAGCTCCACTGGAACTCCTACGGGTCATCAGATGCACCTGCAAGACAGACTGCAGCAGCCTGAGGTGCACATGCAAGAAGCATGACATAGAGTGCTCTGTTGCATGTAGCAACTGTAAAGGATCAGGGTGTGCAAATTCATGTCAGGCTGCATGTAATGACAATGAAGATGATGAAGATGAGCCAGGCAACTTACACTGATGATGACCAGCAATGTTTAAGTTTTCTTAAAAGTTAACATGTTTCAGTTTATATTCATCAGTGCCCACATTTATGTTGATTAGTGCCAATTTGGCAGTCACAAATCTTTTGAAAAAGGTGTAGTATCCACTGTCACCAAATCAGTGCAAACAAAGGTTAATTTGTTCATTGTTTTTTGTTTTTTTGCAGTGTGGTAATGCTGCTGCTATGTTGTTTATGTTGTGGCTGTTACATTGAAGTGTGAGCCCTTGTTATTGCTCTGCTTCTGAATTATTGATTTTGTCTCATTGTTATGGCTGAGTCTTTGCTCTCTTGTGGATTGTCGTGGCTGAGTTATCAGCATTGCTGTTAAGCAGTGGTGTCGGTCTGCCAGGTGTTTGAGATCACGCTGAGCCGAGGCTATTCCGAAACCACCTTCCGCAAGGACCTGAAAACGCTCTACCTGAAACTGGGCATCGAAAACAAGAAGACTGTGTTTCTCTTCACAGATGCTCATGTGGCTGAGGAGGGCTTTCTGGAGCTCATCAACAACATGCTTACCTCAGGTTATCAGCAAACTACTGTATGCTTATTCTCATGTTCACTTCCTGAAAAAATGGAGTCAATGATAAACCATACCATCTCCAATTCAAAACAATACAAGCATTCAAATTTGTGTCAACACTTCACAATGAAAGACTACAATATGCCCCCAATGTGATTGTACCCTCCACCAGCTATGTCTGCACTTTAACCATGTGTAATATCACAGGCATGGTGTTCCCTGATGACGAGAAGGAGTCTGTCCTCAATCAGCTCCGCGACGAGGCCCTAAAGATGGGCTCAGGGCCATCCAAGGAGAGCATCTGGCAGTACTTTGTCAATAAGAGTGCCAACAACCTGCACATTGTCCTGGGCATGTCCCCTGTGGGGGATACCCTGAGGACACTGCAGGAATTTCCCAGGCAGGGTCTGTGGGGCATGTTTGCATTTAAATTGCATTATTTGCCTAACTGACAATGTGTGTGCTTACACATAACAACACATAACAAACGTTCAGAGGGGTGTGATTTTTTCCATTATCTGCAGGCTAAGTGTTCCATGGTGCTCATATTTGGATTATCCTACTTTTTTGGATTTGTAAACTATTACTTCAAATATTGATTTTGGTCTGAAATAACATTAATGGACAGTCCGCCCCAGAGGGAGGGGGAGGGTGAGCCGGTATGAGCTCGCCGAGAGGGGCGAAGGGCGTCTTTAGAAAGTAGGTGGGCGAGTTCCGTCTTGGAGGAGGCAGATCATCGTCGGCCTTGGGGAATTAGCTTCCCCCATAGTGACAGGCGGTGAGTTTGTGGAGGAGGGTGAATTAAAAGAAATAGAGGGTATAATTGGCTACGAAATTGGGAGAAAAACGAGACACACACACACATACAGGCACCATGAAAATGCACACACAGCCACCTCCTGTGTGTTTGATTGTTTCTCCTTCATATTGAGCTTTCAAGTGCCCCATGTTTGCAGATGAGTTCCACAGTTGGAAAGTGTTGCTTATCTGCTGAAGTGGCCTGCTTCTCCCCTCCTTCTCTCAGCTGGACGGAGGACCTGGAGGAGCTGAAGCAATGTCGCATTCGACTGCTGGGAGACTGCCTGGTGTGCGCAGCTTTCCTGAGCTATGAGGGGGCCTTCAGCTGGGATTTACGCAAGGAGATGGTGCACCAGGTGTGGCACCAGAATGTACTGGGGCGAGGCATCCCCCTCAGCCAACCCTTCCTGTTGGAGAGCCTGCTGACGGATGAAGTGGAGATCAGCCAGTGAGCGTGCCTCCAGCAGAGTGCGTTTGTATTTGTAGGCCTGTTTGTGTCTGTGTGTGCGTGTTGTGTGTGTATCCACATGCATACATGTGTGCTTGCATGTGCATGCGTCTGTGTGCTCGTGCTTGTGTGTGTAAATAACATTGAGCGCTGTTTTAGGTGGGGTTCTGTGGGCCTGCCCCCAGACGAGCTGTCTTTGCAGAATGGGATTCTGAGCACACGAGCCAGCCGATTCCCCATGTGCATCGACCCCCAGCAGCAGGCCCTGAACTGGATCAAGAAGAAAGAGGGGAAGAATGACCTGAATGTGCAGAACAGTGACATCATTTTAACAGCAAACTCCTGAGATTTCTCCCGCAGAGACAAATGACAAACTGCCTTTCAGAATCCCCATGAGAGGGGTTCAGTCAGGTTTCATTGTGCAATGTGCAACTTTTTATTTTTATAGAATAATTAGATATTCATTAATGTCCAATAGTAATGAAGTCAACTGTTTATAAGTTTAAGGTAATATGAATATCAAAGTATCAAAGCCATGATCATAATTAAGAGCATGGGCGATTCTAGGATTTGATCTTTAGGGCGCCTCAGCCCACCATGAGAATGTGAGATGTACACATGCAAATCACAAGCCATGTTACATTCCCCAAAACAAAAACACCACAATGGTGGTCACTCAAAATTGAAATACCACTTTCTATCTGTAGTATTTAAAAAAAAAAATTAAATAAAATGTTTTTTAGAAAGGAATGACTAAACATTTTCAAGGGGGCTGAGATGAAAGACAGGGGGGTTAAAGCCCCCCTAAATAGGGTCTAAAATCACCACTGATTAAGAATGAGCTATTACGTAAGCTATTTTTGTAAGGATGGTAAAAAGTAATCAATTATTCACTCGCCATGCGACACAACCCGGATATGGAACAGAACAGCAGGATGCAGGGAATGGAGTTAATCAATCTGCGGACCAGATTTTATTAGTTCTCCCACAGGGAGAGAGAGAGAGAGAGAGAGAGAGAGAACCAATAGAAATTAAACAAATAAACTTTGGCCGTCCCCCTCACGGGTTGCGGCTAAAAACAATAAATCAAAATAACAAACTAAACAAAAAGCACCATTCGTCAAAACGCTAAACGTTTATACACACACACACACACACACACACAGACCTTCAGTGGCGTTTGTTTCAGGCTCTCTGGGTTCTCTCTCGGACGGCATTCAGCTTCCATGTTCCAGCCACTAGATAATGCCACACAGCTGTGTGCCCTAGCTGCCTTGCCAGTAGGCGTGGCCGTTAATCACCCCGATTCCCCAGCCTAGACTGAAGCCTTCCTCAATTATGTCCTCGCTTTGTGTATTACCTCTGTTTGGTATAGATCTCCTCCTTCAATGACCCGGACTTCCTGAAGCAGCTGGAGATGGCCATCAAGTACGGCTTCCCATTCCTGTTCCAGGATGTGGATGAGTAAATTGACCCCGTCATAGACAACCTCCTGGAGAAGAAAGTCAAGAGGGCCGAGGGGCGCCAGGTTATCCTGCTCGGGGACAAGGAGGTGGACTATGACCCCAACTTCAAATCGTACCTCAACACCAAGCTGTCCAACCCCAAGTACTCCCCCTCTGTGTTTGGGAAGGCCATGGTCATCAATTACACTGGTAAGAGATTGTGCTGTCATGTGAAATGATTGAATAGGTGTGTGTCTCTTTCTTGTGCGTGTGTTAACATTCCTCTGCATGTTTGTTCATATAATGTCTATTTTTGTTTGCCGCATTTTTATGTGTATGTGTGTGTTTGCGTATGCTTGTGTTTGTGTTTGTGCGTGTGTGTGTGAGTGTGTATGTGCGTGTGCATGCGTGCCTGTGTGTGTGTGTGTGTGTGTGTGTGTGTGTATGTGCGTGTGCATGCATGCCTGTGTGTGTATGTGTGTGTGTGCATGTGCACGCGTGACTGTGTGCATGTGTGTGTTGATGTATGTGTGTGTGTGTGTGTACAGGTAGAAAAGGGTGAGCCCACCGTGATGTGGCTGTCAGGTCTGCATATCCCAGAGTCGTACCTGACCACTCTGGTTCAGGACACCTGCAGGAAGAGCGGCTGACCCATGGACTGCTCCACCCTCTACACACACATCACCCTGTACAGCTCAGAGGAGGAGGCCACTGAGAAGCCTGGACAGGGTGAGCATGCACACATGCACACGCGCGCACACACACCCACATGCACATCCACGCACGCAGACATACAGTATACACACAGAAACACACACACACACATGACCCCAAGTCTTCACAAGAACAACCAAAAAATGTAACACACGCACACACAGTCCATCTATTAACGGACCCATGACAGTGTGTCTGTGAATACATCCATCTGTTCCTGTCTCAGTGCCTGTTAAGTACCTATCTTTCTGTCTGGCTTTGTGGCACATCCCTGAGCCACGTCTGTGCAGTGCCACATCTTGGAGCCTGATAGGCCTGCCCCGTTGCCTCCCAGGCTGTTTCGTGTCTGGCATCTGCCTGGAGGGAGCGGACTGGGACCTGGTGGAGAACGGCTGCCTGGTGCGCAGCAAGCCAAAAATGTTGCTGGTCCAGTTACCCATTCTCAAGGTCATCCCCATTGAGGCGCATTGCCTCAAGCTGCAGGTAGGACACTGTGGAGCACTAGCGTAGCGGGGGGTTTTCTGGTTTAACCCCCCCACCATGAAATATTTTATGACAGTTCCAAACTGTTAATCTACTGCTGAACAATTTGTTCATGCAGCCTCCCCACCAATCACCCAATACCTCCCCCAAAAAACAATTTATGAATTCCTGGCTATGCCACTGCTGTGGAGCATGGGAAAAAGAAAACAATTCCACTGGCTGCACCACTTCAAGTGGTGTCAAGTAGCTGCCGATAGTTGCGTAAAATATAATAGACCACTGCTCTTTATTGTTTTTCCAGTGGTAACAAAACGTAGGCATGTGTAAAGCCGATCAGAACACAAGGGAAGTCTCTCTCTTCATGACAGTGTATGCTGAATTTTAAATTCCCTCCAAAACCATACTTCCACCATAATATACGCTGCTGTATTGTTGATACAATACAGTCCTGTACATGGCTGGACCTGCCTGGACCTGCTGTGCATTGCTCCTGCCTCGATTTGACGCATGAATCCCCTTGCAGTACTTTCTATTCTATTTATCTCTTTTAAATATCGAATGCAATAAAACAAACTATTATACATATATACACACATATACACACAAGATTATTGTAGTAATGTGAGACAAATTCAGACAACAGTCTCAGAGAACCAGGTTCGTGAATTTTCATAGGATTTCATATCTACATTTTCTTAGGAATCACTGTCTGTGGTATGCCTCTTCGTATGTTGATCTGTTTCTGTTTGCGTGTGTGCGTGTGTATGTTCATGGGTGTCGTGTGTGTGTGTGTGTGTGTGTGTGTGTGTGTGTGTGTGTGTGTGTTTCCCTTGCAGAACACGCTGCGAACGCCAGTGTACACCACCTCCATGAGGAGGAATGCCATGGGCGTGGGCCTTGTGTTTGAGGCAGACCTCTTCACCACTAAGCACGTCTCTCACTGGGTGCCTTTGCAACTGAGCAGCTCACTGCTCTTATTCCGCTAAACGTGTACACAAGGCATTAGGATTTTTGAGATGGTTTGTCTATTGGTTTCAGCTTTAAAGATAAACCAGTATTTATTGGTGATACCTCACAGTTAAGATTATCATTTGTTAACATGGAACAGATACATTTATAGTAGTTATTTGACTCCTTTTCATGAAAATGTATTCTTGTATTTTTTGTTTGACCAACAAAAAGGTTTCTAATAAACATCACATCAGTTGTGATCAGTCATTCTTCTTTTCTTTTTTGTTGCTGATTTTTGTTTGTTGCAGTATATGCTCATTGCTCAAGATGCGTATACTGTATTATTTAACATATTGAGGAGCAGTGCTGGACTAAGTGTGCACCTGTCTGTGGACAGTAGGTGGCAGCACCACAGTATCTTCTGTCTGTATGAAAGCATGCATTACATTCAAAACCTCTTCATAATGAGGAGAGGAAGTGAAACCCTTATACAGTTAAGACAACCTTCTGTTACTCCCAAGGCGATTATTACAAAGTGGAGGATGGAGGATTATTCCTGTCAAAATGCAATATACAAATGCCACACATTTACTGTGAATACATTCCACAAGTCAAGGGTGTTTTAAAACAATGGAAAATGAATTATGGGGTTGTGATGCTTTATCCAGATTTGATAAGACTTTGTTGTTGAAATAAAATTTTATTTTGCATAACACTAACTTTTGCATTAGAGGTTTACGTTACAAATCATTACAGTACATTGGCAAAATTTAACACTGACCATTCACCAAAACACAACTTATTTTCAATATGTATGTAAATTCATAAATACATACAATACATAATCATATAGATACATGGAATTCAGTTTAATTCAGAAATTGTCAAGATGGACCTAAATATCTCAGGGCTAACGGTAGCTGGGTGAAGGCAAGACACATGTTGCAATTAAAAAAATTAAATAAAAAATTACAATGCAAGTCTCAATGTGATGCAGAAAAGAATGCATAGCATTCTGGCTTCTGAATATGAAACTTGAGTCATGTTTTCGCTTTATTAAAAGAGCAGCTGTTAACAGGAGCATACCAGAAGAATCAACTCCCACTAGCTCATATTGAATCAAAGCATCTAGCTTTGACCTTTCCGCTGCACCAATATATGATGCTGAGGTATGGTAGCTAAGAATGAAGCCATTACAGCATGGTAACTGGTGGCGTATTCTTGTGTCAGTAAATGTCGCATGGTAGAACACTTTGAAGTTTAGAGATGAATCGCAGGATTAACTAATTGAATATGTTGCGACCCACAAAAAGATAATACAAATGGAGAGTTAATAATTCTGTTGATACAGGAATGATAGGCTGTGTAGGATATGTAGCTACAGAATACAGTGGCAGGTTGAATCCCCATTGCCCCTCTCTGCCAGTGAATACCATTAACCAGTTTTTAAAGGTAGTAACATGTCTTCCTGCATTTAAAAATGCTACTCCCTTTAACAGAAGGCAGATCACTCTGTTCGATTCAGATTTTCACAGAACATTTTATAGACATAACAAATACCACACTGAAAATAAATATATAAATGGAATACAGCAGTAAAAACTCAAAAACAGCCCTGCTGGGAGAGACCACACTGGCCATGGATTCTGTCAGTGCCCACTATGCCAATTGACATTTTGGCTACTCTAAAGTTCGGTGGATGCAACCATCACTTAAAAAATCAATGCCTTTACAGCTTAATAAAAAAAAAAAGGAAATATACAAACATGGCACATGAAGTTACTTGAAACTGGAGCTGGTCACACTGCAGTGGTCACACATTGGACAGCTGTCCCGATGCTAGACTCACTGCTAAGTAGTGCTCAGAGAAGATGCAATTAACGTTACACAAACAACGTACAGCCATGCAACTCACTGCCTGATCAAAAATACTGCTGGTTTTCTGATATTTAGATATGTAACACAAGTGTCTGCCAAGACGTTCCCCCGTATTAAACTATTACTTATTTTGTATTACCAAAATCTGTTTAGAATGTAGATCCACACTGCAATACACTTGACAAATTCATAAACAAAAAGATAAACAGGCAGGAGCAATATGAGTGATACATATTGTAAACAGTAACAGAATTAAAATATTACACATTATGACCATATAACCATAGATATCTAATGCAAACAGATCAATACTGACTGTAAATGCCTTGAGTGACTGACAAAACGTTGGCAAAAGCATGTGATCTCTTATTACAGTGCACAGAATAACCTGAATGAAAAAAAAAACAATGATGGGTGAATGAGGTGTCATGACAACAGAAATGGGTGGAGCTTCCATATGTTACTACTAACTTACCGATTTCAACCAATCATAGTGACTTGTTGTGAAGAGCAAACCCTTTTGATTAGGTCAGTGATTGACAGAAAATAGTAGCTCCATCCATTTTTGGTGTCGTGACGCCTCACACTGCCATCACTAACAAAAACCCAGTAATCCATTCCCCTGTCCCTTTGAGGAAAAACTTGTCAGCAGCCTCAGAGAAACACTAGGTAAACTGAGCCCCAAAACAACTGTGTGTGATAAAAGTTAGGCTTCAGTTGGCATTTAACTGTTCACCTATGTAACTTTAATAATTTGCAAATAACAGGTATTGGGAGAATAAAAAAAACGAACAAATTGATAAGCTACAAGAACACATAACATGAACCTTGGAATTCCTCAGGTTAATAATACAATATAGGTATGTACCAACAATAACATTTCTGTGAGCGTTAATATTGATATTAATAAATGGGCTCTTTATAAAAACAAAAATGATTAATCAGATATCCCCTTTCCAGCAGTAAAAGGACGCCTCTAGCACCTTTGGATAAATTAAAACATTCCTCTTTGGGGACGACAAACACTTTTAAGAAAACGTATTGAAATCAAGTGCCTCTTTTCAAGAAGGGAGGACTAGCCGGCTCAAATACAGTGATCATACTGAAGCGAATTGGTAGGAGATTGTCTCCAACTTAACATCTCTAACACACATTTATGGGCCAAGTTATCCTGCTACACAAGTCCTGATTACAACAAACAAAGCACCTGAGTCTGTCCCACCCCTGAATGTTAAAGTTCCAACAGAGCGCCAGAAAATGTGATAAGTACAAGGACCAACCGAAGTGCATGAATTACAATAAACAAATATTTTGTACCACAATACAACAGGGTTAACTGTGTATCAGCTGCTCTTAATTTTGATCTGCACATGATTTGCAATGAGGATTGTCTGGGCATGTAGATGCTGGTGACCTCATGCTAGTACCGTATTGGCTATTACACATCTGTTTCTTATGTTAGGAAAACACTGTTTTTGACGATTGAGCCCTCCTGGGCTGCAAGTTATTTTATGGCTCAAATAAATGATAGATGAATTGCAGACAAAGTCCTTCAGCCAGATCAATTGGAGCCCTGATGATGGAACCAAAGCCCTCCTGGAGGATATTTGGCAAATCTCCATGTTTAAGTCCAGATGTGATAGATTTGAGGCACTTGTTAAAGAAAAAAAAAGAAAAAAATCAAACAAAACACAACAAAATGTTACATTTTCAGTAGGTTTACGGACACGGGTGCGTCAGACTTCTGAACTGTCATTGCCCCCGCATGCCTGCGTCACCATTGGCTCCCTGCTGCCTGACCCCTTTGGCACCTCCTCCTTTTTCCTCTGCTTGGAGCGCACCAGCAGTGCGAGTATGATCACCACCAGGACGGTCAGCAGCAGCCCCACCAGAACGCCCACCGTCGTCACCAGGCCCTCCTCACCGCCTTGGCTGCTCAGCTCCTGCGGGAGGATGCCGGCGGCAGCCAAGTCCTTGCCCGATCCCTCGCGGGTCCGGTCCAGGGCGATGTGCATTATGTTGGTGCCCCTGTTGTTCTCCGCGCCGATGTCGTCCACCAAGTCAGGCGCACCCCCGGCTGACCTCCTGGAGCGAGGCCTGTCTGCGATGGCCAGGCTGCTGCCCTGCGCCACTGAGTGGTACTCCAGGCTCCTCTTACCAATGCCCCGGTTAGCGTTTTCCCTCGAGCGCACCGTGTAGATGGTGTGGATGTACCACTCCCGCCCAGCAGCCCCCTACAGAGAGAGAGAGAGAGAGAGAGAGAGAGAGAGAGAGAGAGAGAATAAAGATAATTGGAGAGGGAGAACAAGAGAGAGAGAATTGGAGAGGGAGAACAAGAGAGAGAGAATTGGAGGAGGAGAGAGGATTGGAGAGGGAGAGCAGGAGAGCGCGAGACAAAGGAGGATTGAGAGTGAGAGCGAGAGAGACAGAGAGAATTGGAGAGGGAGACAAACAAGGATTTAGAGTGAACAAATTATATATACTGTATAGCAAGGACTGTTCTGTACACAGTTATTTGTTAATCCAATGGCCTGGATCAAAATGTGTCCTTAACTTTGATTCTTCACAAACTCAATTTGGTGAGATCAGGAATCGCAAAAATAAACTCGCCAAACTGTGTCTGTAAATAAAACTTTCTTTGCAAAAAATTTTGCATGCAAGTGAAATATTAAAGGTCCATTTTGATTAAATGCAGGCCAATATTTGTGGTGATATTATGATAGAGATGAACCTGGAACATTGCAGAGGAATCCACTCTGAACCCGTCTGAGCCGGGCTGCTTTACGAGAGAAAGAGCTTCCGGGTCGTCCACAGCCAGCAGCGCTCTGAAGTCTGTGTTCCCGAAGTACTTGGCCTGTGTCTCTGGTTGTGCTTTGTCCTTGAGTTAGAGGCCAGAGAATATGATCACACTGAGGAAACACCTCAATATACTTTCCTTCAAACAAATTTCACTGCTACTTCTAGTCCGCACTTTCACACTACAAAAAAGAATTGTATTACTAGAAGATTATTTACACAGGTGGTTATTTATTTGCCCTGTTTATATTCAAGCTGTACCTGACGAAGACTTGCACAGGTCTCTTTACGACTATTTACATTCATACACACAACAAATACCTTCACACGGAAATAAATAAATAAGAAAATAACCAGTTTTACAATATAAATACATTTAGTAAAATGTATCTTCATCTATGGTATTACTTGTCTTGTAAAGCTACTTTCTTGCAATGTGCTCAGCATTCATTCTCGTCTTAACTGTCTGCAGTGGACTAGGCACTGCTCTACTGTACTTACAATGATCTTGAATCTGTAAAGGAGGGAGGGGGAGTCTGCCAAACAACCAAACTCAGCCTTAGCGGGGTTGTATTTGGGGACGTATCCGTCTGCCCCGGTGCACAGGAAGACTTTTTCAATGTTACAGATGAAGGAGTCACCCAGGTTCTGCACGGGATCCACCATCACTCGACCATAGATTATGTCCCCTGCCAGGAAAGGGAAGTGTGCACAATCAGGACCTACTGTTTGGCATCGTATTTGGTCCCATTAAGGATGCTGACCGCCTAGCCTGTAGATGGCGCAATGCTCGAGCAAATATATTCATATCATACCCTCTGAGAAAGCTATGTCACTCTCCTGCCCGAAGCCCATGGTTCCATCCGATAGCCACAGTGACTTCTTGGACAGCAGGAACATCTGCGTGTTCAGGTTGAACTCCACAGCCACGGGGTCACTCACCTACACACAGACACACAAGTACTCAAATTAGTATATGAGTATATATTATATAAGTTCAGCCACAGAAGCCCTTGATGTGAGGAGGAATTTAACAATCTAATTCTAAATTGAATCAGATGCTGGTGACAGATTTTGAATCTAATTCTGTAAGCCTTGGGGGCAGGGGTCACCTGCTGGAAGCGGATGTCCAGGTCGAAGGTGATTGGATCTCTCGGGTTGCAGACAGGGGGTAAAGTGTACTCCTGATTGGGGGTGGAGGTGCAGGGGACCAGCTTCACCGTGTACGTACCCGAGTAGTCTCGTACCTGGGGGGAGGGGGTGGAAGAGACAGAGGGATGAGGAATGGCTGAATTATCTCATTTCAAAAGACATAAGAACCATAAACACGTGGACGCCCACACTCTTCTGCAGAAGAAAAGAGGATCACAGCAGCTGACAGCCTTTCAATTCTTTATCTTATAAGGAAAAAAATGTGATGCTGAGACACAAATGTTTTTCTGTAAGCAGTCCTCAGTTTCAAGACATTAGAAAGCAGGAAAACCTTACTGAATGCATAATTAAATCATAGGTGCCAGTGCCAAAATAATAAACATTACTGAAACCATCATATAGGCTATAGTAAAGTCAGGCATATCAATCACAGGGCTTATAGAGCTAATGAGGAAGATGAGGAAGATACGGACAGGAGGGTGTTCTTACAGCAAAGTCGGAGCTGAAGGTCCACTGCTGCAGGGGTTGGTTGTAGGTGGGCTCACTCCTCACCAAGGTCAGGTTGAAGGTCAGGCCAGGGTGGTCCGCACACATGATCATGGAGGACAGAGAGGAGGCTGGAACAAAAGCACAAAAAACATATAACCTGCAGCACAGAGCAAGGCAGTTTCTGTACACAGAAAGGATATATAATATACACTTCATGACATCATCTGGGATTTTGTGATGCTACAGCAACAGCAGAATTAATTGATTGAATCTCAGTGCTTATTGTTAGCGATAGGAGACCCTAACAATAATAATACAAAAAACTATTATAATAACCTTTCTCTTCTCCTTATGTATGACAGGTTTAGTAACATGAACGTTGGCAATGTCAATGATTAGGCTGCAAATTAGTCTGCGATAGCTCTAGCGATTATCTCTAGCCATATTAATCAATATAGTCTTATAGTCGATAGCTCTAGCTATATTTATGTTAGTCACTTCGGATAAAAGCGTCTGCCAAATAACTCAACTGGGAGACAGCCATTGGTCGAATCGAATGAACTAAAACAGAATAGTTCTGCCGAGAAACTGCTGTGATTGTAGAACATTTGGTAGTTTGCATGGGTGCAATTTTACATAAGACTGAAGATTGGAGATTGGAGATTGGCCAGATTGGAGGGGTTGACAGATCTTAAATTGAAAGCTAAAAACCTATCCAAAAACTCTAGTTGCTACCATAGCATTAGTTTTAATATATACCTATATGGTTACTACAATCTAAAATCTAGAATGTGATATCTAGTTTTGAGAAACAGCAATGGAACCCACCGGAATGTGATGTCACAAAGAGGCCTCGGAAGCGGGCCTCCGTCCGGAAGTTCACCACCAGGCGGCCGTGCTCATTAATGCGCATACTGGTCGGATACAGAGCACCTGCAACATGTTCGGGAAATAAATAGGAAAGTTATTGTCAAGACAGAGTTCAGGGGAGAAAGTAAATTCAGAAACACTTACAATACATAATTTCATAAGTTAGAACTGCCTTATGTTTGATACAAAATAGTTGGCTAAAGAAAGTTTATATCTTTAAAAATGTCAGGTTCAGAGTAATGTTTTTGAGAGGTGGGTAGGTCATACCTGTTGTAATGCTTAACAAAATGAGTCTAGAAAGCCTCAATATAAAGGGATAAACAGAGACTATTTCAGTTTCAAAGTGATGTGTTCTAGGGGCAGATAGGTCATGCCCGTTGTAATGCTTCACACAATAAGCCTGGGAAATAACAATAAAAAAGGGATAAACAGAGAAGCCCCCCCTCAACCACCTCAGTCCTGTCCCCCGTGTTCTGACTTGCCTTGTAGTTCTGCCTGGGGAGGGCTGCTAATTCCCTCCTTCCACAAGATGGCGGTGTCGTACACAAAGGTGAGGCGCAGCTCAGACTGCAGGTCAAAGTGCTGCCATCCACCCGATCCCACAGGGGAGTGGAACACATAAGACACGTGCAGGGGGACCCGCAGGGTCACATATGATTGGACAAGGTTCAGGACCTACCGGCCAATGGGGAGAAATGGCAGGTCAATAATCATGTATTATTCCCATAATGGACAGTACCTTAGTCTGTATAAAACTATACTAATACTGGCCTTGGAATTTACTGACATTTTTCAGTACAGGGTTCTTTCACTTTATTAAATATGATTATAAAAGGAATAGATATTTTATTATACACTCCATTGGTACAAGAAAGTGTCTGAAAATCACTATAATATTCAAACTCCTAGCATTCTAAGAGCTGTAAAAATGAATGAATTTGAAATTGAATGAAACTGAATTTTTTAATTTATTTGGCCAATCACACATTTTGATAATTTCGACGCATCTTTAATCAGCAGGAGTGTATTTTTTTCAGACATGCCTGCTGAAGTTTTTAGGCCATATCTCATCTCAATTCACACACAAACTTAATTTACAACTACCTTGGCTGTTATTGTTACTCAGGTGGTGATCTTTTTTCATTTTTTTCCTCTTCAAAGTAAAAAAATATCATTTTAAGTTTTCTTAGTCTGTCTTTATAATTAGCAAAAGACATCAATGGTCACTACCAAACATCCAAGACATGTCAAGATGCATACAAAATGAAGCAATGCAGCACTGTGGAGTATAAACAGAAAAGCTTGAGAAAGTCTGCCGTACCTGTGACTTCCAAACTCATTGAGGCTCCAGAGTCCTCTACACAAGACAGTAAGTGTCACTTCTTCTGGGACAGTGGCATTAATCTACACTATTGTTCTCTTATGTAAGTAGGTAATTCACTTACACTTCTATAGTACTGACACATTTAACACTGACATATTTTCTAATCATTAATTACTAACCTGGATAGTTAATTCGTTATTTTAATTGGTGTAGTATTTTTAGGGTATCATTCCTATGAATGAATCACAGTCTAATGGTGTTTGCCAATATACATGTAATGTAATATCCATGAAGCAATACAGCCACATTTCCACTAGAGGTAACTGTAGATCCACAATCCTTTTGTCGCAACTCGCTGAGATAAAGTTAAAGAGAAACATACTGTAATCAATCATAAAAATGGATTAACAGTCTTCCCGCGTAATCTTTGTTTGATTCAGACAAAACATTTCAACTTTCATTGATTTGGAGAACGATCAGGATCTCAGAACCTCAAAAAAATCACTCTGTATAATGATAGGTTTGAGCAATAGAAATGGCTCCCTGTATATTGAACTGCTGCTGACTGCAATGAAACAATCTTAAAGCCTCCCCACTGCCCCCATCACTTATGCAAACATAGCCTGGGGGAATAAGCAGTAAGTGTTGGGCCAAAGTGCCATGCAGACATAGTAAACCAGGGCAGGAGGGGCCCCCTGGACATCGGTTTACGGCAGGAGACATTTTCAATGAATAAAGCAATGCCATTGTGTTGTTCACATTGTATTTAGTGGACAGGAGGCCAGATAAGAGCCTGACTTTCCAAGATGAACACAGGGCTCATCGGGAACCCCCAGGGCTTGTTGACAGGAAATGTGAAGATGCCTTTAAACCGAAGCCCCTCAGTGTGCAGAACGATAGCAATGAAGATGAAAAGAACAGGGAAAAACATTAAACCCAGCACCTATAGGACTGCCGTTGGCAACAGCTGTCGAGATGCCAGTGTTTTGAAAATTGGCAATACAGCTGTCTGCTAGCAGGACCATTTATCAACTACATTTTGCCTTCTCTTAAACAGCTGATCCTCATCTCGACCGCCTCACCTGGACTGTCTGCAATCAGCTCTGCAGCTGGCGATTTGCCAAGCTGTGCTCACGGCGGACCACTAGTGGGCCACTGTATGCTTGTGAGCTGGGAACAAGCTCCCGTGATGTCAGAGCTTTCCATCCAACTCCCAGACCCCACAAGAGGAAGAGAATGTCTTCCATGAGGAACAACTACAGCAGAAGACATCCTCTCCTCATGGGGTCTGGAGCCATTTTGGAAAATCACACCAAATAGGTGATTAAAAGGGGGGATAACAAAGTGGGGTGGTCTTTACTGGCAATGGGAATCACATTGAGGAGACGGACAAGCTGTTAAATGGTGCCACATTATCTGGACCACAAGCATATATGAACAAGGAATTTCCATAAAAAGGACAGTAAGAAAGACAAAGGGAAGGAGGGAAAGACAAGAGTAGATGCCCACAATGTGAACCACAAACAACTAGTGGTCTGATTCCAGAGGCAGAATGAGAACACAGATTTGACATCCTGTACTGAAGGGTGATTAGAGATCAGGAGCTCGTTCTGATGCTCTTACATTCATGGAGCTCTGGGTTCTACCATAGATTCTATAAGACTAACCAGAAGGTCAACTCCTGTGTTCTCACCATCCTTTCTTTTTCCTAACGTTCTAATGGGTGACAGGAGTTTCTGGTGCTATATTACAGTTCGGAACATCCACTGCCACAGTATTGTACAAATATTCATAAGGAATTAAAATTGGAATGTTTCAGCTTCAACAGTAGGGAGACAGAACATTCAGTGTTCAGAATACAGAGCTGAGTAGCTGGTGAGTCTACAGACTCTGTAGTTCTACCACATAGAAAACACTCCTTCTGGGCTGGATTATCTGAGTTGTTGGGGCTATTAGGGTTTGTTCTCTTCCTGTGCGCCGGATGAAAGCGGCTCACCTGACCGTCGGTGCCGATGGTGCCCCCGCAGTCGGTCAGCAGCTCGGACATATCATAATAGCTGACAAACTCCCAAAGGCAGGCCTCCAGGTTGAGGTTCCTGTAGAAGCGCAGGGTGCTGGCACCCCTCAGGGATGTGCTGTACTGGTAGGGCGAGGTCTCCCCAATCAGCTCAGAGTTCTTGGTGCTGTCAGTCAGGAAGCCATGGCGGGTCGACACCTCGTTGTAATCCAGCAAGTTGGAGCAGCGGTGGTTGCCCACCCGGGTGCCGTCAGGGCTCAGCGTCAGCTCGAAGTTAGACAGCGGCCGCGTGGACACCACTGGCAGCATTCCTGAGGGGCAGGGAGAGATGAGATTAGGGCTTTGGGTTAGTGTGTGAGAGAGAGGAGAGTCAGGCTGGGGTTAGTGTGAGAGGAGAGTCAGGCTGGGGTTAGTGTGTGAGAGAGGAGAGTCAGGCTGGGGTTAGTGTGAGAGGAGAGGCTGGGGTTAGTGTGAGTCAGGCTGGCTGGGGTTAGGTGTTAGTGTGAGAGAGAGGAGAGTCAGGCTGGGGTTAGTGTGAGTCCGGCTGGGGTTAGTGTGAGAGAGAGGAGAGTCAGGCTGGGGGTTAGTGTGTGAGAGAGAGGAGAGTCAGGCTGGGGTTAGTGTGAGAGAGAGGAGAGTCAGGCTGGGGTTAGTGTGTGAGAGAGAGAGTCAGGCTGGGGTTAGTGTGAGAGGAGAGTCAGGCTGGGGTTAGTGTGAGAGAGAGGAGAGTCAGGCTGGGGGTTAGTGTGAGAGAGAGAGTGTGAGAGAGGAGAGTCAGGCTGGGGTTAGTGTGAGAGAGTCAGACTTGGGGTTACTGTGAGAGAGAGAGTCAGGCTGGGGGTTAGAGAGAGAGTCAGGCTGGGGGTTAGTGTGAGAGTCAGGCTGGTATCATCATCAAGAATTTGTATCAACTGCCAATCTTATCCAAGCCGATTGTTATCACAAAAATGTGAAATTATAATAATGAATGAGGCCCTGTCCCTAGCAGATGTGGCTCAGGTCCCCCTGTAGGAATCCTTGGCAGCACTTCCTCACCGTCCATGTGGGGCATAGTGACCGTCAGCTTGATGAGGTTGGCGTGGTCGGGGTCATCTGCTCCCGTGTACCGCAGTTTGGCAGAGAAAGGCTCAGCCCCCACCGTGCCAACTTTACGGGGCTGGCACATGCCTACCGAGATATCACAGAGACATATTGAAAACTCCATCACAGGAAACATACTAAAGTCAAATGCATAGATATCAAGCTTGTACATTTGAGTTGGAACTTGGTGGAAATGCAATAGTGGCTCAGCCAACTGGGACATTAACCTCTCAAACTTCCTGTTCCCTGCCAAAGAGGGTAGGTACTGTACTGTTTCTCTAATGGCCTGCTCCCTCACAAAGAGGGTGTAATATCTCATTCCCTGGCACAGGTCAAATACTTAATTTGAAATACTTTCACCCTTCAGACACCAGTAATATCCCTGCAGTACACTGGACAATTTTTATTAAAATAAATCTATTTTCACCAAAATTTAGAACAAAATTCTTCTTTCATACATGATGATTCGTGACTGTACATTTTCGTTGGTAAAAAGTTTAATTGTGTTTTCAAATTATTATTATTATTCTTTTTTTAAGAAACATCTATTTTCACCAATATTCAGAACAAATGTATTCTTTCATGCTTTCATGATTCATGATGATTCATGATTATGTACATTATTAAAAACTCTCAAGAATCTGAAGAAGAAGTGTTTTCAAACCAGAACCTGAACAGTTAAAGTATTTCAAATACGTATTTGACCCAGGGCTGGTGCCCAGTAAATATCCTGGTCCCAGGCACAGAGTGTGAGTGCCCAGTATACATGCTGTCCCTTGGTTGGGAGGCCTGGAGCTCACCCTCCACGGTGCTGATGGACACTATGGCACTGCTGAGCTCCAGGCCCTCGTCTCCGTTAGAGTTGACGGCGCGGGCGGCGCACTGGACTCGTGAGCCAGACTGGAAGTAGATGGAGTCCAGGGTGATGAGCTTGGAGGAGGTGAAGAAGGTGTTGAAGTCCACCTCCCGCATGGGGCTGGTGACCCCGTCCGCGCCCTTGGGGGCACTGACGAGCCAGCGGTACCGGGTGAGCGTGTCGTTGATGTTCTCGCTCGTGCAGATGGAGCCCGTCTTCTCGTAGTCTGAGTATTTCTGGTTACAGGCCTAAGGGGAGAGAGAGTGTGTGTGAATAATGAGGGCCCCATTGGCTATTCCAGGTCCTACTGATCGCACATAACTATGAAATCACATGTACAAATGCATACAAACATAGTCACACACACACACATACACACACAATATGAAACTGAAAGCTCACCTCTTCAGACTACACTTCCACTGAATAGATACAATTTTTCTTTTACAAACTTTTCCTTCCCTGTTTTACAGGTGTGGTGTGCATCTGTCTACGATGGCATCTGTTGTATTGTTGCTGTACGGATCTCTTACTCTAGCTGTGATTATTCCTGCCATTATAAATGCACTTATTGTAAATAATTAAAATGTACAAAAACACACACACACACACGCACACAAATGCACACAGACCTACGCACACATTCGTACACACACACACACACACACACACACACACACAAATGCACACAGACCTGCACGCACACACACACAGAAATATCACATAGACATACAACTCAGCACTTGCCTATTTCAAGACCTGACAGTTTGACTCACACAGCTGTTTTTAATTTAATTTCCCACCAGGTTTCCACTATGAAGCTACAATAACTGTGCAGAGGATAAATCTATTTAATCCAGGTTTTTAATGACTATTAAAGCTATTACAGCATTATATACCATTCTGCAAGGTTATCTTTGCATACTGCAGAATAAGCACCTTTCCAGTCAGACATTGTGTGAAAGCAGAACTGAGAACTCCATGGTTCCTGTTCCATTTAAAATGACTCTGTTTGGCCTGTTCCATTTAAAATGACTCTGTTTAATCCCTGTATCCTTAAACTGAAACAGGACTCCTTCTGTTGGTGCTCCAGCACAAATTTTAATTTAAAAAAAAATGACTCTGTTTAATCTATCCTAAACTGAAAAGATCCTTCTGTGGTGCTCCAGCACTGGACCCTGGCACCCCTGGCCAAATCACAGTGACATTAGGGAACCCACAGCTTATATAGAAGCTAGGTATAGGGCAGCCCTACTGATGGTTTCACGTGGCCCTTCAACAGAGTTGTACAGGTCAGTGTTTTCTCAAATTTTTGATCCAATGACCCATTTAATGACCCATATTTTCTATGACTCCACCCGTATCCCATATTAAAATCGAGCCTAACATATGTTCACATATGCTCAAATATGGAATTAAAATGTTTTTCACATATGTCAAGACAACTCCATGTGCACTGTTACAGGTGAAATGTTTAATTTGACTGGCGATTCATGCGTCATCTCATGACCCACCTCAAGCTCCTCTCATGACCCACCAGTGGGTCCCAACCCACAGTTTGGGAACCACTGCTACAGATGATCACTAAAATACCCCCATGCATGTGCGAAACATCCTGCAAATACACATGTCTGAATTGTGCGTATTACCGTGACGCAGACGACAGGATATCCAGCAGGGGGCTGGAGTCCATCCTTGGCCCGGGACCCCATATCGTCATAGAGCAGCAGGGACACCACCTGGGGCACTGAGGGGAAGGTGACGTCCGCCATGCTGTTGGTCTCCTCGATGTACACGATGGCTTTGCTCATCTGTAAGGTGATGCGTCGAGGACCATAGTGAAATACAGGTCAATACAGGTCAATTACGAACATCAAATACATGCATGCTGCTTAAGAAAAAAATGTAATACCTACAGGTCTGCTTAAGAAAAACGTAATCTTAAGCATTGATCAAAAACGCAATATTTTTACATTTCAGGCATTTAGCAGACGCTCTTATCCAGAGCGACTTACAGTTTTTTACATTTCTTTACAATCCATTTATACAGCTGGATATTAACTGAAGCAATTCAGGTTAAGTACCTTGCTCAAGGGTACAACGGCAGTGTCCCACCTGGGGATTGAACCTGCAACCTTAACGTTACAAGCCCAGTTCCCTAACCATTATACCACACTGCCTGCCTATTCATATTTATATTCATTGATTCATATTCATATTCCAATCAAGGACTGCACAGACTATAAAGAACCCTGATTAAAGACTAAATAATACTCATGGACAACAACCATATCAAGATGACCCTGGGCAGGATGTCAAGGAAAACAAAGCCCATCCACTAATGGGTGTGCTGTATCATTCAGAGACTTGCTGAACCACAAGTCAGGAAACAGCTCATATAGGCGTGTTAACTTTCCAAAAGCGACTAATGAATTCTGGACAGTATGTTTCCCACCTGCGTCTCTGCCACCATATTCTCATCGGGTTTCAGATGGATGGTGAAGGCCTCTCTCATCTCCCGCACGCCGTCGAACAGAACCTCCACCTCCACCACATGCTGCGTCTCACCCTCTTTGAATACGATGTCTGGAGACACATGGTTTCCCATTTTTAAGTTTTTTGCTTTTTGCAAATGTATGTGATTACGGGATCAGGAAAATGGCTTTGATGGCAGCACCAATAAAGCCAACTAATGTCTCTATTTATTATTATGATGAAGATTGTTTTGATTGATTGAGTTACACGTAACTAAGGTAATTATTTAATGCTGCCTTTTGTGTGTGTTGGCGCTGTTGGACCATGTTAGCACTGTTGACCAATGAGCCATGACAAAAATGGTGAAATATTGTTCATGCATTAGCTCAGACTTGACCTGGGTGAAATAATTATTTTAAAGTAGATATAATTATCTCTTTTGACACCAGTAGATTTTCTGCAGATTGCTCACAATAAAAAAAAAAATATTTTTTCACCAAAAAACTAAACAAAAACTAAATTCTTCTTTCATATCTTTTTTCACCAAAATTCAGAACAAAATTCTTCTTTCATATGTTTATACATTTTGGTGACTGAAATGTTTAGCTGAAAACCCTCAGAGATCTGCAGGAGTGTTTACAAATTTTACTTAAAGTATGCATTTGACCCTGGTCTGCATTAAACCAAAACGGTTAAAGAAAGTTATTACGGTATCCCTATCCATTTTATCCAAGGGGTGTTTACTTTTTTGTGCCACTACAAACACTGTGGGGGGGAGGGGCCTAAGTATAATATATAATAGAATATATGCCATTTAGCAGATGCTTTTATCCAAAGCAACTTACAGTAGTGAATGAATACTTTTTCAGTACATGTGGTCCCCATGGGAATCGAACCCGCAACCTAAGCGTTGTCAGTGCCATGCTCTACCTACTGAGCCACACAGAACCAACTAAGTGCAGTTAGCCAATCAAAGGCCTGCGCTGTGTGTGATGTAATCGGCCCTCACCCTCGGACACGGGGTGATAGTCCTCTCCGGAGGTGGCGGAGCCGTCCTTGGTGTGCACGCGGACCACCGACACCTGGGACGCGTCGCCCACACGGAGTACCAGGACCCTCACCACCGACACCTGGCCACTCTCCTTCGGCTCGCTCACGCTGAACTTTGTCTCCCCAAATTTGATGATGGGCTCTGTGGGGAACACAGGAGAGATAATTTAGATCAGGATGGGGAGTTGGGGGTGGAGGCCAGAGTCTGGAGGCTGAAAGGGGGGTTAAATTAGAAACAATTAATATTGGGAAGAGGAGTTCACAGCAGGCCTGGGGGTGGGGGACTCAGAGGGGGGTTGAATTTGGTTGCTCATGTTTTTACTGGAGTTATTATGGTTTAGATTGGGTACTAAGGTTTAATCTGGGGCTTAAACTGAGATGCTGGGGGTTAAATTGGAATGGGAAAAGGGGAAGTTGACACATACTACAGAGAATTGATATGATCAATAGGGATTAGTGACAGGAGAGAGTGATGAAGTCAACACCGATGTCACAATTCAAGTCATGTCATAGAACTGAGATCTGATGACTCTTTCTGCAACGGTGCTTTTTTTCTCGTTCTTACTGTCCGCATCGTCCTTTATCTTGATAATGGTCTCGCTCTGAGTCCCGACGGATGCCCCAAATGGTGACGTGCTCTTGGGGTTCCCCAGCACCAGCCTCAGCTCCTCGCCCTCCTCGTGAATCGTGTCGTCAGTTAGCACCACCACACATGGCTTCTCCACCTCCCCTGGAGACAGAGAGAATGGTCTGGTGCTGAATTCAGTTCAAACCCCATTTGTCTTACAGAGGACCACAGTAGTGTGTAAGTAGTACTATGTTTTAGGTAAAAGTGTATCCGGAGAGCACAAACATAGTCAAGTAAACTTTAAAAACTACATTATTAATGACTTATCTTTATTATTTATCTACATACATACATGTTAGTCAATTTATGTTCGTGTCCCAAGTATGTATGTATGTACTGTATGTATGTATGCATGTAAGTACATCTGCATGTATATCTTTATCTATCAATCAAAACTCCAGGCCTTTACACCCGGGGTTTTACCTGTTCAGCACTTTACCTGGTAGGAAGGTGATGATGGAGGCATCGGTGTTGGGTCGCTCATCAAAATCTGTGGCGACCTCAGCAGAGCCCTGCCGGGTGTAGCACCGCACCGTGGACTTGTAACTGACGTCACCGCTACGGTACACCATGGTCGAGATCTGGCCGTCATTCTCGTTCCCTATGTAAACGCCTTCACGGAACTGCACCTTTGGCACTAACAATGCACACAATTCAATCAATCAATCAATCAATCAATCAACGGGTGATAACAGAAAATTAAGGTATTACGCCATTAATTATCAAAATTCTATTTCTGCTGTTTAATGCCAAAATGAATCAAACTCACAGTCTGAGACAGAGTCATTGATGAAGACAATGGCCTTGCCCGGCTCTCCCAGAATTCCATTCACGGGCATGCGGAGGACCAGCTCAAACTTCTCTGTCCCCTCCAGCACAGGCTGGCCCAGATCGTCCAGGATGGTCACGCGGAAGGTCTGCATGTTCACCCCCGGGGCGAAGTCTAGGTTTCGGCTGATCCCCACGTAGTCCACACCGGCTGCGATTGTAGGATTCAGTGGGATTTAAAGGAAAACAAACACAGCTTCTATGGTACCTCATGCTATAGGACGTAGGCCAATAGATAATATTAAAGTCATGGTCAGAATCCTACTTTTAGAATAATTTGCTCCTGCTGGCTCACCTAGATGGTACGGAATGCTTGGCATTTGCAATGGGATTATGGGTTGAGTGTGATGCCGTTTGGTATCTTTTATGGAACACAGAGGTTGTTGCTTGGTTTAAAATAGCTTCTGGCATATCCTGTATTCCCTTCATTTTTCCCATGCTCTCACAACCCAGCAATGCACGCTGTCTCAGAGCTGGCAGACCTTAGATAACTGAAGAGGCAAACAACCTTTTTTAAGAGGAAAGTGAAGTAAAGTAGTGTAAAAAAATAAGGGAAGAAGGGATAAAGATTCCTGAAGGCAAGAGATATGTGGAATGGTGTATATATGTGGATGGGGAGGGGGGTGGAGGGGAGGTTAACGAGGTAAACCCTTCTACAAAAGTGTGTGTGTGTGAGAGTTAAGCTTAGGGAGAGGTTTACATTCCTCAAACTCAGCTCACTCAAAATAACTCAAATCCCACCCCCTCAGTAGTTCACTGTGTCCCTCTCCACCACCCAGGGCCCACACAAGCCTCCACAGTGTTTGTATTCTTTAATTCTTTACCAACATCTTCCTAACCCACTAACCTTTCATTGCTGGTAAAATACAATATTTTTATGTGAATTCAATTTAGTTATCACACTGAGGGTCTGTCTATATCCTTAAGGCTGGTGTTTCTACACAATGTAGAAACTTCCAAAAGCAATTGAAATTGTCCAATCGCATTCATTTCATGTATAAAACTGAATTATATATTACGTATGTCAATTCATGGGAATTGTATCATATATATTTTCACATGGAATCCCCTAAAAAGCATTACTAATATGTATACTCTGATTTCCGCAATCTGAAATATTTGCATGTATTTGTAGAAATAATGTCGTTAAGAATTGTCAGCAGTTGACAGTAACCAATTATCATAGCAATGTCAGCACTGTCAGCTTATCTAAAGCATTGAAAACGAAATATCTGTTTGGTCAACAAATCCTAATATTTCTACAATTAGGAATATCCCCCCGCCCACAATGATTATAGCACTAAAACAGTCCCTACAATGTGAACAGACTGTCCTTAGAGACATTTCTTAGAAGTGAAAAAATCTGTTTAATGTTGCCCCTTTCAATGTAGCGAACAGATTCATATTCATACACTGTTTTATCAGGAAAGTTGACACAACAGTTAATCATTGCATTTCTATGCTGGAGTGTCACATGACTTGTCTAATAGGCAGATCGAGGACTTGGGTCATACAGAACTCAGACCTTTCTGAGATATGCACAGAAGCCAATCTGTCTGAATGGAACGCACCTTCAGCTGAAACGGGGTCTGTTTTCCGGGAGCGCACGGTGACGGTGGCTGTTTTGGAGAGGTCGGTTCCAGTCCTCCACACCCGTACTTCCACAAAATTGTCGCTCTCATCCACATGGTAGTCCATGTCTCCGAAGTAAAAACAGGTGCTGAAATATGAAACGGAAAATACAGAGGGACCATTCGAGTATTTACCTGATTCGTTATAATGATTTCCCCTATGGCAAATTTGGATTGAGTCAGCAATCAGAATTGTTAGTGAATAACATTGAACATCTAGATAATATTTTCAACAATTTTCTAAAAGATTAACATACAGCAAGCATGATTTACAAACAGCTGGCAGCACATTATATTTATTGTGCTTTAACAGTCTTGTTCGTATAAAGTAAACAAGTATCTGGTTCCCTCAAGTGGAATTATATAACCAGGTTGATTTCCATTACATTATAATGACAAGAAATAAAGTTGATGCGGTTAAATAAAACTGAGCTGACACACAGTGATAATCTTTTTTGGGGGAGCAAGCCTGGCGGAAACCACCACAAGCATTCATGTGTGCTGAAACGACCCTTCAGACCATGCTGCCACAGTAACTCAGGGTTTCATAACACCGCAGACACAGTCCCTGCTCCCAGGAAATTAGGTGGTTTAACTCATGGCGTCCCTACGTCTCCTCTACAAATAAATGGATCCAGTGACTCATACTGTAGGCGGAACTCAAACCCTGTAACCTCAGAACACCGAGTGCCAACACTCTAGAAAAATCGGCCTCGGGGCACAAACTAGGCTATCAATTACGTTAACTGGGTGACAGCCGTCAAACAACAGAAGAGGGGCTGCTTATTTTCAGAGGCTATGAACACAATATTATATTGCATTGCATTTCTTATTTTTGTAGAAGCTTAGCTTTTCCATTCAATGATAGCAGCCCTGCATATTGTTGCCTAGACGTCTGGGATGAACCAAATACCTACCAAGCTAGAAGGTGGTACTGGCTGAGGTATTCATCACTCAATCATCACTCAATCATTATTATTTATTATTATTAAATGGTGTCTGCCTAGAAATCAAGCATAAGAGCACTTAATATAGACTGGGGGGCCTCTTCTCATCAAGACTTTAATTGTGTCTGGCTTTGTGCTGGCTATCTGACACAGTACCACTCTCCGTAGATAATCCCTCCCTCCCCACTTCAGGTGATGTATGCTGAGTGTTATGGCACAAAATGGCTGCCATGCATCACAGTGGTGGGTGCTACCCATTGGTGGAAATTGAGGTGAGTTTCCCCACCTCACTGTAAAGTGCATTGAAATCATGAGATGAAAGGCATAATATAATTGCAATCCATTATTATTATTATTATTATTACAATATTAAACTGTACAAAGATCCATTACAACAGTGTCTCTCCTCGGCCAATAGCTCAGTGTGACAGAGAGGTGGTACTGAATGTTCATACACTGCAGATAAATAAACACATCAACTAGCATTCAGTTTGTTTTTACAGCTATCTACCATGGTGTTTGTACAGTTGCAGACTCAAGAAGAAACTAAAGTGCTGATGCATGAAAAGTTATGTTGAAGGATGACTCAGACAAAGCCTCTGTTCTCTACATACTTGATATACTACGTACAGTCAAACAACAGATCAGACCAGTTACTCTCAAACATTTCTATGCATATTTCTTCAATGTTAGGGCAATTTGAAGATTTGTGTTGACGCCTGGAAATTGGTAATAGTCGCACTGTATAAGATTTTTGGGGACCTGCACAAAAAGGAAATTGGACAGGTAGAAATATTTTCAGTAAAGAAACTGTCAGGAACAGAAACTGTCAGAGGCCTGAAATTGTCTGAGCCTTAAACATTTTTAGATCAGCATATACATTTTTCTCTTACTTTTTTCTATTTTCTTCAACACACCTGACTGTACATTGTTCTGAACACGTTAGATTAAAAATGGGCTCAAAGTCTCAGCACATAAAATCAAGTTGACTTAATAACCAACACAAAACAGTTGTGCTTCAAAGGAAAATGATGAGAAAGTGAAGTCTTTATTGTGTCCTATGGTGTCCCTCAAGGGTATCTATACTAATGAACTGAAATGATATGAGGTAAAGCTTTGACTAATATATTTTTGTATATCCTAATCTATGCTGAAGGTACCTTGTAACAATGAGTGTTCAAAGAGCAGTGAGCAGCAGGGTATCTGTCCCCACAGACACAGCAAACAACCCCAGGCTCCGCTCAGGGGTTCAGCCAGGTGATCTCCACACATCTGCAGGGACTGGATCTGTCAGAGTGACCTGCCTATCCCGCCCCCGGCCCATCACAAGGGCCCAATGATCAGATAAGGTTCATTTGAAAAGCAGACGAAAAGCAGGCTTCAAAGGGCTATGACCTTGGAGATAAGTCAGAGGGCTCCTTCATTCCCTGAACTTCACAGCCCCGTTCATGTCATGTTACCGGGAGCAGCAAGCACAGGTACCTCTTCATCAGCTTTGTTAAAACAAGCTCTCTCAATCCCTCTGTAGAGCTCTGCTTCTCCGAGAACAGTCATCTTTCTCAGCCTCTCTGGTCTATTTGTGGCAGTAGCAACAGACTGTAGCAGAAACCTAGGAAGTGTCTGTAAGGTGCATAGGTATTGTAATACCAAGCTATAAAATACAGATGAGCTGTGTTGTGTGTGTTTTTGGTTTTTGTTCTGGATAACCTGAAGTTAAAGCTCTACTGAATTAATTACATTGGGTGCACGATGGTAATACTGAATGAATGACAGTTACTTGTGAGATGTTTTAAAGTTCATGAATGTATCTGGTTTCCTTCTCTATCACTTCCTGTGTTCTGGAAATGGCCTGTCAGCTGAGCCGATGAGAGAGAGCTTTCCTCCTCAGACTGAAACCTGTTTTAACATGTGAGCTTTCTTTAAAGTGATGGTCCACCATGAGTCAACCAAGGACTCAATGTTTAGTTTTTTTGACAGCTTTACAAAATATCTGGACAAAGAATATCCCCAATTAGAAAGCTTTTGCTTTCACAGCAGCAATGCTTTTATTTCTGACATATATTTATTTACATTTACCATTATTTCTTACAAATAACTGTTCTAATCAAAGATAATCTCCTTTTGATTCTCCTGAATGTTATATATCCCAGAAAATCTGATATTTTTGAGGAGTTTTATCTGTTATGAGTTCCATTAGCATGACAAGGAATATTGAAGTGAACAACAGACTTATAGTAGCTCCACTCTATTTAACAACAACAATATTTCAGAAGCAAAGATTCAGAAGCATATGTTAGTTAGTTTAAACTAGTTAGTATGTTTGTTATTGTAGTGTAAATCCTTTAAAAAGGAATACAAAAGTTCACAAAAACAAGTATAAGTTCACATCAGAGAATGAAAGAATATTTATGCAGAATTAAATAATAAAAATGCCATGATTACTGATTAAAGGTTGCTAAAGGTTAATTAAATTCGTGCATTGAAAAATAGAAATAATTCTCTATGAGGATTTTTCTATTAATTTACTGAACTGACTGATCTAAAATGGAATTAACTCCAACTCTGGTCTCCACGCTGCTGATTGGCTGGACGATACGCCTCAGACTGCACTTTATTTTCTTTATAATTGCTCTTATAGCCTTACAATACTATGAGGCTGACCAGGTTGATGTGAGTTGAGTCTGCCCAACTTCCGGGGATGTTAATGGATAATAAACCAACGTTTAGTTACTTCTTCTGACGAATCATGATCTTGTTTGGGTGGCGCTATAGTACTGGTGGTACATCAGTAAACTTACTCACCAACCAACTCAACACTGGCCAAAACCTGCTAGAACTAATCAAATTGCAGGATTTTTTGCAGAAAACAATCTCACAAACTGTAACTGCCCATTCCAGGTGCTCTAGTAGATAAAGAGTCTGGGGTTGAGACTATTTTCTTAGCATCTGAATTGATATAAGGAAACATAGTGGCAGCCAGACCGACCATGCTTGCCAAACTGTGATTTTCCTCCACCAGCACACTCTAAATTAAAATCAATACAAGCTTCTGAGCTCTCTACGCTTCAGTTCCTCCCCCTGGGCTCTGAGCACTTTTTGGAAAAGCTAGCACAACAAATAATTTACGAAGCCCCTATGTCATTCATGAGTCTGTAGAGCGAATAACCCACAGAGCCTGTGTAACCCCTTGTGGCACGCTGTTCTACAAAAACGTGTGCATCCTTTTTTGTTGGGTGAGTTTAATTAACCCTCTGACTGTGTTTGTTTGCCTGTGATGATGTTCTCACAGTACATCACAGGCCTACCAATGGAGAGATGTGCAGATGGGTCTAAGGCAAGGTCCTGGCTTCCCTGCCTCCTGAATAACTCAACAAAACTGAACTGAAGTAATGTGACACGCACATTCAAGGAACTTATGTCTGCACTGGTCCCTGAAGTCTAACAAACACATTAGGGTTTGAGCAACCCTCCTGTTGGCAACCACTACCCAGAAGCAAGATCTGAATAATACATAAATTACATTAAGTGACAGCAAGAGTTGACGAAGCAAAAAACAGTAGGAAAATTCAAAACCGGATTCCATGGCATGGCAATGCTTTATAACACTTGCTGCTTTTCAAAAAGGGTAATGTACCATACATGGCTGCATTTCAGATACAAAGGGCTCACTGTTCAGCAGATCAATGGGGTGGGTTACTGGGTATTCAACCATTACATCAAAAAGCCTTACTTTCAGAAAAGGGTCACACATGTAAATGAAAAATAAACATGACAAACCAAGTATTTACAGTTTATGTTGTGAACATGAATAAAACTGCATGTCTAACACTGTACACACAGTATCACACTGTTGTAATACTTTGCTCTATGATCCTCATATGATACATTGGAATTCTGGAAAGTTGTAATTACTTTGAATTCCAAAAATATGGAACTTTGAGCTGAGCAGCGCAGTGACTCAGACACTTGTACCCACATACCTGTCTCTAGACACCAGTAAGAGACACACAATTTTAAGTGTATTGTCCTTCAAAGAAGGGCATACAGGTGCCAAGATAAAGGCAAAACTTTGGTAACACGGGGGGAACACACTCTTATCTTTCCTAAACACACTATACTCTCAAATCCATTATGCTTATTATAGCATTTATACACTCAGTGGACGCTTTATTAGGTACACCTGTACACCTGCTCGTTAATGCAATTATCTAATCAGCCAATCATTGTGGCAGAAACTCAATGCATAAAAGCATGCAGACATGAACAAGAGGTTCAGTTGTTGTGACTTTGACCGTGGAATGATTGTTGGTGCCACACAGGGTGGTGTGAGTATCTCAGAAACTGCTGATCTCATGGGATTTTCACACACAACAGTCTCTAGAGCAGGGGTGTCAAACTCATTCCATCGAGGGCTGAGTGTGTGCAGGTTTCTGTTGTAACCAATGCATTACACCAGGTGATTTCAATTAGGTTCCCTCCTTAGTTGAAGAAGTGAGCTAATTAGTGAAATCACCTGGTGTAGTGCATTGGTTGCAACAAAAACCTGCATACACTCGGCCCTCAATGGAATGAGTTTGACACCTGTGCTCTAGAGTTTACAGAGAATGGTGTGAAAAACAAAAACATCCAGTGGGCAGCAGTTCTGTGGGCGAAAACTCCTTGTTGAGGCCAGAGGAGAATGGCCAGACTGGTTCAAGCTGACAGGAAGGCGACAGTAACTCAAATAACCACGCGTTACAACAGTGGTATGCAGAAGAGCATCTCTGAATGCAAAACACGTCAAACCTTGAATTGGATGGGCTACAGCAGCCCACACCGGGTTCCACTCCTGTCAGCTAAGAACAGGAAAGTGAGGCTACAGTGGGCACAGGCTCACCAAAACTGGACAGTTGAAGATTGGAAAAGCGTTGCCTGGTCTGATGAATCTCGATTTCTGCTGCGACATGCAGATGGTAGGGTCAGAATTTGGTGTAAAAAACATGAATCCATGCATTCATCCTGCCTTGTCAACGGTTCAGGCTGGTGGTATGTAATGATGTGGGGAATGTTTTCTTGGCACACATTAGGCCCCTTAATACCAATTGAGCATTGTTTAAATGCCACAGTCTACCCATCTTCTAATGGCTACTTCCAGCAGGATAATGTGCCATGTCACAAAGCACATGTCATCTCAAGCTGGTTCCACGAACATGACAATGAGTTGAGTGTACTCCAATGGCCTCCACAGTCACCAGATCTCAGTCCAATAGAGCATCTTTGGGATGTGGTGGAACGGGAGATTCACAACATGAATGTGCAGCCGACAAATCTGCAGCAACTGCATGATGCTATCATGTCAACATGGACCAGAATCTCTGAGGAATGTATCCAGCACTTTGTTAAATCCATGCCACGAAGAATTCAGGCTGTTCTGGCAGCAAAGGGGGGTCCTACCCAGTACTAGAAAGGTGTAACTAATAAAGTGGCCACTGAGTGTATTATCTTTACTAACTCCTACTTGTGCCTCCAATTGCTCTTAACATTATGCTGTAGGTTTGCATGATGACACTTACTATCGGTTGTGAGACTGATAACTCGGTATCGTTACTGCTTTTTTCCATGCTTTTTTGTATGCATATTGTAAGTCACTCTGGAGGAGTGTGGTAAATGACAAAAATACACATGTAAAATGGACCTATTCCTGTGTCGGACTTTGGCTCTGCCTGCCACTCATCATGGTTTCAGTGAGCTGGAATTTCAGCAGGGGCCATAATGACAGGGCACGGGGGCCGCCCTCTTCCCATCTCTTGTGCAAAGTCCATTATTTTCACCGCACACTTTCCTGGTGTCTGTTTTTCTCCCCTTGAGGGAATCTTCCCAGGAAGTGTGATGTGAAAGACTGGAGTCCGCCCACTGCTGTTCCCCTGTCTTAACCTACAGCGGTTAGCTTGAGGGGCAAGTTAGCGGCATGCCTCTGCTGTGGGCACATCCTCCTGTCTTCTAGCACGGTGTAGTGCCTCTTTCCTGGATACAGTCTGAAGCAATTTAGGCAATTAGGTGTGCAGGAAACAACATGCTCTTACAGACTCACTGACATATATATATATATATACACAGTGTATGTAAACACTCGTGCAGGCCCTGACAGCACATGAAATGGCAGACGTATTCTTGTAGACAGCTGTCTGTTTGTTTTATGGGGCAGGTTGATGATGGATAACCGCACTGGGGCAATGGATGCTGTAAACTCTTCATCAGTGTGATCTCAAGTTGGGAAGGGTGAGTCACAGTCGCTGAGAGGAGAGTGTGTCACAATCAGTGGGGGTTTGTGTGTGGCTGTGCATGTGTGTGTGTGTGTGTGTTTGTGTCTGTGTGTATGTGTGTGCATATGTATGTGCATGGGCTCACTTCTGACTAGAGAGAGAGAGCTTGTTGTTGCTTTTCCTCACCATCTAATGGCTCTCCATCCGCTACATTAGCACCTCCGGTTGGTTATGCACACCCCCACAAAAAAAAGTCTTCATGTACCAGAGATATTAATTGGCAGTACGCAAGCACCCACGCAACAGTGCAGTTGGCATCATCATTTTCATCAGTTTTCACACATTATAGGCGCTCGGTGCATGGGATCAACTGTTGGGCTATGACTTGCTCTCAGACAGTAGCCTCAGGTGAGTGTCTCTTTATCAAACTCTTGACACCAATTGTGAGAAAAAGTTCCATGCAACACCGAATAACTTCTGTGGTTTGTGCAGGTCTACAGAACTGTGTATGGACATTTTTCTCACAATTGAATTTCATATTCTTTCACATCTGAAATCATTACACTTTCAGGATGTACGAATGGTCCTACCTTTTTAAACTCTTGACACCAGACACACAAAAAGTGTGCCATCAATGGGTGCACTTTTATTGGTAGGCTATTGTTTCAAGAGTATTATATAGAGGTTGGAATTATTGTCAGGTTTGCGTGATTCTACGATTCTACGTGTTACGAAAACTGAAATAAACTTTAAAAGGACAAATTATAGTATTGTCATTTTCATCCACACAATTACAATATACATTTTCATAGTACAACATTTCTCACATTAATTGTTATTTTAGAAAGATATAGGAACTGATTCGATGCATTCCAATGCTCGAGCTAAACCCAGGTATTTGAAACAAAGGGATCTGAACTGGAGTGTTGAAACAAAGTGTTTAGTAAAGTAAACATTATTTATATAGCACTTTTCATGAACAGGGGTCACAAAGTGCTTCACAAAGTTCATAGTCAGTGGTGACTTTACATAGGCTACTGGCATGCTTTCGACATGCAACATTTCCCCTTCTGGGCTACGGTCCAGATTAGTATGACTAGTATGACTTATGCCTTGTTGCTTTGTGATTTCTGCCCAACCAGGACAGAATCAAATCAGCAGGCTGAATGACCAACCCATGGACCCGCCAAAGAACAACAAGAGCTACACGATTGGGTTATGGAATGTGACAATCACAGCTATCATAAATTAAATACCGCAGGTGAACTTTGGTAATGGAGAGGTTTTTCGTTTTGGGTTTCCTCCCTGATACAATATGATTTATGATAATCTTGTTTTTCACACGGGACTCCATAACTTCAAATGGGTCAGTGTTTGAACTCTGTAATTTGATCATACCAAACTTAGAAATGCCATGGTTTCAATCCTAGCATGCGTTAAAATCTAAACAGATTTATATTAGACCATTTTTCATTTTTACTGAAGAAAGGGAGATAACCTTCTCTCAAGAGTGCATTGAACACACGCAGGCACACAAGCATGTACAAATGCACATACATATATGCGCACACAAGAGACACATACACACACACATTCATACCCACAGAAATGTACTCACACATACAGACAACAGACATGCACTGTCTGTGAATATGTCCCTTTTCACTGTATTTTTGGTGAGCCAGGGTTTGACAGAAAAAGCCTGTTATTACAATACTGAAGGGCCACTATTCATGTTCAACCCTTCCGGAACAGGCTGAGGGTTCTAATCATTCTCTCGGCATCTGAAAAAGCCCAGTGCATGTTTATAGCCAGACCATCCTCAACAACCACAAATTAATTTTTACATTCCCACGCATTAACTACCACAATCCAGGTGCCTTCTTTGGATACCGGAAGACTGACTTAATAACTAAAATATTTATGTATTACATGTCAGTCCCACTGTAATCCCCTGGCTTTATCAGATGCAAAGGCAGACAGATAGTTTTTTCACCTCACAAAATGAAAGGCACAGAAGGATAATCCAGACTAATTTCCAAAAATAAGATCTGGATCTTTTTATTTCATGGGTTCAATCACCATGGCAATGAAATGCACGTAGCAGTTCAGAGAGTCTATCATCTCCTCGTCTGGAAAAGGCCCTTCCCGATCATGTCCTGACCCACATGATGATTTAACTGGGAATGAATGCGCGGCACTTTATTCCCCGCGATTAAGGGTGAGCGGAATTCTAGGAAGGAACCATCGGGGGCGCTATTAAAAACTCGTTAACGCACTGAACCCAGGCGCGGCAGCTGTCCTGAAGTTCCAGGGGAAAACGCGGGGCTCCTGTGGGTCGGAGGTTAACTCACGCGCTCTCGGGTTTCTCACCGGATGGAGAGCTACAATAAGTTATCGTTACAAACAGACAACACTCTCTCCGCATGCCGGCTGCACTGGAGCCGATAAATCAGCATTCCTGAGGAAGCGCAGAGCTGACCTTAATGTGCTGGTACATAATAATTTTTGACCATTTCTGAGAGGAAAGGAGCATGGACCAAAGGCACATACTGAGCAATAATGTTGAACAATAATATTGCAGTGCAGCATGCCTCATTGCTGGAAAAAAACAAGGAGGGTTCTGTTCCTTTTAAACTCTTTTAAGAAACCTTAAGAAGTTGGATTTAGTAACATAAGCATTTTCATGATTTCTTTAAGGAAAGGAGGGAGCAAAGGCATGTTCTAAACAAATAATATCAAATAATAATATCACAGTGTGTCTGTGTGTGTGCGCATATATGCATGTGCATTTGTAACTGCCAAAATAAAGGAAACACCACCATAAAGTGTATTAATAGAGCATTGGGCCACCAGAACAGTTTCAATGAGCCTTGGCATGGATTCTACAAGTGTCTGTGGAACTCTACCAGAGGGTCGCAACACCATTCTTCCACAAGCAATTCCATCATTTGGTGTTTTGTTGATGGTGGTGGAAAACTCTGTCTCAGGCATCACAGTGTTCATCTGGGTTGAGATCTGGTGTCTGAAATGGCCATGGCATATGGTATACATAATTTTCATGCTCATCAAACCAATCAGCGACCACTTGTGCCCTGTGGATGGGGGCATTGTCATCTTATGATAGACCACTCCCATCAGGATAGAAATTCTTCAGCATAAGATGAAGGTGATCACTCAGAATGGCTTCAATCCTTAGCACCTGCTAGGATTGAAAACATGGCATTTCTATGTTTGGAATGACAAAATTACAAATGCTGACCCATTTGAAATTGTGCAGCAAATTGCATATCTATACTGCTGAAAAATAAGGAGGGTTCTGTTCCTTTTAAATTCAAGTCTTTCACCTTTCCAGGTAAACACTTACCTGAGCTTTATGCTTTATGAGAGCTGGGCATTTCTTTTGATATTTTTCCTTCTTTGGAAATATTATTTGCCACAAAATCATAGGTAAGCTCAGGTACACAAAGAATCATTGTGCCATTAAAAGGAACTCACTTACAGAAATGAAAGGTACATTCTCCTATCTATACTACCTTTAGAATTGTGTGTTTGAGCAAGCTTTGGGATATTTAATTCAGTCTTTTGAATGCACAAAAGATCCATCAGTCAAAACCTACCCCAGTAAGAAAGGCAGGAAACAGTTGAGTATAATTTTTTACATTATAAACAATTGTACATTTTTTGTGTTATAAAAGAAGTTTACATTTAATGCATTACAATATGCATTAGACTAATTATCTCTACTCAAGCGGTATGCGGTTGGAACGTGTGTGATCCTTTAATTGCACTGATTCGGCAATAAGACCAGTCCTTCTTCCATGTTTTCCCTGCCTTTTCTAGACCCTGCTCACAGTAGTCCTGCCTGAGATAGCAGGGAGGATAAAGGGACAAGCCCTGGAGGTGCAGGTGAAGAAAGGTCACATTGCCTTTTGCTTGCTCCTGGAGGTGTGACACAAGAGCCCTCCACAGAAGGTGGATCCAGTGTGTATTTAGCTTTTTAAATGACTGAGAAGATATATTCCGAAAATATTTGGGGACTAGTGGCACCGATTGATGCAGAAAAAACTGTAATAAAGGGGTTCTCCTTACCGTCATCCAGGTCTGGCAGGATGGTAACCCGGGCGGTGGGGAACTCCTGGCCGAGACGGCCGCCTACGGGCAAACTGAGGGTGACGTTGAAGCTCTCCTCCTCCTCATAGAGTGAGTCGTCGATGACCACCACGCGGCAGGGCTTCTCTGTCTCGTCCTTGTCGAAGCGCACTACACTGCTGTGCTCCTCAGGCCGGGAGATGTAATCCGAGTATGACAGGACGGTGCTGGGGATGGTGCCTGTTGCGGAGGCTGGAGAAATGGGGGCAGAGGGGTAGGGTACATCAGCCAGGGTGGGGCAGCAGGGTGGAGGAGGTCACTGTGGGGGTATTGGGATCCTCGAGCAGGGCTGGTCTGCTCAGGTTCTGGTCAGAATGGGGGCCAGCACCCATAATTCACATACACGGGGGGACAGACCTTCCTGTGATGAGGAAGCTGGTGTTTGTGCAAGGTGCACGGATACCTCGCAAAAAGTTCACAAAAAGCTTGAAACATTTCATATTTAAATGGATTTATATTAGGGGTTACATTTATCTTGGTTTAGGGTGAGGCTAGTTCCCAAGTTTATCCTAGGTCACCTTCACCCAGACTGCCCACAGACACAAGACAGCAACAGGTTCTAACGAAAAAGGCCCCAGACTGGCTAAATATACAATTCTAAAGGACTATCTGTGATTCTATTACAGGTGTTTGTGTGTTGTGGCCTGTAGTCTAAGGGTCAGGGTTAGGTCTTACCTTGCTGAGTGTAGCAGACAACCATAAGCTCCTGACTGACATCTCCGCTCCTGCGCACTGGGATCAGCAGGTCGCCTGCGTCCTCCTCAATGGCGTAGGAAGACTGAGGGATGAAGACTGTGGACTCTGTCACACAAAAATGACAACAAAAACTGTTATCGCACTATGCATGTCTCTAACACAAAACTATCCAAAACCTGCTCCTAACACATCAAAAGCCCCTGTTACAGCACCAAACATCTCCACTTTGTGCTCTAACATGATTCATGACCTAATTTGGTGGGTGTTTCATCCTCTAATAATTCAAAATCCTCTAGGGTCAAGTTCGAGTCGATGGCAGTGCAGATATTTTTTTCAGGGCTTACTCTGTGATTGAGGGAGAGAGCTTTGGCTGGTGAGGGAGCAATCTATCAAAAGACAAAAGTTGTCAGGGCACGCTGATGTTTTTAAAATCAACAGCACAGGGAGTTGCAAAGGCTACTTTACAACAGGCACCCAGGGACCAATCAAAATAACAGACTCCTCTTTGCTATCTTGTTGCAGTTCCCTCCTCGCATGTATATTAATTGCCTCTGATCCCATTCATAGTCAGTCCTACACTTATCTAAACACACCCAGGCATTCAGCTATTCAGCTGTGGGTAAATGAGAGCAGGGCTGGCCTGCACTCCCAGTAGCTGTGATGAGGCCTAGAAGACCTTTCTGCTGAACCCAAAGGCCCTATGAGCCTTAAACAGATGCCCATTAGAGTTGTGGCTACACCTGTGAAAATACAAAATTCCCCTAAGCCTGTGCTGTTTGTAAACCTCCACATGTTTAACATGCTCTGGCATGCCTGTCTCTGAGCTAATCTCTGGCGTTAAGTGTTTCAGTGTTACACTGTGAAGTGTGAAAGAGACCTGATTGGACGGAGTGGGGGTGATTGGGAGTAGGGGTGGTCTAGCCTATGATCCGGCATGAGCCAAACATCTCCAATAATGCCGCAGCTGAGCCCTGCCGTCATTCATCCCATTCGGGCCTGCAGCAGAGTGTGGCCTGAAGGAATTAAGTGACGATACGGACCAGGGAGGCGTGATGCCCTTGTTGGTTTCCCCAAAATCTCCACTCTGCAACACAGTACCAGCCTCTCAACAGCCAGCCTGTCCATTTATATCACACTGAATGTAAACCACAATAAGAATGATCAGTTCCATATATACAGAATGCATTCTCCACCCTGTGATTCATGTAAAACGCACCTGCAATTAATCTGTGGAGAGCTGGAACATTCATTCAATTTTTGAACCAAGATTCAGTCAATTTTAATTGCATTTCTTATCTTTTAATTAATTTAATTAAATCTGTAAGGAATTAAAGAATTGAGAAATGCCACTACTCTTGAGGATTTGAGTGGAGTGTTGTCAGTGTTTGTAGGCTTTCCACATAAAAAGTGGACCTTAGTGTAAAAGAGAATCTTTCACTGCAGTGAATCAGGGAACTCCTCTCCTCTTTGGCGCCCGTTTGTCTCTACCTGCTTGTTCATTTTAAGAAAGCGATTCGATGTGGTCCACATTTATCGCCAATATAAGCATTGAAATAATGGTTCCCCCAAGTCAAATTAGTATACTGTAGCAATAGGAAAAGCAATACAAATGCTGAACTGGGAGGTGTGAAATTCAACCGCAGTGGTTCAATGCTATTATTTCATGGATTTCAAAGAAAATTAATCTGCAACATCAAAAGCCAAGAGCAAAGTAACGGCGTGGCTAGACTCCAAAGGAGAGTCCTCCACTCAGCTATGAGAGAAACGGGGGCAATTCCCAAGCACATTAAGCAGACCACAGGGATGGCTGCTTTAGCAAAACAAACACTCCCTTCAATAGCTTTTAATTAGCTGAAGCAGAAAACAGGACGCTTTGACATTTACACAAAAATACATAAACAGATGAACCGGGGCATCGTTCAATGAGGGGAGAAAAACATTTTGTGTCTTGTAAAATATATTTTAAAAGCATGCAGTTTGTTCTGTGTGCCTGTGCTTTTTTTTGTTGTTTTGTTTTGACTTTGTATTTCTGGGGAATGCTCCACAATGATGCTGTCCAACCTCATTTTTAATTTGTCTTATAAAGTTATATATAGTTATACAGTTGCATATGGTAATGTATATGCATCCTAAAGGTTGGTTCCCAGTGTGGCTAACGTGCCTTTGAGATCACATGTGAAAAAGGAGATAGGTTTAGAGTGTGCTCTAAAGGTGTACAAACTGATAAGAGCATTAAGGAGAAATGCGCAATGGGGAGACTGGTGTTTCGATCCATATAAAAAAATGCACAAATATTTACAAGGAACCAAATGTTTTTGAGTTGTGCTTTTCTTTTCTTTCTAAAGTTATATCCTCACCTCGGCACCCAAAAAACATTTATACATCAACTTGAATCAGTACAGTTTCTAATATAGACCAAATTAATAATTGAGTCATTTCGACTGGAGTCATTTCTGATGGAGTAATCAGCAGGAAAATATAGAGGAAGAAGAAGAAGCCGACGAAAAATAAGGAAGAAACACAAAATAATGTTCAGGGCTTTAATGTGTGGCTGTGTGAAGTTGTATCTGAATTCTGTGTATTTACGTGAGGTCAGAGGGTACTGAAAATAATGTTTGCTGGGAGCCCTGGCTGTCTGAGACTCACACCTCAAAATGATCAATCATAGAGTATGGTATGACCTGGAACTCATATTTATTCAACCAAATTACCCAAGGATTTATGGATAATTCTGAAAAATTACCTATTTGGTAATATACCAAAGTTAGCTAGTGATGTGGAAGCTTGATTGTTAGCTAGTTTATTGACATTTAGTTTACTGATATTTAGTGACTTACTATTTTTAAAGCTCAAAAGGATGTCTAAATTGACATCATACAGAGCAGATCTTAAGCTGAGACAATTCTCACCAAGCTAACCATAAAAATGGAACCAAACCTTACAGTACATTAAATACCAATCACAAAAATGTTACACACATTTCAAAACTGTTCATTTAAAACGGCCATTGTTCCTGCTGGTTAGGTAGCTTCTGAGCGAGCTAGATTATAGCTACTGTTCTCTCACTGGCATCAAGCTGAGCAGATGCTCTGATTCTGTTATGACTGTCTGTGAATTTCCTGCTCGCAGTGTGCAGTAAAAGGGGTGTTCACACTTTCTTGTTTCCTGTGACCATTAAAAGCCTTGCAGCCTTCAGTTGTTGGAGGCAGTCTCGCTAGTGAGCGGGCACCTTTACACATCAGAGCCCTGACCCTCCTCTGCCTCCCATCCCAGGCCCCACTGAGGCTGAAGAACATTCTGTCAAAATGAGATTTCAATGGCGCAGAGGTGCAGGTAGCAGAGCAGTGCAGTCAGACTGGAGGGAGGAACAGCAATTAATCTAACGGGCTCTGGCACCCCCGCCTACTCATCACTGGACCAGGGAGCCCGGCGTGAGTCTCGTTAGCCTCAGCCTCACTCCTGCACAATGCACCTGCTATCAGAACCGGCTTTGGATATCCACAGCCTCACTCAATAATGCACCTGCCAATGGACTGGGCATAGGGCATCTTCTAATTCAGGGGTTCCCAAACCTTCTGAGCCTGTGGCCCACTTCATGAGCAAATTAATGTTCTTATTCAGATGTAGCCTAACATATGTGCAAATATATCATTCAAATGTATAGAATGTTATATAGTATGTTAAAAATGAACTTACTGGCATGCAAAAGAAACTGCATGTACACTATAATTCATGCAGTTTGTGTAAAAACTGCAGTGTTTATTGACTGGTGTGAATGTCAGTGGAAAGCACATTATATACAACAATTATGTTCATGTGTATTGCACAACCCAAAAAAATGACAAAGCCAAGATACACAGCCATAGCAACAGTATCAGAGTGATTGTGTGCATATTCTCTATATGTGTGGGACAATGTAATTGCTGCTCCCATTACCAGTAATGTTACTTGTTTCACAAATTATTTGCTTTGGCAGTATGACACAATCATCACGCCAATTAAGGATATCGGAGTCTGAGTCTGAGAGAGAGAGAGAGAGAGAGAGAAAGAGGGAGGGGAGGGGAGGAAATGATTGAAAATATTTAAAAGAAATAGGCTAGGCTTACAGTATAACTGTGCTGGTAGCAGAAGGAAGGGTTTGATTGTATATATCCAGTATAGGCCCCTGCAATAAGTAGTCACTACTCATTTGAACTGTAAAGTTATTTGTACCCTTGTAATTGAACCATATAATCTTGCTGGTTGGCACCAACTTTGTGAACCTATTTGATAATCCATTCTTTGAATTGGATGGATTTGATCGTAAAAATAAACACTGACATATGCATGGAAACGCACATCAAAGAGAGGTAAACAGGGAGTGAGAGAGTGGCCCTGACCGTCAGCCGGGTCCAGAATCTCCACGGTGGCCACGGACGGGAACTCCAATGCCCCCATGACGGGCTCGCTCAGGACGATCTGGAAGGTCTCCGACTGCTCGAACTCGCCATCCGACAGGATGCGCACCTTCCAGGAGGCCGAGGTCTGGCCTGGGTTGAACTGGACCTGCTTCTGCAACTTCCCCCGGAAGTCCTTCTCCTTCTCCGCAGAGCCGTCTTTGGTCCCTATGCCTTTTGGAGTGAAGCAAAGAGGGTCACGGCTCAACAATTGCACAGTTCACAATGGAAAAATAAATATGAAACAAAAACACAATGCATCCATGTGAAAATGCTTTTGTTCAAAATTAACAAGCCTTTATAAATATGGGATTTTCTTACTAAAAAATGTTAAAACCACTTGCCATTGCATTGTGGCCATATGATGGCCTCCATCAGGGCATTGATATATATATAAATAAGTGCACCTTCACAAAGACCAAAGAAGCGGTTTCTAATCTAGTAACATAATGAAATCAATGAACACTATACTTTACATTATTCAAATGGAAAATTATTGCACTACATAATTTAAAATATGCATGTTTCATGCATGGGGCACATTATATTATAATTATAAACACTGTAATGTGAAAGGGTACAAGGGTACCGTGGTGTTGTCGGCAGTGGAGCTGTCTGACACCTGTGAACGGGATTCAATAATCCGATTCTTCTCCGGCTGTCACAACAGAGGACATTTGCGACGCAAGCACCGCTGGCCCCCATCCCACACACACCCAGCGGGACGCCTAGGCTTGCCTGCCACGCACCATTTGATCACTGTCACTTAAAAAGTCCCCTTGCGGGCTGGGGGGCCCTACTGGCAGGGTTGCTTCAATAGCTGGTGTACTGTACACACGTGAGCTCCCTGAGCTCTGTTTTAATGGCAGCACCCCACAGCAAGAAAGCTCAGAGAAAAAACGTGACAAACAAACAACAGGTCCCTCTCTCCCAAAAGCCTCGATTTCGTCTCAGAGCACAACAGATCTCATACGGTAGCACAAGCGCTGAGGCTTTGGAGATAAACAGAGACTGACAGACAGATGTAAAACCGATTCTTTTTCCTTTTTAACGGGGCCGACGGCTCGATGATTAGCAGACACGGTGAGACAAGAGGCTTTCATATGCAACTAGAACAATGCTCTGCCTCTCACTGTTAATCTCATGAGAAATAAAGTAACGAAATGAAACGAAATGGAAATGTAAAAAAAACGGTGAGGAATCTTCAAAGTGAAGCCTTAAGTAAAAAAAGCCCAATGGTGGTCCCTTTCAGTTTCATCTCTCACAGTGGGGGGGGGGGGGGTCGGACCCTCCGGTTTAACGGAGCCTGGTTCTGAGGCCTGAGTTCGCGGAAAAAAAGGTGAAGAAGACCGCGGGAAGGCAGGCACCGTGACTGCCTTCCACAATGGTTTCATGGTTTGAACCGTGGAGGGGGGGTGCTCTGATCATCGCTGCAGCACGGCCAAAGAAGGGCAAAATATCGTCCTCCTGCGCCACGGAGGAATTTGGGCTGGGGACTGCTATCGTTTCATCTCAGGACTGAGATGAGAAGGGGAAAGAAAGAGATGGAGAAAGAGAGAGAGATGAGAGGAAGTGGTCAAGCTGTGCAGGGCTGCAGCATCCTGGTCCATTCCATCCATCGCTTTGTTATTTTTCACCACCTTCCCCGAGCAGGCCAAAGCTCCACCCACATTATCAGTGCAAGGAAATAATGAGATTCTCTATATCATATACTGTAGTGCATCTTGCTCCAAGCATGTTACTCGACATGTTCTCTTGTCCCCCACTTCCAAAAAGCCTTATGGATCACAATGTTGTTAGCAGGAAGTGAACATTCTCGAGGAAATCTTGTCTTGATTTTCGGAAGACAGAAAGCGCAGAACTTCGCAAGAAAGTAGTGAAAACCTCATTTCCCAGTTTTAAGTGATAAGGGGCTTTGTGTCCAGATGGCGCGTAAGGCAGTCACTGGTACTAACGAACTGATTGATTGCAGTCTCCCTCTGCCTGCCGTGCACTGAGGAAGGTGAATTATCCTCCACATTCATTTTCATTACTGCAGGTCAGCACCAAGCCATGCTGTCGTGAGCAATATGGACCACTTACCCACTAACTCCCCCCGCCCCGTACACCTCCTACCCCTGCTACCTTTCAAGGTTCCTAAGAGATAACCAGGTGTTCACAGTCAGGCCTCTCTGAGAACTGTAAACAAATGGCGAGCTTTCATCTTTGCCCTGGAGATAAACAAACAGCATAAACTGTCCGAAATCTTCCTCAGGGAGAAAATTGCCTAAATTGAAGGACTCTCAAACCTACAGTGTAGTTTTGAGGAAATAAATGTGAAAGATTTCAGATCGCAGTCCTGAAGGCTAATTACACTTGGACACGTGGAATGTTGTCCTTGCTCCTGAACTGTCTCCATTACATTCTCTGTGCATCACACTCAGTTGTACATCAGCACATTAAAACAGTGAGTATTGAAGCACTGCAACAATTGAAGCTTACACATTGCCTGTTTTTTGCTTTTTGTGTGTCTTATCCCACTAGAGTAAGATTTTCCTATAGCATTTCAGTCTCCAGTTTAATAATGAACATCAACGATGTGGATGTCATCCTCGGACAACACATGAAAAGCTGTTGAAAGTGTGTGTTATGTATAAAATCTTAGCCCTAGCCGCCTCAGTGGGCCAAAAGGGGCAATGCTAGTGAGAGGCTCATTCAGACAAGGAAGAGCTGCGTGACCTGTACCCTGTCACCTTTCTTTGACCATGGCTTCAAAGCCCATGGTATCACACTTTAAACTCTTTGTTTAAACTCACATAACACAGTCAAAACAACAGGTCATGTGTTTCATTTCTTAATAAATCATTGACTTTAGTGACAAATATGAACATTGTGTGTGCATGTGTGTGTGTGGATCTGTGGATTAGCGGGGGAAGCTGGTGGTTGTCCACTCACCTACGAAAGAGGTCTCGCCTAGGTAGCCCCTGCGTTTCAACACCACCTCCAGATACTTGGCTTCTTCGTCCACCACATAGTACTCTTTCTCTATGGAAATCCAGGCCCAGTTCAGACGGAACACTTGGTTCTTCAGCTTGTTGCCACCTGAACAAGACAGGTACAAACACAACACCCATCAGTGTCATGACATTTAAATGGAGCTTAGAGAAGTTATAAATGCGAGCACAACTAACAAATTACCTTCACGGTGCACGGCCAAAAACTTACTGGAAAAAATAGAAAACACCAGCACTCCTGTATATCATTTAATGCCACTGGGTCAGTCAGACAAATAACAACGAACGCGTTTCAGCAAACAGCCTTCTTTAGCGTTGTATTTACAATAAACAGCTTGACATTTGACCCTTAAATCGACATGCTAGAACAGGAAATGACATCATGCTAAGGAGAAAATTGAAAATAGCAATGTAGAAAAACAACAATATTTCTCAAATAGACACTCCAGCTCACTCACTAACATTCTAATATCTTAGCAAAAATTCTATAGAAAAATACAGTGTAGAAATATACAAAATCCATGTAAACATACAGGCATTACACCAGTGGTGGGCCGTCAGGGCCTGCAAGGCCTTCTCTGCTGGCCTAAAAAATATCTGAATCACAGACTGATGTTAATTATATTTTGTCCATGAATACTTATTAAATAATTCCAAATGGTCTGTCCGCTTCCTTTCATAGCTTTTCCCTGGTTGCGCTGCGTCCAGACGTGTATTTTCATATTAAAGCATTTAACCAATCACATTTCAGCCATCATTTGTTGCCACGGTCAAAGAAATCTGCCTGGAGGCCTTCACAATCAATTCTGAAGGCCCTGTAGCATAAAATAAGTGTTGATCAAACTGTTGCTTCAACCAATCAAATTTTGAGTTGGAGACACCAAGGCCTTCTAGAAGGCCTAGGTACGTCAGCGTATTCACACCCTTTGATTGGATAGTCAGAGAGTGTCTGACTATGATGTAATGTGATTGGTTAAATGCTTTAACATTAACTTTGTATCATTCAATTTTTAATAACAAGCTAGCCAGCATGCAAGGCAGATAATAACATGGCACGGCAGGCATAGTTATAGATAGCATAACTATCCCACACTGAACACAGGCTGGTTCTGGTTCTGCCGATCCGGTCTCGCGGTGAGAAGAGAACCGTGTCTCTCTGGTGGCAGCAGTGAGTTGTCTTTCTGTAAGCACAGATTCTCACCCGGGATCGATTCAGACGGAGCCATAGGCGTAGCGTGGGGGGTGCTACCCCGGTCCGCGAAATAAATAAACTGGTCTCAGCTTTCTCTCGCGTGTAACCCCCCCCCGGTCCGCGGAAAATGAAACCGGTGAACAGTGAAAGGTTGGGCAGCGTTACGTTACTGCGCTACGCCACTGGGCAGAGCACTACTGAAGGCCTAGGTGTGAAATGCACGGCCCGCCACTGCATTACACATAACCTTACCGAGATGACAGGCAACACAGTATAGCCACATACATTCCACAAAATACCCAAAACCAGAATATAATACAAACATAAAAAATGAAAAAACATTTTTTTCAAAAGAATCTAATCCAAAAATATACTATGAAAAAGTTTATTCAAAAGGGATTTTTACAGAAAGCACTCCTCGTTAAGCCCTTTAGGATATTCTGTCTGCATTTAAATGGAGCTTACAATGAACTTTAAGCCAAATGTTTACGGTAAGTGTTTTTTAAATGAATCCCAGGAACGATCAATGGATGTCTCCAGCACGCACAACTTGGCCCTTGCAAGGATGGCATAAATGCTTGGTAGATTCAACTCTCACTGAGTTGACTGCCTTTCAGAGAACAATCCTAAGAGCCCCCAAAGTGTATATGATTGGGTGTGAGGGTGCATCTCTATTTAAAACATGTTAAAGTATTGGTATGAATAAAATGACTTTAATTTGACAAATGTTGTGTTTACTGTTGATTCAACTCATGTGGTTGGCCTGCTGCTCTGCAGGGACCAATAGGGCATAAACAAAATAAAGGAAACACCTAATGAAAAATGACTCTTTTTGAAAAAGGATTATTTTTAATCAACTAAATCGCAATTGGTAAGTTTACAAGTGTTTCATATTAATGTCAATATTAATGACCAATATGTATTTGCTATAAAAGACACACTTTAATAAAATCAACACTTTAATGTGTGGGTTTCTAAAGCAACATGAGACATCTAACAGATTTTGACAGAGGTCAAATATTACAGGTTTTATATATTGCCCGAATTACAGGTGCATCAGTACGGCAAAATGATTTAATGTGTCAAGGGGAACGGTGTCGAAAATCATGATGGCATATGCCAAACAAGGAAAATCTGCATCAGAATAGAGGAACAGTGGTTGCACTAGAGTGGTTTTGCTTTTTTTCCTACATTTGGACGGGTTTATGTTTGGAAGCCTTCAACCCACATTGTCCGTTACCAACTGTTAAACATGGTGATGGATCTGTTACAGTATGAGCAGCCATATCATAGGAGTCATTTGGTCATTGGGATAATTACTCTGCATGGTAGAATTACAGCCAAGGTATACAGAGACATTTTGGGTGACCAGATTTACCATTGGTGCAAACATTTTGTCCTCAAGATGTTCCTATATTCCAAGATGATAACGCCCCCATACACACTGCTAAATGGATTCAAGAGTGGTTTCATGAACACCAGGATGAAGTCAAACACATTCCATGGCCTTCCCAATCACCAGATCTAAACATCACTGAAACTTTATGTGTAGTTCTGGAATGTGGAATGCGGTGTAGATTTCCACTGCCTTTATCTCTCAAAGAACTAGAAGATTTCCTTCTTGAAGAATCATCCAATATCCAGTTCAGAACTTGTACAACAGCATTCCAAGAAGGACTGAAGCTGCTCTGAAGAAAAAGGGTGGCCCAACTATAAATATTCAAATATTGTTTTGGTGTTTCCATTATTTTGTCTACCCCCTATATATCAATGATTTCTGATACATTCTCCAGCCTCAATATGTCTAAACTGGAATTGTGCCTCTTTAATGAAACCCTGAGTGATTTTTCTTGAGTAAACTGTGCAAATGAGAGGTATAGGTACATCATTTTCTTTCTAGTTTCACGGTGAGAGATTAAACCAAATTACTTACTCTGCAAAATGTTTCCATGGTGATGCCTAATGGCCTCTTTTCTAATTAAGAGAAGAGGTGACTACTCACCTTCTATAGGCATTACTTTCTCCTTCTCTTTTGAAGTTTCCCTTCAAAGCGGGATGATTCCTGGAGGGCATTGCCGCCTGTCACGTTCTGACCAGCCCATGCGTGCACACACATTCACACATGTGAACCCCCGACACACACACACACACACACACACACACACACACACACACACACACACACACACACACACACACACACACATATACACCCACGCACATCTTGTGCAAAAAGGATCTGAATGCTATTCAAGGAGAAACATACCAGAAGTACAGTAAAGGTACACCCCATGTACAGTGTAACAGTGCAAGTCTATCATTTATCTTACTACTTATTCAGTAAATTAGGGGTAGGGGGGTATTTTATTCGGTATGTATTGTACTTTTTTCAATTTTTAAACATTTAAAGTTTTTTGTTGTTGTAATATACATTGTAATCTTGTCTCATGTAAATTTGTCCAAGCAACATCTACCTATCTATCTATCTATCTATCTATTGAGCAGCTTTACATGCTCCTCACTGACAGCCTAGACAGATCATACTGTACAGTTTTTATCAATGAAGAAAAGTTGGTGACTGACCACTTAAGTTTAGATGTTGCTGAAGGAGTTACCAAATAACTCCCCACACCTCCACCCTTTTTACCCCCCTCCCCTCCCCACCCAAACACAAACCCTCATCACTTGTCAAGGTTAGTAAATCTGTCATGATCAGCCTTCTGCTCTGCAATTCCCATTTCCTTTTCCTTAATAGACCATACATTATGCATGTGTGTGCGTGCATGTTTGCAAATGCTTGACTGACTCAACCCGATTTTGCTCAGCTCTCCCAGAATTAAAATAGACCAAATGCATTGCTACTTTGATGTAAAAAAAAAAAAAAACATAAAGCTGTTGTGGACATGGGCAATACTTGTAATAGTAAGTTTACAAGAAGCACTCCACAGTTTTAATTCCACAAAAAGTCATGCAAAATTTTAACCCACTTCCAGATGGTTTCTATTATTGCCATACATGGTTTTACTGGTACTGCATCTTCATCTTTTTTCTATTAACAATACAACAATAATATTCATTTGAATCTAGCAAATTGCAATAGATTTCACAGTACTGTAATCACCAGGTCCTCCTTTGGGATTCTGGTTCACAGTGCTGATCTAGGATCACATTTTCACTGTCTATATCCTAACCTTATCCATTATGAGCTAAAAGGCTAAACTGATCCTAGATCAGCACTCCTACACAGAGACGCTTTATGAATAAAGGCCCAGATCTCAGAATGAGCAACACAGATGAGGGGAGTGATATGTTTCTGGATCTGATTCACAAAGGACATCCTCTGCGACAGAACTGTTTGTCACAAGCCTCTGACAGCACCCTAACAAACACATTGTTCCACTATAAGAAAAGCCATTTCTTATCGCTTTGTCAGCTGCACAATTTATCATCTCAAATCACATGCTCATACCATAACATTATGTCAACGAGCAAATAACCCCTTTCCCTCCCTGTTACACCCTTGTCAGGGCTCCTTCTCCTGTTTAACTTCCCTCCAGTGGAAACCTGGAATGGTGAACACACATGACTCTGAAGAAAATTCAGTTTATTTCTCTGCTGTGCCAAAGCCCCCACAGGGCTCTATTAAGCCTGATGGATAGCCTCTTATAAAAGGATGGCATACGGTATGTAAAATCAGCTCATAGAATAATGTAGCTGAAGATGGTCCTGTGCCATCTTATTATGCCAAAATATTATAGATAGAAGATGCAAATGACCTTGTGGACAAGACCTCAGTACAACTGAGAGTAACATATATTTGAGTGTGAACATTGCAAAATGGGCTAACATCAATTATTTATATTGCATCTTAGAATGTATTTATTTTTACATTAATCTGACACCATGGAAGATAAACTCCAAATCAAATGTAATTGAACATTCTATGCAGAGAGCATACTGAAATGATTGCTGTGGAGATCTTTAGGGAGTTTGTCTTTGGGGGGCAGACAGCAGGTGAATGAAATCAAATGTTGCTGTATCCTTCAAGCATCTAGATGGCACGTGCATGTTTTTAGTTCTTATCCGGATTGTTTTAGCTTTTAACAGCAGGTCTACTGAGAGATTTGGCCTGGGATTCCTAGGTTCCTAGATTCCTATACCATGTACACTCCCTCTGGTGTAGAGGACCTACTCCCGTTCCATATTACTGACTTACATTCAGGACTCCCATGCTTATTTAAGTAAATAATGTCTCCTGACATGGAAGGATTGAAACATGAACAGGCTTAAAGGTAACTGGCTAAATAACACAACAAATTATTCTCCGGTGAAAGCAAACAAAACTTTCATAAAAATAGCCGTCTCATTATGTTAATACCTTTGCTGCATAGTGTAATGTTTTTAATGCAATCTTCAAATGATCAGCATCTTGGTTCACACCTTATGTAACTTGGCGGGCTCCAGAGTGATGTTTCCCCTTAGGACTCGCAGTGATGTGGCCCACGGACTTGATGGAAATGAAATGTGGAACAGAAGCAGTCGCCTGACCTCACATGCCTTGGAGTGTACTCCCTTCCAAATTGATGGACGACAATGAGGCGATGGAATTGGCCTATGGTTGTGATTGTGAATTCCACTTTGGGGTGAAATAGGGACAGCAATAGTACAACAAAATATGTACTATAACAGGCACTGTTTAAAAAATATTACGTTGGTCCAGTATAATTGGCTTCAACACATAAGAGGTCAATTTGGATAGTTTTGGTGCAGCAATGTTGTTAGACTTTCTGTCAAAGTAACATAGATGATTGGATATACATCAAAGGAAGGGAAAAAGGGAAAGCAATATAGACCAAAACAAGTCAATAAGCAAAAGCAGAAAAAATACAATTTTTACGACCGTTATTATTCAGTTTTTACATGCTTAAGTCTTAAATAAAACATTTTCGCCTGCCTGGTTCGGAGCAACTCATGAACCTCATAAAGTGACCCGTGCCCTCCTAGTACAAATTTAGCTTCTTTAATTGAAAAAAATGAGAGGGTTGAATTGGTCTTTTGGCCACTTTAGAGGCAAAAAAACACATGACATGTTACTAAGTAAAGTGTTCATCTTTAGCTGAATTTAAAAGGGCTGGCCTGTGCTTATTCTTAATATCGACATCTTGCATTTGTTTGCTCAACTTCCAAGTGATACATCAGAGGTGGCAAAACACGTTTTAACATGCTGTCATCTCACTTATACCCAGTCCCACTGTAACAAAGCTGTCAAAGGAAGACTGGGAAAGAGATGAGAAAAGATTGAGAACTCTCCAACTTGCTGCTGCCCGTGAAATTCCAGTGAGAAAAAGCACCCACAATGATGATGTGGTGAAAAGCGAAACTGTTTCACAAAAATAGCAGGGAGAATCTATAAAGAGAATTCTTTTGAAGTGTTCACTCTTGGGTTAATTTATTCCAGGTTGTTTTATCTTCTGATGTTTAATAATTCCTGTTTTTTCAATACTTGATCTTCCTGTATTTTTAATGGTCAGGTAATGCTTTCATCTTTTGTATTATACCAAGAGAAGAGTATGTATTGCTGTCGAACAAAAAAAAACTGCTGCTCATGGAATGATGTTAATAACATAACGACATAATATCATTTCTTTCAAATAATGTAATTGTTATAACTGATTTAATCATAGGCAAAAAAAAGAGTCAATATCAGTTTGTGATCCTATGTATATGGTTCAGTTCATGTATTCATAAGCTTTCAGAATGTAGGCCTATGTTATTTTGCAACAATTTCTTTGCTGTTGTATCATTTATAACTTTTACCATCTGAAGACTCTACAATAATGTTAAGACTCTCCAGCCATTTCCAAGCAAACCCGCAGAACAGGGAACCTAGACGGTGCCTCCTCTGAGGGATCAGAGAACAGAGCTGTTTAAGGAGCATGTGATGGGCTCGTAGCCCTTAAGCTGGAGGAGAGCTAATGATTTTGAGCCAGCTTCAATCTGCAACTTTTGTATTTAAAACATTTTATATTTTGAACAGTGCTATTGGATTGCTTGATATCTATGAACCTCTACACAGAGAAACATGCAGGGTTATAAATATGTCCTGAGCTAGCCCGAAGGGCAGTTGGACACTTCACCTCAAGAGTCTTCAAAGATAACTTAAGGGCAGGTTGAAGTTGCCCCAGAACAAAAGACCCTGGGGAAAAAAAAGCACTTTAGGGCTTGAAAACCTTCTATTCTCCATGGGAAGACAAAACGTTACATTTCATCTGGAAAGTCTGACTGAAAGGCTCATATTTTACCTCTAGGTGAGGCCACTTGATGGATGTTGTAGTTGCTCCCACACTTTTTGAACAATTAGGCAAAAATTATGATTCGTATCATTCGCGTTACTCTACCTCAGTGTGACATAATTACAATTCCATTGCCTAACTAGCAACATTCCTCCATTCTTGATGCTGCTAAAATCCACCATTTAATCTGTGTAATCACAGACGCCTGGGCTCCAGGGACACAAAAGCCACAATTCTTTTAGTATTTATTTATATTCCTTTTGATTGCAAATTGTGCTACAAGGTTGTTGTGGAAACCTCCAAAAAGTGCACTTTTTGGGTCAAGTCGGAGCCTCGCATTTGTTAGGAGGGGCGGTCTGGAATTTACAGTTCCTCGTTCACAGCTATCCTCTTTGTGTTTGACCCGTCCCCCACGGGAGAGGCAGAGAGGGGTACAGTACCGCACGCTTTGAGCTGGCACTAACTTCAGGGTGAACACTTAGCACCACGTGTCTGCTGCTCTCTCACACCAACACTGACCAGGCATATTTCCCTGTAGCTGATATTAAAAAAATGAAAAAATCTCAAGAAGTATTTTGCACAAAAGGAATAAAGTGTATGGAAAATGCTGGATAACAATAACCATGCTATGGTAGCATTTTGTTGTGGAATTAAGCAATTCATGAATTAGTAAAATGAACTGTTTCAGATCTCCTCTTTAATCTGGTATTCATTTGTTTGATTTTTCCCGTTGTTTGATTTCACTGTCAAAATAAGTGATTGAAAAAGATGCAACAGTATAGCAAGGATCTTATTCTCCTCTGAGAATATCATGCAAATAATTTGCATCGTGCAAGTTTTAATAGACAGCTCTCCTTTTCCATAGCAGTAGTACAGTACGAATTTGTTGCGTATTTTTGTTTTTGTTTTTCCTCTGGAAAAAAGTAGAGGAGAAAAAGCAGAAACGGATGGGGAGGGTTTACTGGTCTGGATATTTCCCTCTTCTTGAGGGGGGGGCTAATCAGTACCAAGGCAAATGTAATTTCTCCCACACTAATGCAGATATTTTTGCCGGTATGAAGGCCGATATCCTCTCAATGGAAAAAATGCTGCATATAAGTCAGAAATAGTCCTATAAGTTTGATCCTATTACTCTTTCCTGAGAATGTGGGCTCAAGTGAGCTACTACATAACCCTTTTGGATTAGCAAGCCAAGCTCCTCTCTCCCCTCCACCTCTGACTGCATGTTGTCCGTTTTAAGGGGTGATGTTCAATCCACCTGCTGCCGTCAGTGGCATTGCTGTGTTCAAAGGGTTTGGTTTGGACTCGGATGTCAAAGGCTATTCTAGAAGATTCTAGAAGACTTTCTCTAGGTATTAGGACAATATTGCATGTTAGTACACTTCTTGAAGCCTCTGCCATAGCAGTTGAGACAGCTTCATGTCTGGGAGCAATTACTTCATCAATGCGGTTTGCTTGACTTTGTCAATTTGATGTGGTGCGACAAATGCTATTAAAACATTGCAGTAGAATTGTATGAACATTGCCCCCCCCATCCGAGAAATCATCCGAGTTCTAAACTGTCAGTGTGTCTGAATCAATGGTATGCCATGTACTTAGCAGTACATTCTCAAGGATATAAAGAAATCATGAAAAAACCTTGACACAGTGACTGCTGATCATGACCTTTCTGGGCACTCACACATAGAAATGCCATCGCTGAATGAATCTTTCTGGATTCAAATTGAATGTTTAAAGCATTTTTGGCCTTTGGCTCATTAGTAGGCAGTTATGCACAATGACCCTGGCAGCTAGGCCACAGCCGTCCGTATCGACGATGACAAGTCATCCAGAAGCAATGGGGCCTAAAACAGCCCGTGCAAAATAAAAGCTTGTGGGGGTTAACCAGGAAGGTTAGACACACCTTGCCTTTTATCTGACAAACTGAAAACCCACAAATAAATGTTACAGGGATAGTGCAAGTGTTCATCGTGCTTTCATCTACTGCTTTTCACTCAGACACTGGGGAGTGGGGATGTCACTGGCGGTCAAGGGAGGCTGGTTTAGCAAGGGGCATCTGAGGCATTGCCTCCTCAATATTGAAAGGGGGGGTGGGGGGTGGGGGGAGAGAGAAAGCAAAATGATCCCATAGAGAGGAGTGAGAAGAAATTGACCTACACTTCAACCAAATAATCATAATTTTATAATTCATAATTTTAACATATCAAAGAGAGATACTAATGCACACAGTAACAACTGCCTCTGGACAAAGGGCCATACACCACTTAATGTTACTTTTTAAGAATCCAAGGGTTCGAATTTTGACAAAAATCTGAATAGCCAAATCATCTAGATGAAGACAGACAATGATGAATGATAATGATACTTTGAAGCTCCAATTCAATAACGGTTCCCCATAATCATGTCCTATCATTGATTCCTTAAATCTAACCGGGTGAAGATGTGTTCAGTCACTGTGTCTGCAAATAGATGCAGATGCATTGTGAAAATGTAATCACTCCAAAATATTTACTTCCTCTGAAGTAATGTTTCATATTCACTGCCTGGCCAAAAAAAAGTCACCACCTGGATTTTAACTAAGCAAATAGGTAAGAGCCTTCCATTGGATAATTACTGCAGTGATTAATATGTTTTAGCTGGCAACAAGTTATTTAACCCTAACTAATGCAGTGAATAGCTTCTAATTTCTTAAACAACCATGTCGGAAGACATATCCTGTGGTCGTGGAAAAGATGTTAATCTGTTTCAGAAGGGTCAAATTATTGGCCTGCATCAAGCAAAGAAAACAACTAAGGAGATTGCTGAAACTACTAAAATTGGGTTAAGAACTGTCCAATGCATTATTCAAACCTGGAAGGATAGTGGTGAACCATCATCGTCGAGGAAGAAATGTGGTCCGAAACAAATCTTGAATGATCGTGATCGGTGATCACTTAAACGTTTGGTGAAATCATATTGTAAAAAATCAACAGTAGATCTCACGGCTATGTTTAATAGTGAAAGTAAGAGCATTTCCACACGCTCAATGCAAAGGGAACTCAAGGGATTGGGACTAAACAGCTGTGTAGCCTTAAGGTAACCACTTGTCAGTGAGGCTAATCGGAAAAAAAGGCTTCAATTTGCTAGGGAGCATAAAGATTGGACTCTGGAGCAATGGAAGAAGGTCATGTGGTCTGATGAGTCCAGATTTACCCTGTTCCAGAGTGATGGGCGCATCAGGGTAAGAAGAGAGGCGGATGAAGTGATGCACCCATCATGCCTAGTGCCTACCGTACAAGCCTGTGGGGGCAGTGTTATGATCTGGGGTTGCCGCAGTTGGTCAGGTCTAGGTTCAGCAACGTTATGTGCCCAAAGAATGAGGTCAGCTGACTACCTGTATATAGTGAATGACCAGGTTTTTCCATCAATGGATTTTTTCTTCCCTGATGGCACGGGCATATTCCAAGATGACAATGCCACGATTCATCGGGCTCAAATTGTGAAAGAGTGGTTCAGGGAGCATGAGACATCATTTTCACACATGGATTAGCCACCACAGAGTCCAGACCTTAACCCCATTGAGAATCTTTGGGATGTGCTGGAGAAGACTTTGCGCAGCGGTCCGACTCTCCCATCATCAATACAAGATCTTGGCGAAAAATTAATGCAACTCTGGACGTAAATAAATGTTGTGACATTGCAGAAGCTTATCGAAATGATGCCATGGCGAATGCATGCTGTAATCAAAGCTAAAGGCGGTCCAACAAAATATTAGAGTGTGTGACCTTTTTTTTGGACGGGCATGACAAATGATAGCAATTGACTAAGTTATAATTATTACCATCATCTTCATCTTATTCTGGAACGAGCATCAAGCAAAAACAGCTCAGTATCACAGTTTGAAGACGGGGAATACAGTCGATGGCTGTGCATAAATATGATCTGTATCTATGCAACGATGTCTTTATACCACATAGAACTGTAATAAAACTTCTGATTACAGTACAGTATCAGTATTAGTAAAGTTACAGTATCAAGCTGTGTCAGATCTTGTGAGGATAAATGAAGATTTTATGTTTTTCATAATATATTAATTAATTAATTAATTAAGTGAAAAGGTGGAGGAGGTTGGGGGGGGGTTACCTACTCATATTCAGAAGGCACCAGCTAACACTGATGTAACACATATATATATATACAGGCTATCATCAGTGTTGGAAGAAAACCAAAATGGAAACTTTTCAGGAGATGAAAAAACTTCCCCATTTGAACATTTACGTATGAACATAAAACCACACAAATTCATGAATTTACTCAAAATGATTCTAGAAATTAGTCAGAGTAACTTCATAACTGAAATTCGATCAAATAGTTGTTAAACTGGATTTATGAGGTTTTCTTACTTCGAGCTGTGGAGATACGTGGTTTTAACTGTATGAATACTGTATATACCTGTGGAAGTCGGTTGACCAGCCAGGATTTAAAGAGAGTGTTGGAAAGTGTGTTTGTTTGTTTGAAAATTGGATTGCCTTTGGGATTTGACTACGGACTGGATTACAGAACTTGGAACTGGATTTTGGACAACGGAACGGACTTTGACAAACGAGATAAGGATTTGTGGACTTTGTTTGTATTCCCCTGAAGACCCCACCCTTTGTTTTGTGTTGTCAAGATTCATGTTAGACTAATAAATTACCATTTTTGCTTATATTACTGCCTCCTCTGTGTTCTTGCACTTGCCTACGCCCCCTGCAAGGTTCCGTGAGTGTCGCCCAACCCTTGGGGACACCACAATACCAACGAACCGCGTCTGTCTATTGGCACGCATTCTGATCTCTGCCTTAATTCTGCACCATTTGACAAACTAAAATAACAATTATGTCAGTAAAAGGGTTTGGCTAAATGTTTATTGAAGTATAGTGGAGATCAAACATGATTTTAGCAATTATTTTCAACATCGCAAACACGTTTTACATTCAGCTGCATTCTCACCTGATTTCATTACCTCGCAAATGCGCACATCGTAATCTCCGGCATTGTTTCTCATCTCATTCATTCATAAATCTAGACAATTCCTTCTTAACATTAAAATAAACATTTGTCCATTATCTATCTGCATACTTGATGATCAGACAAAATGTTGTGTTTGTATTTTGACATGGCCCGATAAACATGGCCCATATTAGTAACCATCCAGCTGTCAGAATCCAGCAGCAGCATCAGTGGAGATACAAGGTTAGACAGACAGAATAGATAGCCAATGGACTTTTTAATTACAAGCTATTTTGAGCATTTTTCATTGATTCTAGAGTGGTGAAACCTTCAGTCCACTTAAAGGGAGTAACCACTATCGAATCATGTAAAAAAAACAATCTACAAGAATGATATACGATGTACACATATATACACTCAGTAGCCACTTTATTAGCTACACCTGTACACCTGCTCGTTAATACAATTATCTAATCCACCAATCATGTGGCAGCAACTTAATGCATAAAACCATGCAGACATGGTCAAGAGATTCAGTTGTTCAGACCAAAAATCAGAATGGGGAAGAAATGTGATCTAAGTGACTTTGACCGTGGAATGATCATTGGTGCCAGACGGGGTGGTGTGAGTATCTTAGAAACTGCTGATCTCATGGCATTTTCACGCACAACAGTCTAGAGTTTACAGAGAATGGTGCGGGAAAAAAACAAACAGTTGACCGGCAGTTCTGTGGGTAAAAATGCCTTGTTAATGAGAGAGGTCAGAGGAGAATGGCCAGACTGGTTCAAGCTGACAGGAAGGCGACAGTAACTCAAATAACCACGCATGGTATGCAGAAGAGCATCTCTGAATGCACAACACGTTGAACCTTGAAGTGGATGGGCTACAGCAGCAGAAGACCACAACGGGTTCCACTCCTGTCAGCTAAGAACAGGAAAGTGAGGCTACATTGGGGACAGGTTCACCAAAACTGGACAGTTGAAGATTGGAGAAACGTCGCCTGGTCTGACGAATCTCGATTTCGTCAGATGGTAGGGTCAGAATTTGGTGTAAACAACATGAATCCATGCATCCGTCCTGCCTTGTTACAACGGTTCAGGCTGGTGGTGGTGGTGTAATGGTGTGGGGAATGTTTTCTTGGCACACATTAATACCAATTGAGCATCGTTTAAATGCCACAGCCTACCTGAGTCTTGTTGTTGACCATGTGCATCCCTTTATGGCCACAGTCTAGCGATCTTCTAATGGCTACTTTCAGCAGGATAATGCGTCATGTCACAAAGCACACGTCATCTCAAGCTGGTTCCATGAACATGACAATGAGTTCAGTATACTCCAATGGCCTCCACAGTCACCAGATCTCAGAGAAAAGTTTCCAGCACCTTGTTGAATCCATGCCACCCAGAATTCAGGCTGTTCTGGGGGCAAAGGGGGGTCCTACCCAGTACTAGAAAGGTGTACCTAATAAAGAGGCAATTAGGTGTACATTTGGCATATATTTTATATGTTTCGCAAACCCATTTACAAAACAAACCAGTGACTTTCAGGTCATTTTCAAACTGTCCAAATTAGAGTTTACAGTAAATCTAAACCATTACGCTTGTTTCAAGCAGCTCTCCAGTCAATTGCTATGATTTGTCATGTACAATATACTGTATATGAAGCACTGCTTCAGAGGAAATAAATATTTTGGAGTGATGAAATATTCACAATGCATCTGCATCTATGTGCAACTGAGTATATCCGCATCAGTTAGAACACATAGATCTTACAAAATTCCCTCTTCCTCACACAGGCATATAGGAACAACTCCACCAAGCTGCCTCGATTTCAGCAAATGTTAAAAGGAGGTTGGAAGGAGGGGTGGGGTGGTTTTTCTGGGACAACTGTTCTTTGAAAACACTGTCCTCGATCATCAAGGTAAGGTCTCAAAGCTATTATAGCAGCATATCAAATAATAGGTTTTGACAGGGCAGCCTTTTAAAGCGTGGGGGTCGAGTTCATTCTCCAGAGTAGGCGGGAGCTGAATGTTCCGTGGCTTTCTCCTCTCACCATGAAAGGAGGTGAAAGCAGGTTTTTTTTAAGTGAAAAGAGATAAAAGGTTGGGGGAATTACAGTCAAGAGAGAAACGCAGGGGCAGAGAGGGCAGGAAAAAAGAAGGAAAGGAATCAAAAAAGTGATGCAATGACACTGGATAAAGAGATGTGACAATAATGGAGGGGGGGCAGTGCTTGCTCTCTTGCCAGGCTAAACAATGTCAGGCTGATTGTTGAATACTCCAGTTTGAGGGTGTCAGCCGTGCCAACCCATACCCAAGTCCATAGACACCCGTGAGCTCCATGCTAATCACACGGGGTGTTTGTTAGGCCCTTTTTCAGGGCAGTCCCGATGGCTTCATTTAGCACTGCCTTGTTTCCACAGCATAAATAGAGTCCCGTGGATTCTCTTTGTCTGTGTGCCTGAGAAAACGCCCCCTGGAGAAAGGTGCTAAACTGATCCCGTTCAAGACTGTGAATTGATCATTTAAAAAAAGGGACCCGATGCTCATCTCGCCTAAGAGGACTAACCCCCGCCCCCCTTGACATCCATTACACAAAGGGATTTTAACAAAAATGTTCCAAACTGAGCACAAATGACCTTGTATCTCAGCCGTTTTTTGGAAGCTGGAAAAATCGTCTCGTTTTAAACCCTTCTCTTTTTAGCACGGTGGAACCAGCAAGATCTTTCATGTGCTCTGACAGGTTCAAATTGCAGGCTTTGAACTGCCCGTGATAACAAAGTGTACACTTGAGAGTGTGAAGGAGGGATTCTAAAAGAGCATCACAAGGATTTTACTCCTCAAAGTTTGAACTGAACAAACTCATTCACAGGCAAAACTACCCAAATGTACAATATGACCCCAAAAATGACTGTGTCTCTTCCTATTGTCCTATCTTTGGTAGAGAATACTGTTATCTATTCATGGGAGAATGAGGTTTTATGAAACCCATAATGGGTCTAGCTATAATTAACTGTCCATCACAGACCTGGTTGAACCAATCAAAACAAAATGATTGATTCAAATCAGTGTGCTTATGGACTGATATCTTATGGTTTCATGACACCTCATTCCCCAATCTCCAATCACCAGTCTTTCAAAGCTGACGAGTGGCATGTTTACAACACTGAGGGCCAGATTTACGAAGATAATTGCGCACGCAAAGACGGTTGCTACTTTGTTTGTGGCAACAAAGGGTGAACATTTCAAGGGTGAGCAAATAGTAACACATTAATGACCAATTTACTAAGACTGGTTCCAATTACGCTATCAAAGAAATGAAACTGTCTCTTTTGAAATTTGCGGTAGGATACACCAATAAAAAGGGTCCGAAACAACATGGCACGCTCACACGTCCAGATCACGCCAAAAAATGGATATGCAGCAACCAGGCACAAGTAGCAAGAGAACAACAAACAAAGAAAAGTTAAATTTCAGATCAGGAAATAGAGGTATTGGTCAATTAGTTACAGCATCGCAACACCATGGTACAGCATAGGAAAACAACATCAACAGAGAAGAAAAAAAAATGGGTGACAAAGAAATGAATTCATTAGGCATAACAAAACGAACAGTAGATGATGTAAAGAAAACATCTCAGCTGGTGGACTGCAGAGTGAAAAGAAGCAGCGGCAGGCTACATGTGTTTCGGAGGAAGCGCGTGCTGGTTCACATGCTTTTCTGATGAAGGATGTTGCAGAGATCAGACAGACCTGCAAATATGGTTGGGCATTCCAAATTAGGAGTAAAGGAAAAATGGGGACTAAAAAGAAGAAGAAAAACACTGAAGCATTCAACGCCTGGGGGTAGCAGCAGCCACGGCCAAGATCCCAATCAGAGCACATGAAGACACCAACAAAGCAGTGGCGGGTCCAGACCACTTTAACAGGGGTGGTCCAAGAGTGGCACCGAACCACACAGGGGGGGACATTCAAAATGTAATACATTTGAAAAGATGACAACCTAATAACCTATCAAGAGCCAGATGAAGTAGGGTGGCACCCAGGGTGGTCAACCACATTTCTGTGGGCGCAGGTGCCCCCCCAGGCCCCTTCCTGGACACGCCCCTATAACAAAGCACTAAAGATCCAAGAGTTACAAGTTCAAGTTACAGATCTACTCAAATATATGTGTAAAAAAACAAGTAACACCACCATCGGTCAGCCCTCCACCTATGATCCTTCCCCAGGTAAGGAAACAGCTATTTACAGTCCATTTGTCATAGCTTGTTTGAGGCTATGGGCTGCAATCACACAGACACAATTGGTGTAGATTTCAGAAAGGGCCCACTAAAATGCATTATGGTGACAATGAGATTATCACTATCATTACCATGGTTTCAATCATCATCATCCTGATAATCAGCATAATGCGTTCCTTCACAGAAGCAAAGCAGACTAGAAAAAAATCTATGAGCTGAGAAAACATTAACCATGGGCTCTAAAAGTGGCCTCCCCTTGAAAAGACCTGTGAGCCATAGACGGAGCAAATGACCCCAATCTGTCCTTTCACCACTGAGGACTGTCTGGCACCCCACTGCTTCCCCCTCTGACCCCACTCCGAGTTCTTATGGTCTGTCCACTTCACTCGCTCTGAGAACTTAACGACAGCCCATTTCTCTAAAGAAAACAACTCTTTTTGTGCCTTATTTACCTCCATTAGCCCAGGCTGCTCCCCCGGTCACCTTTAGCCCTGAGGCCATTAATCCTCCATCCCTGAGCCCCCCACCCCAGCTGACACCCACGGCACCCCTCCCCCCCTCGGGGTACCTCTGGGGAGGTCCCGGAGCCATACGTCCCATGAACACTGCATTCTTGGAGCACTGGTAGTGTGATGCAGGGGGGTTAGCGGGAGTTAAAAAACCTGCGTTCATGCACACCGTTCCTGCGACGACTCCCACACTCTCAAAGTGCAACGAGGAGAGGGGTGAACCTCCCAGGAAACCTGCTGCGTCAGCATTTTTTCAAGCCCCCTGGCCCCCTTCCCCCCTACCCCAGCCACCCTCTTATTCCTCTCTGAAGGGTAACCCTTCTAACACTGAAGGAAGAAAAGGGCAAAATAGAATTTAAGGGGATTTGTAATCTTGAACATTGACTTGATTGAATGGAGATTGTGGATTGTGGATTGTGTCTTTCTCAGGTATTAGACCAACTAAATCACTGCATGTACAAACAGAAAGCCGCCTTCTGGTTAAAGCCAATCTAGGGGGGACGGGGAGGAGGAAAAAGAAAAATGAAATGATTAAATCTTGCAGAGAAAAGACTTGTGTTTGATGCATTTCCTGCCCTGACCCTTTCACTTTGAGCTGCACCCTGCTGTATGGGAAACTCTCCAGATAAAAAAGCACTCCCACTTTAGTGCAGGAAACTCCAGGGCCAGGGGTGAGTACTTAGAGCACAAAGACTCAGCAGGTGCCGCAGCACTGGTGACAATCAAAACCGCAGCCACAGGAAGTGGCCAGCGCATGCCCATTTCCATCACAGGGAACACAGGAAGTAGCTACTCTGAATGAACTGATTTTGTATGCCCTGTGCTACCTTAACTGACAGGTACCACGGAGAAGATTACGTTACATTGTTAATAAAGACAGGTCTGCGGGTCCAACACTGTGTGTGTGTGTGTGTGTGTGTGTGTGTGTGTGTGTTTGTGCATGTGCGTGCATGTCTGTGCCCAGTTGTGTGTTTGTGCATGTATGTGTGTGTGTGTGTGTGTGTGTGTGTGCATGTGTGTTTGTGCATGTTTGTTTGTGTGTGAGTGTGTTTGGTTAGTAGACTGAGGAGGTGAAGGAATCTCTCTATTCGCCCCATTATTTTGCCATAAACCTCCTGAGGGTCTGGGCTCACAAACCTCTCTTGCATAGGGATGCATAGACCCATGACCCCAATCACATTATACCCTACTCCTTTCAGAACTCCTTTCGAAAAACCCTGAGCCATCATTTATTACAGAATTGATTGAATACACTATTGTGAATCCCCCAAAGCTATATACATTATCTCCTTTAAGTGCTCAGTTCACAATATAATGGTTTAAAAAAGAAAAATCATATTAAACGTAAACTGACACTTGCCAGAGGCAATAATGTCACAAGTGGTGTCCTCTTGTGAGCGGCAACGTTCTTATGTGTCCACTGGGATTTTTCTTTTTCATTTATACAAAGGGATTCTCTACTACATATTCTAGAGAAACACCTCTAGGTATTCTGGGAAGGCTTTCATATTATAATTCAGATTTTCAGACATTCCATTTCATAGGGCACATAAGCCAAATGCATTCAGCACTTCCTGATGATAATCTCTCCCCCTGGGTGAATGTACTGCATCCCAGTGGGACATCAAAGGATATTGGGATTGGTCAAAAAACAAAAAAATCCCAGAGGCACCCTTACAGAGACGGCAGAACCATGTATCATGGCAACAGTCTGACTCTGACTGCCAGAGCCAGACATGTCAGACTGCTGAGAACAATGTATGTTCTCACTTTTGAGTGTGCTTGCCCCTAACCTGCTAACTACTAAACCCAAAAGATGTATCACCTGTCAAATGAAAACTAGGGCAGAGATACAACACTCTTTTTTTCTGTAAGACAAAACAAAAACATGTTATTTTATCAACACTGGACTTTTATCAACACATAATCTATCCAACACATGACTCTTTATGTGCAATTGTCTATTTTCTCTCCTAACAATATTGCACCTTATTTGCTTCATCAGATTACTAAGAATGTTGGGGTGCGGCATCATCAGCATGTGAAAGGTACTAACCCACCAAATTCCCAGGAAAGCCCTCCAGTGAAAATTCAGAGGGTCGCTCCACCTGCGATCTACCCACCTGTGAACGAGCCTTGAGTGAATACTGTCACTGCACCTTGGCACAACATAACCTCAATGTTCAAGCTTGATGGTCTAAAAAGGATTCATTTTATGTCATTCAACATGTCTTAATCATTCAATATGTCGTACACTTTACGGATTATTTAGTGTGTTCCCTCCCACATGCTGAAGGTCCAGTGAGGCTTTGGGGGAAGCCATGTACACAGCAATTTTTCTGTTGGCTTTCCCAACAGACAAATTCCCCCTCCTGGGACGGACAGCCAGTGCACGCGCATGGCACTTCTCACACCACAGCCACACACACTAGTGCTCTGGTAATGCTGTCACAATGAGAACGTTGTAACCACTGTCACCACCCAAACGAGGCCTCACACTCTCCACACACACACACACACACACTCTTTGGGATTTATTTACTTTTTATTTTTAAGGTTTCAGATTTTCCATCCCCACTATTTTTCATCTCAATCACCTGGTCTAGAGGTGTGGGGGACCGTAACTCCGGGGTACGCAAACTTTCTGGTGGATGGTATGCAGAAAGTGTGGCCTTATGCCACCTAGGGTCAGGCCTGGTCTAGCTCTCCCTTATGCTCCCCTGCTCTCCCACTGTCTCCTAGCACCATTTTGCTTGTTCCACACGCTACAACATTATACCTCTTCACCGTAGAACAAATTACCCCTGGAGAGAGCCTGTATTGGATGGTCTATGCCATCCCTAATATTACATCCTTCTTGCACTGCACCTGATTAAGTCACACATAATTCACACATCTGACACAATTAAAAATGTGTCATTGTCACAAGATTGATGTGTTGAGACTAAATAATACTAAGTGTTAAGATCGAAAAATAAAGTGCTTTACGTTTAACTTCTTTGGAGCACAAAAAGCATAATGTATGCAGTGAAAACTGGCACTAGTGTAACGGTCAGTGGCAGTAGCAGAAAATACTCAAATGAGCACCGATCACTAGAATGTGTGTTGCGGTACCTGCATCTGCAAAAGAGAAGACTGCTTGGGTCAACAAATAACACGTCAGAGGAGAAATTGAGACGTTGACCCAAACAGGCTTCACCAATCACCTGAAGAGTCTAACAGCTCTAGGCCTATCTGTACTTAGGTCCTCCACATCGTTGTCACTGCCTAAAGAAATTGCCACTGTCTAGGCCTGGGACTGGGCCCAGATGTGTCCCTCTCATTGCAGGGTAAAAGACTCCTTCTAGGGCCCAAATATACCTTCAACATTACTGGCCCAGGGTTTCCGCATGATGAAAAATGAGTGACCTCTTACAGTGACCAGATGTGTTTAACAAGCCTTTCTACACCCCATCCCCCCCACTCCCCACACTGACTTTCAAACAGGGGAACAAATAGCCTCCTTTATGTTGAACTAACTGCCTCTTTGTGGGTAAGGAATGGCCTTTCTCTTAAGAGTAAAGAAATAAAAATGGTTCATCCGCTGGACTGAGAGGGTCAATTGGACAAGGCAAACCTCCCCTCTCAGCCAAAGAATCCATCATTGTTCTGGAGCCAGATTTAGGCTGTCTAAATTTGCTCATCCAGACTTTTCCGGTTTTGCTCCTCCCTTTCTCTCTCTCACTCCCCCTGAGCTGTTTCTCAAGTGCTGAAAGTGACGAGGACCCATCATATACTTTGCTAGCCTTATCATCCCCTATGTATTTGTAAAACGTTTGCACTGTGAGGGCCAGTGAGTGGCTCAGTGAGTGAATGAGTGGATCAGTAAGCGAGGTACACTGCCATGTCAGAGACTGATTCCTACAGTCAAAGCCAAAAATGCTTTAATGAAATATCAAGGCCTTAGAAGAGAACACTTCCCCCAACCCACCCACCCCACCCCCTGTAAGAATACACATTGCACTTTAAACATTCCAGACAACATGAAGAATGTTTCCAAAAATAAAAGAACATAAGGCCATTGCTAAAGGTGGCATCTCAGACAGAAGGCAGCTTAATTGGCATGCAGTTTGGGGACTGCTCTGTACAAGCTGCCGAAAGTTCAGAACACTTAAAAACATTTCCCGCACAAATATCTGATACTTTTTGTGTTAACACAGTGAACACACTGTTTTTCTTTGATCTAAAAGATCCACAAGGAAATCTGTGGGTCTGTTGGTTCTTTAGGGCCTTGTTTGTCTTCCTCAATTAAGAAAGTTTGAGAATATATAATTCATCTCATCTCATCTCATCTTCAGCCGCTTATTTCTGGTCAGGGTCGCGGGGGGGGCTGGAGCCTATCCCAGAATGCATTGGGGCGAGAGGAAGGAATACACCCTGGACAGGTCGCCAGTCCATCGCAGGGCACTACATACACCATTCACTCACACACTCATACCTACAGGGCAATTTAGACTCTCCAATTAGCCTAACGTGCATGTCTTTGGACTGTGGGAGGAAACCGGAGTACCCGGAGGAAACCCATGTGGACACGGGGAGAACATGCAAACTCCACCCAGAAAGGCCCCTGGCCGGGATTCGAACCCGGGACCTTGTTGCTGAGAGGCGACAGTGCTATCCACTGCACCACCGTGCCGCCCAGAATATATAATTTAACAAGTTTATTGCTTAGACATATTGGTAGAGTACAGGCAGAACAGACAAACCAGGGGACTCATCTAGACCAGGGGAGGCGAACACTAGTCCTGGAGTGTGACAGGATCTGCTGGTTTTCGTTGTTACTCGGCACTTAATGGATAAATTAAAACAATCTATTCACTCACGTCACCTATTTTCTTGGGTCTGAACTGGTGGCAGATTTTCGAGCATATCCTGTATCTCTCTAGTACCAGATCTAAAATTTGTGTTTTTAATTGAGGGGCAGTCCACAAGCACAGACCGAAGGATCTAAAGAATCTCGTAAGATTCTGCATGGAGGAATGGTCAAAGATCCACCCCAAAATGTTAATCAATCTCATAAATCACCATAGAAGATGACTCAGTAGTGTCATCCTTGCTAGGGGAGGGTGCACACAGTACTGAAAACAGTGGTGTGACTAATTGTGGAATCAAATATAGAATACCATATAGCTAATTACCTGTATTGTTTATTTTATACAGGCTTGCTCAGCTTTGTCAAGGGTGTGAATAATTTAGGATTTTGCTGTACACTAGAGAGAAACAAACCTGGCATCGGGCACATCTTTTAAAATAGCAAAAAAGAGGAGAGTAGATAGGTGGATAGACTGACAGATTGCTTATTTCAATGAGTAAAACTGCAGGGTAAAATTAAAACTGATGAAATCCCACAGTGGTCCCTCCTTCTTCTCTCCCCTCAGTCTGGCCCAGCTGCTGACTGTACTTGGAGTCTAATAACCTCCCAGAAGGTCTTATCTGAAATGTGTCCTCGGCTGCACAATCAGTGCTTGCTCGGCCTTCCAAACAATGAACTGGTGGGCAACAGACCAGTGAGTGGTGTTGTGCCTGTGGCTGCTGTCTAAGTTCAGCACTGCACAGCATAAGGCTTTCAAAAATATCCTCTTTAAACAATGAGGCAAATAAGAACGACAACACTATGATTGTACCACTACAATTTGTGACATGACCAGGATATTGACTGGGTGAAATGGCCACCACTTTCCTCATATAGAAGGCGCCTTACAGAAATAAATAATACAGTCATAAAGGGCAGCCAACATGATTTTAAACAGCGCCACAAATCACATCACCAATACAGACTTGTATACAAGCTATATGTCGTGCCTAGATACAGTCAGTTCTAGAATTATTGGCACCCTTGATGAAAATGAGCAAAAAAAGCTGTATAAAATAAACAATACAGGTTATGAGCTATATAGCCTGTATTGTAAAATTATATTATTTTATACTAATACAAATGTTCAGAGAAAAATATTTTCTTTTCAATCTTAAATATTTCTTTTAAAATTATGTGTGTCGCAATTATTGGCACCCCTAATAACTATCTTAAATAAAATCCAACAAAAATAAATCTGCATTAAACAAGTTGTCTTGTATGTTTTATGAGATTGGTGAACATACTGATATTTGACCATTCCTGCATACAGAATCTTTCAAGATTCTTCAGATCCTTCGGTCTGTGCTTGTGTACTGCCCTCTTCCATTCAAACAACAAATCTTCAATTGGGTTCAAGTCTGGAGACTGAGATGGCCATTGCAAAGGAATTGTTTTATGGTCAGTTAACCATTTTTGGTTGACTTTGAGATATGCTTGGGATAATTGTCTTGCTGAAAATGTATTGGGACCTGCTGGATTTCATGATTCCATTGGCCTTAGAAAGAGCCCCAGGTCCAGTAGATGGAGAAAAAAACCATAATATCCAAGATCCACCGCCTTTCAACATAATTGTCCTTCTTCCAACACAAAAGCCCACTGCTGGTTTGCATGGCCAAAATGTTGGTCTCATCTGTCTACAACAACTGGTTCCAATGAGAGTTCAAATGCCGATCTCTGAATGAAGCTGAGTGTTATGGTCAGATGAGACCAAAATTTAGTTTTTGGGCCATGCACACCAGCAATGGGCTTTTGCGTCATCTGGCAGAAGCTAGATTGTGGTACCTTGGACAGATCATTGGTGTAATATTACTGGAGTTAAGGCAGGCTAGCTTGCTTGACACAGTAGTTAAGCTAGTTATCCAGCTAAGAAAAATGTTGTGAAACATATCTCTTTAACCAGAATCCTCTCAATATTTTATTTTGTATCACTGTAAATATCTAGTCATACCATTTCTCATTCTCTTAAATATCTATTTAATTTTGGTCATATAAATGTACATTTGCTATGCCAATAAGGCTAATAAAAATTGAAAGTAAGAGAGAGAGAGAGAACAATTAGATCAAAAAGGCAACAGACCAAGGTCAAGTGGTTGATTTCTCGATTGGAAATTGAATCAAAAATCCATGAACGCCCGATCGATATGACATTGTGAAAAATAGAATCACAATTTTCAACTGAATCAAAATACTGTATTGGCACACCCCTAATAAGTATAGTTCAGTGAGAATCAACAGGTCTGATAAACACCATGACAAACACCTGCAACATGTGTCTCATCATTTATTCCACCTAACCCCTTCTCTTAAGACTTAAGTCTTACCTTGGATTTAAGCCTGGAAAAAACATTTTGTGTTGCAATAGTGCCTAAACATTGAATTCAGTACAGTTTAATTAGAGATTCGAGTTTGCATCAGTCACTTCATAATATGCTTGATTTTTTTTTCTTCCCTGGAAAAGAGAGACCCCACCTCTTTTTTCTTCAAGGGAGTGATTGCTCTGCTGATATGTGCATTAAAGAGCATTAGAAATGTTACCCATTTATGTAGAAGACATTCTCCTCCAGGGCCACTTGCAACACTAATACCTTGTACATTCTATAACCCTTATATAGGTCTGGATTAATACTGGAGCGATGAGGTAAAGGAGGTTGCACTTGCATTGCACCATCAGGGATTCAAACACACAGCGGCATATCCACCACAACACATGTTCCTTTCTGTTACAAATTGTTAGGCATCCAATTATGTTGCAGCTCACATTTCCCACTTTGTCTGGGCGCCCTGCATGTTGTCGCTGTGAAGGGCTACAGTAGATGCCCTGTTCTCATTCAGACGGTGATTCCCCTCACTCACTGACACTCTACAGAGGAATGAGTACCTCAATGTCAGCAGGCAGTTTGGACATAAAAAAGCAGGATTCTGAGCCTACAGAGCCATGTCGGCAGCACAGCAGTTCCACCAATGAGTATGATGCTCATTATAAGTATCCCAGCAATCACTGGGGTATTCTGATAGAATGCCAACAATAGCACATACACCGTCATGCTCAGCGGGCCAATCATGGCCAGGGCAAATGTGCAGTGGAGATCATTAAATAAAGAACATACAGCCTATTTATCATGATTGTAAATTAAATAATAAGAAAAGGATCATAATCATCAACATTAGAAAAGTGGCGTAAATGATTTTTGGTGATAATTGGTAGGCTGCATAATAGGGGTGTGACGGTATACTGGTATGATGGTATACCATGATATTAAAATATGATATTACTATAGTATATAGAAATAGTACTATCGTAAACTTAACATAATACTGTGATAGTAAATCATGTGGCAAAGGCTATTTTTATGTGGGGAAAAAAGTGTTTCAACTGTTACCCTACTAAAATGTCTAAATAACCCGTATTAAATCATATAATACTGGACCTTGGGTGTCTCTAAATAACCCATGTTAAATAATATAATACTGAACTTGGGGTGTCTGCTAATGTCATTTAATCCCACCACCTCTGGCTGTTCTTGAATTTTGTTTTGTTTACAACGTGACTGCGCATGTGCAGACAGCTCCCCTGTAGGTGTTATTAGCTAGCTAGCTACACGGCATAAATATCCGTTTGCAGTCCGTTATAAAACTTGCAATGTCTGATGCTGAGGTGGTCTGTAATGACAAATTATATCCCCACAAAAAGCAAACTTGTTCATCTGTGTGGACTCACTTTGTATAAAACAAAAAGATGCTGAACAAGACCGGGGTTCAACTGAAGTGGAAGCAGTGTCCAACGAAGTTGCTCACTACATGGCCATTCCAACCATAGACAGCAACAGAGATCCACTGCAGTGGTGGAAGGTCCAAGAAGAAAACATGCCAAGAATGTTGAAATTGGCCAAGAACGTTCTGTGCATCCCTGCAACAAACGTTGCCTCTGAAAGAGTTTTCAGTGCTTCTGGCCACATTCAGTCGCCCTTCCATTCAAGCCTAAAACCTGAAAAATTTAACATGCTAGTCTTCTTACATAAAAATCTAACCTTAAAAAGGAAAGATGGCCTAAATGCATCAAGTGCTACTCATTTGACTGTTCCGTTTTCTGTTCTGGTTATTATCATTTTCAATTATTAAGAGTAGGCCTGCGCATTGTGATGTATACATACATGGTTATTGATTTAAATATACAATTACAAGGAGTGAACTATATTCAGTTGCATTTTTTGTTTTATTTTTCAATTAAAATGGTATATAAATCTGCAAAGAGCCATACAATAAACAGATCGAGTTGTAAACTTTGTATGATGAGCTTTAACTGATACCGTGATATACCAAAAACTGTAGTAGTACAATTATCATACCGTGAAAATGTCATACTGTCACAGCCCTAGTACATATACAAAACATTATTTTGTCACAATATCATGCAGTAAGGAGAGGGACTTGGAGCAGGATGCACACATGTTTACTCATGCTTTTTCAAACGCATGTACACACAAGCACACACGCATGCCTAAAAAACACATACACAACACTATCTTTAAAGTCCCACTTCCTGATCCTTCTCCTCCCATAATGCATTGTGTTGGGATCCAGAGAGCCTTAGCTGTAAGACCTAGGAATAAGGGCAGACCATCTATCCCCATTAAAAAAAAACATTATGTCACGTAATATATAATTTATGTCAATATATAAGAAGTATTTTTACTATACATAATGTACAAATAAAAACAACAATTCTTTGAATATTACCCGTTACTCTGTGTTGCACTGTTAATGCAATATAATGGCCACTTTTAACTGACCAAGGCACAAGACCAGCTTTTAATTGTGCCCGCAGGGGTCTTTGGCTTCAAATATGAGGGTGCCACAGACAGGGCACAGCTGAGAAATCATCCTTAATGAACAGATATGTTATTGAAAGGTTTATGCCAGATCCCAGAGGCCCATGTCTCAATATACTTCAGAAGCAGTCTATTTTTAATCAAATTAATGTCACCTTTCAATCTAAGGAAATAAATCTACTCCATAGCAATGTCACAGAATGACTGAAGCATTTCCCCTGCACCACTGGTGATCAACACCAAGATCCCAATTGAAGAGTTTAGTAATTAGTCTTTCTTCTGACATTGTATGCAATACATTCCTTAGTTCGCTGTTCTGCCTTCACACTTCACAGGGTTCCCAACTCACATCACCAGCAAAAGCAATATTTGGAGAAAATGTATGTGCAGAAAAAATGGGCACCTAGAGCACTACACATTGCTCTATTTTTAACAGAGCTACAGTACCATTGCCACAGATCTTTGAAACCCCATACCTCAGCAACATAATGACCATTGGGCCCATTACACAGATTGACATGTAGAATAACCAAGATCTCTGAGTTATTTTCATAAGATACTGCCTGAATTCCTATGTGCTGCATCTGTTAGAAAATGAATTGAATGAAGTTCAAAAATGTTTATCCGAAACTAGATCAAGGAGTCCTTACTCTCTTCTAACTTAACCTACTTGCACTTAAAATGCCTGAAGGAAATTTCCCATGGCCTGGGGCCTTTTAAAATAAATTAACAATCAGAGTTTTCCCTCCTTGATTGCAAGCCTCCATCTTGAGTACATCTAGGAGACAATATTCAACAATCTGTAGCAGACCTGGGATAAATATTGTTTTAAATATTTTTGAAAAGTAACTCATATTTAAATAATAATTAAATACATATATCAGAAAGTAACTATTGCTCAAAAACAATTAAGCACCATTTGTAAGTCATTTAACTTTTTTCGAAAACTATAACAAATATTTGAATCCACATTATACAAATATTTTAATATTTGTAAAGTAGCTGTAATACATTGGACTACTATAAACTGAATTTTAGCATCCAGCTGTTTAATTATTATCCTGAATTCAAAGGAAGCTTAAGCGTGTATTTTTTTAAATCTTTCCTGGTCCTCATCTGAAATCCTCCTTAATTACTGTATGGTGTAGCAATTGCACTCATCAACTGTTTAGGAATGACTGAATATAAGTTTTTTTTGCTTTAGTCAAGCATATTTATTTTAATATTTCAACTAATTGGAAGAGTTCACAATTTTAGTTTTTCAAACTATTCTTGGCCCAGGTTTAACCTGTCTTTATCTTTATTTTTAGCAAGACGGACTATCTTGTCGGCAATAAGCACAAGGCTGAGCATCAAAACATTAATTTTCACACTGTACAGAGTTGAGAACCATCCAGTATTAAAGTAATTAATCTGAACAAGCCACAGGTAACAGTAAAGAGATGTGACTGCTTCACAACATTTTCCATAAACTCCCAACTGAATTCATTGCAAAGCAAGAGGATATCTTTTTATATTGAATGTGCATACCATATTAATATGAATGTGCTCTTGCTTTGAAATGTCACAGTCTTCAGTCGAAAGATCTTAAAATCTCTCCTATGATCTTCGCTCACCTGGTTTATTACAATTGAATTTAAGAAACTACCATGCAAATCTCTTCTGATGTCCTTGATATACAGTATGACATATATTAAATAAAATCACTCTTTGTCTTTTATATCACACAATGGCATAATATTATTACATTATATATTGTAACATATATTCTCATAAGAGAAAAAAATGCTTGTCGCAGAAGCAAATCAACAGAGAAGAGAAGAAACAAAAAATGTGGAAAACGCTGTCAACGTCTCAGATCAGAGGCTGCTCTTTAAGTCAGCCAATTAGCTCCACTTCTCCAGACCTTAAGGACTCTGGATGGCGGCTAACCTATAAATTGCTGTGCTAAACCCGCAGATTAACACACACTGGCTCCAGGAGAGTGTGTTTCGGGGGGCACTCCGTGGTACCAATGAATAAACAAAAGGTATATCAGGCGGCTTTTCTGTTTGATTACCCAGTGGAAAAGGAGAGAAAGTGCTCAGTCAGGAGGCCTTCCTTTAAAGTAATTGCCACCAGCATCGTCAGAACGAGCACATCAGAAACACACAAACACAAAGGGCCTGGATGGAGGAAAAAAAGGAAAAGCAAAAGCTAGCAATTGCTAAAAGTCAGGGCCTTTTCATTTCTGTAAATTCAAGTGTCCTGCACACAGAATAGGTGATTGAGACATTCACATTCACCGAACGGACAGCAGACCAACCCCGTCCGCACTGCGGAGAGAGAAACAGTCACTCGGCACAGCTGTGGAAGTCACTCACGGCAACTGCCACTGGTGACAACACACCATCTCCATGGTGAACTCGGGCTCAACAGAGAAACCACTAGATACCTTTTTACCTTTTTCATGAACCACTCATGAACCAATTTTAGAAGGTTAGCTGGCTGGAAAATTATCCTGCTTCTTAATAAACTGAATGGTGATTTACATAGCTAGCAAGATGCAATAGCTCACATAGAATAACTCAATCACATTATACACAAGCAACTGACAGCTACTGTCTGCTTTTTATGCACCTAAAACCTGCACAATATTTGGTTATATCAGCTAAGGTAAATTGTGATACACCCATCAGAGAGACAGATTTACTACATCAAAAGCCATCACTTCAGTATAAAAATAGTTTCAATTTCCCAAATTGTGCTGAACTGCCCTTATAAATAAATGGCTGGCACTGTTTTGCTAAGCCAGCAAGAACAAAGTGCTTAGACATAATGAAATAGCCTTTCTAGCATACAGAAGACTCACTGATCATTTGGCACTTTATTGGGCACAACCATCTGATTCTGTCCTTTGGCAAAAGAAGGGAACAACTGGTCAGGGAATGTGGAATAAAGGATTAAAAGAACACTAAATAGAAAGAGGGTACACCCAGCTGGTTTGCCCGTAAATAAGTGTTTTTTCATCACCCATTCCATTCAAAAGAGCCTTCTAATATTGCACTTAATTATCGGTCTTGCCCTGAGGAGACACCACCACATAAGGCTTGGGGCTCTAATTATTTGCTTTCTAGCCTCTGGTCTTAAATATCAAACGTTTCTCTGCAGAGAGGGGCTTTCAACCTCTTAGCCTCACGGCCAAAGCGGCACATCTTAGAGAATGACAATTTAATACTAATATGGGACTTCCTGTGGAGAAAACAAAATTCCTGACATAAGGGGCTAATTGGACAATGTCTATTCATTGCCTTTGGACCGTAAGTACAGCTTGTGTGCATGCTCAAACTAACACCGGCACAGACACACACACGCACATACACACATACACGCACACACACACACACAATCTCACACTCACATGTGCATGCATAAACACACACACACATGCATACACATACATATGCATACACACACACACACACACACGCACAAACATATACATGCACATACACATGCACACAGAACTGTAAACACTCTTTCTTTACTTAATTTCTATCTCTCTCCCGAAGAGAAGCAATCTTTTTTAAATGGATGGCTGAAGAATGCATTTGTCTTCTTAGATTCATATATACAACATGTTTGTACCATATGCTTATTATAAAGGACTCTATCTAGGTATACATTGACCTTGAAAATATTGAGTTAGAGCGCACAACAGAATATCCCTGTGCTACAGAGACATCTCTCCTTTAAAAGTGAAGAAAGCAACTGCTTTGCCTTCTTCTTCTAGCAGAACGTCAACGTGGAATCTTTCAGGTCATATTTTGTTTGTTGCTGTGTCTTTGATTATGAACAAAAAAGTCATCTATTCTGGGACACTTTTGTTCGCAACCTTTTTATCCACTTTAAACAAAACCCCTTTTCAGAAGGAATGCATAGACAAAGCAAGCTGCCCTTAGCCATATTTCACTCATTGTTTACAAATCATTAGGGTTTTCATCACAACACTTAAGAATAGCCAAGAGTGTTTTAAAATAGACTCTTTAAAAAAATCTGTCACCTTCAAAGGACCATAAAATAGCATAGTACTCTCTCACAAAAAAACCCCACAACTGTCAAGCATCTTTCACATGTATCATCTCTCCCGATTCTTAGACTCGGCTATGATTTGTGTCACATCACTCTGATGAAATCCAAAGAACGGGGAGAACTCCCATGGAACTCCCCTTCAGCAAGAAAATCCCTATTTAGAATCTTGAACATTTGTGTAAAATCCAGGAAACAAGAAGATTGTTAATTATAACAGAATGGAATGCTCAGAAACCAACTGCTACACTACTGTAATCTGGCAGTTCTTAACATCTGGAGAAGACTTACCATTGTCCTCTACAGAAAAGTGAAAGATATCCATTGTTGCATTGTCTCCATCCTTCAGCACATAGCAGATCTTCATATCATCAATGTCAGCTAAAGAAGAGGAAATATATATAAATATATATATATATGTGTCAATATTTCATTAAAAAAGATAGATTCTTGATGTATGGTGTGTATGTTCACAATCATATAAACATAAACATAAAATCACTTGTTACATTCATGGATTAAAAAAAGATATTATATTAAATCAGATTCCTAGATTCACTCACGACAGATGTGTAACTTAATGGAAGCTGCTAAATCAATAAGAAGATACATTAAGAAATACATAAAAAATGAACATTCATTCAGTTTCTCCTCTCAGATGCTATCATTATTCAAAGATTTAAGCAGTGCTATTTCAGGGCACAACCATTGATGGTGGGCTTTTCATAATCCCCATTAGCTATCATATCCCCATACACACTTAATTTGGTAATGCACTAATAAATCATTAATCCAGCTATTAATGTATCAATATTAATTCAGTCTCAAGAAATAGCCTATTAAGTAATGTAGGAATAACCATTTTAGTAGACATTCTATAAAGAAATGCATATAAATAAACCTGGGAGACAGGAATACTAGTAATTAAACTGACAATGTGAGAGAACAGTGAAGATATCACTTAAATAACAGATGGCTGGCACCTTAATGACAGACAAGAACTTTAAGAACAGGTCCAGAAGTGGTTATTGCCCAACATCTGGTCCCTAGCTAACCTACTGGACACTCCGATTTAGTTTTTTTTGCCCAGGACCTGGAGCTGTGAGAAGTCTATCACCCACCATGATGTTATAGTTAAAGATCTGGACAGGTAACCAGCAAGTTGCAAGTTCAAATGCCAGATGAAGGGCACTACTATTGTCTCCTTGAACAAGGTAATTACACCGACTCACTTCAGCAAATTTAGCTGTATAAATGGATTATATGTGAAATGTTAGCGTTGGATGAGAGTGTCTGCTAAGATAATAAAACCTCTTAATCTATAATGCACCCAACAAACATTTTTTTGGCCTACTATTTGTACCTATACTGGGCGATTCACAGGATGTGACATGGCAAATTGAAAAGGTCTAAAACTTGGAGTGAAGGTTCCTTTACATTCACTTTCTCCACGATGGTGACAGAGTTGTATGCAGGGTCTCCTTTCACATACCCCACCCCCATGTCTCAAACGTTTACTGTAGGTCAGTCTGAGTGAGGCTGGCATGTGTGCTACACCCGCAGAGAGGCTCTCGTGTTCCCTTGTTTGCCATTATGTGTTTCTCTCTTGGCATGTAAGGTCAAACTCCCTCATATTTAACAGACATTGCTAATGCTCTCAACAGGTTGAGTAGTTTAAGTATGCAAAATGTAGCCAGGCAAAAGAACTTAACAACCCATTGCTCTTTTTAGGGTTTGGCTGCATTTATATCATGGCTAAGTCTTCATAAATCCCTTGTATAGCATTGACACTAATTAATTGACAGGCTTTTACCCACACTGCTATTTCACAATTTCAGGGACCATCTGATATTTTATTCTACAACTATATAAAGGTTTGCTTTGAACCTGAAATATGTCAGTGCTAAAACACCACATTGGAACAAATAATAATTGTATTTTTCCAACCCTAGTTACTGAGAATAATGCCTACAATTCTATACAGCCAGTTGACAATACAAAGTGTGATAATTTCATATAACAGATGACCTTAGCAAAGGTTAATGGTCTTTGTCTTAAAAACTTCAAAGCAGTTAATATCTTCTAGCTTTAAGAAATAAAACCGCACAGCTTTTCTTTGAACAATACAAAAATAATTATAAGGTCACATTGTGTGTTAAAACCTCACTGTAGCTACACAACAAAAATCATGCGAATGCTGCATTTCAAAATGACAAAAATGATTTTTTTACCTTGGGTGAACGTGGTGATGCTGTTATTTCCATTGCCCAGGTCAATGAGGTAACCGTGCTCTGGCCCCAGTCTTATTCTGAAGACTAAGGACACATGCTTACTGTCTCTATCCTCAGCCTTCAGCACTTTATTGGTGATCATGTACCCGAGATCACCCGTCGTCAGGATCTTCAAAGTTGGGGCGCCCTTGTTGACTACAATCTGCGGAACCCCATTGTCAACAGACACAATGGTGATCTTCATCATCTGTGGCTTGCGAGTCTCGAACACGGTGTCGGGGAAGACGTAGAAGTCAGTATGGGTGCCATCAGTGACTGTGAAAGAGAAGCTGTCCTGGGCGGACTCTGTGCCATCGTGCTTGTAGCTGATCAGGTTCTCGTTGAGATCCTGCTTGGTGAAGGAGGTGACAGGTTGGCTGTTGTTGAAGAGTAGCCGACCGTGGATGGGAACCTGGGTGACGGTGAACTTCAGCAGGTGGTCTGCTGAGTCCTGGTCCTCCGCCGTCAGCTCGAAGGGCGTGATCAGCTTGTTTTCCCCCTCAGTCACCACCATCTCGTGCACCGTGACCACAGGCTTCTTATTGTCCACATCCACGATGGACACACGGAATGTGCGGAACACCGGGTTGTAGCCGTCGGTGACCTCAAACTCAAAGCTGTCCATCTTTACCTCATCATCAGAGGTGTGAATGTAGTAGATTTTGCTCCCTGCAAGCTGCAGCTGTGAGAAGGACACGATGGGCATCCCCGGTGTGTCAGTGCACTCCAGATGACCCCTCACGGGGGCCCTGGTGATGGTGAAAACCAGGTTTTCATCCGGGCTGTTCAGGTCAGTGGTGCTAAGCAAGTCTGTGGTGAGGGTCACTCTCCCGCCCTCCTTCAGAGAGACACCTTTGCTCACCACATCGGGGAATACCATGTCGATGCTGCCCACGGTGATGTAAAAGTACCTGTCGATGAGGGGGTTGTTGCCGTCGCTGATGTCAAATTTCACCAGATCGCGAATTCCTTCTTGTCCGTTGTGAATGTACACGATGTGGTCCTCGTTCACTTGGCTCTGTGTGAAGTTCATGCCAACAGTGATATTTTCAAGGAGCCCAGAAGGTGTCTTCCTTTGAAGGAGGCCCTGCCCGGGTCCGTATCGAATTATATAAGTGAGCTTGTCATCCTCTGAGTCTAAATCAGTTGCCTTCAAGACTTTGCTGTTTATTACCTTTGTCTCGCCTATCTCAACCTCCAGACCATCATTGATAGCCATCCGTGGGGTTTCATCGTCTACTGGTATTATCATGATGATGATAGTTTTCTCCACTGTGAATTTCCCATCAGTGAGAGCAACATCAAAGCTGTCCTCTGTGGTCTCTGAATCATCGTGCTCATAAACAATGCTGGAAGCCTCCTTAATTTGATCAAGGGTAAAGTTAGTAACTGGAACTGAGCCAGTGGTTAACTGATTGAGGACATAACCATGCTTGGGTGGTTTGGTGATAATAAATGTCAGTTCATCAGAAGGGATGTCAGCATCTGCGCCATTCAGAATAGGCGTGTCAATGACAATGTTCATGCCCTCCATCACCACAAACTCCCTCATGAATATTTCTGGCTTTTCGTCATTAGCTGGACTGATAACAATGGGGAAGAAATGTCTCTCAGAATAGTTTATGCCATCGGAGCACCTGAAAGTGAATCTGTCCTCCACTGGCTCAACTCCTTTGTGAATGCTTTGCACATAATATATGTGACCATCTCTAATATCCTTTATGGTGAAAGCGCTGACTGCTGTCCCTGAGCGTGACTTCTCTGAGCCTGGAGGAGGTGAGATGTTTTCTACATAGCCAGAGCTAGGCTGGACAATGATAGTGCAGAGGATGTCATCGCTGGGCGTGTCAACATCCTCTGCACTTATTTGGTTGAACTCTATGACATTTTTGTCCCCTTCTAAGACACTGAATTGCGGGCCTACAGTGACCACTGGGGCCTGGCTGTCCACTGGGAGGACAGTGACCTGAATGCGAACCCCGTTCACTTTATTTCCACCTACACTCCACTCATCAGACATGTCAGTGAGAGTGAGGTTGAAGTTGTCCAGCTTTGTGGCGAGGCCAATCTCTCCGCTCGTGTGGGCATACACCACCAGCCCGTTGATGATGTCAGCTTGTGTAAACCTATCAGAGGGCACTCCATTCACCAGAATTTCCCCAAGGACTGGGGCATCTTCCACAATAAAGGTCAGCATGAGATCATCTGTGTCCTCATCGCTACCTTGGATGACACTTGTCGTGATCTCAGTGGCGCCGTTTTCCAAGACGTCTATGTGTGACCCGATGGTGCCAGGCGGCAGGTTGATAGTCGGGGCTTCGTCGTCTACGGGCTTCACGATGACCTTGACGGTGATCGTTACGACATGGATGAGGTCACTGACATCCAACTGGAATGTGTCGCTCGTGGATTCACCCCCATCGTGGATGTAGGAGATCCTGCCACTGGAAATGTCCTCCAGGTTGAACGTGGTCCCTTTGGTCAGGTCAGTGAAGGAGTACTGGATCTGCCCATGAAGAGGAAGCTGGCTGAGGGTGAAGGAAATCTGTTTGCTGTCAGTGTCTGCATCAGTGGTGTCCAGCTCTGAACTGGAGATGATATGAGAGCCTCGTTCAAAGACAGTGAAGCCTGTGTTAGTTATCTGAGGTGGTTTGTTGTCCACAGGCTGCAAAAATATAGTGAAGGTGCCCTCTACGCTGTTTCCAGCATTGTCTTCGACTGTGTAATGAAACTGTACCACATGGGCAGTGATCCCCAGCTCTAGGTCAGGAGGACTATATGCAATTTTGTGATGGTTGATTTGCGCTTGGGTGAATTCAGTGACTTCAGTGTCAGGGCTTTCTGTTAATACAATGGACCCGAGAATAACACGGTTGTTCTCATCCGTGTCAGTTGGCGGCTGAACGACGGTGTACTTTAGATCCCGGTCCTCTGAGTCCAGATCGGTGTAACGGAGGAAATGTTTGCGGAAGTGTGTCAGCTGGTACTCCTGCACTGTCATCTGCAGAGTGGTGCCAGGGAAAAGTTCAGGTGGAATATCGTCAATGGGTAGAACCTTGATTATAAAGGTGCTTTCTTCTGACTGGTTGGGCGGGTCGTTGTCATCCTGAACCCGGAACACAAACTGATCAAAGACTGTATCAGTGCTGTGGGGCCCTATGTGATGGTAAAACAGCTTCCCATCCATGATGTCCTGTTGGAGCCACTCTGTCACCACTTTCTCATACATCTGATCATTGGCATTGAATTTCCACGAGGATGGGTCTTCAGGAGCTTCGGACTGGCGCAACAATGCCTCTCCAACAGCAGAGAAGGGCGGCTCGATTGTGAACTTAATGGTGGAGTCTTCTGAGTCAATGTCGGCAGCACTGAGAATCAGCGGGGAAATGGGAATCATCTGGTGCTTGAACAAAACCAACCCGGTGTTGGCGTTTATAATAGGTGGCTCATCGTCGGTCGGCACAATGGTGATGGGGAAGAGAAACTCCACTTCGTTCTTGCCATCAGTCATCCTGAAAACAATGTTGTCGCTGTACGTGTCACTGCCGTCGTGCTGATAGATGATGACCCCGGCATCGAGGTCAGCCGCAGTGAAGAACTTCCTCCCAGAGCCCAGAACAGTGAGCTCACCATGCCGCAGCCCATCGATCACGGCGACCCTGACATCATCCAGGTTGTCCTCGTCACTGATTTCCAGATTATTTGAGCTGAATAGTGGCCTGGACTGCCCCTCGTACAAAAGCTGCCCGGTGTTCGTGGTCACCACAGGGGCCAGTGAGTTCATGGGCTTCACCACAATCATGAAGGCAAAGGGGTCTGAGATGGCCCCCTCTGTGTCCACCACCTCAAACTCTATCTGGAAAATCCTCTCTGTGTCTGAGTCCACAGAGGGGGCTTGTAGGCTATTTTCAGGTCCTTCAGGTCTCCTTGATAAAAAGACGTGATTGGCAAATTTCTATCATCAGTGCTCACAATGTAGCCCTCCTCAAAGGAGAGGGGAGAGGTGATGTTAAATATTAAATCATCGGGGTCAGATTCAGTGTCCTCTGCGGCCAGCATGTCAGAGGTTATGGCTGTCATAACAAACTGGTCAACTTCCATCATCATCATTGCCACAAAACTAGGCTTTGGGGGCGTGTTCTCCTCTCCCTCTCGTATGCGCACCATGATCTGGAAAAGCTCATGTTTCAAAAGGTTACCCTCTTTGTCTTGTAATTCCACAATCATTGGAATATAATCCCTGTTTGGAGATTTGTGGCTGAATGTGTGTTTGTAGCGAAAATCTGACTTTAGAAATTCATCACAGTCTATTGTTTTTCCCAGTTTGGCTTCATCAATGAGTTTTCCATATCTGGGCAATGAACTGCCAGTAGCTAAATAAGTTATCTTGCACTGCTCTGAATTTCTGTCAAACGTGAACTCCAAAATCTTTTTATCAACTGGATTACTATTGCCAAGCAGCTTTTCAACTGTAAGTGGCATATTTTTAGTCAAAATCTCCAATTGGGTGAAAACGACCTCAACTTCAATCATGAACGGTATGATTATGGTATCGGTTTGAGTGTCATACCTGAGTTGCAACTTCACTCTGTCCTTAGAAGGGCTCCTCGCGCCGAAATGCGAGTACTTCACGTCATTGGGACCGAATTCACAAGGGAACTTTTTAGGAGAAAGCAGTCCCGGTCTCTGTGACAGTGGATCATTGTCAAGAACAGTTATGCTGCATCTGTCGCCAGGCTGAACTTGGATAACTAAATCGTTAATCGGATCAATAAAAACGGACCTTCCAAACGGGACGTGTATTCCGTTGTTAGCCACCAATATTGCGTCCTCTGAAAGTTCCGATCTCAGGGCGTATGATAATCCATAGCTGTCAAAAACTTGTGCCGATGCGCTACCTGTCACAGACACAGCAAGGAAGAGAAGTCTGCAAAAAATCATTGGGGCTGTGGGTGCAGTCCTGTGTCGCTGCTGGAGCGTCTTTCTAGCCATTGGTAGTCAAGTGCCACGGCGTAGATGCGAATACAGTCCGGCAAAGCGAAGAAAAGTTAACTGAAAATAGCCTGTATGCAGAAACATCCCACATACACACTCCTGCGAACACACGGCATACTCCAAAGCTGCCGCATTTACTGTGTTATAAACTCCAGGCACTTGGGAACCTGTAGTAAGGAAATCACGCCCTCTTTTACAGGCGATTGGATGATATTTTACTGTGGAATGCTTTTGTCAGGTTGTAAATGGATGTGGGTGATGTCAGTCGGAGATGGAGGGGACGGCGAAGGGGACCATGAGGTGAATCGGAGATATATAACTTTTTAATGTGAAGATGTAAATTATAAAAATGAAATGAATAAAATGTGAGGATGCGCACGTCATGATTAGGTTTTAAAACAGCTGTGCCCGTCCAAACACCTGTGGTTCTCACAATGCAATCAGTAGCCTAGTGCTTTTGTTTAATTGATATTACATATATTAAACGAGTGTAGTCGGAAATTGGAAAATAAATAATGCTAGTTTTACACTTGATTTATTTACCTAAACTAAAGGGACTCTTTCAAATTAAGCGATAATTTTATATAAAATGTTTGTGTTTTTTCTTGTTGTTGTTGTTTTAAACAGCTACCTTACACTAAATGTATGATTGGAGCGTCTTTGATTTTTATCAAATGTGGGACGGCATAACAAGTGCAGTTTTTTGATACTGTAGAATAAATAACATTCCAAGTAGACATTCTGGCTCCCCCTATTGGCATTACTGGTTGAAAATACGTTGGTACCAGTAATCTTCTATACATTAATACAGGGCAATGGAGATACATCTTCTACTGCCATTCTATTTACCCGAATTTAAGAGATGTTAAATGTATTAATTAAACTGCAAACTGTATTAATGAAATATTATATTTGCATGTGACTTCGTTGGTGTTTCGTTAAGATCTTTACAGTGGGGTCTATAGCTTTGTGGGACTTTATTAACCGATTAACTGTAGGCTTTTTGATCTCGTGACTCCCAAGCACCACGGTTGGATAAATTACCTTTTATCGCACCAACAGCCCGGAGCGTCTTACTTCGCCACAAGCCATGCTAAATTAGCTTGCGTTTAGTTAGAGTAGGGGAGAGCGGGGTTGGTTGGCACAGGGGTTGGTTGGCACACAGGTCATCACCAGCCCCCCAGGGGGCAATGTCACAAAAATTTAACATTAAAATGTTTGCTCTCTTTACCTGCACTCATTCATCTGTCAAAAACATTTGAAGGTCACTAAGTGTTGAGGTGAGCACAACTTTGACATTTTGTATGGTCAAAATTAAAAAATGGTCCCCCCACTAAATATATTATAAAACTGTGTTAGATAGAGATATTGACATTATATTATTTTTAGTTAATAGAGAGAGGAATCAGCTACATTTTGATAGAAGATTTGAAAGGTTGTGATGAGTCATGCTAGCTAGCTGACATCATATTAGCACAGAGATGTGTCCTAATAGAGTGGGGTTGGTTGGCACACTGACTTTGGGGTTGGTTGGCACATGTGTCAATGGTGTGCCTGGACCAAGTGGTCTCTCTGCTGGCACTGGGAGAGGTCTCCCCACCCCACAGGAGCTGCAGCCTTTCCCTAGGAAGGTTGGTGGTGCTGTCAGGAGGAAAACCGCCATCCTGACAGACAAACCAGTCAAAAGAGATCTGGAGGAGCAAAAGGCTAACACTAAAAATAGGCTCTTTGAGTTGAGTGAGAGTTGAGTTGCCTTTATTATCATTCCAACCACATACAGGTACATAGAGGAACGAGATTGCGATTCGATACTAAACAGTTCAAACTAGCGTGAACACTGTTTTTAATCTTTAAAGCCGCTGCATCTATGTTTCGTGCGAAACGGTGCGCCACTCTACCCAACGGTCGTATCGCACGACTGGCCGTGGGCGCCTTTTAAATTATTACGTTTATAATTGTTACAAAATTATTCAGTGTTATATTTTTATTTGTTGTTCTTATAAAGTCCAAAGACATAATTAATGAAACATTATTAGTGAACTGATAAAAAAAAAAATTGGTTAAAAAATGGGCAGATATTATATTGAATGTTTATATTTTCTGGTTCTGGTTCAAATTGTTTCTATTTGTTGCTTCATTCTTTGTACTGATAGCATTTTAACATTGTGCCAACCAACCCCAAAGCGTGTGCCAACCAACCCCGTGTTGGGGCTGGTTGGCACAAGTTACAACATGACTTTAATCACGAATCACGTAATTGAAGAAAATATTTGTTGACATTGAAATATATGTATTTATAGCTGAGACCTTCACCTTTCATTTGCTACTAGTTAGAATATCCTCACATAAAATATGCCAGAGAAATACGGCAGAGTGTGAAAAGTGTGCCAACCAACCCCGCTCTCCCCTACGAGAGAGGAGATCAGCTCGAGAAACCTTTTTCAAACGTCATTACTGCATTTAGCTTTCCCTGTCAAACTTTGCCACTTCCACCCTGGAGTGTATTATAGGCTACTGTAGTTTTTAATAATTGCGGGGGCGTAAAAAGATTGGCTATATAGGCAGATTTCGGGAAAAAGTGGCACCCGCTTCATGACTGGTGGATAAATAAACAGGGAACAGGCAGTGCTGTCAGCTACTGCTACCTTTCCTGTAAATACAGCAAAAATAATAATAATTGGAATTCAAGGTTAATGATGCTTGGACGCACAAAACCAAAGTAACAACAGAGTGAATTCATATTTGTCATGCTCTTTACCGAAAAAAATAAATGCATTATTTATTTGCTTGTCAGAAGCCATTTCTTATTAATCACATTTTACCGTTTACTGGGCTGAATGCTTCCAAAGTAATCCAGGTTACAGTGTGACCTTTCATATAATCTCATTTCTAGCCCTGTACGGGTTAGCTGCGAATGCAGGTGCCTGGTTAATTTGACGAGCGTGTATTTAAAGTTATTAAAATTAGATGATGATAACAGGTCAATAATAATTCGATATATACCACAATAAGTCTTGATATACACGATCTATAATAGTAAATAATGTCGGTAATTACTTTTTAGAACGCTTTAATTGTTTAGTTTACTTATGTAGATGGTATAGTGCATATAGCTGTGAGGAAGCTTTTAAAAGAATATAGAATATATATATATATATTATATTCTATATAAATAGTACCCTAAACCTGTACGGATGAAATTAGTCTCTCATTCAATAATGAGGGGGTGCATTTCCTGGCCTTGAAAATGATCCTCGTTGAAAGTAAAACCACACCTGACAGGCATACTTTGGTGCTAAACCTGTGCGAAGTTTTCTTTCCTGCTCGCGGAGAGTGTTTCAGAGGTGTGAGGTGAACGCTTGTCTCTGGGAACCGATCTGACCGCTTGAAATTCTCTTTGATGGAACAACAGGGTAGGGAGACTTCTAATTGAACAGGACCAATGAACCAGGCTGTCAGACCACACACACAAGTATAGATACCCCTTAGCTCAATTGTTAAGATTGGGCAAAACTATAGTGTTCTGTGTGGAAAGGTGCTTTATATGTACCAGTGAGAGGAAAGCATTGAATGTTATTTCCTTTGTAGATTAAAACAAAAATTCTTTGCCAACACCAAAGACAAAACATCCAGTATATTAGTTACTGTACATTGAGTCCAGTTTGAACATAAATATTTGCTTATGTATTGTCTCATTGACACAATAAAAGAAAGGACTATGCATCCACTTCTACAGAGCTAATCATTTTTGCATTGGGTCCATTCCATATGTTTTTCAGAAGGCCAGCTCAAAGTTCAACACTGTGCTAATTCATGAACAAACTTAACAAGCAGTGACCAGAGAGCCAAAGGCCAAATTCTAGCCATCCAAAGAAATTGTTCAAATGCCAGTAAGCTATACCCTGAAGATTTTGTTTTTGGAAAGCAACAGTGCTTTATGGTCATTTTGATTTTGAGTTACAGATGCTCCTCAGTTTTAGAGCTGTGGCTGTTGACAAAGTTTATTACTGCCATACATTTTATTTAACGTCTTTCATTCGAGGACCACCAAGTACTTACAGTGGTCTCTGGTGTGTCATCTCTCACAATAGGCATATGCTTCCCATGTTCAGATGTCTTTGTTGCTCAGTAAAACACTAAGTAAAGGGTATCAGCTAATAAACCACATCCCCATCTGAGTAAGCCCTATGATACTGTATGTTCATGGAACCTAAATCCCTTGCATGCTCTGGCGGTGGATATTATATATTAACACAATTTTGTATTTTCTCCTCTGTACTGTATATAGGCTTCTCATTATCCTGTATTGTTGTAAAGTGTCATTGCAATATTATCATCTGGTAGTTTACCTCACCTGACAGAACATGATGTGGGTGTTTAAACACCTGTCTGCAGCATGAATTTAAAAACCTCTTCTTATCCTAAATTTACCAAAGCCAAGAGGAGATAATATCAGCCTACAGATTGAACTGACAGTTTGTCACATCACACTTACAAAGGAATATTGTTCTATCACTGTCACCTTTGTATTCTTATTGTTCTGAGTTCCTTTGTAGAAGTTTTTACCACATTTTCCCATGAACATTTAATTATTTTCAAATGAAACTGAAACAAGTGTGAGATGTATTTTCAATCAACTTAGCAGGCCAACATCATCATCACCAACATCTTCGCTTCAGTAACTTCTAGAATAACCGGAGGTTTTAAACTATAGATTCTCACATTTTATTTGTCTGTTGTAATGCGTGTGGTCCAATGATATCATCATCTCACTCTATCAGTCTTAGGGTTTCTTGATTCATGGATACTTCTTTCTGGAAAAAGGAAGGAACTGCCTGCAGAAAATGACCTTGCACCGCAGCGACTGTGTGTCCGTTTAACTCCTAAAGACAAAGACAGAGGGGGAAGGTATTTGAACCTGAGGGCTTCTCTGTGCTTGGGAAGACCAGTAATTTGTTCCTAATGTCTGGTTTTATTGTCTGGGCCTGCACGTCTCTTTCTTTCAAAGCAATGAGAATCTCTCCTGGAAATCTGCTTTTAGCTGTTAAGAGATCATTAGATGTGATGCCACTGATGTGTCTTCTGACACATGGTGGGTATACAAGGAAAAAGAACAGGCCTTGAAAGACCTGAATCTACACAAATATAATCATTTATCAGGCTGTTCCGTCGTGGTCCAGCAGGTTTGGTATTGGTTTCTTGTCAGTTTTTTTATTATTATACCCATTTTAATATAGATTCTCAAAGTATGTGAGAAGGGGACTTATTGGATATTGGGACTGCTTGATAAAGTTAATAATAACCGTTTTGTTCTTTTAGTTGGAAAATCGTTTTTTTGTGAATGGTCATTCATGTTAATTTTATCAGGAAAGTTAACAATATTCAACGAATCTGGCATGTCAATACTTACATTCAGAAAATTCTGAAAATGTAATTGACACATATCCTCCATGATGTGACCGGTATGTTTGTATGGAACAAATTCAGATATTGGTGGGGAACTGCGTATCCTTGAGCAACCTGGCAACATTGCTTCCAACCTGGGAACATGCTGTACAGTGTTATTTGTAAAACACATTAAAAGCAACAAAATGCAATGTCACATCTTTGCACAGTTTCTTTGCAATGCAGAAAACTTGGCAACTAATGATGTGTGATGTAGATTGCATTAGGATCTATGGTTAATGAGTTTTACCCACAAAGTAGCCATTGATAGCATGTGTGCACTAAGGAATGCCTTAAGAGGGCAGTTTGGAGAGGTCAGAGGCAAGGTACAAGGACTGCACTATTACTTTCCTTCACCGTACTTAATATTTTCACCGGTGAATCAATGCAGACACTGGTGATAATCAGCTTGTTTCTCGTTGTGTCAGACAAGCTGTGCAAGACTGGAAAAATCCAGTCTAATTCCAGCAACGCTGGTGACTCCAAATGAAAGGAGGAACGCGTGGACCAGCATGTTCTGGCTCAGGAGCGTACAGGTGGCACACGTGGGTTCGATTGGCGATTGCTCCAGGAAGTGTCTGCTGTGCTCACATCTGTGCCATGACACTGGCAAGGGATCCGTAACCAGAATGTGTCTCCAAGGTTGTGACCCCGCCAAATCACCCTTTCCAAATCTCCTGTTCCCTCTTAACCCCCCAGGGCTATCCGGTCCCGGTTGAGAGTTGGGGTTTTACTGGGGCGGGGTCAGGGCCGTTTCCAGTCCAGCTGCTCTATCATGTCTGCACAGACGTCCAAATTATTCATGAACAAGACATAAAGAGACAAACCAGGTCAGTGGGAGGGAGCCTGTCCATCAACAGCCAACTCAACGATCTTGGCCAGCTGCAAAGCCCAAACACAAGCTCCACAAACCGGAGGTAAAACTGAGAATTAAGAGACGTTGAAAAGCAACTTTCAACAGCAGTTTCAGGCACCAGACATATGCGGATATAAGAAATTATCGAAAAACAACAAAGCCTCTCTCAGAGCACACAGTTGGACATGCTATTATTTTCTTGGAGGTTTAATGTAAAAAGGGTGATGATGATGGTGTGAGCAACCACTTCTTCTTCTGACTGAATATTTGGTCGCACTTAGTTTGAAGGGTAATTCACATATTCACAAGGACTTGCTATTATATCATTTGTAAGCCTTAAGAAAGTGTTGATACCCCATGCTGGTTAATGTATACAGTCCTTTAGTGGAAGGTGCAAATTATTGCCATTTAAATACAATAGAATACCCTGTACACGGAAACCATTGACTCTCTGGTACACTCCACAACACCCTTCTATTATGAAGTTGGGTCAGTGTATAAACCAACGGTCACTAAACTTTGAAGAAGTCTAAATTCTGAGGAGAGGAAAAGTTCCTTAAACTACATGAAAAAATCGAAAAGGTTGGTATTTCTGTTTAAATCTTCCAGAATAATGAAATCTTTATTGATAGAAAAGTTGTTGGCTGAAAAATACATTAAAAAAAATAAAATAAAAGTTAATGCAGTAATGCAACAGGAACAGTACCATGTACGATAGCAGGGTTTTATAGTTTCTGCGGCAGTTAAAGTGTATACGCTGAGCGATTGGTGTAGAAATGTAGGAGACACTTCCTCCTTTGTGGCACAGTCTCATAGTGTAGTAAATGCTACAGGATCAGCATCTGTACCAGGTGGAGAAGTGTTTCTGCAGGGATCAAATTCTTGAACCCTCAGCAATGCTACATGGTCCTGATATATGGTTCATTCATATTTTTCTGTAAGTTTGCCATTACTTTCAGCAATCAGAGGGTACAATCCAAGTAAATTGGTACATCCGCAGTACAATATTATTTTACTACTTTGACACCTTTATCCAGGTAAACACTCTGGGGTTTTACTGCATTCTATCGCACTTCACCAGAAGGTATACTTCTGAGTCATTGTTGCTCACAAAATTGCACCTGAAAAGAGGATAAACAGTATCTCAAAGATGTGCTTTTCCACCTCAAAAACCAGTGGCAACAGAGGGCTTATGAATAGCACAGACAATCCCCACCAATCACCTGTTGAGGATACTGCCACCTGAGTCCTGAGATACACTGCTGGAAACACAAAGGCACGCCCCCGTCTCCATCTGTTCTGGATCTGTTCCCAGGTCCTGACGCTGAGAGCAGGCTTTCTACTAATAATCATGGGTCTGCTCACCAGAATTCTGGATTCAGAAACAGCATGTGCTCTGTAATTACAAAGAAGGGGAGGAGGGGTGGGAGCCAAAAAAGAATGAACACTTCTTCTATACTTACGGATTCTGAGAAATTACTAATATTTCACATTTTTAATGGAGGACAACTGTTACTGCAGCTCTGCCTCTAAATCACCTGTGACAGATGGCAATTCTCTCTATGATGTCTGTTATTTTGAGAAAATTGTTAGTCTGACAAACAGAAAATGTCCAGATCTTTTCGGGGGAGAGGCATCTCGCATTGCCGTTTTGCTACTGTACCTACAAATTGCTGTAATTTGTAAAACTGACATGGCCAGATACTTGAGAGCTTAGTGGATTAGTTTGCTGGGACTGTTCAGCACCTTTGAAGCACAGAAGTTTAGATGCAAGAAAACAAGAGAAAGCTTGACTAGGGAACACACAGTATGGGCCCTGTAGCGCTACACATTGCAGATTCATGCCTAGGCAATGTCTTTGGCTGAATGTGACTGGGAGTCCACTTTGGTCTGCGGGGGGTAGGGTGGGTTCAAGTTTGCCAGAGTTCCTTGGGTTACCAGGGCATTAGCCCCTCCCAACAACGTGCCAGACTACCAGTTGTCATTTCTAAGAGATGTGCTCCGCCACCTGGCACTTGCTCTCTATAATACTGTGTGGCCTGTATTATGTACAATAGTCCCTCATAAGCCAGTGGATTGGTGGAGTTCATACCCTAAAACTGCAGCCCTCCTTGCATGTGTGCAGATTGGCATAGCAGTGACTCAAGAGGCACAATTGGTAAAATGGAAAATAAATAGTTTAATAAAAGTATATGAAACGTGTGTATGAGTCATCTCACCTGTCACATGCAACTGCAGACGAACAGTGCCAATACATCCCCCAGGTTATAACACAGCAGAAGATGAAAGGTTGCTTGTTCCACTCTTTGCCGTTGCAAGAACCCATGTAGAAACTAGATTAGAAAGTATGAAAAAACTTTAGTTGGCTTGCCTCCAGCAAATTCTCAAAGCTTAGAAATGGCAGTATGGACAGTTTTTTCATAATACCATTTTTACTTTTTAGTTGTAATACAATACTTGGTAGAGTATTGTAATTCAGAAAATTATAATAGCCATATGTAGTATGCTATAAATTACATCATCAGCTTGATGGAGGGATGGACAGATAGAGAGAGGATATAGTAGGGTATCTTTGTGAGTATAATTGTGTATAGAGGTATAGGATATTTGGTTTGATGAAGTATTATGATAGCCTTGCAGTAGTAAGGCTTTAATGACATCATCATCTGCATGGAGGGATGGAGAGATGGATGGATTGATGGATGGAACAATAGAAAGAGGAAGGAGTAAGGTAGCGTTTTGGTTATACATGTGTATAGATGTAAATGGCTTGGTAACATATTGTAATTCCAACTATTATAATAGCCATGTAGTAGTAAGGCGTTAATGACATAATCAGCTGGATGGAAGGATGTATGAATGGACAGATAGAGACAGGAGGACTGATGTAGCTTTTTGGTTATACATGTGTATAGATATTTACGTCTATTTCCGACATTCCAGCCATGAGATTTCAAGAAGTCGGGCCTTCGGCAGTCAACTTAATGATACACAGTCTCTGGAATGCCCAATCACAATTCTAAGCCAATCCCATTGCTGCAGCATCCTCTGATACAGAGTGATACCATCTTGGCTGGATGTTCAAGCTGAAACTGGAAATCTTGGGCGTCATGGAGCGGAATGCCCTCAAGCTGAGCTAGGATCTGACCCCTCACCTCTGACCTGTGACCTACCCAGGGGCTCACAGATCTGAATGGGGGAATCCTCACGAGGTCAATATGTGGGGCAAAGTCAGAATCTGTGAACTTCAAAGTGCCTCAGGGTAGAGATATCTGTCTCTGTGATTCACGGATTAGTTTCTCCTCTGGAGAGCAACCAAATGCTCATTTCAACATTAACGATTCTTATAACATACTCAACAGATGTGGTTTTCTAATGCTGGACCTGTTACACTTATTGAACTACTGTCTATGTATATTCTGTTTAGTTATCATTCCGGAAGTACAACCCATCTGATCAGGAACAATGTGATGTAAGGACAGTCCATACCAGGCCTTTTACATTTTTAATCATTGTCCTTGTCAGGTGCAAAAGGGGGCTGTCGGATATCAAACAGCTTCAGGTCTAATGTCCTTAGAACACAGAGGGATTCCTATAAGCCTAGATCACTCCACCAGAGCAGTGCTGTTGGTTTCATAACAAACACTTGCTGGTTGCAGAGGATGCCCTCTTGCATCAGCGCATTTTCAGTGCGTGACACTCAATCGCATTGCAAAAAGAGACTGTAGCCCGGTATCTTTTTGATGGACGTTTTTCAAAAACAGAAAGGGGTTGCATGTCCAGTTAGAGGGCTGGGCCTCAATGCAGTGATGTGCCCCACGGTCGGAATCCCACAATGCAACTCATAATTAGCAGTAGCAATGCCCAGGGAGGGAAGGTTTGGTCAGCAGGATTTGTCACATTCCCTTTGTTCCTGTCTCGTTTTTCCTTTGTCTTGTTTCTCCCTTGTGATTGTTTGTGATAATTGTTTTATTATTTTTCCATCATTCAATTATCATCCCTCATTACTACTCATTATGTTCAACTGTTGCCAATTCCGTCGTCCGTTCCGGCACACCAGCTTCCCATCAAGATCATCAACCCTGCAGTATATCTACCCCGGTTTTCCAGTCATTCATCGTCAGATCGTTGTTTTTCCTTCTCGGTAGAAACTGACTTCAGAAAGCCTTATCCTATACTCTGTGTTTACTGATCTTGTGTGTTGAGTTATATGTATGTTTACCCTTGTTTCTGTTGTCTCCCTTTGTGTTCAGGTTCTTCCTCATCTGTCTGCCAGCTCTGTCCGTCCTGCCAGCCCCGCCTGCCTGCACGCTTAGCTTGCCCTCCGGTTCCCTCATCCTGTCTGCCCTCCTGTGCATCCCTTCCATTGTCCAGCTCATTGTCTTCCACTACCTCTGTCATTACTATTATTATTAAATCATCACTCTCCATTCCACCTTGTCTGTGTCTGCGTTTGGGTCCATTCCTGTCGACATGATTTTCCCCACCTCTTCGTGAAAACTCTGGTCAAATGGTTCCTGCATACTGCCTGTGCCAGCTGTGCAAAAGGTGCAGTCCTCTGGTTCAATGGCTGCGCAGCCCAGCTGGTTGGACTGGCCACACGCATTTCATAAAATACAAGCGCAGGTCTGCACTCTCCTGAACTGACAGAGGGTGTTGCAGCGATGGGATTAGGATTAAGATTGTGATTGGGGCATTCCGAATTTAGGAACTAAGGAAAAATAGAGAATAAAAATCAAACAAGGTTTCTTAATCAAAACACAAATGTTGTGTTACTGTGTTGCAGCTGTTTGCTGTTTGTGAGAACCACTCAAGCTTACCAGGTCTGTTTTAACTGCTGGGTATTTTAACTGTCTTTCACTGAGAGATAACGCTGATGTGAGGTGTTATAATTAGTTTATAGGATCACTGGGCATAACTCATCCTGGACTGTGCACACCATTACAGGCATTTAGCAGACACTCTAACCCTAACTCATGAGTCTCTAACACACAGATCTCTCTGAGGTTATCAGAGAAGGGTTTTTCTGTGTAAGTAGCAAAAACACATTTAAAGACATACCGTTCGCTGTGTGGGCCCAAAGACTATGGAATGCCCTGCCAGAAAACATTAGGTTGATCCCTTCTGTATCAAGTTTTAAATCACCTTTGAAAACCCACCTTTTTAGAATTGCTTGTAATTGTCTGTAATGACATGTCTTACTTTTTACTTGCTGTTTCTAGAATAGCCTTTAATTGTTTGTAAATGATATCTGTGTTTTTTTGTTTGTCCTGCTTTTTATACTCTTATCCTTTATCTGTATTGCTTTCTCTGTTATATTTTTACCGTGAAGCACTTTGAGCACACTTCTTCAAAAGTGCTACATAAATAAAGTTTAATTATTATTATTATTATTATTATTATTATTATTATTATTATTATTCTTTTCCAGAATGACTTACACAGTAGACATTTGTTTGAAATAAAATCAATTTATACAGCTAGATATTTACTGAAACAATTCAGGTAAAATACCTTGCTCAAGGGTACAACTGCAGCGTTCCACCTGTGAATCGAACCTTCAACCTTTGTGTTACAAGCTCAGCTCCCTAACCCCTGCTGCTCCTAATCATCACGCCCAGGATTCAGAAAGTCACCAGAAAGGCAGCAGAGCACGGGCATCAATTGGGTACGGCAGGGTATGGCTATAAATATCACTTCTAAGGTCTTCTCTGCTAGTACAAGCTCACTCAGAACTCAAAACCAAGTGAATGTGTGAATGTCCTTGGTGTATCCACGAGTGTCTCTGCGCGTAAATTAGAGGAGAAGCCCCATTCCAACAGGATGTCATGAGAAGTGCCGACAGAACCCTCAATGACCACTGGCAGCTGGACTGTGAAGAGACACAGCTCTAAAGTTTAATAAGCTCTCCTCCGCCTGCCCACCCCGCTCCGCTCCCTCTCCGACCCCCCCTCAGCGCTGTACTGTTTATAGCCATCGTCCCACGGTTCCTCTCACCGCCTCCGTCCGGCGCTCTCGGTGAGCAGCTGGTCCTCGCTCGCTCGCGGAGTTTCCCACAATCCTGCCGCGCTCTCTCGCAACTGGCAGGTAAAGGACTTCAAAGGCGAGGCTCCAGGTCCAATAAAACAGGCTTCAAACTATGCTTATTATAGTCCTTGGACGACACATTGGAAGGCTCCAGAGAGAACAGAAAGACACGCACGATGCGGCTGTCGTTAAGAAAGGTCTGTTGGAAGAATCGAGCGAGTAAAAGAATGTTAAATGAGCATCTTTGCCATGGATAACGGCAGTGTTCCGCCTGCGTGAAGGCTGTTCAATTATAGACCGAGTGAAAGAGAAGAGGCTTTGAGTGCAACATCACTGACGTTCCTGACCTTAGAAATATTTCCCATCGCAGACATGCAATTGCAACCTCTGTTGAGGTTGGGCGGTGTGCTGATTTACACATCGTAAAATCTAACTCTTGGAACCGTCAATTTTCGATTGCATCACCTGTTCATTTCTCATATATATAAAACTACTCTTTTTACATTTCTACTGTTGTGAGTGCTTTGATATATATTCCAGGGGTACCGGCTCTGGGTTTCTCAACATAGTATAATCAATTCTGTTCAAAATCCATCCTCCAGAACTATATATAGGTACTACACCAAGTCAGTCTGCATTCCCCAAATAAAACCTGCCTGAAGAATACTAATAAGCAGATAACACAGCATAGTAAAGCATAAACTGAACACATCAGTAGTGTACAACGCTGGCAATAAAGCCAAATGGAAAATAATAAGCTTCAGCCACTGTCAGAGACTGGTCAAACTTTAAGTTCAGCCTGTCTGATTTCCACTGAACAATGACATTCTTACCATTATAACTGCTTCCATTTTTGTGGCCATGCCATTAAACGCAAGCCTGCAGCCTGCAATTACAGCGGAGACACTGAGAAAGACAGATAGCGACAAGGGATGAAAGGAAGAGATGATTCTGGCTCCTTTAAGCCATAACCCCATCTTAATCCTACTGTTGTTTGCTCTCTCATTAGGCTTTTCTTGTTGTTGACAATAGATTTGCACAACATGCAGTAGTAGCACACACACACATACATACGCACAAACTCCATATGTAAGGGAAACCATATAAACCACATAAACCTGTGCATTCCCTCAATATATTACTGTTAGAGAATGAATCAGAGCAGCAGCTGTCTGCATTTGAAGTCACACACACACAGCTCTGAGCATAGAAGAACTGGGGAGCCCTCATCCGGGTTCTTATTACCCCAAGCTACGACGGACCCGACTGCAGGAAGCCTCAGTCATAACAATCTCACAGCTAGAAAGCAATCAGACAAGCCCAGCTCCCGGGGAGGTTTTCAGCAACAGGAGGAGGAAGACTGCCTCACCTCCCAAGTATTCTCACCAGACACCAATTACCAACATCTCAACAACTCACATATCATCACGCTCTCTCCGTTTTCTTTGATAATCAATTGTACACTTCAATTTAAATGAAAAACTTTGCGTGTACTTTGAAGTAAGAAAAAGATATACAAAAAGGATAAATGCATTAACCGGCAAAGGGATTCAGGAATAAAGAAGGAACAAAGACTTAAAGTTTTACATTGTCTGCACTTTCATTTTGCATTAAAGGATGTTTGTTTTTAGATATGTTTTTTATTCATGAAGGTTACCATAGAAACCAGGTTAGTGCCAGTATTAAATTGGCAGTGGGATAGATTCTGACAGATATGTGAGAAGTTTTGAAAGATATTTTTTGCTTTTCATAGGGAAAAACACCCCCTTCTTATTATGATATCTACAATCTTCTGATTATTACACCTGCCATTTTTCATTGGGTGTCAGTATCAGTTAGGACCAGAGCTGTGAAATTTAAAGTTGAAACAGTACACTCAGACACACAATCTCTGTAAGATTATAGTTTGTTCCTGTGATTCCTCATGGCGTGACACATTTGGGTCACAGTTTTGCACGACAAGCCAAAAAACTGCTGTCGTTAAACACTGTGTTTAAACCCAAATGATAATGTATGCAGGGCCTTTTCGCAGATCCGCCAGCAAGAAATAACACTTCTACCAGAGCTGCGTTTGATTGGAAGTCAAACCTGAATCATTTATATCGTGCGCCTCTCTGTGCAGCCATTATGCTATTTTTACCCCAGAGTTTTTGTGATTAAAAACAGTGTATCAGATTGATTCTGAAGTGATTAACCTTTAATATGTCATGTTTAATAGCACATACTGAGTGGTAGGTCTTTCCAGGTTACGTTGCTGTATTCTCACAATGTTTATGTAATGTTGTAGCAATGCTTTGGCATTGGAAATGTGGTGGCTAGGTCCAGGGCACTAGCAGTCTTGAGAAGTCAAAGGAAGAGAAGGGCTGCAGGAACATAGAACTGTCAATTTCATCACAGAATAAGAGAATACAGATGTAAACCCCTGCTCCCTGGTCTTCCCTCATATTGTGTACAGGAATGTGCACAATATGGTGTGTGTCATGACTAAAACTTTCAGTCAGGTAATAACACCACTCTGATAGATAGTTATAGTCCTAATCCTCTTCTCCCATTAAAATCTCTCCCTCCCTCTCTCCCTCTCTCTCACTCCTGCTTTGATGACTCAGTATTTCAGGTTATGACAGACTGATGCATTACCTATATACTATTTCTGTGTTTATTCATTGATAATGGACGTATCTAAATTATCTAAAGTTTTAAAACAATACAATGTGAAGTCACAGATTTAAAACAATGTAGAGAGAAAAGGGTATAACTTGGAGGCAAGAAGGATATAAATCAGAGGCAGTAGGAATTGTTTTCAGTAGGGTTTTAGAGGGAATTCTGTTTCGCACATTTGGCACAGACACCCACATTGCCGGTACAGGTCCTCTGTACAGGATGTGGGCGGGACTGGACTGGTTGGTATGTGACAGTGCTGGGAACCACAATGTGCCTTTGAAAGTGCCACTGTAACCATAAACTGACTAGTGAAAACTAGGGATAAAACATTAAAATAATTGATTTTATTGACAGCCAGTGTTTGAGTGCTAGGACAGGATGGGTCAGATTTGATCCTTATGCGGAACATGGCTGTGTGATTTTGAATATGCTGCCATTTCTGTATTGCTTTGTTTGTGAAAGGCACTACAAAGGCAACAAGTCAGCAACAAAAAACAGATCAGTAATATAAAGTAAATGCAAGACAACACCATGAGAGAAGGAACAAATGAACCACCTATGGATTATTCAGCCCTCAGCAGAAGCCAGGCTTGGGGGAAATCTTACTGGCTACAAGTGTACAGCATGCATGTCATATGATGACATAAAATAAATATAAAATATATAAAATAAAATACGCATAAAATATGATGTATGGTGGTAAGGAAATATTTCTGCTTCATTCAAAACTAAATTAAAATTAGCATGGCTATTATTTGAAAAGCACTCACAAATCACATCACAGTTTAAGCACTCACAAATCACATATACAGTACCAGTCAAAGGTTTGAGTACACATTCCATCTCGATTACTAATCATGGCTAATTATGGCTACACTCCTTCATTCTTCAGCAAGATAACAAAGAATGAACGAAGATAACGAAAAACACATTGAAGTTGTGCAAGAACTGGTCTGGTGAAGGAGGAACATGAAGGACAACTCAAACTAATGAGCCTGCCCAGTGTCCAGACCTCAATCCCATAGAACTTGTATGGGACAAAGTGGACGGAAGAGTCAAAGCAACGCAACCAACAAGTTTCTCTGGGAATTGCTGCAGGAGAGCTGGGAAGACATGTCGGGTGGTTTCCTGCTGAAACCGAATGGTCCGTGTTTGTGAGGCTGTTATCATAGCAAAGGGTGGCTATGTTGAGGAATCCAGGATTCAATTTTCCATTGGACATTGCATTGATGTTCCTGTTGCTTATTGTTCCATGTACTTTTTGTCATTTTCAAGTATTTACAGAAACCTATACAGTGTAAAACATTGCCAATTATGAGATAAATATAGTTTCCAGCAGGTATACTCAAACGTTTGACTGGTACTCCATATCTTGAAACCTTTTGTGCCATACTGAACAGAGGGCATTAACTACATGAGGCTGGTTGTTCAGCAATATCTGGTGCAGTACTTACTAAACTCCAGTAGATGGTACTTGTGCTGCGTCTATATATTGGCCGATGCAAAGCAAATCAAGCAGATCACAACAGCCGCAATATGTGGTTTCATGCCTATGACATCACAGTCACTTTCATATTCACTTGAGCAAGACATACCTTGCAGTGGTGCAATGAGAGGTGGAGGAGAGAGATGGAGGTAGGAGGGGGGAATCAGAGAGAGAATGGAAAAGCCAAGTTCAGTTTCCAATGTTGCCAACTCCCTTCCCTGCCCTTGCCTTTGGTCTTTGATTGGCTGCTTCGAATAAACATTTCAGCGCCCATTAGAGACAGCCAATCTAAAATGAAATCTAATGGGGAACTCTATTGAGGCTCAGAAGATAAGCGGTCTTCCATTAAAAAGGTCATTTTGGAGCCTGGGAAAGGCCAGTCAAGACTCTGGAACACATACATAGTGATATTGTGGCTGAGATATCAATGAAAGCGTATTTAGCATAGCACCATTCACAATGTAAGCATAACATAGAGTGGTGCTTATAGAAACCAAAATCAAGTGAAGTTTTGAATTGCCGAAAGATAAAGTGAGAATAATGGTACTTCTGAAGATGAAAAATGAAAGAATACAGAAGAATACAAAAGAGAGACAGTGAGACATCATTCACAGGCAAACCATTACTACTGTACATCGATAATAGAAAATTAACATTGATATGGAATAGAAATGGAAACAAGAATAAATGTATGTATAGGGGTCAATTAAATAGTTAATAAAGCAATCCAAATATTTTTACCACTTCTATAATTGGAGTTGCTGTCAGCTGCACAACAGCAGGCAGAAAAAGTTTAGTTGAAGCTGGGCTTTCGCCCCCGGTATCCATGGCACTGATTGATGAATGTCATGGAGATACAGAAAAGTGCATGCTGAGGCATTTAGCTGTTGATGGCACTTCCTCAGTTTCAAGAGGTGTAGGCAGTGAGACCTGGGCCCATATTCATAAAGCATTGTAAAGTAGGAGTTGTCATTGGGCGCTCAAACAGAGGAAAACATCACGAGTTTGGACTTCAAGGCCTTCTGTGCTCGGTGACGGTGGCACCCTGCGATGCCATGGCAACCAAGGAATAATGTGGAATTTTAACCATAATGACATAAAATCATGTGTAATGTATTACATATGTAGCGATAGTAAGTAACCATAAGATACTACAGTTTGTGGCTTCAGGTTTCAGATATAGCTCCATAGTTGTAATGTTGTCAAAGACCCTCCCAATATGTTCACAATCTCATAAAACACAATAAAAGACAACATGTTAATGCAGATACATTTTTATTGTAATTTATTAAAAATAATCATTAGAGGTGTGAAGAATTGTGACCCATATCTTTAATGGGAAAACGAATCACTTAAAACATATTTTCTCTGCGCAACTGTATTAGTATAAAAGAATATCATTTTAAAATTGTATCTCAAAAAATAAATGTCCAACTTCAGCTGTCAAACTAGCTGAGACTAGCTAGCTAGCTAATGGTACCTAGACAGACTAACATGCCATGGTGTATTATAGTGTCCACGCAAGCGAACAAGGTAGCCAGCTACCCAAGTGGCTAGCTAGCAAGCTATAACTTAGCTACCTATTGTTACCTAGCACCAATATTTACTGATCGCTGTCACCACTATGAGTGAATTATAAGTGAACAATGCTGCCCCCAACAATTGCTATATGAACAACCCAAAACAGAGAGCAATTATAAAGAGTACTATCCTTCAAAATAAATTACCTGTTCCACCGACTAACCTAGCCTGATACTAAGAAATGTTATTGAGATTCTCTATCCATTTTGCCCGCCTGCAGTTCCTGGCATCATCACTAATCCCAACACCATTAATCAGACTGAAGAAATCAGAAGAAATTCACAGTACAGATTCACTTCTCCATTTCCTGCTGATTGAAAATCTGTTCCCGAATCTATAAAAATAATCAGAGGAAGATCATTTTAGGGATGGCTAATTGGAGGAAAAAACCTAAGATAGATCAGTGATTAAAGAGATAGATGGTACTGATAGACTGGAAAGGCACAGATAGTGATGATGACTGAAGCAGCTTATGTTTGCTAAGTAAGTGCACCATGTTCATAGAGGGCCCTCATTGCTCTCTGTATTGTGAAATCACTGTGCCAAATACACCCAAATCCTCTTATTACCACTGTCATTTTAAAGCTCACACTGAAATCCTGGTGGACAAGGAGTATGCATATTTAATAGCTACACTAGAAGCACAAACTATATACAGTGAGGTCCAGAATTATTGGCACCCTTGATGAAAATGAGCAAAGGCTGTATAAAATAAACAACACAGATAATTATCTATATTTTATGCTCAAACATATAGTAAAATGATATACTTTCATTATATACAATAATTAAAATGTTTAATTTTATCGAGTAAAAACATGTGTCAAAATTATTGGCACTCCTAAAGATCATTTAAAATAAAATCAAACAAAGTTAAATCTGGAATAAAATTCTACGTATTTAAGTCTTAAGGAACTGTATTGAGGCCTTCCATCACTTGAGGCAACACACATGTAAAATCCCTTAGATATCCATCATCATCAATAAAGCCAAAGAACTGTCAAATCAACAAAAATACATAAATGGATAAACATACCACCAACCACTGGGCAATAATGAAAAAGGTTTCAAACATCTTGAACAGTTCCAAATTTGCTAGGAAGAGGAGGCATTGTCCTGACGCTCCGTGAGGAAGATGGTGAAATTGGCAAAGAAGAACCCAAGGACCACAGTTCAGAACTGCAGACTTTAGTTGCATCGTGGAGTCACAAAGTGTCAAAATCAACCATAAAATGCCACCTCCATACCAACAGGCTCTTTAGAAGGGTTCGCACGAAGAAAGCCCTTACTGAGTGCAACCAACAAATTCAAGCATCTGGAGTTTGCCAAACTTCATTGGAATGATGAATGGAACCGGGTGCTATGGACAATGTTTTGGCCATGTACACCATTAGCATGTTTGGTGTCAAAAGAGAGATACATACAAGGAAATGCACCTCATACCTACTATGGCTGAATCCCCATCCACCCACAAGGCCGGTAACCAACTGGACCTGGTCTTCAACAGGAATTGCGCCTCACCCAACATTACGGTATCGCCTCTACATGTGTCTGACCATTGCTTTCTGTCTTTCTCCCTCCCCCTCCCCTCTGTGCCTAAACCATCTTCACCTGCTCCCACTGTCCTTGTCCATCGCAACCTCCGCTCTCTCTCCCCCGCTGCCCTGTCAGCTACTGTCCTATCTTCCCTTCCCCCTACTGATGCCTTCTCTCAGCTACCTGCTGAGGAAGCATCATCCACCCTACTTTCCTCTCTCTCCTCCTCTTTTGACTTACTCTGTCCTCTATCCACTAAACCTGCTCCTCTCCGCCCCCCCCCCTGGCTAACCGATTCCATTTGGGCTACCCGACTGAAACTGCGAGCGGCAGGAAGGAAATGGAGAAAATCAAAATCCCCTGTAGCTCTGTCTGATTTCCACACACTTCTGGCGTCCTTCTGCTCTAACCTCTCCTCTGCTAAGTCTGCATTTTTCCTTTCTAAGATTCAATCTTCTGTTTCCAACCCACGTAAACTCTATTCTACATTTTCCTCTCTCCTCACCCCTCCTCCTCCCCCACCCCCCTCCTCTCTAACCGCCGATGACTTCTCATCCTTCTTTCACGAGAAGGTCAATGTCATTCACAACTCCTTCCCCCCAACCTCTCCCTCACCCATCTCACTACCTAAACCTCCCACCCCTCTGTCCTCCTTCTCGCCCCTTCCTGACTCAGACATCCTTCAACTTGTTCTCTCCCACCGTCCCACCACCTGCCCTCTTGATCCCATTCCTTCCCCCCTCTTCCAGTCCATTACTATGGACATCCTCCCCTTTGTCTCCAATGTCATGAACTCCTCTCTTTCCTCTGGCTCTGTCCCCTCCTCCCTCAAATGCGCTCATGTTGTCCCCCTCCTCAAAAAACCCTCTCTGAATCCTGCTGTCATCTCAAACTACCGACCTGTCTCTCTCCTCCCATTCCTTTCCAAAACATTAGAGCGGGCTGTCTATAATCAACTGTCTGCTCATCTCTTACAGAACGACCTGCTTGATCCCAACCAATCTGGGTTCAGAGCAGGCCACTCCAGGAGACTGCTCTCCTTGCGGTCACTGAGGCTCTTCACGGGGCTAAGTCCCGATCCCTTAGCTCCGTCCTCCTCCTCCTCGACCTGTCGGCGGCATTCGACACCGTGGACCACCAGATCCTGCTCTCATCTCTCGTCGAGATGGGAATCTCTGGATCTGCGTTGACATGGTTTGAGTCCTACCTGGCTGACCGGTCCTACCAGGTGGCCTGGAGAGGATCCCTCTCCTCTCCCCACACCCTCTCTACCGGAGTCCCGCAGGGCTCGGTGCTAGGGCTCTTTCTCTCCTTCTCTCCATCTGATACCCAGGTCCCGGCACGGATCTCTGCAAGCCTGGCTGACATCTCCGCATGGATGTCCACCCACCACCTGAAGCTGAACCTGGGGAAGACAGAGCTGCTCTTCCTCCCTGCGAAGGGCTCCCCGACGATTGATGCGTCAATCACCGTGGAAGGCTCCACGTCTCAGTCTGCCAGGAGCCTTGGGGTAACCCTGGATAACCAGCTGTGCTTCTCAAGCCATATTGCAGCGATCACTCAGACGTGCCGTTTCTCCCTCCACAACATCCAGAGGATCCGACTGTTCCTCACCCAAGAGGCCACTCAACTCCTGGTCCAGGCCCTAGTGATCTCACGTCTGGACTACTGCAATTCCTTGCTGGCAGGCCTTCCGGCCTGTGCCATCAAGCCACTGCAACTAGTCCAGAACGCTGCCGCTCGCCTGGTGATCAACCAGCCGAAGTTCACCCACGTCACTCCTCTACTCTCCTCTCTGCACTGGCTCCCCATCGCAGCACGCATTAGATTCAAGTCACTGGTGCTTGCTTTTCAAGCGGCCAGAGGTACTGCTCCCCCATACCTCCAGTCACTCATCACTCCCTACACCCCGCCCAGACTCCTCCGCTCCGCCTCCTCTGGCAAACTGACTGCCCCATCCCTCCGGGCGCCTGGCAGCCGCTCCTCGTGGTCTCGCCTCTTCTCTGTCCTGATCCCTCACTGGTGGAACGACCTCCCGCAATCGGTCAGGAATCACTTGCAATCTTCTGCAAGAGACTCAAAACCCATCTCTTCAGACTCCTCTACCACTGAACACTGTCCATCTAGTCAATCTGCTCTAGTCAACACTGTTTACTTGTTCTACACTATAAAAAAAAATAAAAAAAATAAAAAACACACACTAACCTTTTCTTTCCCAGTGTTACAGGTATGATACGCAGACGCCTGCAATGATGTCTATTGCTGTATTACTGCACTGATCTTGTGCACTAACTATGATTGTTCTTACCTTGTATTAATGTACATCTTGTAAGTCGCTCTGGATAAGAGCGTCTGCTAAATGCTTAAAATGTAAATGTAAAATGTAAGTATTCACCCTTTTTCTAGGACACACCTAAATAAACTCAATTGTCTTCAGAGGTCACATAATTATTTTATTGGAGTCTACCTGTGTACAATTCAGGTATTTCAAATGATTTCAAATGAAATACACCTGTCTGTGAGAGGTCCCACTGTTGGCTAGTGCATTTCTGAACAAGAGCTTCATCATGACCAAAGATCATTCAAAGCAAATCTGAGAAAAGGTTCTTCAAAAGCACCAATCAGGGGAAAGATATGAAGACTTTGAAGATTTCAAAGACTTTGAATACCCCCCAGAGCACCATTAAGACCAGCATAAAGAAATTGAGAGAACATCATGCTTTTGGGACTTAGCAGCCATACAAACAATGAGGGCAGTCGTTTCAGCTGGGGCGTTAGAGACTGCTTCCTTTTGAGTCAAGATTTTATTTGATCAGAAATTATCACATCAGAAGTTACACACAGTTTCATCCTTTAAACCAGTTTGCTAAGAGCACAATGTCAGGCAAGAGACAATTTACACTGTAAAAAAATAAAAATTATATATATATATATATATATATAGAACAACTGTGCGGTGGCCATAGAAACGAGTCTTCACACAAGTGATAACAAGCATTGACAAGTCTGTCCTGAGAAATCAATAAAGTGAGGGGGAATTCAGCCCACGTTGTCAGCCACCAAATAAAATGCTGAAGAACGCTGTCGTTTTTCTCTGATGTATGTGACCTTGTTGCACTTCCCCTGCAAAGTTCTAAAGTCTAAAGTCCTTAGCTCTAAAGTCTCTAGTCCTCCCATCGATATGGCATTTTTGAAAAATAAATACATCTCTTTCTCTAATTTACCCGCAGATGCAGGGGTCAGAAAAGCCTGGAGGTTGGTGAGGCACTGCTCGCTGAAATGTATGATCACAGCTGCTTTCTTCAGGAGAATGTAAAATATGCCGCGTTGTGAAGTGACTGTGCCTACAGCCCTTTTCTGCAGTGCACCAAAGAAGAAAGAAAAAAAAAAAGCTTTCAGCCAACGCTCCATTACTTTCCGTTTTCCCAGAACGTTAGCATCATGGGCCACACGTGGTTTTAATGGAGCCCTTGAATAAACCCTTCCCTGTGACAGCACTTCACTGACAAAGGTATTGTAAATTGTCACAGCAAGAAGCCCTGAAACACATTTTAAACACAATAAGCCTGTGCGATGCTTGATCAAACACTGTTTTATGAAGAGTTTTTTCTCAGGTAAGTGATTTCTCAGTTTTAGTATAATTTAAAATGTTTTTTTGCATTTGAGAGACCAGCGATCATTGTGCTAACCTAGATTTGGCGAAGTGTTACGCGTCAGAGAGCAAATAGAAGAAAATAACTAGAACATTTTTAAGGTGAGAAGACTAAAGCTCTATAGGGTCTCTATGTCCACAACTTTCCTGACCTCTGACCTCAGAGACCCCATGACAGCGCTTCATATATTCATCAGGGAAGTTGTTTATAAAACAACCTTTTCAGCACTGATACCTTGTACCCACAAATAATTGACTATTTGTGAAAGTCTCACCACCACCAATGGCCAATGAGCCTAGGTCAAATCAAAATATGATGACACATGCATGGTGCATGCAGGTGTGCATGCATGTGTTGGCCACAACATTTTTCCAGTAACCTTGGTCTTTCTGATTTCATTCATATTGCATTGGGATGAAAATGTACAATACATTGAATGGAGAGTTTGATGGAGATCAACATGTAATTCAAGTGCAATAGATTTATCTTACTAACTTCACCTGTGTTCATTTCTTTTCCTTAACACAAATGATTACTATTGCAGCGGAGTACTCAAAATAAATGCATAACAGCACATTTATACATTTTTTCATTCTTATTATCCTACTCCATCACACATGCTACAGTGTAATGCTAAACTTCAGAGACTCTCACTAAAGAAGCTTTGGGACCACCTGTGTGTATTCTTAAACCTGAACCTGCTCTGGAAATAACCCACAATTTATTGTAGTCACTAGTCAAGTATGTGACAAACATACCCAATATGTCCCTGGGTCCCACTGGAAGCACTGACTCACTCTAGTGGCATCAAGTGCAAAATTGAGCTTTAGAATGCTCACCCACACCCCTTTGATATTTCAATTAATGTAATTTGGAACAGGGGGAAAATGTGGTAATGGATCAAAAATAAAAAAAATTATACAAAAAGTCATAGGAATAGCAAAATCCCTTTCTGTCCAAACCAATCTTTTTCATTCCTAATTCTGATAAAAGGTAAATTAAATAAAAATAATAATCTATGAGAGGAGTAACCATGGGATGGGAGTAACCCATGGGAAACAGAGCAGTACGGAAATGAGGATGCCGGAACCAGTAGCTGCAGATCAATTTTAAGTGTCCTTAATTTAGTTAGTATGAAAATAAGAGATTGACAGAGGGAGAGAGATAGAGATTGGGAAGGGAGAAGAAAAGCGTCTGTTGTCATAGAGATAAGCCCTGCAAGGAACAGTGAGTGAGAGAGAGAGAGAGAGAGAGAGAGAGAGAGAGAGAGAGAGAGAGAGAGAGAGAGAGAGAGAGAGAGAGAGAGAGAGAGAGAGAGAGAGAGAGGACAGGAAGCAGAGGGACAGAAGGAAGAAGAGAAGGGAACAGTGGGAAAGGGCAATAGAGGGGAAATAGGAGGAAATGAAAAGAGAGAAAGAGGGGGAGAGGGAAAGAGAAAAGAGAGCTGGTAATGGTAGGAGAAAATGAGTGTACCTCTTCCTGTGTTCCCTGTGCTCCTCATTTAGCAAACTATAAGAGAGCTGGTTAATCATTATGGTGTAAGGTGTTACTTCTGGTATACACACACACACAAAAACCTAAAATAATTCCATGGGGATGTGTGTGGCAATGTGTATGCAAGAGAGAAAACAGTAGATAGAGAGAGCCCATATTCACTCGTCATGCTACTGTGCTGAACCTGATAATATAATTCATGGCTTTTTGGCTTGATGGCTTTACCCAGGGTAATCGATTCAGAGAGCTGGGTTTTTACTGAATAAATAAGTCTAAGCTAATTGCTCAGGGGTGAAAAGACAATGCCCCCCCAACAGTTGGGCTTACTTTTAGGATGCAAAAACATGGTCAAATATTTGTTTATTGTACAAGCTGGCAAAGAGCCTAAAGCTTTTCTGCTTGTATTGGATGTAAAACTAATTTCATGGTCAAATCAATTTTTAAATGAATTATGAATAAGCCGATAAAGAAAATATAGATTCCTATCAGTAATGTCCATTACAATATATCTGGCAGAACTGATTCTTTTTTTCCCCCCCTTTTATTGACAGTTCAGAGCAATTTCGTCTGTAAGTGTAAGTGGCGGTTCAGATTCAGAAGGGGGAAAGGCAGAGCTGGAGTGAAGCATCTGTGTGGGAGAGAGGGGTTTCGTGCTGGGTCACTCCCTTGAATTGGCACCATCAGTCGAATTATAGCCCGACACTTCTGCTGATCCTGTTGCCACGGTGAAGTGGCGAGCCTTCACTGGGGACTGACAACCTCTTGGTGCTGTGCTGTACAGGCATTGCACAACGTTCTGCAATTTTCAACACGCGCCCCCTCCACCAGCTGTAACCATGTGAACATAAGAATAAATAACAATTTAAGACAGTTTTTGGCTTGGGTTACCTAGTCTAGAGATTATCCAGCACTGCGTCAAGCCCGGACTTGAACACCCCAAGTGTCTCTGCCTCTAATACACAACCTGAAAAGCTGTTCCACACATTGACAACCACGCATAACTTCTATCTGTACCATCTTGTTCTGCTGACAAAACTCAACCTGAAAAATCTTCTGCTTCTGTAATATGACCACGGAGCATCAGTGTGTCTGCCTAAGGGGTACATCACTTTGAAGGCATTATGTGGCATTGGACACCAGTCATCTTTCCCCCAATTCCAAGGTAAAAGTGTGAAAATCCAAACTCGGTTTATGTGGGAGCCATGATTTGAGGTAAATGATGCCTTGTGAAAAGCTCCAGCGACACATTTGGCTGTGTGTTTGTATGTCCTATGCTTATACGTATACGAACATTGCTATTTGTTTAGTTTTTTTGGGGTGACAACTACCTTGACCTCAGCCCAGGTCGATGTCCTCAAAACCCACACCATGTATAGGAATAATAATTTATTGTAAAATGTGGAAAAGGAACACTGCAAATGCAATAGCACGACAAACATAACGGAGGGTAGATGTGAATGTGGTATACATTATGACAGTGGAGACCTGAAGAAGCACTAATGGATTTTGAGTAATAGAAGAATAAAAGGAAGAGAGCACGCCACACTATATCTTTGATTAAAATGAATGGAAACTCCATTATTGCAATCGAACGCTTGGATCCTCAGCGGACACCTTCTAATGGAGTGAAAAATGGTCGCTGCATGCTATTTACCACCGGTATTACATCAGGGTATATTGATGCACCCATTTATTTGCTGGATTGACAGGACATAAACAGATTTTTTTTTTTATGCATACAAAGAGAAAAGAGAAAGGCTACACAACGGCACGTAAGAGGAGGCGTTTTTAGTGGCTGACCTACAGGTACACCTACAGATTTACCCCTCATGCGTGACCGTCCTGCATGTGTAGTGTGTGGATATACATTAAAACAAAAAAAAGGCTTCAAGGGTTAACCTGGTACAGTTTATCACAATACCATTCATAAATCCGAAGGAACAGCATACTTTATTCCCACAATGTTTACTTGTTGACTTTTTAGAGTGAAATAAAAACAGATCGCATACTTCCATTATGACTTGAATTATTCCAGGGTCATTTCATTTCAATTCAGTTCAACTTTATATGATTGGTACACATCCATGAAACTAAATTATTTCACTTCAGTTTGGCGTGTTAGCACAGTCGTGCTGTTAGTTTAATACCGTACAGGCATTCCACTAGCAACAGACAATTACTTAAACTCGTCAGAGAATGCTGTGGACAAGTCATTTGTAAAATGCTTTAGACAAGAGAGAATACTCTTTGACACTACACTTCAGTACTGAAGTGAATTACAAAAAGTGAAAAGGGTGATGCAACATCGTAATAACTTTTTTCATCATGTTTGCATATCTACATTTAAAGGGACTTTAAATGCTTGAATGCTTTAAATGCCATGCTTGAACCTAAAGTATTCACGTTCTAGGCCATGCTTTACCTCACAGTATTCATGTTCTACCACATCAGCTACTGCTCTCTTGTCCATCTAACAGTTTGAGGGGTACAACAAACTAGGACAGTTAATATTACACATAGTTGTCTTCTGCGCGTTTGCCCCAGTCTTTCTCCATGTATATGTGTCTGTGTGTGTAAAATGAATTATGGTTGAGTATCTAAGCAGCCTGAGGGGAAATCCAGACCAGCCAAGAACAATGACACATCACAGACTGGATCTACCAACATGTGAAAAGAAGTCATTTCAGGGCCTGAAAATAAATAATTGGGGCTCTGTGGTTTTTTTAAGCTATTGGCAAACATGATCCCATTTCGTCCTGACATAACTCGCCATGTGGTCGGCTAGCATCCGCCCACTCTGTCTCTGGGAATGATCCGCAGCTCCGACCCATGCTTCAGGAACACATTTCCTGTGAGGAGGAGAGAGGGGGGTCACTGAAATTCACAGACCGAGAATATCATGAGCTGCCCCAACCAGGTGGTATACATATTTAAAAATCTGTCAACAGAAATAAAGCACCACTCCAAACACCCAATATAAATCATAGGAATTTTAAAACAATGTATAAATAGTACTTTGTCAATTAATAATATATTTTTCAAAATTAAAAATGAACTAAATCAAGCCAACTGTTTTCCTTCTTCACTGCCACACTGCACACATTGTACCCCACCAGGGGGCAGTAGTGAGACCACTGTTCAAAGATCATTATTTGTACATATTCCACAGGAGACAGCTGGCTCAACCATCTTCTAATGACCTTTTGTGTTTGAGGAAAGGTTTTATATTTTTTCTTCTTAAAAGCATATTTCTGAACATAGAAGCAAGTTAATATGAATGGCTCAAACCATTAAACAGAGATATTGGGAGCTGTACCTAGTGACACTTCATCATCAAAGGTTTGCCAGCTTACAAACAAGGTAAATATTGACTGCTCAGTCGGAGTTTCAACCTGTATGACTTGCAAGTGCAGTTATCTCCTACAAAATTGATGAACATACAGATTCAAAAGTAGAGCCCTGTTTCAATATCAATTTCAAAACCTCAATTTCTGTCAAAGTCTATAGATGAGCTAGCTAATTCACCCAATGGCTACCATGGCAGACGAGCTAGCTAATTCATTCAATGACTACCATGGCATAGTTAACTGGCTGGCAAGCTAGTGTGCAGTCAACCTGACCGAAATATCATACAGGCATACAAGTATCACTAGCTTGCTACACCGAATACTAGCAAGATCATGTTAATTTCTTAGTCTCATACGTTACTACAGTATATGTTAAAATGCTCCCATGCTATAACTAACTGAATGCTATTCAGAAGCAGCCATATCCTGCTGTGTTGTTGGAGAGGTATCCTCTAAGAACTTACAAATCAAAATAACTTATATTGGTAATATATTTAAATGAAGGACACTTGTGACATTGAAACTTTCAACAAATGCCAGCAGACATACACTATATGGCCAAAAGTCAGTGGACACCTGACCATAACACCTATATGAGCTTGTTGGACATCCCATTCTAAAACCATGGGCATTAATATGGAGTTGGACCCCCCTTTGCAGCTGGGACAGCTGCCACTCTTCTGGGAAGGCTTTCCACAAGATTTTGGAGTGTGCCTGTGGGAATTTGTGCCCATTCAGCCAAAAGAGCATCTGTGAAGTCAGGCACTGATGTTGGACGAGAAGGCCTGGCTCGCAATCGGTGTTCTAATTCTTCCCAAAGGTGTTCAATGGGGTTGAGGTCAGGGCTCTGTGCAGGCCAATTGAGTTCCTCCACACCAAACTCGTCTAACCATGTCTTTATGGACCTCGCTTTGTGCACAGGGGCACAGTCATGCTGGAACAGCAAAGGGCCTTCCCCAAACTGTTGCCACAATGTTGGAAGCGCCCAATTGGCTAAGATATCTTCGATTGTATGCACCTGTTGGCAATGGGTGTGGCTGAAACACCTGAACTCAATAAGCAGGGGTGTCCACTGACTTTTGGCCATATAGTGTATGAAGTCATCCTGATGAACTACAGTGGTCATGCCTCTGGTTCAGTATGGATTGCTCTGATGTCAGACCAATGGGTAGTTTTCATTCAGGTCTTTCTGGAGAAGCTTTACTATTTGTGTCATTTGGTTTCAGTTTTGAGTCAAATAAAACTTTATTTTTTATTTTTTATTAAATTCTGTTTTATATTATATTATGTCGGTGAGGCCTGGACTTTAAGATCGGGGAGAAATTCTGACGACAACACCCCCTGGAAATGGATTTGGATTAAATCAATACAACTCTACCAAGTATGGGCAGATGACTGACATCAGCTAAGTTTCATCGTGTCCTTTAATTAGAAAAATTGACTATCTGTATAGGTATTCTTAATAAGCAGCAGTGAAATGGCACAACAAGACCTGACGTAGAAGCACAACATTATCAAAGCCCCTCAGGACAACTGCCACAGGAACCCCCCCCACCCCCAGCACCACCACCAAAAATAAATCTTATGGTTCCTTGTCATAAATAATATGAATACATTCACAAACAAATAAATGAAATTTACATAAGAGCCTCCAAGCAAGTGTGGTATATCTTATTGCTTTTTATCCAATATATCCCAACGGCTTTCAAACTGTAACATATACTCATTAACACACAAGTGCATTGACTATAAAGAGAAGCCCTTGTTGCAACCAAAGATTCAATTGAACCTCTTGTTGTGCATAGCAATGGAGATATTAGGTATGCCAAGGTCTATGGTAAAGGTCAAAGGATACAAGTGACAACATTTATTTCTGAATTGATTAAATCACCAAATGCCAGCCCCATGCACCTGCATGCAGTTAATACTAGAAAAATGTGACTGCTGCGTTCAGTTTGATGTTGGGCAGTCAAGTGTGGAGCATATGGACTAGAGTGGTAGCTTTGTCACCAGGACTTCAAGAAGTGGAGACCAACCTGCTGTCTGAGCTGGATTGATTCCAATGCCATCTGTAAAGACAAAGCAATAAAAGCTAAATATTAATAAACATGCAAATAAGCCACTGTAAAGTGAGCCAATTAATCAACAACCAACATCTACATGGCAACAGTACGGACTGACATAACAATAAGATAGATAATAACGTTCTCAACAACAGATAGGAGAATGCATAGAAGCCCTGCCTTCTATAAATAGCATTTTTGACATTCAACAGATCTAATGTTCTCCTTCTGCCACAGTTCTTGTCAATTAAATACCTGCAACAGAGTGAGACTACAAGGCAATCCATAAATCACTTTTTCAGAACATCTGCTAGCTTTTGTAGTGAACATTGCATATTGATGTGTAAATTCCTCCTGTGAAATCAGAGCTAAAATGTGATCTGCATGTAATTTAATTTCATATTTCACATGGCTAAATACAAAAAGGAATATTTTAGTGGGGGGTAGCATTGTGGAATTACTGAAAACATTTAATCTGTAAAAAATATGAAGTCTGTTGAGGAAAAAAATAAAATAATCAGTTTTAATCCAACTGAATTCAAAAATGTTTGTGGTATTGCATGAGTGCAATGGGTGATCGATTATGTAAAAAATGCTATGTTGAAACCAGAAGATTTTGAGACTGTTCACTCACCATTTGTAATAATAGCACTTGTCGCTGCAGGTACTTTGAACTGCGGAGAGAGCAACAACATATCAAGAGAATACTCATCATATACCGAAATTTCCCCAGCGAGTGAAAGTTCTAGAGGTCTCCACAGACTAGCACCAGAGAAGCCACCCTCAGGTGCAGCACGCCTGCGTCTCAGTCCGTTTGTCATTTCCCCTTCAGAAGCTGAAGTTCATTCCACACACCATTCAGACATGAAATTAAAGGTCGGCTGTCTCTCCCACCCGAGAAGCTGGGGCAACCTAGCCTGAACACAATCACTGTATTCTGCGAGATAACAACGCTCCACGGTGAACGGACCACCAACCTCACACAGAATGCGAGCGGCTTCCCATCACACCTGAGGACTGCCTGCCTCATTAAAACCTGAAGCAGTACAGGTCATCTACAACCTGACTCGTGCTGAGAACCCCTTGGGGGGACGGAAATGGAGGAGACAATGCCGTTCGGTTGCCTCCACCTTTCCAGCCTCCTAACAAAGCATCCCAGTCCCGCAAAAAGATATACCTCCTGAGAAATACAAGAATTAAAATTCTAACTACCAAGTGTTAGCCTAAATACAATACAATGTAAAATGTGAGTACAGGATGGTTCCACCCCTTGGTCAAAGTAAAATGTTGCCCTGAATTGGCTATTAATTGTCAGTTTCACTGAAAACCAGTGGATGCAGTGTTTCTTTAAGAAAGTATGCCCATATTTGTCTGGTCTAGAAAAAGACAGTAGAATCAATTATGATAAATGATATGTAGGCTTAACATCCATGGCCAACAAACACAGTTTATTTTTCTCATCGTGATCCAATATTTCTGCACAGATCAGTACAAAGAAACATTTACATATATGAATGGAATGTCTCCTGATACATGAGACAGAGACAGAGAGACAAAGAAACAGAGAGACAGAAAGAAAAAGAAAGAGAAAGAGAAAGAGGGAGAAAGAGAGGGAGAAAGAGAGAGAGAGAGAGATTATAATTATTCAGGAAACATGGTGTCGTGGAGACATACCAACACCCCCTCCAAATAATTATAGGGAGCTGATAATGCCCTCTATAAAACATCCCCACATCAAATGTGGCAGAAATTCAGGGGGCATTATCGTTTGGTACAAAGGGGAACTCTGGATTCGGATTAAAAAAGACATACTAAACACAAATTTAGACATTTATTTATGCAAAATATGTATATTTTCAGTCATTGGACTCAGTACTGATGACAGAAGATCTCAATGCCAGGACCAGCAGAGAGATAGACTTCATCAGTACAGAAGGAAATACCCATCTCTGTGGTAAAACCCCTTTGTACCACACACAGGTCACCACACAAAGGCAGAGCTATGCTGTGGTGAGTGTGGTGAATAAAAATGGCAAACAGATACTACAGCTCTGCAAAGGCCTGTGTCTGTAAATCGTCAATGGCAGGACCAGGGGGGACTCTCTGGGCAGATACACATATAGCTCAGTGCTGGTGAGTGAGCTCCGTAGTGTGGTAGATTATGCCATCACAGACATGGACCCAGAATATATTAATGCATTTATTGTCATGCCACAAACACCCCTGTCCGACCAGGTAACAGCCAGGTAACTCTATACCTGATCAGAGCAACATACTGCAGCAAAGCTTTTCAACCTGGAGCCCAAATACAAGTGGAGCCAGACCAGTGCTGCAGAATACCAGGTAGCACTGAGCAGTGCTTAAATAGAGAGAACGCTGAAGACATTTCAGCATACACAATACCCATGCAACAAGGAAGGTTTAAACTTGGCTACAAAACAATTAAATAGTGTATTTGTTGAACTGGCAATAAAATAAAACCTAAAAATGATAAACATGAAAATGAGACCAAACCAAAAAAATAAGTCAAAAGAAAAATGGTTTGATATGTGTCACAGCTAGGAAGCAACTGAGAAAGCTGTCAAATCATAAACACAGGGAGCCCAGTGACACCAAAGGATGCCTCAGATACCATCAGGCCCTAAAAAAATATAAAAAAAGCAGTAAAGAACTTCATTGAAAATAAAAAATTTAAAATGCAATTCAACAAAACACTTTTTGGGATCTGTGAAAAAAACTAAATTCACCAAATACTAGAGAAAAACTAACATTACAGAATGGAAATATCAAGGCATCTGTGTGAGCAGTAATCTGGGGAAGGTTTTCTGCAGTATACTTAATTCCAGGTTACTGGCCTTCCTTACCAAACAGAATGTCTTGAAGGGTCAAATTGGCTTTTTACTAAATCATTGCACCTCTGACCATATTTACACCCTACAAAGGGAAAATATTTGCATGTTTTGTTGACTTCAAAAAAGCATGCAAGAGAGAGAGAGACAGGGAGACAGAGGGACAGAGAGACAGAGAGACAGAGACAGAGACAGAGACAGAGACAGAGAGAGAGAGAGACAGAGAGACAGAGAGAAAGAGAGAAAGAGAGAGAAGAAAAGCATCTGTTGCCATAGAGATAAGCCCTGCAAAGAACACAGTGTTTCACACCTCCTATAAATCAATTGTGGATGAAAACTTCAATCTGCATTCAACATGCGCTAGAACATGTCCACCAATAAACTAACCTTAAGCGGCCATGTGATTGTGACTCCCTTTGCAGTTGCAGTGTTAAAAACCCCTGCCACTGAATGTTGCTAGATCCACTTTGAATAGTCTCTAATATTAGGGTTCAGGTCGTGAACCCTAGGATCCCAACACAACAAGAGACACGATTAGCCCGCTGAGCTAAAGACCCAAGTCCCCAGCCAAGGGAACTAATCATACTCTTATGAGCGGATGCTCACGTGCTAACGCACGTATCGGAGCTCCGTCGCTACACTGGCAAAACATTCCCCATCCAATGCTCAGGCCCTTGGATTTGAAGTGGAAGGTGTTTCCGATATCAATAATCAGCCAAGTAAAAGGGTTCAAACCAGTGTTATCCTGACGAATGGACAGTAGTTCTTAAGACTTCAGTGAAAACACATAGTAAGAGCAAACTCACCTCTTCTGCTGCAAACTTTAAAACCGCTGTGAAGGGTGTACTTTCAGGAACACTTAATCTGAAATAGAATTACAGCATTAAGACATTTCCTCTGTTTGTAGTTCTGAACAACAGTTTTTATTCCTTTCTGTTCACAATGGAGAAACAAAGAACACATTTCTGATTCATGTCAGAACGTGACAAAACTTATCTGGAGTGGAGAGGGCAGATAAAGGCCTCATCTTCAAAAAGCATTAGATTTCCAAATGTACTTGTTTCAAAAAATAATGAAAGAAAGCTGGGAACATTTGCAGCTCTTACTGATAACATGTGCATAAGTCGTCTTCTTCAATAGGTCCATATAATGTAGGCTACTATTTGCAGTTTAACACGTGTTAGGTATATCTCTTTAATATTCAAGAAATGTGTAAATCATTTGAACACACAAGTTTTCTAACAATTATGTATGCTCACATTGTGCCCACGACCATGTCAAAAACACATGAACATATATAGTTGCTTAATTTGCAAGACACTATTTCTATCCATATGGCCTGAAAATGTACAGCTACCTAACTTACAGTAACATTAGCTGTCTTGTACTGTAATGTATCTTTTTGTGCAGTAATTTAGATAATACATTATCTGTGTGCTTGTTGCTCACTTGCTTCTTACTCGTTTGCATTAACTAGCTAAGTTAGTTCGCTGATTAAAATTCAGAGCTAAATAATAGCCACTCTTTCCCGTTACACTGGCAGAGCAGATAGTTAAACCCTGTGCAGGTCAAGTGATGCACATAGGCTAGCGCTACCAAGATGTCGCAACGTGTGATCATCGTCGCAACATCAGTCATATTTGAAAATCTGTGACAAATTTATCTCACACACATTACTAGTATTTATTGTCATCATTACCAAGCTAACGTTAGCGATGTTTACTATGGAAACTAGCTAGCGCTAACGTTACGCGTACGACTGATAGCTAGCTAGCTAGCTAGTTAGTTAGTTAACGTTAACTAGTTTTAAACTACCAATTGAGTAAGTTTATGTTTATATAATGTATATAGCTACATTAGCTAGCCAGCTAGGTAATTTACCTTCACTGCATACTGTTTGGGGGTAGCTAAATGATCTAGTTCGATTTGCTGATCTGCCACTTACACTTTGTATGGTAGCCTGGGGTCCGAAGTCAGCGTGATTTTAAACGTTACCTTAGACCTGATGGAGAAAGAGTTAACGTTAGACCGTCAAAAGCGCTCACTTTTATTTAACTGTAATTATTTAACTGTAAAAACGGCACATAACAATACATGTGCACTTACATTTTCCTAACGCCTGTTTTCCTTTTCCACTTTGCTCGCCGAGCAGGAAGTCAAAAGGACCCGATGTTACACGTCATCCTTCAATTGATGAAGGGTTTTTGCGTTTTCAGCTGACATGTACTTAACAAACAAAATTATTCTTCACGTACATTTTAATGTAATAAATTATAAGCAATAAACCCCATAAATGAAATATAAAGACCATAAAAACTGTATTTGTGGAAAGGCAAGGACCGAAATCATTGAATGAAATGTACCGTATAATACGGAGTATATGAGAATAATGTTTTTCGTTTCTCGAAGCTTTTCGACTGATACAATAATTACGGAAGCGCATCAGGGCCATATCAATTATTTTCCTCCTATTTTTTTCGACTTTAACTCCATATTGCCTGGAGTAGATTAACTCGTAAACCTGTATTTCAGTCTTGCTTTTTTAGTGGCTTGTTTCATACTGTGATTGCATGGGAGATACAACCCAGCGGTGAGTTAAAAACCAAAAACTGCTTCAACGTGACCCACAAACTTGTAGCACCTGTGTCACCTAGCATTTTTAGTGTTAGATATATGCACATTTAAGTATGCTATATCTCCAATTTGAAAGACTCATAGCAGTAATACTGAACACAACAATAATCCTTCGGCTACTATATATCTGAGAAAGAGTAGCCGAAGGATTATGTATGCCATATTCTATGTTCCTTTCTATTTCAGTTAACTCGGTTATTTCTGGGGTTTTTATTACCACGAGGGGTTGAACATGGACAGTACAATTGTTCATTGTATTTCACTCATATAATTAAATATTTGAAAATGATTGAAACAAGGTTGCATGAGATATTTTCATTGGCATATTATGTCCTAGTTACTGCTATTATATAATTTATTATTATTATTATTATCATTATTATTATTATCATCATTATTATTATATTGTGAATTAGTATGTGAATGTCTGCTACAGAATTTGGTGTTGTTGCAATTTGATTTGATAGGTTTGGATTTTTAGGTGAAAAAATGGCAGTAGCTGCGACATGTTATGCAAATTAACAGATCTCATTCCCATTAGTGATGTGTACAATGTTTCATGCACTACATTCGTGTTTTAGCTTGTACGGGTTTTTTTTTCTTTTTATAAAAAAGGCTATTTTTCACATAGTCTATGGAATCAGTACGGTGGAATCAGCTACTGTAAATGAATAAACTGCATAGTATGCCAAAGAGAATACCTGCGCAAAGCTTCAGGCTTCTAGGTACAACTAATTCTGGGCAATTTTACAAAAATGACCAAATTTGGCCACCATATTGGATTTTGTTGCCAGATCATCCAGAGAATCAATTGAGCCCAATAAAAGCTGTCAAATTATGGACCACAATAAGAGTCATGGTAATGCTTGCCCTAGAGTTATTTGCTTTCTCGCATTTTACTTTTTTCATACAGGGAGGTTTGAAAATGAAGTGAGGATTTGGGGACTGCATTTGCATACAAGGAACAACAAAAGCCCACTGTTCCACTGTCTTACTTTAAATGCAAGGAAAACACAGTGTGGTTTCTGGATCATTCAAATGTAAAAAGAAAAAAGAAAAAAAAGAAATTGACATTTGCAAAATACATTATTCTAGTAAAAGTCACGCGATATTCTCAGTCCGCTGATTCATCCCATGTGGACGTGATCCACATTGCATGGGTCCCTTCTGTTGCTTTTTCACAGTGACCGACTCTGCACCCTCACTGGCTATGTCGGTGCTCAACCACTGCGCTATATGCCAGCAGGTCAGACATCACCATAGCATCATGCTGAAGTCAGAGACTGATTGCATAAGCAGAACAGAGGCACACAGACTTTCAAGTGCTATACACCACAACCCATCCTGTAAGCTTTAACAATAGTATCGCTATAGGCTCCTAGTAAACTTTATTGGTAGTTTCATCTTCAGCATTTCAAAGGCTTTGAGTGGTACAGGCAGCTCACGGTCTGCTGCACAGGCATCTGCTCTGTTAGGGATGTCTAGGCGTCAAGCTGCCCACGTTCTATGCTTCTATCCAAGCCAGCCACTAAAAGATTAATTAGGGTCACTCTAACTTAAAATAGTAATTGCAGTGTCTTTTTCCACCTTTGAGCTTTTAAAAGAGCCTCTGCTTGTAATGCGTTTTATTTCTATGATTTTATCTTCTTCTATGTAATATGACATTTGCATTTATATATTTATTTTTTGGCTGCCATTGCTCTCTTGTATGATAATTAACAATGTAATTATTTTTTGGAGCAGAGCATTATGGGAGGTTTTTAAATTGAAAACAAAACCTGAATTACATATTGTGGTGGCCTGGCAGGCAGAGCTAATGGGGTGTGTCTGAAATGGTGCCACAGTCCTGCAACACAGGAGGACATTTCACTGCCACCTGTGGCCAATTGGCCAACAATCAAGCGGAAACAAAAGGGGCTAGCTTTCTTCACTTGGAAGAGAGAAAATGACAAAAAAACGTGCAGTCTTTGATGGTATACTGGTGAAATACGAAAGGCATGTGAAGTCATTTGACCAGCCAGGTTTTTGAAAGCTTGGGGTAAGGGATGAGCTGAATGAATGCTCGAAAAGAGTAGAGTGTTAACCCGGTGTCAAATTCCCAACCACCAACAATTCATTGTACTGGTGCACTATGGCTCCTGTTGCGTTCACCCAGGTGGGTGCTGCACATTGGTGGTGGTTTGAGTTCCTTGGAAAGAAATGTTCATTCATTCGTTCATACATTGTTTTCATAGACATTCACTGTTTAGAGGCAGTGGTTCTGTGTGGCTCAGTAGGTAGAACATGGCGCTGACAACGCTTAGGTTGTGGGCTCGATTCCCTTTGGGACCACTTATACTGAAAAATGTATGCATTCACTACTGTAGGTTACTTTGGATAAAAGCGTCTACTAAATGGTATACATTATTATTCATGTTCATCAAACCACTCAGTGACCACTCGTGCCCTGTAGATGCCTGCTTTCAATATACTTTCATCCCTCATTTACTCAAGTATAAAGACATGTATATAGATAGGGTTGTTTTGTGTCCTTTTTCTCAGTCAGGGAACTAATTTGAATGTCTATACCAAAGACAAAAGCAACTAGGAATCGGCAGAGCTGGAGTGTTATAACTTCCATTAAATAACAATATAATGGCTTTGCTATTGCCAAATAATTGTTGGTTTTCTTGTGGATTTCAGTTATGATAAAGGGATAAGTGTACTCCACCTGAAATGTGTAGGCAAGGAATAATCATGACATACCACCAGTTTAATGTGTAAAAGCTGTATATGTGAAAAATGTGTCACTGCTAGAGTAAAAGAAAGGTCAGCCCACTCAAATCGTAAATTGTTTTATGATATTCACAGGTAGCTAAACAACATTTTAATATGTTTCTTCTAGGTTGTAGAAAGTTCGGAAAACATTATTTTCAAGATTTTGTCGGGTGGCAAACACGTCCTAAAAACATTTTCATTCTGAAAAAAGTATACTGTCAGTGTGGTCTGGACTTATTTATATTTTAGCTGGAAAGTTGTAGGTTTTGGGGGATGGTTACAAATAAATGTTGTAAAAACATAGCTACAAGTTGTTATCACAACTTCACACATACTGCAACTTTGTAAAAAGTAGTAATAGTGTTTTGCGCTAGCTGGCTTGTTAGTGCTGGTCTGGTTACTTTGGAATGCACCTGAATAAACCACAGAGAGGCCAGGAGAGCAGTGCAAAGACAATGTCCAGACTTTGCTTCTTATGAAACACAAGCAAGTCTCATTTTGCTTACAGAACAGGAACAGTTTTATTTCTAATTAGGAGGGGATATAAATCTTGTTATCGGGGAGGAGAACATTATATGTGAGTAACCAGCGTCCAAAATGAGACTGAAAAAATGAATGACCTAAATTACACCAATATGCCTGAATTGCACCAATGTGCGGGAAACAGCAGTGAGCACATAGATTTGCAATTTCCTGGCTCCATAGTTTCCCAACACAATTTTTTCTGCAGTTTGTCTTACTGACAAAAGTACTGACTTCTTGCTGGGTTTTCTTTCAGGAAAAGGGATTTTTATTAAGTATGATAAGTATTCATTCCTTATTTTTTGAAGGTTGTCACTGTAAGAACTGACTAGACTACTCCTTTGTTCAATTATTTAGCTGAGCTGTCAAAAGGACAGAGCCCATTCACAATGTTTGCAAGAAGGCTCTGGCCCCTTTTCTTGCATTTAAAACATCTGCAATATTGTGTCATGTACGGTGAAAGGGGCTTTTCCACTCTGAGCCTCAATAAATAAATAAAATGTAATGTTTTTTGATGGTTTTTACAAAAAACTAAGTGGAACTAAGTGACTGTGCTGCAGTATTAATTCTGTGTGGGAATGATGCTAATGGTTTCCCCCACCATAACCCCAGTGATGGTCTCAGATAATTGTTTGCATTCCATCTGCGCTCCTCTTCAATCAATTTGCAACTTGAAACAGCTGTGCTGGTTGGTCTTGCCTGAGAAATAAAGCCATGTAATTTGCCCTGCAGCTTGACTCTGTGTCCATTTATTATCCACGTCAAAATATGTTAGGGCAGGTAACAGAAAGAGGACCATGTTAACTTGTTAAATGACCTCAGAGGTGTAGCGTTATACAGTAAAATATTGTAATTCATAACAAAAATGCATTTAATGGCTTGAAATCAAATGTTAAACCTGATAGTTTAGGCCATGTGTGGTTCAGACTTGGTTTTTAAACTAGTTGTTTCTTCTATTCATGTGCCTATTCTATTTGATACCATTGTATAAACATTCTTTGTTTTCCCCTTTCCCAATACCCATAGGGAACACTTTTCCCCCTTAAATAGAGGAAAGTGTCATCCAATAATTTTTATCCTGTTGAATTTCCCCGGAATACACTTGGCTCATAAAATAGTCATTTATATACTGTATACACATTTAAGTATTTTTAAATTAACTTTCATGCTGCCGCTGTAACATGTTCTCATTATTGTATGATACAGCCAGGCCATTGACTGGTCTGATGCATAGTCCATGTTTTGCGATGGTCCATAGGTTAATGTATATATTCAGCTCTTCAACATCACTTCTTGGTGCAGTTCAAAAATATATACCTTTTCCATGTATTTTTTGAGTTGGAATAATTTTCATGTGGCTCAGATTTAGCAAATGCTCATTTCGTTAATTTAATCTATTTTAACATCTTGTCAGTATGATCAGCTGGTTTGGTCACTTAATTAAATGGTAAAAGCAACACTAAACTGCATAAACTTGACAATGGCCTATTTTTAAACAAAATGTATCCTTAACTTTGACAGATGAAATGCAAGTGTCATTTTTTGTTTTGTAACACTGAAGGCAATTTTGGTGATCATTGAATTTGCTGAACTGTGTGTGTGAAGAAAAAAAAATCACACTTCCATTTAACTCAGAGCCAAATTTAAGCAACAATGTTGATTGAATCCAGGCCAACGTGTTTCAAGGTCACTTGAGTAAAACAGTTTAGACTCTCTGATTGTTCTATGACAAAAACATGCCCCTTAAGGCCAGGTTTTTTAAATTTGTTTTAAAATTGTTTAAAATTATTTTAATGGCCCCCTTTACAAGGAATTCCAGCTGATCCCATCTGATAAACAGTAAAGATTATCCAAAGTGAAAAGCAACAGAGCACAATGCATCCCAAAAGCAATCTCATCAGCAAAAGGATTGATTGATGTCTGCAATTGTTTCAACTGTGTTTTTCTGCGAGGGAATCGCTGGCGAGAACTTGTTTGACTCGGATATTTGCATTCTAATGTCCCCTGCATCTGCATCAGGATGAATCACTCTTGGGGCTGTGAGCATTCGAACAAGCACAGCGAGGTGTCGGGGATGTGTTTCAGGAAAACGGTACTCACATTATGTTTAAGGAGGGTGTCTGTGTTTCAGGTTTCTCTGTGGAAGACATACACTGGAGCCAATTAACATCTAGCGTTGTTTGCTGCATTACTTTGTTTGTGTCAAATTTTAGATCTGCCCTTGAAAAAACCAAACCTGCCAGAGCGATGCCCAGTTCTGGGGCCTTACATGTCACCCAGAGATGCACAGATGGCTAAAAGTTAATACAAGGACACCTGGCCTGCTGCAGAGGCAAGATAAATTAGATCAGATATTTTGGTTCACATATTTATCCTATTTGTCCTTCTGTACATTACATGCTTGCTATAATGCACTCTTTTTCCATTCAAACATTTGTTGATTAGCCTGTGTTTTTCTTTTTACATTTCCGACCCACTTGCTCAGGTTCACAAGTCCAATTTGGCAGTCTTCCATGTATCCTCGTATCGTGAAATGGAAGAAAAACAAAATCGTGCACTTGATCTTGTATTCTGATTCATGAATATCCACCTCTACATTCTGTACAGCTCATTACTGATCAATTGAACATTTGACCACAAATGCTGCTTGATATTATTTTCTGTCGTTTCTGTCATGTTCGCTCGTACACACACACCCACACACATTAATAAATCACAATTTTAAAAAACATGGGTTTTTTTAAGTAGCCTGGGCTATACATGAGGAAAATGTAACTAGTGTATGCTGATACTTACTATTTTTCCATAATGTTAGAGCAGTTATTACTATTTGAATGCAAATTACTCAAAGGCATGAGCAGAAAGACACTGAGGCAAGCAAACTAGGCATGTCATTTATAAAAAGTTTATTCAGTGTGAGCTGCGTTTACAGTGTCTGCCTCATACTTTCTGATTATTAAAGATTGTGAATTCCCCCTCCTTATTTCAAGCCATCTGTCGTTGTGTATGAAGTGCTTTACTCGTGTGCTAGGTAGCTAACTTAGTTACTTTGCTCAGTAAGTAATGTTCAGTAAGGTAATGTTAGCTATTAGTCAGTAGCTAGCTAGCTAAACTAACACAATTTTTCTGTTGGGCCAAATAACATGAAAATGAAAGCTGACAATGAACTCTAGTATACATTTAACCCATATACATAGATTTAGCCCTAACCTCAAATTGTATTTTCCTTTTTAAGCAGTAGTATGACTTCAATTTTGCAATATGATAGGAACTATATTATGCTTTTACAGTGTGTGTCTGTCTTATATTGTTTCAGATTCCAGGTAGATTTTGCAACATGATAGTAACTCAGTGCTTTACATTGTGTGTCCATGTTCATATTAAACACAAATTTGAGAAGTATGGTAATGTAGGATGAGTCAATGATCACCCTATTCTTCATAAATGCAGGAAGATGAGGTACCAGCACAGCTGAGTGCAGGGGCAGGACAGTTTCCATTGGCTACTTGTTGGCATTAAGCTGCTTCATCGGGTAATAATGATGTAGTTATGAGTGAGTCGCAAGCCCTTATTGTTGTTGTGATGTGACATAAATAGGTGAAATGAAATAGTGTGTGCTATAGAAAAAAATATGTATTTACACCTTATATGACACCTTTAATGTATTCCATCTGATGATGTGGGAAGTTTTGTTACCCTATTTGCCTAATCTGAATTCTGTTAGAATAATACAATTCATTATAACAGCTCATAATTTTGAATAGTTAGCACTCTTATAATGGAGCAGTGCATGACTCTGCAGTAGTCATGCAGAGTCTGGCAGTGTAGTGTAATGGTTAGGGAGCTGGGCTTGTAACTCAGAGGTTGCAGGTTCAATTCCCAGGTGGGGCACTGCTGTTGTACCCTTGAGCAAGGTACTTTACCTGAATTGCTTCAGTAAAATATCCAGCTGTATAAATTGATTTTATGTAAATAAATGCAAACTGTGTAAGTTGCTCTGGATAAGAGCGTCTGCTAAATGCCTAAAATGTAAAATGTAAATGCAGTAGACACAACAAACTAAATTATGAAGATTTAAATCAATGAAATCATGCACTTACAGTCATGGCCGAACATATTGGTACCCTTGAATTTTCTCAAATAATGCACCATTTCTTCCAGAAAATTGTTGACATTAAAAACTCTTTTGGTATGTATTGCTTTTGTTTGCAGTGGAACAAAACAAAAAAGCTTAACTGAATCTTAGCTTATTCCACACAGAAATCTTAAAATGACCTGGACAATATTATTGGCACCTTCTGGATTTCATTGGATTTCAAGTAGGTGATTCTCCTTTAATTAGTCATTGAACTCACCTGTGGTGAGTCACAGGTGCCTGCAATCGAATAATCACTTATTCAACCCGTTTGAATGGAGAAAAGTAGCCTACTCATTCTGTTGTTTTGTGTCACTGCATATACCACACTGAGCATGGGGAAAAGAAAGAAAAGCAAAGAATTGTCTGAGGAGCTCAGACAGAAGATAGTATCCAAGCATGGACAATCTCAAGGTTACAAGTCCAAACATGGAGGAGGTTCACTGATGTTTTGGGGTTGCTTTGCTGCCTCTGGCACTGGGGGTCCTGAATCTGTGGCCTCATGAAATCAGTAGATTACCAAGCCATTTTGGAGCACAATGTTCAACCCAGTGTTAGAAAGCTGTATCTCCCTCAAAGGTCATGTGTCTTCCAGCAGGACAATGACCCAAAACGCACTTCAAAATGCACCCAGGAATGGTTCAAAACAAAACACTGGACTATTCTGAAGTGGCCAGCAATGATTCCAGATCTAAATCCCATTGAACACCTGTGCAGAGATCTGAAAACAGCAGTTGGGAGAAGCCACCCTTCAAATCTGAGAGAACTGGAACAGTTTGCAAAAGAAGAGTGGGTCAAACTGCCAGTAGAGATGTGTAGGAACCTCATTAATGACTATAGGAAGTGCTTGATTTCAGTTATTTTCTCTAAAGGCTGTTTACCAAATGTTAAATCTAGGGTGTCAATCATTTTGTCAGTGCCATTTCTGTTTATTTTATGATTTAAAAGGATATATTAAGTTCTGAATCAAAAACAAAGTTTCTATACTATTAACAGTGAAATAAAGAATTGTGGAGACCAAATACTTTAGTCAATTTCAACTTATTTTCCAGAAAATTGTGAGTGCAAGGGCGCCAATATTTTTGACCACGACTGTATATAAAATGATAAGCTAACTTTTGCCCATAAAATTAGGTTTTATTTTCTCTGTTTTACTGCTCAGAAATGACAAGGATGCGGTAGATTTAAATCTTATCATGTAAGACCCCAGACCCCCTTCTTTTTGGATGCCCCCACCCCCACAATGTTCAACACAAAGTGATGCCCCTGCACACACATCTTTGGAATCAAGACTGATATACGTCAGAGAACATGTTTATTACTCTCAAGCTAAATAATGACCTTTTTGCACACGCCTCTTGCTTTTGCCCAAAAGTTGACATTACACTGAGAATAGATTGTAACGACTGAAAAACTATTACTAATAGATCAGAATAACTATAAAATATATAATAAGCAATATGCTATATTATATATGTAATTAAGTGCTATGTAAGACTGAATAAACATGATCACAAGATTCGATAAGACACCTTAATCATATTGATAACAATTAGCATTCATAATTGATTATTACAACCAAAATAAACATTGCAGATTGTTATGATCCAGTGTGTACTATAACATTTTATTTCAGCATTAATAAGTGCCGTTTGACCGTATGACCGTTTGAACTATTTACTATTTTTTTACCGCCTATATTTAGTAGACTATTATTATTTATAAGGATTGTAAATAAATGTGGTTGTGCGATCTTAAATAGATAGATCTGTAAATGCCCTTTCAGTGCAATTCACAATCATCAGTCACTGGGGCTTTTAAGAGTTTCCTTGGCCACCTGCATTGCATGCCTTCATACATTTGCATGTTATTAAAGTGAATCAAAAAAATGAAATACCATCTGCTCCTCCATGGACTGAGGCAACTGGGATATCATTGCTATGTGATGGATCAATGTTTGATGATTGAAATGTGGTAAAATAGATTTCAGTATGCCTTTTCATTTCCAGTCCCAAGTATTTAGGACTACCTGCACAGAAAGGGTTTCTTTCTTCTGATGAGCCATTATGTCATTTGCAATTATGCAAATATGGAACACATTTTAAAACAGAGGCTCTGCTGTATATATTGCCCAAATCATTTAGATCAATTTCATGCTACCTCCTCTCTTAAAAAAAAATATAAGTTACGTTCCACTTTAGATCATTTTGGCTTCCTTTGATAACCCCTGATATAATTATCACAGTCCATTGTGCCAGTGTCATTGGTGGCAGCCAGAACGTCGTGCAGTTGGTATAAAAGGTATTCACCCCCCATATGTATGCCTGAAGAAGGCCTGTTGGACTGAAATGTTGCAAAGCATTAATACATTGGAAATTTGTTAATGTGTACTTTGGTAATACATTTGGGAATGCAAACATATGCGTGACAAAAGGTCTGTTGAAATGAAATGTTGTATAACATTAATAAATTGGACATTTTCAAGCACGACAGTCTTGTATATACAGAATATTTTTCTATACATATGATAATTGTTCTCCTTCCTACGCATGTCTCAAAAGACATTTGTTTTAGGTGTGCAAAAGCCTTGCTTTTTTTGTAATGTCTCAGGTGTGTGCCATGCCTACTGTCACGTGTGTTCCCTGTGTTCCTGAGGGCTTTTTAAACTTTTAATTATTTTTATTGTAATAAAAAACTGGCTAATCACCAAACATTCATCATTACAATTAATGGATTTTTGTTATCATGGTGTCATTTTTTTATACTTGAATGAATGTGCCAGAGTGTAGGTTTCTGTCTGCTTCCAGAATGTAGGTTTCTAAAGGCTTAATTGTATGATTCATAACTCAATTTAGAATTGTGAAAATATATCTGCACAAATTCCGTTTATTTGTTTATTGTTATTGTTTTTATGAACAAATAGGCAATAAGAAATAGTTATCTTGTCAACAGTATATGCTGATTTTCATCCTCATCCAAAATATTTACGTACTGTATTAAAGCAGCTGTACATAGTGACTGCAACACCTGCTTGGAAATGGACCACATTTTGTGCACAAAAATCACAGAAAATAAAAATGGTTTTAAGAAACCCTTTCCCTCTCTTCTTCTGTTGTATTTCCTGTACATCGAGTTATTCCTCCTCACTCCTTGCATAACTCCCCCATATATTTACCATTATTTTAATTTTTGAATGACTGTACATTGTGGGTGTTTGCTGAGAGGAATAAAATATTTATCAATGAGAATACATTCAAAAGTATTAATTCATCTGGCAGGTACAGTGGCTGCATTCAATGATAGCTTAAACAAGGACTGGGTATTTGCTGTGCATCAGACAATATTGGCAAATGTGGCTAACGTTCTGGCTGAGGACAAGTCAAGAACTTGTGGCTTTTATGGGTGTTCAGACAGCAGGCCCTCACCCCAGACCTAGTGAAATGTTCTCCATTTCTCACTCCCACATTCAGGGGGACCAGCTCTCTGCTGATGTATCCTACTGTATCCTGCTGTGGAGAAAGATGAAAAGTACACAGTGCGTATGTGAGGAGTCTGAAGCTGCAGTGCAAAAACATTAGACATTAAAAACTTGGGTTGGCATGGTGAATCAACAGTTTAAAGGGGGCGGTGGGCTTTATTTGTATCAGGTGTCTGTGCATCTATTAATAAAAGCTCTACCACCCACAGATTAATTTTTTCCAGAGCTTTGCACGGCACGTTTTCACATTTCTCTCTCCCTTCTCCAGTTTAATTTGGCATCCACTGACAAAATCCACCTGCAAATAAGCATGACTTTGCCCAATTCAGTTCCACATGGATTCAGCGCATACTATAAACCCCTGAACAGGATTTGTTTTGACCATTGTTTTAAGAGACTTGGCTACCGTTTTATTTCCCCCAGTGGATTTGTTTTCTCTGTTTTGTTTCTGATTGATGGGTGCTTCATTTTATATATATATATATATATATATATACTGTATGTATACATATTCTGGGGTAGATTGACATGCTTTGGGGGGGGACTATATCCAAGCGGTGCTGGGAGAGGCTGTTCTCTGGCTTATCCGGGGCCTGTTCCACCTCGATAAGGAGTCGGCAGCTTGGCTGTGGGGGTTCAGTGGAGCAGCGTGATGGAAACCCTGGGGACTACTGTGTCACCATATTCAGAGAAATCTCATCCTTTCATAGCAGCCTGTGGTATGGGGGGGTGGGGTGGCGGGTGTAGGGAAGGGGCAGTGCTGGCGTAGCGGTTAGCGAGTGTGATGGAGGGGGCCTGAGGAATGGAGGCTGTCATCCACAATGGCACACTGCTGATCACCCTGGGGCAGGGTGTTTACCTCTGCTGCTCCAGTAGGAGTCCGGCTCTGTAAACTGTTTACAGAAAGTGCTGGATATAACATTTTAATCATTGCATGTTACTGTTGGTATGGGTATCTGCCAACATATATATATATATATATATATATATGATCATTCATTTTAAGACCAAATTATGAGGGAGTCTTCAATTGTGTTGGTTAAGAGACCTTCTAATTTTTCATTGCAGGGGCATAACCACATATTAAATATTGAGGGGGACATAATGAAAGGGAAATGTTTGATATCTACAAATTATTGGGGGGGGGCAGTCTATTTTGAATATTATACCCACTTGTTATGCCTATGCTTCATTGTCTTCTTCTTCCTCTTCTTCTACTTGTGCTTCCACCAGGAGTGCAGGCACTCCTCGTGCCCTGACTGGTAGGTGGTGCAACTAAGGAAGATCAGGTATGGCATGTCCAAGCTTCCACATGTCCAACTGACTGGAGCTGAAAAACATTTTTTTATGATGTCCACCATATTGGACCTTCATCCATTTTCAATTTTGTGAAAGAAAAAACAAAACAGCATTTACTTAAGACCTGTGATGCTCTCAATTCCAAACGTAGATGCTTAACAATTAAATTCAAGTGATATTGTTATTGATAGTGTTTTTACTTCATTAACACAGTTTCTCTATTGAATTTTAGTGATTTCTTAACTCACCAAACTGTTCACAAAGAGATAAACAAATACATGCATTTAATTGTGAGTCAGGACAGGACAGGACAGATTCAGGACAGATTCAATCGAAGCCATTGTGCTATATTCACATTTACATTGTGAGGAAAGGTTATGAGAAGTTACAGCACCGATGAGCCATTCAATGTATGGCATAGTGGAAGCATACATTGGGACTGAAATGTAATCTTTTTACAAAATATGTTTTTCCTGTTCACAGTTGTTGATCAACGATCCTTCAGGGGCGACGATGCCTTTAAACACTAATCCACTGATCTAAAGGATGTGCACAAATGACATTCACGCTGTAGCACTGTATAATGCTCAATTCCAGAAGTTTGGTAGTGAAGCAGTCAGGGCATCGGGTACCCAGAGTCACAGACATGTGATCAAGAAAGTCATGAATAAATTACACAAAATAAATTATGAAAAAGACAAATGAGAATATAAACGTGTCATCTTTATATCTATAACTGTGACGTACGGGATAAGGACCCAGACGCAGATCAGGATAAGGCAAAATAATCGTTTAATCAAGGCAGAGGTCAACACCAGAAGTCAGGGTAGCGAAAGTACAAAATCTAAATCCAAAGAGAAGTCACAAACAATCCAAAAGTCAAAACCGGTAAATCAGAGAAGGCAAACAAACAGAATCGGCAGGCAAACGCGAAGTGAAAAACAGAAGGGGTGTCTCGGAAAAATGCTACAGACTCTGGCTTACAAGTAATCGGCACAGGGAATGAAGATCAACGTTCTGACGGGGAATGAACATGAACACGGAACTTAAATACAAGCAGGGCAGGGAAACACAAACGGAATCAGGTGTGACTGGGAGGAGAGAGGGGTAGGAACAGAGGTGAAAACAATGGGAATCGTTAATCCAATAACGAGGGGAAACGAAAGACACGGACTGGGAATAACACAAACACATAGACAATAAACGATCTGGAAGAACAGGCAAACACGTGCATAGTAGAAGGGGAGGAACGCATATAGAAATCTGCGTGCGAATAAAGTGAAAAGTGAGAAGCGTACAGGGATAGGACACCGAGAGAGATAATGATAGCGATAGTTAGAAGCGTGAGATAATTAGTGATTAGTAGTGTTAGTAACTTAATCTAAATCCCTAATGTTAGTAGTTTAGTAGGTTAGTACTATATACATCTAACTAATATATACAAAGTGTAATTAGAAAGTAAGAAGGAAGTAAAACGAGATAATAAGCTAAGACGCTAAAACCGAAACATAGAATTTCCCGAAGTGCATGACAAGACAAGGAGTGGATCTCGAGTAAACAGGAACGATGACAGACGGGGAACAGAACGTGACAGAATGATGAATGAATAATAATGAAAAATAAACAAAGTACAAAACAACAGAACAGACATGCAGAAACATAACAATAACTAATGATATATCAATTAACTGAGTGTGTTTCCATTCTTCATCAGCAACTGGCTGAGCCACATGCACTGTCTTTCCCCCATGTTGTGATACACAGAGAAACTGTGAGTGTTTTATGCTAACTAGTGTCCATGCCTGTGCCTGACTGACATTATAATCACTTGAAGCTATTGTTTCTTAATGATTTTTGATCATGTGACTTGGTATTTTCACCCAATGATTATTCTGATTGGTCCCAGGCCTTCCTGCTGGTGAGACAGTAGTTAGACCAGGTGTAACAGAAGGTGATCTCCCTCATCTTCTCAGATAAGGTTGTGAGTGCTGCAGTCTCTCCTGAGTTTGATTGGTTCATTGATTTTGCTGCCTTCATTTTCCTTTTCCCACAAAATTGATAGCCCTTTCATAGCTATACCATAAATCAATCAGAAATGTTTTTGTGATTTTCATCCACTTCCTACACTTTCCACTCCATAGCTTGGGACATTTCAATAACATATAGAACATAGGTGTGGCATGTGATTGGCTCAGCTTGAAAGTGAACAATGCCCTGCTGTGTGATAATACGCTTGAAAGTCTGAAAGTGTTAGCCACACAGGGGATATGCTACAGCAACTCGGCTGTCCATGGGTGATTTTGAGCTTACTCCCTTGCAAAGGAAAATACTGTATCTATAGCCCATATGTGAAAAACATGGATATATACCTATTGAATAACTATATATGACTATTGAAAAAACAAATATATACCTTAAATTCAGAAGTAATGGGGTGTGGGGGGGTTTCTAGAATTGTGAAGAAATATTTGGGTCCCATGTCATACTACTTGGAGCCAGTGGCCAGGATTATATGCATTGACATAGATAAATTAACCACATGCCGTTTTCTTTATTTGTTTTACTTATAAGATACTTTTTTCTTTCCCTGATGTAAGGAACCCCTAACCATCATGGGTTCTATTTTAGACCTTACAGAGTTGGGGATTTTGTTTTGATCTGTCTCACAGTATGACAATTTCAAATATGCATAAAGGTGAGTGCTGCCTGTTACAAAAGGTTAGATGTCAAATGCAGACATGTCTGGAGAATCCATGCGGATGTGGTGGGGACTGCTGATGAGGGCCGATGGGGGGCAGCTGGGCAGAAGGCCTGGAAATGGAGCAGACCATGTCAAGATCTCAGGAAATAACTGGAAAGGTACCTTTCTGAAGACAGTTAAGTTGGTTGCTAAAGTGAAACTAGCGGCAGTAGCAGCTGAAAGTATAAAAAGTAGGAAGTGTAAAAGTAGATTTTGTTTTTAGACCAAGGAATTTTTTTTAATTCACTTCCAGGCATTTTTCATGAGCGTTCACAAATGAATAAATATTTAAAACCATCTATCTCAGTCAATTTTATTCAAACCCCATCTGAATTTGCTAAGCGACCAAACTTATAATGGAACAATTGACAGAATTGTTAGCGATGAGCCTTCCGGAATTTGTTTAGGCTCCGGGTTTCACCAGAGTTCTGGAACTCACAAGGGTTCTTGGTTCCTTTTTTTTATCCTACCCAAGAGCCTTTGTTTTAACTGTGAGTTAACAACTTGGGACTGACAGACAATAACTAGCCAGGGAAAGTAGAAGTGCATCCGTTTCACTAACAGATAACTTGCCAAACATTACCAAGAATAGCAGTCAAATACTGATAAATACCAGGAGCATCAATATTACCTCCTTGAACACACAGGACCTTAAAAATAAAGTAAAAAGGTTTCTATTTGTCATAATTTGAAATTGTATTGCATTTTCAGTCTCCATTGATAAGGATATCTTCTGCGTAACTTGACTATAGTAATGATAACAATCTCATTACAGCATACTAACATATTTTACTAACAATAATTGTGACAACAATGATACTTTCAGTAAAGATCAAGAGCTATGAGAGCATCAATGTCATTCAAGGGGCTTTTGGTGTTACATTTCATGGCCATTTCCGTAATGAGTTTACTAATGGCTGCCTTCGTTAAGGCAGGATGCATATGTCCTTGTGCAAAAGATCATTAGAGGAAACTTTAAACTTGTTCCTAATGCACCCCAGGAATCACAACTGGATGGTTTTGACATGTTTTATTTATCCTTGATTTTACTTGGAAAAACCAATTGCAATTAAATACCTCTTTGAAGGATGACCTAACCAAGATTCAACAATACACCAGTTGCAATAGCTACAGATACGATAAACACAACAGGATATTCAGTAAAAATTTAACAATACAATCAGCAATACTTAATATGATATTCATTATATTGCTGTAAAACCTTTAGATTTATAGTATAGACCTTATACAGTATTTCAAACATTTCACTTTTTTAAATACTGGCACTCTTGCAGATCCCAATTTTCATTGAAACATGTTACTAACCAAAATGTTCAATTGTATGAAAGAATATTTATGTTCTGAATGATGGTAAAAATAAATATTTCCGCAGTTCGAAGCCCGGCTGCGCCAGCCCGGTAGCGATTGGCTGTCCGCCCCAGGGGAAGGGGGGAGAGGGGAGAGCCGGCATGAGCTTGCCGAGGAGCGGAAGGGTGACCTTGTAAAGACAATTGGGAGAGTTCTGTCTTAAAGGAGGCGGATCATTGCCTTGGGGTATTCGCTTTTCCCGTAGAGATGGGTGGTGGGCTTGTGGGGGAGGGCAAATTGAAAGAAATAAAGGGCATAATTGGCCACCAAATTGGGAGAAAAATGGGGGGGAAATCTGAAACAAAAACAAAAAAATTGTTATTTCTTTTAAAATGGTCAGTAATCTACAAGAATTGTACTGGTGTCTATAGGGCTAGCCCTTTAAAACCTGCCAGACAGCCACACAGCTCCCTTGATGTGAACGGCAGCATGTCTGTCTAAATAGGTTCCTGCATCCCCATCTCGGTTAGGTAACAGACTAATTGATTCTGCGGTGGCAGGAAGGAGGGTTATACAGCTGCAGGAGGGGGAAAATCCTCTTGACAGCCTGTCTCTTATCGCTCTAGCTTCTACTCCACTCCTCTTCCTTCACACCCCCGGGATATTCTCCGTAAATAAAAGTCCTTTCCACAGAGGGGGACCAGTGTATAGCCAGAGATTGTTTGCGCACATTGTCTGGTGAGAACATTAAAGTGGCCTGCGGCATTTCAGGTCGTTGGATTTCTTGCAAAAATGGGCCTTATATTTGTTCCATGTCTTTAGATATGAGCGTCCGTTATATCTGGAGAGAGAGGGAAGGAAGGAGGGAGGGAGAGGGAGAGAGGGAGGAATAGAGAGCACGAATGTTTCTAGAGGATGATTTAGCATCTTATGGGATGACAGGTTCAGCATGGCGTAACCACAGAACATTATGGAGTGCTCACCTGATTCTATTAAAGGAAGAGATATTTTTCAAAGGATCCTCAGCACAAACTTTTGAGCTAAGCTCTGGAACCAGCAGATATGTTCAGCTATAAAGTCCTGTACCCAGTTTAATAGCATCAATGCTCGTCTGCTTTGAAGAGCAAAAAGAAGATGCATGATGAATTGTAAAAGAGGCCTCTAAATAGCCTTTGATATTTATTACAGAGGTTCCTAGAATAGATAAACTCAGGTAAAGCATTTGAGTGTATGTACCTAGAATTTATCATTTGAGGGATCCTGAGGGGCTCGATCACTAAAAGGTACTTCATCACAGATGCAGGCTGGGCCCCATACCTGACTTTGATGGGAAGTCCACAGTGGGATACAATTAGTTTTGTCCCAACAGGGGTAGAGTGGGTAAGTTGTCCAGGGTTCCACAGTTACTGCTGCATTAGCTCCTCCCATCAATGCACCAGGAACCCACAGGCTAGCAGTTCTTGTCAGTGAAGGATAAGTCCCTCCTCCGATAAATGCTAGCTTTCCTGTACTACTGTGTGGAAAATGACCATTGGCTTTCCTGTGAGTGGATTGGAAGAGAGCATGCCTGCTCAGTGCCACAGTGGTAATTCAAAATGCACAACCGCCATTTCCAAAAGAAAATAAAAAATGTACAATTCAGCATCGCAAAGGCCTTTACTTGGTGGATGCTGGGTCTATTTAGCTAACATGCTGTGTCTTACACTATAAGTAGGTTTCTCTTCTAATGCTCATTAAATCACTATGCGGAATGTCACGCATCATTTGAAGCTTCTACAGATATATTGTGTAAATACATGATCATAATAGACTTTCTTTGACTGTTTTCAGAGAAATATGCAAAAACATTTTGGAAAATGATGCTGGAAAAATCACAATCTTTTTAGCCCATGGAAACTAGAGAATTGGACATTTGCAGTCACACGTTTTTGCATAACTCACTTTCAAGTCATACATATTCAAGCCACACATCTGGGCATTGTTATGGGTTTGGCACAAAAATCAGTGAAGGGCTGATGTAATTTAATACCATTTCACCTTGTCAGATTTATCAAATTGCCAATATCGGTGGGTGGTCAATGTGCAATTTGTTTTAGAGAGATGCAAAAGAAAGATGTTAACTTCTGAGGCAAGGTGTGATAGTCTCCCAATTGAAGTTGTTTGGCAACATTATTCATATTAGTCGCAACTGTCAAGTACTGTGTCTATATAGTGCAAAGATCGCTAAGCAAGAAGACAGAAATTAAACCAGGCTTGGCGATTGCACAGAAGAGCACAGAGAATGTTGCAAGATGGCAGCAGGATCAAAGTGAAATATACCACTGATGTTTGTGGATGTTATTTTTAAAAACCCAGATCAATCCATGCCTGTTGGTGTGGATGGCATGTGAATGGGAGCTTTTTTTTGTTAAAAAAATATGGCTTATTTTAAGAGATGTTCCAGAGAGTGGAGTTTTTCATCCTGCTTCCTTAGACTTTTCTCTGTTTACTTCAGTCATTCTGTTGGAATAGCCCTACACAATGAGTCATGAAAGTAACTAAAAAACAGCTGCTCATGAATGATAGAGGAAGGTTCTTTACATCTGTCAGAAAAAAGACTTTATCACATATCTGCAGAGTTAAGTCAAACCCCACTAACTTTGCAATTTGACTGTTATAATTCATATTAATTCTAATTTGTATATCTTCCTACCACATCACTGAATTTACAATTCACAATTCTGTGCTACAGCTTCATACATTGTAATATACTTATTGCATTGTTAAAAATATATACTTCATACTACAAATTACTAACATTATTGTTGCCATTTTGAGTTTGCATTTTCCTGACAAGGCCTTGGACCACTAAACTATACTGCAAAGTGTTTTTAAGTGTGGTGAAAAAAAGTGCTGCTTCCTGATCTACACATTGAATTACTTAACTTAAACAAATATTTATTTACTGTGCCTGGATACAATTGACCAAACAAATATTTATTTACTGTGCCTGGATACAATTACCACACTTAACTGAGAAATGTACTGTGTTGGCACATGCAGAAAATTACTTTAGGTAATTCAAACAACATTTGATGCTTTGTTTTCTTACCTATCATGTTAAACGACAGTTCTAAATTATTTAAATCATTGCCATCATTAGTACTGTCACCGTATCATTATATTTCATAATTGCAACCCTGCTTTGGCATGCTGCACATGGTGAACTCAACCACAGTATAATAAAGCACAATTTAAAAAGGAGGAGGGCATGCAGTTATGCTGCAGTCAGCCCAGTGTCGTTGTGGCTATTTAAAGCCCCTCTATAGAGTGTGTTAAGGTTGAGCAGCCTGGAGCCCTGAGACTGCTGCTGTCTTGGTGAGTTTTTCTCATGGCCTCTCTGATGTCACAAACCTTGTTTATCGTAACAAAACTGAATAAAAAACTCAAAGGGTTATGTGCAGTATTGATCTGGGGATGCTTCAATTCTGTTCTGTTCAGCTCAAAATTTAAAGCAAATTTAGTGTCAAGGTTTACTCTCAAATAGGGTAAAGACAGTTATCAATAATACCATATTATCATCAGGAGCATGTTCAATGATACATTGAACATTTTATTTTGACGTTATGTTCAATGAGATTATTGCTGTCGCTAACTGTATTTAATTTATTTATGCATGCATATGAAGCAGTTTGATCACACAAGCAATTAGCTAACCAAACAGTAGCAAAGCTATCTTGATTATCTATGGTGAATGACTGACCAGTCTGTTTATGTTACTATGGCAATATTGACCTTAGACTAGGAATGTTCCAGACTGGACCATGGGGTAAGCAACCATGTAGACAGGGGCACAGTCAGGGCATATAGGTACAAAGGAAGAGGATCAAATGCATCTCAAATCCAAATATCAAACATAAATATACTCAATCATACTAAACACTAAAAATATTACATTTAGTCATAACATGAAGTAATTGTCAGCTGGCCAAATATGCTGAGAAATTGAAACATTGTGGGTGTGGAAGGCGTCGGTCTCAGCAGCGGATCAGGGCGATTAGCGGCCACGCCTACTGGCAGAGCAGCCAACGCACGCACCGGTCTGGTGTTGCTAATCACATCGGTGTGCTTTAAAACTGCTCTGGTCTCTTCAGTAGGTGGCTGGAACAAGAAAGAAAAGGCGTGGGAGACCGAGGAGAAGAAAATAAAGAAAGAAAGAAAAAGCGAAGTAAAAGGAAACCGGGAACTGGAAAGGTTCCGGTTAGCCTATTGTTTGATAGTTTTGTTGTGTTTTAAGTTTATGGGTTTTGTGTCCCGAACCCGTGAGGGCGACGGACAGATTTAATTTTGTTTATTTGTTTAAAAGAACTCCCGTGTCTAGTTCTCTGCCCGTGTCAGGATCAGAGAACATTTCCCAAAGAAAGTAATAAAGAATCCGATCCGTAGACCGAAAACTCCACCCCTGTTTCCAGACTGCTCTATTCCGTCCGGGGATTGTCACGTGGCGTGTGACAGTGGGATAATTGTTATTGTTGTTTTAAACTGACAAAATGCTTTATTAATAAACTATTTAAAAACAAAATGTATCAAATTTGAGAATGGATTTATATAGGGGCACTTAACAGACTTGCCGTCAATATTTATCAATGAATCCACTGAAAAAAGGCAAACACTATTTTCCACTAGGCTGTTATCAGTTTATTGAAGCCAAAGAGGTTACCAAGTGTAAATTCAAAGAATCAGCTCTGTGATGACTATTCTGTAAACATTGTACTTAATAAAACCAAGAATACAATTCAAGAATCAAGAATACACAGAATAGGTGACTCGGCTACCCCATATTGATTCCACTATATGGTGACTGGGCTACCCCATAACCAATCATGTCAGCACTAGTTTTTCCCACCTCAATCTTTAATATATTTTTTCCCCCTTTCATCTCTCCATCTTTATTTATATTTTTCCTATCACACTTACTTTTCTTCACTTCCCTTCTTCTCTTTTTACTAATTTTTTTATTCATAAAATAAAATACTAACTGAAATAATAGCTGTGGCAATGCTTTTATCCCTAAGCATTTGCTATTCCTAATCTTATCCACATTTTGAGAAGTAGCTGGCAGTATTATCAAAATTTAAACCACGCCTGATCAATACTGCCAAGTTGTCATCATGATGTGGCCGTGAGAGTACTATCTGGTCTGGAAACAATCTCATCGTCGTTACTGTCGTTGAAGAGATGTTCAAGAGCTACTGTCCTTACTCTTATGGGAAGTTGTGTCACAGGCTGTGAAGTATGACAGAGCCAATTGTGACCATTCTTAAAAGTCATACACTTGGTACACGGGTTTACAGAAATGGCTGAATGCTTTGCTGTCAGGATTCAAATGTAGTAAATGTGTAATGAATGAAATCTGTATGGTTTCTCTGCATGTCAGTGTTAACTGCTTGTCAAAGCCAATTCTGGCTTTTGGTTGGATTTTATTTTTACTGGACTGACAAATGCATTGAGGGACATTTGCTATGTAGGCTCAGTTGCTCCAGCACAGTTGTTGTGTTTAATTTGTTGAAATGTCCAAGCCAATATGAGAGCCACAGTTAATATATGCTGTGAGCAACATGGGGGAAAAAAATAATGAAAGCCTATTAAATCACCTGCCACCCAGGCACAGGCATTTACTGTACTCTAGCAGGGGGATTGAGGTCAAACCTTCGCAGAGAGAAAAGGGATGGCTGAATTTGCTTTTTGGTGGTAATGGCCTGTTCATATATATATATATATATATAAATGAATGGAAACATCATCATAATATATTAATATTTATAAACTAAAACAGTTAACGGTCAGAACAGTTTCAGAACAGTTTCAATCCTTCTTCGAATGCTGTTATACAAGGTTTGAATTGTTCATAGTGGGATACTGGACCATTCTTCAAGAAGGAAAGCCTTCAGTATTCTATGACCAACAAACCTGCAATTCAGGCACCAACTATTTGAACTCTTTCAAAATCTGTTAGATCTCTCTAGATATTCGCTGTTGCTTTAGCAACTCATATATTAAAGTGTTGATTTTAAATGGTCTTTTATAGCAGAAACATATTCATAATTAGTGTTCACATTAATATGAAGCACGTGTGTAGGCTCCTTTTTACTTTTTTGTAATTAAAGTTTTTATTAAGAAAGCATAATTACATTTGACTTATTGACATTCAACAACTTAACAACTGACAAGTACAACTGGCTTACAAAGTCATCTTACATATATATATACAGTACAGATTTATTCTGCTTTCATTTTTTGCCATATACACACAAACGATATACATTGGCAGGGAGATGAACGTCACACAGGTTGTTGGTTATATTAAAAATGTACAAAATAAAACAATCAGGCCCTATAGGAGTAACATATTCAATCCATGTTCTCCAGTATGTCTTAAATCGGCTTGCTTGCAATCTTAAAGAGAATGTAAATTTCTCCATTATCCAGATATCTCCAGATATCCTTCATCACGTTAATAAAATCTTGCAATTTGGGCGACTTAGGCTGTAACCATTTTCTTGTTATAGTTTTCTTACTGGCAGCCAGAATTATTTTAAACAAATACCTGTGTCTTGTTATCGCTATGTTTTCAGGCATGTGACCCAAATACATTACATTGAATCTAAAAGGAATCTCAAGATCTAGTAACTTCTCCATCGCATTGTGTATTGCCTGCCAAAACGATTGGATTACAGTGCAGCCCCAAAAAACGTGATAATGATTGGGATTTGAATCTCCCCAATTTCTCCAGCACATTGAGCCCCCCGAGAAGTGCTTCTTCTGAGCTGGTGTAATAAAAAAACGTGTCACATTCTTGAATTCGCTCCAATTATGAGAGGCAGTTGTTTGCCATTGGACTGCACACACATTTTCCCATACTTCTTCAGATAATGTCAAGTTACATTCTCGTTCCCATTTTTCTTTTATTTAAATTGTAGAATCCCCTTTCTGATTCAAGAATCCCTTAGCTAATTTTTGTGAGCTATGTATGCTGAGTAGAATACCTCCACTATACTGTTCTTATATGCTTCTCGTGTGTTCACCCCTTTGATTGTCTGATGGAAATGGTGTCCCATCTGTAAGTATCTATAAAAATCAATTTGTTCCAAATGAAGATGATCTTTTAAGGTTTGAAAATCTTGCAATTCACCATTAGTCACGATAGTGCAATAGGCAGAGAGCCCCCTAGTGGCCCAGAATTTCAAATCTACTGTCCATCTTATTAGGGATAAAATCGGTGTCGTAGGAACACCACCTCAGAGACAGTTCTACGGTCTTTAAATTATACATTTTCACAAAAAATTCCATATTTTCAAAGGCAAAGATCCAAGGATTATCACTATCACACTATTATATGTACTCTTAACCCTTAATTTGCTATCATAGCCTGGATTGGGATGCCATCTGTTAATGAGACCTCATCTTGCAGAATAATTTGGATTACACCAGTATATAAATGCTCTCAATTGGGCTGCACTGTAATAATCTCTCAAACATGGCAATGCCATTCCACCCTTGATTTTTGGCAGTTGGAGTGTTTTATACCTAGTCCTGGGTTTTTTGCCTTGCCACAAGTATCTGGAGATAAGCTTGTCCCACTCAAATTGCTTGTCAGAAACCTCCACAGGCAGGGTTTGAAACAAGTACAAAAGTCTTGGTAATATGTTCAGTTTTACCGACTCCACTCTAGCGCCTAGGCCTAAGAATGGAACCGTCTGGCACATTTATTTTATAGCCTGAAAAGGATCCAAAAGCTTGAAGTGACATCATTAATGTGGGAAGGGAGGTTGAGGGATCATTTAAATAAACCAGTATGTCATCAGCAAAAAGGGCAATTTTATGTTCAATCCCTGCTATACTTATTCCCTTAATGTCATTATTCTGTTTCACCCATTGGCTGAGTGGTTCAATATACAAAGCGAAGAGGAGTGGTGAGCAAGGACACCCCTGCCTTGTTCCTCTCTCAAGGGTGAAGGTATTTGACAAATCCCCATTTATTTTAATTCTTGCTGACGGCTTATCATATAAACATTGAAATGTATTGATGACATTGTCATGAAATCCAAATTTTCTTAGTACCTTGAACAAATCCAGCTAACAGAGTCAAAATCCTTCTCAGTGTCCAGACCCAAGATTACTGCATCAATTTTACATTTCTGAATGTGCCTCATGATGTGCAAGGTCCTCCGTACATTGTCTTGGGTCTGCCTTTCCCTAATAAAACCTGTTTGATCATGGGAGATGAGTTCACCTCAGATTGAGTAAACCTTCTATTCTCCTTGCTATAATGGATGTATACAATTTATAATCGACATTGAGGACCGATATTGGCCTATATGAGGCATATTCAAGCCTGTCTTTCCCCTCTTTGTCACGGTTTTACTTTGCTCAGCCGCTGGAGGGCGCTTGACCATGTGATGGCTTGTTTTCTTTGGTTTTGTGTCAGGAATCATTGTTATAGCCACCTTCCTTATATGGTCTTTCGTCGGTGTGTTTTCCGATCACGTCCAGCTGTGGATTATCAGTGCTCATTCCGCCTCCTATTTAGGTTCTGCGTTTTCATCACACAAACGCTTCTGTGTAAACCATTATTACGCTCTAGCTGGTACTTCTAACTAAGAGTTAGTTTTCCACTCTGTAGTCTCTCAGTTAAAGAGAGAAGGTACTTAGCATTATTTCAAACAAAGGATTAGCTTACCACTCTGTGGTTCTCTCAGTTAAAGAGAGAGGGTATTATTTAGTTATCTTTACTCTTTGTTTGTCGGGGCTATTGTTCCCCAGAGCTAAACTATAGCTATTTGTTTTCAACGCACCTCGTTGAGGAGCGTCCGCCCTACTAGGGTTGTTTCTGTTGGGTTTATTCCCGTGGAGTTTGTCCCAGGGTTTTCTTTTGTTTCCCCGCTCTTTAGTCTGTTCTCAGATTTAGTGGCTGGTTGCTTGCGTCCAGCTTTTAGATACCCGTGAAATCTGCGTGTGGCTCTTCCACCTTCGACCCACACTACACTCTTTTGGGATTACTGATATAATGGCTTCTCGCCAAGGGCTCTCCCCTTTCTAATGTCCAGTTACATGCTGAAAGCAGCTGTGGTGTGAGTTGTTCCCTGAATGTTTTATACCATTCTGAGGGAAATCCGTCTGCGCCAGGGGACTTATTAGCCTTGAGTCTGGTGATGGCCATATGCAACTCCTCTACAGTTATTCTAGACTTAAGCATGTCATTTTGTTCTGTGGTGACAGAGGGAAGATTCCTGGAGTGTAAAAATGGTTCTATGTTGCTATCACCTTGGTCTTGTGGCTTAGTATAGAGCTGTTTGTAATAAGATTCAAACCTACTTTGAATTTCCTGTACCTTATAATGGATTGTTTTAGTTATAGGGTCTCGTATTTTGTAAATAGCAGAAACTGCCTCTTGTTTTCGTAATGTCCTTGCTAAGAGTTTCATAGATTTACTTCCAGCATCGTAATATCTCTGTTTTAAGAACATAATCTTCTTTTCTACTTCTTGGGTGCATAAATGATTCATCTAATTTAGATTTTTTTTTATTTCTTGGAGAAGGCTCCAATTAATTTTCTGTTTATGTTCCTCTTCTAATTGTTTTAATTGAGTCTGCACTTTGACAAGCTTCTGCTGTCTCACCTTCTTCAGGAGGGAAGAGTGCACAATAATCTTCCCTCTCCCTCCCACAGCACAGACGGAGACACCTGCCCATTATCATTCTCTTCCATGTACAGCCTAATTTATGTTTTAAATTGTTCCTGTACCTGAGGGCTGTTAACTATACTTGAATTAAGTCTCCAAAGAGTGGATTTACCTCTGTTGCCTAAACATAAAGAGATCGTCACAGGTGAATGAGCCGAGATATCCATGGTCCCTATCTCACAGTAAATTATCCTATGTCTATCTCTCCCAAAAGCCAAGAAATAATCTATTCTAGAATAGACTGCGTGAGGATGAGAGTAATGTGTATAGTCTCGGTTTGTGGGGAAGAGGTCCCTCCACACATCTATAATCCCTATTTCTTGCATCAGATAGTTTATCCTTCTACTCATAGATGGCGCCTGGTTCTTTAGGGTCTAATGTAGGGTTCAGTTCAGATCACCTTCACAAATGAGTACACCTTGGGTTTCAGAGGCCATAATATTGAAAATCTTTTCGAAAAAATGACACTCGCTTCCAGGCGGGGCATATACATTGAGAAATGTCACTGGAGTCCCCTCTATTTTCCCTCTTATCAGAATATACCTCCCTTCTTTGTCTTTAATCTCTGAGGCGTGTTCATAATTTACAGCATTAGAAATTAATATAGCCACACCTCGTCTGCACCCTGAGTTATGTGATGAGGAAAAAACAAACTTGAAGCCCATTCTATTCAACTTGTTATGTTCTACTTCAGAGAGGAAATGCAGTTTCCTGGTTAGAAATTTAGCATTAAAAGTAATTATAATCTGTTTTATTCCCTTGCAGCATAATCTATAGTACCTGATTACAACTCAAAAACAAAGTGTTACTTATCATCTCCCTTGTCGCTTTTATGGACTGCGACGTTAATATCCTGAAAAAACATGCATATAAAAAATTACAAAATACAAAAATGTATAAATGGGAGTTGTTGGAAATAAATGAAAACTGTAAATGTGTCAGCTCTGGATAGGCAGTGTGGTATAATGGTTAGGGAACTGGGTCTTGCAGGTTCAATCCCCAAACTGCCGTTGTACCCTTGAGCCTGTAATGTTAATATCCAGCTGTATAAATGGAATGTAGTCATCCCGTCTTCACCCCGTCTTCACCCGACAGTTGTGGTGTAATTGTGTAATTGGGTAAACAGTTCACAGTTCTGGGAATTTTAAGAAATCATAACATATGCTCAACAGACCTGTCGTTGTAAACCAAACCTTAAACTTAAACTTAGCGAAAAATCCACACCATCCATCCCGATCAAATCTCTTCCGGAGGGGGTGAGCACCTGAAGAACTGGAGCCTCTCCTTGTACCTCTCCTTGTTCCCCTCTGCTCGCCGCACGCCAGGTCAGTCGCTGTATCCGCTCCATCAGTGATCCGGGTGCTTTAATCACGGTGACTGGATATTTTCTTTCTGCCATGTCTTTCGTCACTTCCTCGGCAGAGTTGTACACCATCGTTCCCTCTTCATAATTCACTCGCAGCCTCGCGGGCAATAGTGATTTAAAGATAATGTTATCTTTAAAAATTATCTTTGCCTCTGCATACTTCTTGCATTCCCTTAAAATTTCAGGAGCGTAGTCGTGGTCGATGCTTATTTTATTACCTTGCCAAGTGAAACCCTTTTTTGTCCATGTTAACCTCAGGATTTCCTCTTTCACTTTGTAGCTCAAAAACTTCGCCACAATGTATCTGGGTTTTGCCGCATCTATGGGTCTGGGGGCTAATGCTCGGTGCGCTCTCTCAATTTGGAGCTCCCTAGAGGGGTCGAGACCCAGCTGCGACCTCAGCAGTCCCTCCATGGCGGTGCCATCCTCCGAACCTTCTGGTACACCGTATATTCTTATATTCTTGTGCCTAAACCGACCCTCCAGGTCAGTTAGCCTACTGCTGAGTACCTCTTGTACCTTTAGCATTTCTGTGACCCCCTCCTCCACATTCTGAATTTGCATTTCTGCCCCTTTGATGCGTGTTCTTCTTCCAGTTCCTTGTTGGATTTATTTATTTAGTCTTTTATGTCGCTCAGTTGTTTTTGGTTGGCTTTTCTGAAGTTTCTGAGTTCATCAAGGCTAATGTTAGCTTGTTCTGAAACAGCCCCGCCATTATCACTAACGTTAGGTCCGGATGAACTAGCACTAGGAGAATTTTCATTGTCAATTTCCTTACATTCAGGCTGTTGAGGGTCTTTCTTTAGTTTTCCCCTTATTCCTGTCGATGCCCCCTTCTTCATCGTCCCGTATTATTTCACCTTTATAACTTTTTATTCACAGTTTTGGGGCTTTTTCTAAATTAGTGTCAGGAGAGCTTTTCTTTATGCTACCATTTGCTGACCTGCGTAAACCGGAAGTCCGTAGGCTCCTTTTTAATTGTGATTTAGTTACTTCAACAACAAAAAAACATGTTTTTTCATTGGGTGCTTCCATTATTTGTTCTGCCCACTGTATATATGTTTTCCATAGAGTGGTCATTCTCTTCACGTGCACAATCTCCACTTGTGGTTATCTGTGGTTTAATGACCATTTTCATTCTCCTGGTCTCCAGTCTCCACAGACACAATGAATCAATTTTATTGTTGGAGAGATTTGTGGTGAGGGATATTTAAATTGGTTGTCTGCCGTGATATCATTAGCATAATTGGTGTTGTTAAATTTGCATCAGTGGTGAGAATCACTGGCAGGAGAACTGCAAGTTTTTGTCAGTAGCGATTACAAATGCATTGTTGGATAAACCTGGTTTTGTGCAGGTGACCACATGTGAGGTGGGGAACAAGGGAGGATCAAGGCTGAAGATCAAGACTATAATATCAGCAGTGGTGGGCCGTCAGGGCCTGCAAGGCCTTCTCTGCTGGCCTAAAAAATATCTGAATCACAGACTGATGTTAATTATATTTTGTCCATGAATACTTATTAAATAATTCCAAATGGTCTGTTCGCTTCCTTTCATAGCTGTTCCGCTGGTTGCGCTGCATCCAGACGTGTATTTTCATATTAAAGCATTTAACCAATCACATTTCAGCCATCATTTGTTGCCAGGGTCAAAGAAATCTGCCTGGAGGCCTTCACAATCCGCTCTGAAGGCCCTGTAGCATAAAATAAGTGTTGATCAAACTGTTGCTTCAACCAATCAGATTTTGAGTTGGGGACACGAAGGCCTTCTAGAAGGCCTAGGTAACGTCAGCGTATTCACACCCTTTGATTGGATAGTCAGAGAGTGTCTGACTATGATGTAATGTGATTGGTTAAATGCTTTAATATGAAAATACACGTCTGGATGCAGCGCAACCAGGGGAACAGCTATGAAAGGAAGCGAACAGACCATTTGGAATTATTTAATAAGTATTCATGGACAAAATATAATTAACATCAGTCTGTGATTCAGACATTTGAGCGACATTTTCAGCCCTAAAGCGAATGAAAACTTATGCCAGAAATACGACAGGGCAGGCTCGACTTTCAGCATTAGCTTCGATGGCGATAGAAAAGGATGGAACTTCTTGATGGAACTGAAACACATGGATAATCTGTACGACAGAGTAATTGAACTCTTTTTGAGGAAAGAAAGGAGGATGGATTTTGTGTACAAATAATAAGGATTTTTGGTGAGTAAAATGTTGCTATTTTCCTAAATAATATTGCAATTTTATGAGGTTATTATTATTGATGCTTTTTTATGTGTGTCGCAGCTGTAGCACCTCGGGTTTGTTTCTTCAGTAAAGGCATTTATTCTGGATACACAAGTTATCAACTGCGATGCAACGGCAACGGGTGCCTGTTCGGTTTGTTTTTGCACTTTGTTTATTTATCTTTCTTCAGTCATGTTTCATGAGAGAGAATGACAGCGATAGTTAGAAGCGTGAGATAATTAGTGATTAGTAGTGTTAGTAACTTAATCTAAATCCCTAATGTTAGTAGATTAGTTGGTTAGTACTATATACATCTAACTAATATATACAAAGTGTAATTAGAAAGTAAGAAGGAAGTAAAACGAGATTAGAAACGAAGACGGAAAAACCGAAACAGAATTTCCCGAAGTGCATGACAGAACGAGAATGAAACATGACTGAAGAAAGATAAATAAACAAAGTGCAAAAACAAACCAAACAGACACTCAAAACATAACAATAAGATGGCTTTTATAGCCATAAAATAGTTATTGAGGGGTGGATTGATTCAGACGGAGCACTACTGAAGGCCTAGGTGTGAAATGCACGGCCCGCCACTGAATATCAGAAGTCATCTTGTTAGCAGCTTCTGAGCCCCTTCTGAGTCTGCATGACCCCCTGTGTTTCAGTGAGCTTGAGTTCAGTGGTCTACTCGTTTTGTGTACTTTGACGAGCCACAGCCCAGTGGAATGTAAATGCCGGGAGAAGCGCACTGAAAGCCAATACACGTTATGTTGCGTCTCTGCTCCTTTCCCTGAAACTCACAGTCGAAATTGTTTGGAGATATGACACGAGGCACCCTCAGCCCAAGCCGGCGTTTACATGCCTGGCTCCGTCCAGGCGCTGGTCCTGAGAGTGATATGGTTTAAGAACGATGGACCGTAAATTACTCGCTTTGGGGATTTAGAGCTCCTGTATTTTAACTTGGCTTGTATCATGGAGGGAGAGAAGAGAAAACCCAGACATGGCACCGAGGTGCCAAAGCGTGCCGTGGCCCTCAAGCTCAAACCACACTGCAGAAATGAGCAAGCACTCTATTAAGCATACGGATGTAAAAAAAAAAAAAAAACGGCCAAAGGAATTGATTTATGGAAATTGTGACAAATGAAACTCGGTGTTCAAACAGATAGGAATAAATGGAATGTGAATAAAGCGCCCCAGCACCCCCCTTCTTTCAGAATGAATGGCAAGTGGACTAATAGACAGGATGAAGATTTGTGACTGGAGGATGGGGTTCAGCCTCGGGGGCTGCAATCTTCCAGCTTCTCCCTCTATCTGAGAGAATTGACCTATTGTGGAACAGCATGCTCGCGCTTTTAATTACCTCAGAACGATAAGCTAGGACACGGAGATGACAGGACGAAATCCCTCATTGAGGATGACCTTATCTGCATGCCGTGTAGGGTTTGGGGGACACACACCTGACACTTCAATCACAGATGAGGCATATGCGGATTGGACTCATTTTCTGAAACTCAGAAAATGAGGTCTCTGTTGAATGATGATGAGGCAAAATTGAATGTTGGGCCTACCTCAACGCAAATGATTACTGAGCTTCTGAACTCATTTAGAGGGTGCTTCCTGTAATTGCCTCCTTACATTATACTGTATGACTGTATGTTTAATTTACTTTATAATGTAAATCACTTACAGAAAGCTATATCTTTATGTAGCTATATCCAAATGATTGAAGGCTGTTGTAATTTTTTATGAATCTCTCAACTGTAGGTATAACATTTGTCAATGTAAAGGTCAATATTACTGTCTTCTGCTTTTTTTAACGTCACATTATACATACATTTTCCTCTGAGCAGAAGATAATTGCTTTGACTCATTTAAACTGCAGACTAGATTTTCATCTGCTAAATATAGTCCCAGGGTATGGTTTTAAAGACATAAAAGTCATGCAAATTGAACTGCAATCACAGATTCACTAATTAACTTTGTGAGCTTAATTTTTTCTGCATTAATCATCTGAAACGAGGCTATTTTCAGAAATAGCCCAATGGGAGGGAGAGTGATTTACTGGCTGAGCTATAGGTTGGCAGTGTTGCATAATGGTTTGGGTGCCAGACTTGTAGCCAGCTGATTACAGGTCTACCATTTTTTTAATGAGTAGGTAAGGGCCAAAAACTCTTGAAGCCTATTTTCTTCTAGGAAATACAGCATCCTAATGGATGGACATGGTGATGATATTCTTTGAAAATTATGTCTAGCCAGAGTGACACCGTCAAAAATGTTTTATAGTTAAAATTATCTTTGTTATTACATCATTGGTCAACAGAAAAATGGTAAATTTGTGAAACCTCTTGAGTTCACCCATGTCACCCCACTACTCTCCTCTCTGCACTGGCTCCCCATCACAGCACGCATAAGATTCAAATAACTGGTGCTGGCTTATCAAGCGGCTAGAGGAATTGCTCCCCCTTACCTGCAGACACTCATTACACCCTACGAGAGAGAGAGAGAGAGAGAGAGAGAGAGAGAGAGAGAGAGAGAGAGAGAGAGAGAGAGAGAGAGAGAGAGAGAGAGAGAGAGAGAGAGAGAGAGAGAGAGAGAGAGAGAGAGAGAGAGAGAGAGAGAGAGAGAGAGAGAGAGAGAGAGAGAGAGAGAGAGAGAGAGAGAGAGAGAGAGAGAGAGAGAGAGAGAGAGAGAGAGAGAGAGAGAGAGAGAGAGAGAGAGAGAGAGAGAGAGAGAGAACACCTGTGAAACCTGTTTTTGTGTTTGACCGGATTGTTTGAGGACCCCCCTTTGGATTTAGACTATGGACTGGATTGCGGAACTGACTTGGATTTTGAATAGGATTACGGACATTGACAATGAGATAAGGATTGCAGACTTTGTGTGTTTGTTTTGTGTTGTCAAGAGTCAGTTTAATAAATCATTTATTTTGTTTTTGAATACTGCCTCCTCTGTGTTCTTGAACTTGCCTACGCCCTCTGTAAGGTCTGTGTGTGTCGCCCAACCCTTGGGGACACCACAATATATATATACAAACCTTTTCCTTCCCAGTGTTACAGGTATGGTATGCAGCCGCCAACAATGATGTTGTGGAGGACGTCGGTCTCGGCCACGTGGGAGTGGCATGGTTGCCTGTGTTTTTACATGTTGTGGAGGCCTTTGGAGCAGGGAGACAGTTAATTAATATGGAAGTCAATTGGCTGATTGGGTGTCTGTGTGGGAATGTGAATTGTTTAGTGTTGAGTGATTGTGATTGGGTGATTGCCTCATGAGTCCCACCTGAGCCAGGCAGAAAGTAAGCCTATTTAAGAGCAGCTGGGGCGAGTGGGGAATCAGTTAGTCTTTTGTCTTTGTCTTGCATGTGTATTGAGAGTTAGTCTTTGTCCTGCGTGTGTATTGAGAGTTAGTCTTTGTCCTGCGTGTGTATTGAGAGTTTGTCTTGTGTTGTATTGTGGAGTGTTGATGTTTAATGAGTTTTGTGTGCGTTTGTCGAAAGTGACTGAGTAGAGTGCTTCCTGTGTGAGTGGGAAAGAGAGCGAGAGGGTGCCCTGAAAGAGGGAACGCCTCTTCCTCGGTGTGATTGAAAGAGAACTCGCAGTGGAGAGTGTTTCTGGGCAACGGCCTGAGAACTCTCACTGTGGGGAGTGGCGAGGGTCTCTGTATGCATGGGTTGGATAACTAGGACTGCAAAGTTAGTGTCTCAGTATGCATGGGTGGGAAGCACTTGAAAGGTCACTGGATATGTGTGTGCCTGGGGAGGTTCGAGGGGAACTCCGGACGAAGAGGCGCAGTGTCCCGTAAGTTTTGATTATTTTAGCTTGTTATTTTAGTTTGTTGTTTTTACCCGAAAGCTTCGTGGCGAGTAGGGTGAAGATTTTGTGTTTGTTATGTTAACCTGCTCTCCCACTGTCTCTCCCAGAAAAAAATTAATAGAAATCCGGTCCATAGACCGACAAACTCCACTCCGTCTCCAGACTGCTCTGTTCCCATCAAGGGATTGTCACGTGGTGTGTGACCGATGTCTATTGCTGTATTACTGCACTAATCTCTTGCGCGAACAATGATTGATCATACCATGTATTAATGCACATCTTGTAAGTTTGCTCCAAGATGTAAATGTACAAGTCTGCTAAATGCTTAAAATGTCAAATCTAAATGTAGCAGGAGGTCATGTAATGTAAATCTGAAACTATGATTTACTATGCAAACTATCAGCAAAATGGCATTGATCACATTTTCCAAACTTCAAATTGCAATATGATGTTGAAGTCTCTCTCTTGCGACAGTATGCAGATTGAAAACACCTGTACCTCAATCTATTTGTGAAGAGGTCTCGTGATGCTGTTGTCATGGCAGCCGACTGGAGAGTTGGACCTCACTCTTAGAAAGCTGCCTGGGAGAGTCTGGGAAAACATAGTTACGTTTACAAACCACTCTCTCTCTCAGCAAGCGCCATCAGACATTTTACATTTACATTTTTACATTTTACATTTTATGCATTTAGTAATACGCTCTTATCCAGAGCGACTTACACAGATTACATTTCTTTACATGCAATCCATTTATACAGCTGGATATTTTACTGAAGCAATACAGGTTAAGGACAGCAGGTTAACAGCAGTGCTCCACCTGGGAATTTAACCAGCAACCTCTGAGTTACAAGTCCAGTTCCCTAACCATTCCACTACACCGCCACAGACACCAATGTTGCTGAAGGGGCTGTGGAGCAAAGGCAACAGAGGGAATTAAACCTACACAGACACAATTGTACAATCAGACAGACACATCAGGTAATTCTGAATTCATTTTCCATTGAGTCATTCTCCTGAACGTGGCACTGAGAACCGTTACAGAAGCATGGGGCTGAATGGACTACATCAGGGGTAAACCCATGGTCCAGGTGAACCACATAATTCTGTCATTTTGTTATAATTCCTCCCCCTCTGGTGTCACAAAGTGCTAGCTTTTTCATAAAAAAATATTGCAGTATATTTTACAAGCTTATGCTTTTGTAATGCTTTGCTCTGAAATAATGCCTTTTGTTACCTGTGTGTACAGAAAGTGCATCGCACACACACACACACTGAGAAACAGGTTTTTCTTTGACTCAATTTAAAAGCTTGTCTGTTGCTAGAGTAAATCCATCTACATGCCTGCCAATGCCTAAATAGGAATATCTTGTACTTGTGTCAGGCATGACCTGATAAAGACCTTTTCCATTTAAGGTCACAATAAAAAAAGCTGTCTTCAAAGAAAGAAGTGAAAACAGTCAAGCTGCTGCATCAAAGCTGACACAGTATATCTATTCAAGGATAAAACTCTAGAAGTGTATCAAGCCTTGGTCCACTTGCCTTTTTTTAATTTACTGTACAGTTTGGTACAAGACAACCAAAACAACTGATATCTAAGTTTTCAAGCCTATGTAAGAAGACCAAAACATTTGTTAGCCCTTGAGCATGGAGATCCAATTTTACACTTTGCTCATGTCCAATTCAGAAGTGTTTATGATCTCAAATTCTACCATTTCACGTGATGCACGTGAGCAGTTGTAATAAAATGTAAGTAATAAGTTTGACCTTTCTTTCAACCTTCGGCCTGGTGCACTTCCTGGTGTCCTTCCTGTCCGTACAGTAATATGATGTACAGTGCTGTTTATACACAAATCTTTATGCACAGTTCTGGTGTGTCAAAGCTTTACAGAGACTGTAACTGAAATAAGATTGCCAATGCACAGCAAGTTCTGAATGGACTGTTTTTAGATGTTGGTTTGATTCTTCGGCTCTTTGATTGGGCTCTGAGAGTAAATTTATGAAATAAATTATTATTGTACAGTTATGGTGACAGTGTGCAGCCTCCCTGTTTCTGGTCCAGTGGCAGGGGAAGCCTTAATCCCATATTCTCAGTTATATTTCAACATTCAGAGGGAGAAATAACATGCAGTTTAAGCAAAATGCAGACACAAAATAAAATACTGAAATACAGTATATTGTAGTCAAGCGACGATACATTCATATGTAGGCTACAGTGAGCATGTCAATGTGTACTTTAACACATGGAAATGTACAAGACTCTTCACCATAGTGACAGCAGCGTGGGCCAACAGCATTTGTTGTCATGGAAAATAATCTATCTGTCATTGTATGTGCTTTGTAATGCTGTGGAGCTAACCAGTTTACGACAAACACTGTGTATTTTGCAGAAAGCTTGGCTTTTGGTTTTGTGTTTTATTCATAATTTTCAGCCAGTCAAAGAGCTGATCTTTTATTTTTTTTCACATTTGGAACTGAACACAAGGAAACTGTCCACATTGACTGTGGTTTGGTTATGACATGGTGAAATTCTTTGTTCCTTCCTTTTATCCTGATGCACCACCTCTATCCCCATGTTCCATACCAACCAGACCTACTTCAAATACGCATTTTAAAAACTTGAACTTTTTACATGTTACTAACCAAAATGTACAATCACATGAAAGATGTTTTTTCTGAACATTTCTGAAAATAGATTTAAAATTGTCAGTAATCCGACATTTTACTGGTGTCTAAATGGTTAAAGTATAACAAATAATAATTTGAGGTTAATTTATGTTGATACCAACTTAAAGAAACAGGATCCAGTTTTTGTACAGCAACAATGACCTGGATTCAATCAACAATCAACCTAACTAACACAAATTCAACAAACTTTTCCTCGCAAACACATAGTTCACCATGTTAATTTTGGTGATTGTCCACTGAACAAACTGTGTTTGTGAAGAAAAAAGTAACATTTCATTTATTTGATAGTCAAAGTTGATGCCAAAGTGTTGATGGAATAAAGATCAATATCTCATAGAACATTAAGCTATATTTAAACTAGTGAATGACATTGTGCCATTCCATAGCTGCTGGCATCCACTGCCCCTTAAAATAACATTCCAAATGACTCCCAGCAACTTTGGCATAGTCATGCCATTGTTTATGTGCTGGCAGAGTTATTGTTTAGGGGTGGCCTGGTTTTTTTTATGTTTGTGAGTTTGGGAGATGATGCCGTTACATTGTGCGTCCTCTCCTGCCTGCTTTATCCTCTGCCTGAACTGTATTCTTGAAATGTAAATGTCAACACTTGTATTCCAATCGGAGTTTGGAATTGGAAGTAGAGCACTTTTTTGTTGAAAATAAACTATACCTACAGTGAAATATGGTGATGGATTGTTGATGGCATGGGGTTGTTTTGCACCTACTGGTCCTGGGGCTCTTTTTAAGGTCAATGCAATCATCTCCATCCAGTACCAAGACATTTTGGCCAAAAACATGGTTCCCTCTGCCAGGAAGCTGAAACTTGGCCACAAATGGATCTTTCAGCAAAGCAATGATCCCCGGCATACCTGCATTGTGTATTTTATAACAGCTTTTTTTCCTCATCTTCTTCAAGGATGTGAATAACTATATTTGGATTTCACTGTATGTCTTATCACATGTTCTGAACAGTTCTAAGGGCAATAATGGAGGATTCTGGGAACTGCTTCCTCCAGAGAAGCCATTCAATGAAAATCTTTTGCTAAGATCTGGAATCCCTATTCATGCTTTGAGACCTGACAAATGACAATGGGTCTCATTCGCGAACAGTGCATATGCATAGATCTGTGCGTACGTCGTGCATACCTTCAATCTGATCCAATTTTTTGAATTAATAAATTTTTCTACTTTAACATTTAAATAATATAAATGTAATAACATACTTTAAGAGTATGAATGCACAAATATATGTTTCTGGAAAATGACATTGCTTGTAACTCAATTGTAATCAAAAGCATTAATTATATTATGCATCTGAGAACAAACTAGTGATATTATTTCACCATTTTCTTAACACAAAACAGTACTATTTTGTGCGTGTTTTCTAACATCTGCATTCTTTTCTTGATAGTGTTATACATTTGCCTTCTTTTAAGGAATTTCATATTTGAGCAAATTCTGAATTTATTTTGCAGAATTAGGCTGCTGCCTTGACTTAAGGTCAACAGTTTCCTTACTGTGTAAATTGGTTTGCATTCAATTCATGTAATGACTTACTTAGTATTCAGACCAGTTTGTTCAAGAAAAATGTATATCAAAGACTCCATAATGACTCAATACACAATAACAACGTGTGGCAATGGCATATTTGGTGTGGCTGGAACATATAGGAGGCCACGCTAAGCTGTTTTCAATTGGCAAGAGATGTTCTTCTTTCTAGTACCTTTTGGCGGTATGTTTAAGTTTACGAGTCTTGGCTATGCTACTGTGAAAACAGACGGGCCTTATATGGGTTTCCCGGGCATGTATTATGCAATTAGAAATTACATGGCATGCAAGTCAGGATTCATCAATATACGCATGTGAGTAAGAATGAAATGATCTGATGCGCAAGTTTCATGAATCCGATGGTACTTTTGCATGATAACTTTTTCTAAGCACAAAACATGATCAATCAGTCAATTGGCAAATTGAGAATATAGAAGGATGTTCTTTTACTTTCATAGAATACCCTTTTTGCTTTTACTCAAGTTAAGATATTCATTTAAAAGTGGGTTTGACTGGGGCCTTGGATAGCGTAGCAGTCTAATACACTCGCATTGACTGGTGCTTTGTGAGTGTGAGCTACCTATTGCGGTTGTGGTTCTAAACCAGACCATCCCTGGCTGGGAGCCCTGATCGGGGGGGGAATTTGGCTGTCTGCTGCAGGGGGAGAGGGGAGGATGAGCCGGCATGAACTCGCTGAGAAGCACAAAGGGTGTCACCAGAAAGTAGGGGGATGAGTTTCGTGCAGATCATCACTTGCAAATTGGTTTGACAGGATTCATGGGGAGGGCAAATCTAAATAAATATATAGGGTATAGTGGGTAGAGGGTATAATTGGCTACTAAATTGGGAGAAAAATGGGAACAAATCTGAAACAAAAATGTTAAAAAAGTGGGTTTGACTAAGTTGTAAATGCCATGATCATCTATATTTGGTATCATATTGAAAGTTACCTTTAAGTGAAATAAGAATGGTTAATTATGTTTCCATTGTATATCACTGAAAAATACAGTGTTGGAGGTGAGTCAACATTAAAAACAGTACTAAATGTTTTACTTAGAAGGAGGTTAGGGTTGAGAACTGAGAACTCATAACAACAGTGAATATTGGCCTCTTTCTAAATATCATATCTACTAATATGCATTTATTTTGAATGATTTAAAAATAAGCAATGAGATTTCTTAAGTAAATATAATGAAATTAGTATTTGTTTTATTTTATTCTATTCTTCCTCTTTTTCTTCTTCTTCTTCTTCTTCTTATTGTTATTATTGTTGTTGTTGTTGTAATTACATCACCACACTGTAATCTATAGTGTTGTGGATACACCTTTTTAATTTTGTTCTTATATTTAGATTTTATTTAATTATTCCTTTATTTATGCCCTGACAATGCAAGTTTGTTAGTGATTTTGAGCTGTCAGTTTGAAGCAACTCTGGGGAAAACCATTACAATTTATACCAAACCATCTGAGAGAAATAGGAATGATTGATCGTAAGGCAATAAAAATGTTTAAAAAATGTATTAACTGGAATTAATGGCGCAACCTGTAAATTTTACAAATTCTGACAACATACATGATTGCAATCCACATTGAAATTGTGAGGATACAAGGTCACAAGGTTGCAAAATTTTCTAAAGCCCAGCCAGCAGAGCACTGTTAACTAGCAATACACAAATTATGTGTTTTCCTTAAAAATGCTTAGTCCCATCTGGGTGGCATGGTCATCAAGAGTCATCAATATTCCATTCTACAAAAGTGCTGTATGTTGAAACCGCATAATGGGAATATCAGAAGCACAAGCGTCTTAATCAATCAGAATCAGTCTTCGGCTGTCATTCATGAGCTTAACAAGAAATGTAGTTAAAATATCAGATTATGTAAATGATTGGGCTAATTACAAATTCAAGAGCAGAAGTTGGTATGAAATCCAAAAACCGATATGGCCCTCTTTGCCAACCCGTTTGCCCACATTCACTTTTTAACAGAAAAAAAATTCTGTGCTTTTCTTTTTTTGCTAAATTAACCAGGATCTAAATTCATGGTGACTGAGCCTGCACTGAGAAGAAAAAAAAGTGAAAACTATTTTCATTATTTTTCTATCCAACCCAGAAGGGTTTATGAATTTATTCAGTGCTGCCAAGAATGCTTGCCGACCAGATTTTATGCAGATTTGGGGAATAAATAAAACCACAAAGAATATCTGTAGAAACAGTTTCCCTATTTGTTCTCCCTGTTATAGCTGAGTAACCCTACAGCAAAAGGAAATGATTGATACGTGAACATTTTACCAATTGCCTTTCTGCTTGCTGTATCAAGTGGAAGGCATTACAACTCCACAGTTCCAAACATGCTGGAGAGTCATGCATGGTGGGGAAAACAAAATCAGTATCGTTCACTTGCTTGACTGGAAGGGTTGCTATGTGTGTATTCTAATTCACAATTGACTAGATATTAAAAAACATTTTCATCATATATTACACGTTTTTTTTGGTTTTCCATTGCTCTGTCTTTCCCCATTGCATATTAATCATTCCAAATATTATTGATAGGCACAACTGCAATGTATAAAGGTCATTTCCATCGATTAGGGCTGATCAATAGAAGAATTAGCCTCAGTGCACTGGAGCATGCCATTTGATAGCTTGTGTGCATGCATGTGAGAGAGAGACGGAGAGAACGAGAATGTAGTGGAATGCATCCTTGCACCCAGTAACCATGGTGATCTGTCCTATTTTGTGTCTGTGGTGGATTGGCATTTGGTTTTTCTTTTTTTAACCAGTTTCAATCCCCAATTTTTCTTTTTTCCCTCCCAATTAGGACTGACCAATTGTATTCGTAGGCCTATCCCATCACTACAATGTCCTGTCATTTTGCAAAAGCACGGGCAAACACATGCTCTCCTCTGAACAGGATCCTGCCAGCCGCCTCTTCTTTTCACTCCACACTCCACAAGCTGATGGAAGAGAGTCGATCTTGTGCAATGATGTGGAGACCACCCCATCTGAAACAGTGTAAAGCTACGGTGATCTGCCGCCACAGCCAGCACTGGCATTACGACCAGTCTGATCTGATCCTAGACAACCAAATTTATTATTACAGTGAGAACCCAGTGCTTTTCCCAAAACCAACAGCCTCATCTCTTTCTTTTCCAATCACACCATCATGTACAACATCAGTTGTGTGTGAGCCTGTTACATTTGAGGCTGGTCTGAGAAATATGGTAGGGCTGGTGACAAGGTTGAGTTTCCACTGGCAGAAAAAGACCAAGCCAGCATTTTTCCTTAACTTTGACTTACAAATAACTGCAAGTGCATTTTAACTTTAATTTAATCATCAGTCAAAGTTAAGGACAAATGTTGACCCTGAATCCAGTTCACAGTGCCTGTGAGGTCAAATGGGGGGGGCTTGGCTGGACGATCCTGCACACTCCTCCCTGCCAGTATGTTTTCTGCCTTTTCTTGACCCGCACTGAATCAATGTGGGAGCGCACTGGCAGAGTCCTATTCCCAGAAGGCTTGCCTTCAATGTTCTCCATCATCTCCTGGAGAGTTATCCAGACGTGCCATAAAGTGGCAGTCTAATTGGAGTCAGGACATGTGGAACGGCAGCGTGAGATTTACTTGTACCCTTTCCCTGTGTCTCCCTGGTGACTGTGAGGTCACAGCATGACCTGCCATCTAATGACATATGGGGATTCCCGTGGGGAAACCCTGAGCAGACCTCTCTCTTTAAATGTAGGTTTATTTCTATACTGGATTTGGGGGGTGGAATTGCCCATGAGGCCCTCTGATCCCCTGCCATATACTGCATTATATCAACACCTCCATAGATTCTGTGAAGGAGTTAATGAAGTCATGGACCCAAGGGGGGCTCAATTCAGGAGTAAAACCATTACCTCACAATTTAATCCCTCCCCACCCCTCAGCCAGCAACCTCATAAGACTGGCCAAAAATTACCAGGGGAAATAATTTTTATTCACCTAATCAAACCCCCTCTTCCCGATCCCTCTCCGACACAAAAGTACTGCTATGGACATTAACCGACACCTCCTCTTCTGTGCAGATTCCGCTCTCTTTGTTCCTGCACTTGCTGTTCGGCAGCTAAATATACTAAAGATAGCGGAGATCCAGCTATCATTTCACCTGGTAAATTAATAGAGGGCTTAGGAGAGGGAGATGATCCAGGCCTTTAAGTCCTACTGTGGAGCTCTGACTTGCCTTTCAATACCTGCTCAGAGCTCCACCTGAGCAAAACCTCCCGACGGTGAAATGGAGCAAGCAGTAAATAAGCTATCAGTTTAATTAGACAAATTAGCGCAGGAAAAAATGGGAGTATTCCTAATGAGGCGGCACACATTCATTTGGACACAGCTGGAAATACAGATAATTAGAAAAATGAGCAAATCACCTGGCTGTTTTAAGCTTTTGCACATCCACACACAGGCAGACACACAAATACACATGCGCACGCACGCACGTACACACAAATCACACACGCACGTATGCAGGCTCACACACACACAGTGACTAATCCATTATGATGTGTTGTTTTTGGCATCTCCATACTCTGATGTACATAATCCCTTTCATTAGAAAAAGGATAAGGCAGCTTCTTTTTTCACCTATCTCTGACTGGCCTTCTCATGGCAGCCAAAGAGAACAGCAGGACTCATTTATTTCATCTGGCATAGAGAATATTGCTTGTCTCGTTAAATAGTGTGTCTCAGACATATTATTACTGTATTGCTGTTGTATTTGTGTATTTTTTATTTATTTATGGATCGGGTTAATTAATGTAGAAACCGCTTGCTGACACATTTAATATCACTTTCCCTGAATCAGATGGGACAGCCCAAACTCCAGACAGCGTTGAAGATCACAATGAGTCTGACTGAGAGACAACTCTAATATCTTGCAGGGCTCAAACAAAGTAAAACACAGCATTGGGCTGTAATAACACTTTTCACAGCACATTGTTTTATCTTATGTGACCACAGATAAGAAAACACTCTGATGAAACTGGAAAAATGTAGTCCCTGCACAAACAGATGCAGAATATTGGAAACAGTTGGGATTTAAACTTTTGTGAACCCATACACTTTGTGCATTGGACATTAAAGTTGGGTTTCTGGTCATTAACTTGATTGAATAAAAAGATGAATTACCTTTGTACAGGGGAGAGGGTTTCGTTTTCAGTTGCCGTTCAAGGAAACCAGCCTGTTTGATGGGGAAAAAATATTTTGTGAACAAATTACATAAGTCTGTCCTCTTGTTTTCACTCCTGCAGGAGCGTGCACTAAACACATCCCTATAAATACCAGGAGAATGGATACCGTAAACATCCACACTGCGTGAATAAAAAGTGTTTATATAATGGTGAATGATCCAAAATACTGCGCTCTCATAGGGATGGAGATATCTCCTTCCGGACAGCTCCCTGGTCTGATCTCTGAACAGGGACAGAGAGGATGTAGTCATTACAATACATTGGAGGGGATATGAATGCCCCCAAAGACTGTAAAGGGGGCTGTACGCATACTGAATGGGATGGCATGGAATCTTTGGCTCCCATTGTAGTTCACATTTACATTTTTTTAGGCATTTAGCAGACACTCTTATCCAAAGCGACTTACACAGTTTACATTTCTTTACATACAATCCGTTTATACAGCCGGATATTTTTACTGAAGCAATTCAGGTTAAGTACCTTGCTCAAGGGAACAACAGCAGTGCGCCACCTGGGAATTGAACTTGCAGCCTCTGAGTTACAAGCCCAGCTCCTGAACCATTACACTACACTTTGCCAGCCAGTCCATAATCCAATACCCAATAAACAAAACTGCATCTTTAACATGGAACATGAAATAGCAAATATCCTTTTGGTTCTTTTCTCATTTTCTCTGCACCAGTCACCGTATTTGCCCCACATTCAAATTAAACGGAGATCCCTCTCTCATAATAATGGGTTTTATTAGCTACCCACGTTCTCTTGGCCAGTTCACGTAAGGTGATGGAAATTATTCAGGCTCAGATTTATTTGGACTTTCACAAATACCTCAGCAATAATAGCAGCACACACGCAGTCACTCACACACACACACACACACACACACACACACACACACACACACACACACACACACACACACAGTAATTCACAAAATCACAGTTAGGCATGCTGTTAATTACTTAATGAGTTAAGTAATTAACAGCATGCAGGCAACTGTGAATATAATGTTCTGTTCTCAGCTTTTACATTTTGTTTCTTAGAATAGCTTAGGCATTGAGAAACATCAACACAGGCATTCCAATATATTACATAACACCCTGATGAGCTGCATGTAGAGATTCAGTTTCCAGAGTTTGCTTGTCCAATTAACAAATTGCTTGCTTGTCGGCTGCACTATATGTGGCCAATTACTAGTCAAAGGAATATTGACTTGTGATCAAACATTACAAAACGATATTGGATGAGAACCCATGTTATATCCCCATGGTTCTGTGTGGCTCAGTAGGTAGAGCATGGTGATGGCAACGCTTAGGTTTTGGGCTCATTCCCACTGGGACCACATATACTGAAAAATGAATGCATTCGCTTTGGATAAAAGCATCTACTAAATGGCATAAATTCCAATTTCTATTTCATATCATGAATATCGGCACGGCTTGTGGGTTCACGTCGAGCAATGTGGATATTCATGATAGAGCACGGGTTCAAGTTCCGTAATGCTTTCATAAAATGGATCCATCCATAGATGTGCTTACAGACTCAGAAAGGTAATAAAAAGACCATCTGAAAAAGAAAAGTTTAACACATCACAAAGTGTATCCTTGCACAACCTAAAGTCACTGATCAGTGAGAGTTCAATTTCTGAATTCATTTCTCATATGAAACAAAATAAAATAAATAGTATTCATTTCACCTTTCATTGGTTTGAAGTTAAGTTATGAAGTTAGCTATTTTCTTCTCTATACACCAATAAAATACCAGACAGCTCAATTTGAGGATCTTGCCATTTAACCAAGGAGGCTGAATGACATTTTAAAAAGTTTTTATTACGATTGACAGATATCGATGTTTCGCTATCTAGGATGTTTATATTAGTGGAAGGAGCACTGATATTTAAAATGATGTAAGAATATTCTATTTAACCATGCTCTAGTGTGGAAATCGGCACTGCTGGGAAGGCTGGTTGATCAATCAGCATCCGGGACTGGAACTATCTGTGTTATAATTCATTCATCCTTTCATTCATTATCTAACCCGTTTATTCCTGGTCAGGGTTGCCAGGGGTGAGGGCTGAGGCCTATCCCAGCATGCATTGGGCGGGAGGCAGGAATACACCCTGGACAGGTTGCCAATCCATCGCAGGGCACACATACCATTCACTCACACACTCATACCTACAGGCAATTTAGACTCTCCAATTAGCCTAACGTGCATGTCTTTGGGGGGAAACCGGAGAACCCGGAGGAAACCCACATGGACACGGGTAGAACATGCAAACTGCGCACAGAAAGGGTGCCCGGCTGAGATTCGAACGCGGGAACTTCTTGCTGTGCAGCGTCAGTGCTATCCACTGCCCCACCATGCCGCCTTGTGTTATTATAGCGCAATAAAAAATATCAGTGGAAAGGTAGTCTTTCTAAACTGAATAGCCACAACTCCCCACATGCTACCCATGTCCAGACAGATCATATTCAAGGCTATGTACTTCGATAGCTTTTGCCTGCTTTCGCAAATATGGTCAATCCTCCATCATTACTTTCTTTTGTTTCTCAGAGTTACTTCTTTTCCCCACAGTTTCACAGGTAGAGAGCTGAAAGAGCGTTGTTCATCAGCAGGCTCCGCGCGAAGCGTCCTGCTGGCCATATTGATCCATGAGCAAGCTCAGGGCCGGTTTCAGTTGAGCGGCAGAGTTTTAAATCACTTTGCCAGGTAAATCCTTCAGTTTAGAGCCCCATCTCCAGGTATTGATTTAGCGGCATGGAGATATGGCAGTCCTGAAGAGTGGTTCAGCACCATTACAGATTACACTGAGAAAATCGCTCCTGGGCTGATTTACACAATGAATCAGGAATTCACTGGAAGGGTGAGAGAGCATTGATGATTGATGTGCTGTAAGCAAAGCTGCCAAGAAATGAAACAGCTTGAAAGCCTTTGTCATTGTTTTCCATTATTCAAAAAATAAATGTATATAGTATATGTTTATATATATGATATATGTATATATCAATTGTGTAATACAGTATATTAGATCATATTGAGTCACCAGATCTCAATGCAATTGAACATTTATGAGAGATTCTGGAGCAGCACCGGAGACAGCGATTTCCACCCCCAAAAAATAAAACACCAAATGATGGAATTTCTCATGAAAGAATGGTGTTGCATCCTTCCAATAGGGTTCCAGACACTTGTACAATTTATGGCAAGGCATATATATATATATATATATATATATATATATATACATAGAAAATATGTAAACCATATGTATATATACATGTAACTGCCAAAATAAGGGATACACTTGAGTACATGTAGGGTTCTGGAGGCTATATATATATATATATATATATATATATATATATTTGTAAAACCCCCAACAGGAAATGTAACAAGTCTATCCCCTTCATACAGGTCAGTGATATCCATTAATTCACTCTTAATTGTATTAACTTGTCTGGGGCTGGGATCTCCATATAGTAATCAGTTCATCTGGCATCAATTTCTGCTGAAGAATTAATAACAAAATCATACCACCTGAGGCTATTTACCAATTGTCATCTAAATGCCTTGATAATGTAAACCAAATTTATATTATAAGAGGCAAATTACTTTGTAATTGCTCTATAGTCAAAAACTGTATGGGAAATGCCATTTTTGATCAACATTTCGTTATGTAAAACCTGTAGGAGTGACATTTCCCTCCCCCCAAACACCTCCTCCCTTCACTATTCCATTTAGTGCTTTCTTTCTGTGATTGAATATGCATTTTCTTCCTCTTGAAATTTTTTAATGGAGATATTTAAAAATCAATCTAAGCATAATGTCCCTTTCATTCTTACAATGGCCCACAGCCACACGTAATGGGAGAATAATGTAATTTTGTTTAGCAGAATATATAGTCTCAGAAGTTGATCTCATTGATTTTATGATCAGTAAAATTCCTTGATTAATAGGTCACTGTTGAATTACAGTCGAATGGCATGCATCTTGTACCGTCTTGGCCTTAACGGGATAATAAACATAAGATAGTTTCAAACATTTCTTCTTTCTTTTTTGTCAGGAAAGTTGAAGAAACAAATGTCAAGATTAAATCCTAAACTTCTGACAAAGTATTCTAATATTGAAAAGACCACCCCTGCCTTCATGGTTCTGAATAGGTGAATACCTTACTTGAAGAAAAAGAACATATTCCCAGGCAATGGCTTCAAAAAGCAGACAGTGTTTTCCCTGTGATAAAATGCTTTTAGCATTTGAGCTTGCCTTTTTTTCTCTGGCCCCTTTGACCTGTGCGCTCCCTCTCTTTTGAAGCTTCCCCCTCCTGGTCTCTCTTTTATTTTGCACTATTCTTTTTTGAATTTCTTGAAGGGGAGAGTTTTATCATTTCTAACACAGAAAAACGATTGCTTTTGCAGAGTATGGCATAATGTATAGATAATACAGCGCATGCATAATCCTTCAATTTTATGATTGTGTTTTCAGCCCCAGAAAGATATCAATTATATCACGTTTTCAACTGTAATTTATTTTAAAGATGGTGGTAATTAGTTACAAATCATTAGTTTACTTTTAAAGATAATCTGCAATTTAAAAAAAATGATTTTTGTGGTGGTAATTATAATTAAAGTTAACTGCAGAAACAATGTTGTGAAGATGTCTATACATTTTATTATCTTTTATTAAAATGAGTTCAGTAATTTCAAGTGCAATTCTGCATATCATGTGCTTTGTGTAAAACCCTTGCATCTCTATTTTATAGTTGGATAGAAAGCGTGCATCATTAGGTGTGTACTGTTTATGTTTCATGACTCTATAACTAGTTTAAACTAAAAGTTTATTCCAAGCACCTGAGAGAGAATATATGTGAAACCTTGCCTGGAAAAGGAGTGTGTTTACCTGGCAAGACAATCATAGGTTTATAGATTTGTGTGTCCATTTGAAAATCTCTTCATCTGCATTGATCAAGTCATGTGTCATCAAGTCATAAAATATGGCACCTGACAAAATGTATGTTGAGCAAATGGTCGGGGGAGGGTGGGAGGTCAGGGAGGTGCATTTTGGTCATCCTGCATAGGCAAACAGAATATGGCCCAGCCTAACCCAAATGCTCATAATTCAAGAATGGTGCCATCATTGGTAGGCTTATTGCTCTGTGAATGAAACCAGGGCACTGAGGTATGTAGCTTTGACAGCCAGCGCAGTCCATGGTGGATCAGCACACCAAACTTACAAGCTTATGTCACACACCACAATTTCATGTCCTACATATGAGCTGGAAATGATGGATCATGGAGAAAATAATTATGGCCCACCAGATTGAAAGTTGAACTTTGAATTGAGAGTGCTGAACTTTAAACAAGGGCATTTGTCTGTTAAGGCTACTGTATTCAGGGAATAGACTATTTTTATTCAAACTTCACTGTTCCGACATAGCATACTGTAATTTGGATGAGCATATCCGTCCTCTGTTTAAAATATCACACATTTTCTCTGTTTTGTTGTATCAGCCCGTTTTGCCATTTGGATTATTAGATATTGTACTCAAAATCAGTCAAGTGAGGCCTGCATCAATCCCAAACAACACCGCTCTGTAAATATATGAATATTGCTGGTTTATTGTTACATTAGAAGTTGTGCAAATAAATAAAATCCATCTGTGTTCAGTGTACCAGGCAGATACTGTCTCACTTGTTGGCTCAAAGACATGCTTTTCATATTTGACATTCCATCCATGTTTATCTTGCCTTTATTTCACCCTCAACATATTAGGTAAACTTGTTGCTTTTATAACTGTATAATAATTGTTTATTTAGTCATGTTACTGTGACGATTGAGTGTGGTGACATTGAGTATAATGATTGAAATACAAGTTTAAATCCCTGCAGGTCACATGACGGTATCATACTGGTGGCCCTACCCATGAGGGAAAGGTCTGTTTCTGTTCAAGCTATTTTCCCATAAATACATATTTCCACATTGTTGATTGACAAATCTCTTGTCTCTGGAGAATTATATCTTAAAGTCCCTGTTATATTTGAGATAGCTGTGTGTGGGTCCCTGGGCAGACTGCAGGAAATAGCAGACATCTGCAAGAGGTCACTTTAATTAAACTTCTCCTCAACGGAGCCAGAGAGACAAAATTAAAGATTTTTTTATTTTTTTTATTTGTCTCTGCGGATCTCAGAAAGAATTACAAAATCTGCAATAGTCTCAACATTCTGTCATAAATTAGTACTCAATGGATGTCTTAAGGCAATTGTTGGACTGAAATATAGAGGCCCTCAGTCCTCACCATATTTGATGCTTGGAGAGCTGAGACACCTTTGTATAGAGACAGGTGACCATGAACTCAGGGAAATCACTGACTGAATTTTCAAGCTGCAGCAGAAAACTGGGGGGAGGGTATTTTTGAGCATGCCTGGAAATGCATCACGCCTTCAGCTAATATCGAACCACCTCAATATGCATCATTCTTTTAATAATAGCTGACAGTATGTGCCGTGACACCACTGTGCTGTTGGGTGCAGTGCAGTCATCTCCACCACAGAAGAAGTGACAGGGCTTATCAACAGAGCACATCTGTACAGCTGAAAGCATCTCATCATGGTTCTATTTTCAGACGTGTCCTGCTGAAGGTAGCAACTGGAACTGCTTTGGGCTTAGCAAGGTAAACAATTTGCGCAATACAGACCCTTTGCTGATCTCCATAGACTGTATAACTAAAAACAAATCTGGTTTATACTGTTACTCTAATTTTGATTGATCCCATCCCATCGAGTCTGTTTACACTGGATACAAAAAAGGATTGGATGCAAGATTATTTATTTTCAGATTTTGTTTTCCTCCAAGGAATGCTCTGTTTGTCCTCTATACAGCAATTGATTTGCCCATGCATTTGCAGTGTGTGTGTGTGTATGTGTGAGAGAGAGGGTATTTGTGTGTTTGTGTGTATATATATGTGTGTGTGTGTGAGTTTGTGTGAGAGAGAGGGTATTTGTGTGTTTGTGTATATATATATATGTGTGTGTGTGTGTGCGTGTGTGTGTGTGTTTATGTTTCTGTGAGAGAGAGGGTATTTGTGTGTTTGTGTGTATATATATGTGTGTGTGTGTGTGGGGGAGGTGGGGCAAACATGCACATGTTTTAGCCACATGTTTTGGCCCATGAGTTACCATAAGGGTCTCTTTATATACAGCAAAGAAAGTGCATTTGCTCTGACATGACAAAAGTGCTGCACTTTCACACTGGGATCCCCTGAGGCAATTCCATTACCCTCGTGAGATTCTCAGATGAAGCCAATAGAGGAGAAAGGTGGCACAAATCCCCTCCTGTCCACAAACCAATAGGCTGCTTCAGCCAGCAAATCAACAAAGAACCAAACCCTCACCGAGATGGCTGACAAGCAGGGGGAACTCGCATTGTAAATGAGAAGGTAAAAAATGAATGAGTAGGCCACCTGTGGGAAACTTTTAATGAGAACAGATTGAACGGCTCTGTACCAGACGTGTTAATTAAGCATTTTTAATACTTCATCTTTTTAATGAAATTCCTGAACATTACTGACAGTTTAAAAATAAATATTGACTATTTTCACCTATATTCAGAATACAATTCTATTCTTTCATATTATTGTACATTTTACCATCAAAATACCTATTTAAGATATTTATTTGACCCAGGTCTGCTCTGCACATGGCAGGATTTTAGTTTCATGGATTATGGAGGGTACGACACAGTGTGTAAACATATGGTATATCAGGAGTTTAACACCATCAATGAATTATCTGATGATTTACCTGATATAGTAGTTCATCCCCTCCCCAAACTTCTAGTCAGTTTACTTTTTTTATGATCATTCATAATATGACAACTAGAAAAAAATCTTAAATCTCCTTGTGCCACAAATGAAAGGTAAGCCTTTATACGTTAATTGGAATAAAATGCGTTGTGTCTTTGCTTTAATTTTTAAATTGTAATTAGTGTAATTGACACTAACGCCCCCCCGCCCCACCCCCCACCCACTCTCCCTAGATAAGCAAAGGCTAAGGGCATGAAGCAATGACCATTTAAGGGATCAATATGTCTACAAATGTCATGTCTCATTATAGAAATGGCATCTCAGTAAAAGCTCAGTTCTTGACTCATCCTTCAGAGTATAATTCTGTTGTGTTCAGATTTAACCATTTAGCATGTCATCTTCCAGAGCAGAATAATTACCTCAGCCTGTGAAAATGGATGGGACTGCTTGGCCCCCTTCATTACTTTGTATCTGTTCTGATCTCACTTCGTACCTGCTGAAAGCACTTGAAAGATTTTGAAACTCTAGAACACTGCATGCAAGTCTTGACCTTCACATTTGACACAGTTGTATAAAGAAACCTGCAGCCTATTCTTGACAAGTAAAAGACCTAAAAAGTCAAAAATAAATCTTGAATAGATTTGTCATTGCCACCCTGATGAGACACTCACTGGGGGTTTACATTTTAGTTAAGCTATAAAAAAAAAGGATTTGAACAACAGCTCTTTGAAAAAGACAAGGTTGAGAAAACAGTGTGGGTTTATAGAGGCACAGTGCTCACTGATGCTATTTTGTCCTTCAATCAATGAGCAACTCATCACTTCCTTTGTGTAACCACTCTATATCTGAATCGTTTGCCTAATTATCCATGGTTTTTGTGGATTGCCACTATTATCAAGGGATCAAGGATATTTCTGTAGGCAACAACCCTAAGTCTGATATGCCTGGTAACCATGGAAATTGGGCATTCAGTAACCACAATACCCTTCATTCATTATTATGCCAATTGCTAATGTGCAGTTTAGTATAGCTTGGTGCATTGGGCTATACTAAGTGTATTTAAAGAGTATCTGGACTAATGAGAAACAAAAACATTGTATATGCATGTACAATGTTTTTAAAATGTGAATAGTCTTGAATCATTATCAGTATAATGATTTTGATGATGACAATGATTATAATGATGATGACGATGACATTATGCAATGAATGACACAAATACTTTTATTTTTAATACTACTATTTTAAATGTTGAATGCAAAATATCTCATGTCAAGATGGAAATGCAATTAATGTGCAAGGAATTAAATATAGTTTTGATTAAAAAAATATTAAATTAACTACCAGGGAAAATAATTACTTTTCAGATGATTATGAATATCTCAACTCATGAATGTATTATGAAATATTAGACAGATGAGAGAGCCAATAAAATTGCATTTTAAAATTGAATGAAATCAGGTGTGAAGAGAAGAAAATACAGGTGGTTGACAAAATAATGGAAACTATATGAATATTTATTAACTAATAAGGAGTTGGCCTTTGTCTTGAGAATAGCTTCAATCCTTTTTGGAATGATGTTATGCAATTATTCTATTTTGAACTGTTTTTAGTGGGAAATTGGACCATTCTTAAAGAAGAAAAGCTTCTGATTCTTTGAGAGGTGAAGGCAATTGAAATCTACTCCACACTCTACGCTACAGAACTTCCAATAAAGGTTCAATGATGTTTAGAACTGGTGATTGGGGAGGCCATGGAAGGTGTTTGACTTCATCCTGGTGTTCATGAAACCACTCAAGAATCTATTTAGCAGTTTTTATGGATTTACTGCATTTGTAAAATTCCACCCTCAGTACACCTGATTCAACTAATCAACGCTCATTAGATAGTCAACTAATCGAAACAGGTGCGCTGGTGGTGGAATTTAACAAATACATGGACCGGCTGGGGTTTATGAGTAGAGGGTTGGGCGGTTGGGAACCACTGATCTAGAGGAATGTTTGTACCATAGGGTGCACCTGGTTGCCTAAATAGATTCATATTTCTTGGCCGTATGCAGAGTAATAATCAGTCTCAATGGCTCCAATGAGATAACTGCCCATACCATTATCCCAACATAAACCCATCTAGAGAAAGAAAAAGAGTAAAAGCTGACTTATCAGACCACATTACTTCCTTCCACTGCTCAGAAGTCCAGGTTTCCTGCTCATTACACTAGCTTATGCGTTGTTGTGCATTGATTCAGTTCTGTGGTCATTTTTGAGGCCGTGCTTTTTTGCAATTATCCTGTTAAGTGTCCATTTATCTCCATCAGTGAGTTTCAGCTTGCGACCACTGTTCCCCTTTCCTGATACAGTATTTCATGATCTTCAATACTGTAACCCTTAACAGATTAAATTATTGCTGTGACTGACACACCTGCAATTCAGGCACCAACTATTTCACCTCTTACAAAATCTGTGATGTTGCTGTGGAAACACATTTTAAAGCAAATCATACTGGTAAATAGTAAACACCTGTGCAGACTCCTTTTTATTTGTGATTTAGCTACTTCAAAATATTTCATTTCAATTTCATTAGGTATTTCCATTATTTTGTCAACCCCCTGTATATTTTTACATTTTGAATGCCCAATCATTTGTAGGCCTGTCTCATCACTGCAACATCCTCCACCAGTTTCAGGGCACACAAGCACGCACTCTTCTCTGAAGCATGTCCTGCCAGCCGCTGCTTCTTTTTGTTCCACAGTCCCCCAGCTGAGCTGTGCAGTCATTGCATTGGGGAAGCTCACTTCATGAATGGGTGACACAGACAGGCTGCAGACACTCAATAAACCAGAGGAATCGCTCTTGCGCAATGAGACAGGGACAAACTGACTGACATACCCTCCCTCCTGAGTGCAATTATGTCCAATTATAGTCCCCCTATGTGGGCCTGCAAGCCACAGTCCCTGGGACATGACATTCCTTGGAATACAGTGTTTTAACACTGTTCTACCACCATTAGAGAAGAGACTCATAGAGAATGATATTTAGGCAATGGTATAACTACAGACAGGTTCTCATTTAAATTAAGTTATATTGCACTGAAATGATATATACATAATATTTGATTATAAACTGTACATATACATTTGATTAACGATTGTTGTTAATTAACATTTTTAAATTATTCACTGCCCCATTTTAGTTGTAATTTTGTTTTTCTTCAATTAAAAAGGAGCATCAAGATTCAGGATTAATTACACTAATCCCCAACGAACCATCGATAGTTTTTGTGTGCTAGCACCTGTGTGCAGTACATGTGTGCCTTTATTGTAGAAGAGTAATTAAAGCTTTAGAAAGCCTTGTTTCTTTACTTTTGTCCTCATAGGAGCTGAGAAGCCAAAGCTTTTTTTAAACTTTTTTTTCTGCTGTCTGGCTTCCAGCTCCCCACTGAGTCAGCACCGATGTTTGCCATATTGCACGGTTTTCATTCTGATTTCCAGTCTTCCCTACCACTCTCTATTGTTTCGTGATGTTTCTCCTATCACAATATTGAACTCCAGACACTCACAGACAAGACAATATTTTCTGTCTCCACCCCCTCAGTCTCAGGGGTGAAAAAGGAAGAGTGCAAAAAATGCTCATGAAACTCACGGTAAAAATGACCACATCGCAAAAAACTCGCTGCTGCATCCAAACCATGAAACACAGTGAGCAATAAAACAATCTGGTGTAAAAGCAGACATCCCAGCGAACTTCATTACCATGGCAATAAAAATAGGGGGAGGTCATAAAATGTCTGGCACTGGAGCAAGAGCAGAGTTTCATTACCATAACATTGATGCCTTTCAAAATATGTCTCAAATTATGACTTCTTGGCCTTCTCGGTTACTTTTCCCTTCAAACAAAAACCTCCATACAAAACCACATAGGTTGAGTTAAAAGAGGGGGGAGACTGGGAAGGTAGATAGGTAGGAGGTGGTGAAGACCATGTCTATATAAAAGCTACAGACGTTTCTCTCTTTCTCATGCTGTTTCAGTGTCCAGACAACTTGAACCTGCATTCTGGCTTTAGTGTGAGCCCCAGGGTTAGTGTAACCCTGATTAATTGGTCTCAAAATCCTGTGTGGAATCTTCATCCGCACTGATGTCAGCACACTCCTGCTTACACATTCATCTACTCTGAAACAGCACTGCAGTATTGTGTGAAAGAAGTGTCACACTCCATCATAAAATGTAAAGATTTATTTATGTTCAAGCTGGTTGTGGAACTTGCTGACGTTTCCCTAGATGGCTGTAGGTCTCCACCAGTGTTGCCAGATGCCTGGAATAGGTCGTTTACAGATGATATCACGACTCTTTGCCGCAGTGGCGCGAACTCCATATGATGGTCAAGTAAACACAAAAGTCCAGGCATAGTCACACACAAAAATGCTATATGCTTTTGTTGTTTATGGTTGTTCGAATCTATCTAACCAAGAAAGGAACAAAAGTTTTTATTAAGTACCAAAAGTTATTCTACATAAAGGGGAAAAATGTAAAAAACCTACAAAAAAATATATGATATGGCTGTTAATCCTGTGCCTTTCCTCTGGAAAGTATTAAACCTCTGTAAAGTTAGCAATTTTTGTGTTGTAGCTTTGTTTCCCTGGAACTAAACAACAGTATGGAACGCCGGTCATGAGTTGATGCGTTATGTTGTGTTGTTAGTTGTTGCTATGTTAACTAGTTGTTGATATGCTCAAAGACGTTGATATTTTACTAATCTCAGAAAGCATTTTATGATCCCTATGATTAAATGCATTTTTATATGTTAGCATTGCTTTCTATGTCGTTAGAACATTAATGGGGACTAAACTGAACATATATGTGGTAGCATATGGTCTACATATTACAACTGTTCACAATTTGTATTAAGATAAGATAAGATAGCCTTTATTAATCCCGGGGGAAAATTTGGTTTGTCACTGCAGCAATGATACAGGAGACAGTGAAAAAACACACAAGACATACAGGACATCACAGTATACTGAATAATAAATACAAGATAAATATATTTAAAAACCAGAGTAAAAACCTAGCAGCTATACAGACATACAGAACATCATAGTATATTGAAATACCAGATGCTAAAATACAAGAATTTACAACCTAGCAGCGATCATACTGGAGGTAATGCAAATCCACCAGATAGACAGCGCATACCAGTGTACTGAAGTACTCAGAAATATTTAATTTGTATTTAACTTAAATCAATGTTACCTTAATTTCAGAAATCCCAGTTCCATGACAGCTGCAAGTGGCAACCTATGTATGGCCACTTTAGGGTTTGCATCCATAACTGTAATCAATACGTAACATAAACACAATAAGCCAAAAAAACTAAACGGTGCTTCGATATTTGGTGGTGTATTGAGAACTGTATCTGTAGAACGTATAGTTAGCGATATCCTCAGACTTGACAGCGGGCAAATCTTTCATTTATTGTGAGAAATCATTCCTTTTTGTACAATACGGATCTCTTCTATCACATTCTCGATCTTTAGTTTATATCTCTCTCAAACATTGGCTACTGAACTGTGTACATAAACCGAGTACTGCTCGTTGCCTCCTTCCATGATTTCACTTCCTGACCACCAACTGTGTCAGTCACATGACTGTAAACAACCTATAATATTCCCCCAAAGCGTGCCTCAACATTCCTCATTTTCTTTTCTTTTTTAAATTCTTTATTTAGTAGGAGAAACAGAGATTCATAATCTTTCAATATCACAATACAATTATTTCACACATCGGTTATTTACATCCCTCATTTTCAATTAATTCCCATTCAAAAGTCCATATCCATATCACCTTTTAAAATCTGCCATCTACATTGATGGTGGTTGAGGTGAGCTTCTCCCCTTCACTGTAAAGTGCTTTGGGTTTCTGAAAGGCACTATATACATGCTATCCATTATTATTATTATTATCCATTATTGTTGACTCCCATGCATTTTTGCTCTGAAACACCTCAATTTATTCTTTTTCCTGAATAAATTTTTTGAATTTCAACTTTGAGAACTAGGAGAACACCTGGGGAATCAATTTATTCACCAATCAGATTTTTATTACCAAGATCTTTTAACTGAATAATTTATTTTATTGTACTTTCATTTCACCATGCAGATCTACTGAGAACTCAATTCTCTCTTGCAGTCATGACCTGGGGAATCAAAGTTGGTTGGGAAGGCAAGGGATTTTGTATACAATCAGATTTAAAGGGATTATTAGGTGGCAAGATCTTTTAAACATTTATTTGTTTATTTGTAAGGGGTATTGTAGTAAGGGGTATTGTAAGTATTGTTACATTGTTATAGATGTAGAGACCAGGTTTTTGTGGGAATTTGTCCAGGACACTGGGATTAACACCCTTACTCTTTAAGTGCCACAGAATCTTTATTGACCTCATTCAGGATAAAGAGCCAGGACCTTGGTTTAATCTCTCATCCAAAGGACAGAAAAAACCCATCAATGGTTAAATGCCATAGGCTACACTTTGTCATCTACCATACTATGTACTTTAGAGGTTTTTATTTAGTGATATTGCATATTAAATAAAATGTAAACTTGAGTTAAGTTAAGTTCTCTATCAAACTGTTATTGTTACGTTCTCTATCAAACTGTTCCTGTATTTGTATCCAAAATTATCTACCAATGCTTACTATTTAATTATATTTATATTGCCTTTCTTTTTCTGCCATCGTCATGTCCAATTAAGGTACCTGAAACATGAAACTACATTTTTTTTTTATTTATTCAAAGGAACATCCATTTGGGAGAAATGGGCCTGTTATGGACTAGTCCAGCTGAGCCATCCACACTTGCAGTCTACTCACACCTGAACAAAAAATGGTATTCACAGCACCTCACAATGAAGACGGCTGAAAAGGTATAATCATTTGGTAGGAAGTCCATTGAATGTTAATTTCAACAAGTTCTTCTCATGCTTGTTGTTTTAAAGAAAAAATCGCCGGCGGCTAGCCTTAGCTAATCAACAGTTACGAATGAAGACATACTAAATACAATTTAAGGTAATTAAGAGGGAAAGAAATGGGACTGACAAGCTTCCGACATCAATTCACTTTACGATTGAATTTCCTTCCACCCTAAAAACATCCTCTCATTGTTTCAGAGGTCGATACCTTTAATTAAAAACTGAAACAACCGGGGCAAATTTACACAAGAGGAGAAACATTTAGTGTATACTGAGGTTTAGTTGGCCCCTAGACTCACCCAGTATGACCCAACAGCGCTTAATCACAACAACATCATTTCACTGCTGCTTACATGAAAAGGTCAATCTGCCCTGCTCAACAATAACAGTCTCCAACATGTCCCATGTTAGTAAAGCTTCCTGGTAAATCCTCTACAAAAACTGATGATATTTGTCATGACCTGAAAGCAAAATGTAGGGAGGTCTGTTCTTGTGTTTGTAGTTTAGGGGGTAGGGGGGGCTTTTCTAGGAAGATGTATATAATCTAGCTTGATCTCAAGAACATAGTGGTCATGGCCTTGTGTGCATACCAGGATGTTTTATTGGTGGTGGGGAGATGGCCTTGTGGGAGAAATATTGCACTCTTGCATGCAAGGATGAGGAAAGTGATAGTCTGGGACATTCAGCTGTGTACACAGAGTGATGAGCTCACTCCTTCCTAGAAATAAATATTGTCAAACTCCTGCACCTTCCTTCCGACAGGGGACTGACTCTCTAAACCGCAAACTTTAAACCGAATTCATGAACACTGAATAACTGCTTGTGGACCATATTGCTCACTCACACTCAAATTTGCATTAAGATGTTGAAAGTGCTGATTCTACACATACAAATATGCCATTGTGGAAGAATACAGAATGTTTACTAATTATATTACAACTGTGAGTGTGCACCATATGTGTGTGGTGTGTGTGTGTGTGTGTGTGTGTGTGTGTGTGTGTGTGTGTGTGTGTGTGTGTGTGTGTGTGTGTGTGTGTGTGTGTGTGTAGTGTATGTGTGGATATATACTCTGTGTATGTACTGTGTGTGTGGGTGCATCATATGTGTGTGTATGTGTGTGTGTGTATTGTATGTGTGAGTACACTGTGTGTGTGTGTGTGTGTGTGTGTGTGTGTTTGTCCTGGATTTGTGGGTACACACTGTGTGTGGACCAGAAATATACATACATACTGTGTGTGTGTGTGTGTGTGTGTGTGTGTGTGTGTGTGTTTACTGTATCAAATCAAATCAAATCAAATCAAATTTATTTGTATAGCGCTTTTCACAATTGAATTGTCACAAAACTGTCACGTCTCGTGTTCGTGTTCCCCGTAATTAGGTAATCATTTATTCCATGTTTTCCTGGCTGTCTGGTCCCTGTTTTCACTTTCACTTACCTGTTCCCAGTCTTGTCATTGTATTATCATTTTCACCTGTTCCTCATGTGTCTGATTGCAGTTAGCTGCATTCATGTTAATTCCTGATTGTTTCTCGTTATGTCTGATGTAGTTAGCTGTTCGTTTCCCATGTTCATTTCCTGATTGTCTCGTTATTGTATTATCATTTTCATTTAATTCCTCATGTGTCTGATTGCTGTCAGCTGCATTCATGTTTATTCCTGATTATTTCTTGTTATGTCTAAATGTATTTAAGCTGTGTGTTTTCCCATGTCCGTTGCCAGATTGTCTTGTGCTTTGCGTATGCTTATACTACTCTCCAGCATGTTCTCTGTTTCCCCGCGTTTTGTTTCATCTGTGTTTGTGTTTGTGCTCCAGTGTTCGTCTTGATCCCAGTCTCGTTCCCGCTCCTCCCTGTGTTCCCTGGACTGCTTTCACGGTATCAACCTTCGCCTGCCCATTGACTACACCTTGCCTGCCCCTGATACTCCTGAAGCCCGGAACGAACTCTGCCTGTCCCCGACCATTCTTTGGATCCCTGCATTGCTCTGATTACTCCTGCCTGCCCATCGCCTGTTTACAAAATAAAGAACATTATTGCATTCTTTGGTCCACGCCTGGTTTTCCTACTCCGTTCTTGACACAAAACGCTTACAGAGGCCAGGCCTAGACCCCCCTAAAAGCAAGACTAAAGGCAACAGTGGCAAGGAAAAACTCCCTTGGTAGGGAGAAACCTTGGGAGGAACCAGACTAAAAGGGGGGAAGCCCATCCTCTTCTGGCCAGCACAGGGTGTGTCCAAAAAAGACCATATCATGGTCAGTCCAAGGTGACTCAGGGCTGAAAGACTTTGCCCCTCCCGAGTTAGGCAGTCAGTGGTGGGGGGCTAAACCACTTGAAGGGGGTCCAGATCCAGGAACTGGGGTTGGCGTGGGGGTGAGGGTTGATGGGGGGGTGTATGTGTATGTGCATGTTTTTTTGCTCACTGTATGTGTGATTTTTCTATGCTACTGTATATGCTTTTACATTGTAGATTGTTTAGTTTCATTCAAACTTACTGTGGCCTTGAGGGAGACTGGCATGATTTCCACTTTATTGTTTTAATGGCATCCAATTTGTTATATCTCAAAGCACCACTTATCCCCAGCTATGCAGTCATTTTCATCATTTACAGGCAGACCCTCCACTGCAGTGTCCTTTTCACTTTTCAACTGCCCATTCTTCAGTTCAACCCAGTTTGGCGCTCACTTCTCAGTGTGACATGTGCACTTCAGGCCTTGTACCTCTGCACTCCTGCATACCTTTGTTTCCCTTACCTCCCCTTTGTTTCTAAATGGCGGTAGGCTGGCACTCAACAACTGTGTACCAAGGATGGAGCTATTTCTGTGGCACATCCCAACCCTATGGCTTCAGCCAGCACCTCAAAGCAAAGCAAAAGAGTTATGCCAGGTTCACACCAGCATCCCGTGTCACCCCCTCTGGCCATAGTCACACATTTTTTGATGGGCCTGTAGTCTAGGCAACAAGATGGGCTGCCAGACATCACCCTTTCCCCCCCCTCATATGTTCTCTTTCATCCTGGGCTGCTATTGCCTGCCAGCACTGCCTGCTCATATGACTGCAGCATACCCACCTGTTACCCTTATGACTGGAAAAAAAAAAGTGAAGTCTCCTTTGGGGGACAGCTCTTGGCGGCGTGAGAATGTGTTTGTCATCACAGGTCCTGTCAGAGAGTGTTTGCCAAAACAAGTGGGCAAGGTGATGGAGGGCTTCCAGAACTGCACTCAGAACCTGGGGGGATTGTGTGGTCAAAGCCCAGATGGGACACTGTGTTGCCGTTACCTTAGAAAATAGTCACCAGTGGGTGTCCTGCAAAAACCTTGTATCCACAAAAAGTTGAATTCTCAGGAATGATTAAAAAACCTTTATTTTCTACATTTACCAATACAAAATTATGGTGTTATGCAATATTTATACTACACTATGTGTTAAAAACCCCATGAAGAGCATACAAGGTTTTTACATGACACAACTATTTGCAAAGCGATAGAATGTGCTGAGACTGTACAATTCATAAATACAGTAGCCTACATCCCCCACCGTGAGCTGGAACTGAAGCACCTGCCCAGCAGATGGCAGATTTAGTTGAATTAAGCCTAAGGAAAATACATTAAATAAAAGGTAATGAAAAGCTCCACCTTTGGGCTCTCAGCAGATTATTACTGTAGTTCCTTGCTGCTGTAGTAGAGAAATACGATTTTGCTAAAACCAGACACTGTGGCGGTGGCTTGCTCTTTGCATCTCCGGGGATAATGGCTGATCAATTTTAATTACCAAGAGCTCCCAGAACAAAAGTAATGGTGATTTAAACAGCTTCTGAATTGCCTGTAGATTCACTCGCCTGGGGTTCCTTATACAAATACAAATGCAACTTGGTTATATCTGTAGCGTTTCGTTGCGGGGGTGGAGGGGGAGGGGAGGGCTTCTCTGGGCGGCGGAGGGTTTAGGGCATACTCATTGAAAGGGATGTCCTACAAAATGGATGACACCAGGGACTGCCCTGGGCAAGGCACCATGTGCAAACTGAATGAAATGAAAGTGTGGTTGAACAATTCATCAATACCTGGAGGCTTGAATAAAAAAGTTGGGATAACAGTCAAGGACAAATGGGGAATGGGAGAAATGGTTGTGGTGGTGAAAAAATTGAGATTAAAAGGTAGAAAACGAACTGTGAAAACAAGCTCCCCCACCCCCTTGTGAGATATGATCTCCCCAAGTGGAATGTGAATGTGAGTACCTCGTGTTTGTGTGTGTGCGCACTTGTGCGTCTGTGGTTATATTTGGTTATATTTAGACTTATGCATGCATTTTTAAAGTATAAAACATTAGAACTGTTATTTTTTTCTATTTTTTTCCTTGTAATCAAAGAGAAAACAGGGGATACATTTTGTAATATTATACATTTATACATTATACACCCCCCCACCCATGGGATCACCCATGTCCTCCCAGTAGCGACCACCCACGCCATCGCCCCACAGACCTCCAAAACATTACAAATACAGAAAATGAGAGTCAGAGAAAAACAAAAACAGTTAAGTTACTTCTAACAGTCACTACAACAAATCGCTAATTTCAATGGATGCTCTTGCCCAAGACATAATGGTTTTCTCACTGGAACCATGCATTCTTGCTACAGAAAGGTCAATATTAATTACATCAAAGAAAGTATTAATCCATTGTTAGTGCGTGATTATGTGTGGTGGTTGCCAACGTAGTGCAAGCATCTTCTTAGCTGCAGTCAGGCCTTCTTGGCATTACATGATTGTTGGAGCATGGCAACTCCAATGCTGACATATCAATTAAGAGCATGACTGTGGGTGAACAAGGTACCTAAGGAATCAACTCCTAAGACATCCGACAGTGTGGAGTACACCTGCCTCCAACAATTTGGCACATCGTTGCACTCCCAGTACATATGCATAAAGGAGCCTATATGTCCAGCTGCGCAGAGGTCACAGTTATGGGAGGGAATAAGCTTCATAAGGTCACATTTCCTTGCAGTGAGGTAGGTCCTATGGATTAAGTTTAAATGGAATTGCTGATGATTGGGGTTCTTAGAAGTATTGATCAGATTCCCCCAGTGGTTCTCTGTGGCTCAGTTGGTAGAGCACAGCGTTGGCAACGCTTAGGTTGTGGGTTCAATCCCCACTGGGGCCACATATACTGAAAATGTATGGATTCACTACTGTAAGTCGCTTTGGATGCTAAATTGCGTATATTATTATTATATTAGATTCTCTTCCAAGACAACCACTATCAGCAGAGAGACCAAGGTCTCTAGCCCACACTTGTTGACCGTATAAAGGTTTGTAAGATGCAGTTGAGAATAAAGAGTACAGCTCAGACACCAGACCCCTAGTTTGACCTTCCTTATCCAGGATCGTGTGTAGAATATGAGTTGTAAGTGAAGAGCTCCAAGGAACACCATATGCTTTCATGGAAGAGCTTAGTTGAAGATATAGAAAACATAATGACCCGGGTAAATTATAAGTACTGTGTATGTCATTAAAGGAACGGAGGCCATAAACATTGAAAACGTTTCAACAGATCTACAGATGAGCTGCTGCTTCTGTTTGAATTTGGAATCCTAATCATACAAATGAGAAGTTCTGCTGAACTAACATTGATTCTTGTTTATGCAGTGTGTGTCTTTGGGAAAAATAATATATAACTTTTTCTTAGAAGTGAGAAGGATTTACCCATGTGAAATATTGGCTGTTAGTCAATCAGAATTAAGTATTCATGGTGGTATAAATATATATACAGTCAGTGGCCACTTTATTAGGTGCACCTTTCAAGGATTGGGTAGGACCCACCTTTGCCCCCAGAACAGCCTGAATTCTTTGTGGCACGGATTCAACAAGGTGCTGGAAACATTCCTCAGAGATTCTGGTCCATATTGACATGATAGTATAACGCAGTTGCTGCAGATTTGTCAGCTGCAAATTTATGTTGAGAATCTCCCATTCCACCACATCCCAAAGGTGCTCTATTGGACTGAGATCTGGTGACTGTGGAGGCCATTGGAGTACACTGAACTCATTGTCTTGTTCATGGAACTCATTGTTCTTGTTCAGGGTTGGAAAAGTGATCAGTCTCCTTAGAATAACCATTATAAACTTGCTCAGGTATAACCAATCACCTTCCAGATCACACACCAAGCTAATTGGCCTACACCTGACATCAATTGTAGTGGTTTTAATTATTTCACAATAAAATCAGCAATTCCACTCCTAGTAGTGCATGGTAACGCAAATAATTCACCATGGCTGGAAAGGTGTTTTCAAATGGACTCCGGGATAAAGTTGTGGATAGGCACAAGTTAGGAGAATATAAAAAGATTTCAAAGGCTTTAACTATCCCTCTGAGTACCATTCAGAGTATTATTAAGAAGTGGAAGGCATATGGCACCACCCACACCTTGCCAAGATTGGGCCGTCCCTCCAAACTGGATGACCGAGCCAGGAAAAGATTGATCAGGGAAGCTACCAAGAGGCCAATGGCAACCTTGAAGGAGTTACAAGTCTTAATGGCAGAGATTGAGCGATCTGTGCATGTGACAACAATCTCACAAGCTTTACACAAAGCTGGCCTGTATGGCAGGGTGGCAAGAAAGAAGCCTCTTCTGAAAAAGTGTCACACTGAGTCTCGTTTATGTTATGCGAAGAAACACATAGATGATTCTGATGCCATGTGGCAAAAGGTTATATGGTCAGACCAAGATTGAACTTTTTGGACTGAACTCCAAGCGCTATGTTTGGCGGAAACTAAACACAGCACGCCACCCAAAACACACCATACCTACAGTGAAGCATGGTGGTGGCAGCATTATGTTGTGGGGGTGTTTCTCTTCAGTGGGGACTGGGCAATTGGTCAGGATTGAAGGGAAAATTGATGTTGCCAAGTACACCCAAATTCTTGAGGAAAACCTGCGGCCCTCTGCTAGACAGCTGAAGATGGGCAGGTGGTTCACCTTCCAGCATGACAACGACCCAAAACACACCGCCAAAAAAAACAACGCAGTGGCTAAAGGACAGGAAGGTGAATGTCCTTGAGTGGCCTAGTCAGAGCCCTGACCTAAATCTGATAGAACATCTGTGGATGGACTTGAAGAGTGCAGTCCATTGCCGCTCACCACGGAATTGGACTGAACTGGGACAGTTCTGCAAGGAAGAATGGGCAAATATTGCCCAATCTAGGTGCGCAAAGCTGGTAGAGACATATCCAAACAGACTGATGGCTGTAATTAAAGCAAAAGGTGCCTCTACAAAGTATTAAATCAGGGGACTGATCACTTTTCTAACCCTGTTATTCTAGTTTTTCATTTTTTATTAATTATTATATTATATTTTGCCCTTTTTTCACTTGAATGCTGTAAGGCAAAATGTGTAAATAAAGCTGGAAAAAGACGGATTTTATGTACTTTTATTTCAGGCTGTAAGACAAAAGAAGTGACTATTTCAAAAGGGTATGATGACTTTCTATAGGCACTGTAAAAATATTAAGACATTATTATTAGACAGGTTTTACTCTTCAACAATGAACATGTCATCACCTTTTATCTCTCCTTCAGCAGAGATCAACCTGTTACCTACTGAGTCATTTTAGTGTGTCTACACAGATGGAACCAACATGGTTTTCCATCTGGTCCTCTCTCTTGCTATTCTTTCCAGTTTTTGCCAGTTATAACCCTTTTTCTCTCATCTCTGCTTCTACCATTCTTCTCTGCGTGCCCATGGAGGTGTCCATCTCACAGCTCTCTTTGCAAACCTGCTAACCTCAGCACATGCCTGGTATGTCTCCATCTTCTGTTTCCAGTGGCCTGATTTCAATCAACATTTGTCCTTAAATTTAACTCAAAATACAATTGTTTCCCTTTTTTTCACAAATGCAGTTTGGCAAGTTAATCAACAAAATGTGTTCTGGAAACTATGTTTATGAAGAAAAATATATACACTCGCATTTATTTTGAAGTCAAATTTGATTGAATTCAGGGCTGTATATGGCTTTTATGCTGATCCTTTATAAAAATCTACCTTTAAATCCCTTCAGTGGATGCCATTGCTTGCTTATCCTATATGTCTAGGCACCACATAGCAGTATTGATCTCATGTTATTTTTAAAAGACTCACTTCTGCTCGTCTTAGTGTGCTTCTTGATTGGCAGGTGTTGCAGAGCTTCTAGAACACTGATGCTGCCTTTCCTCTGAAGGGGCTGACTTCCCCTTTATCACTCAGCTCTTAATATTTCACAGTAAACAGAGAGACACTATGCTTTCTCCCAGTTCCCATCATGTGGTTTAAATCTGGTGTCTCGCCTGTATCTCATGTATCAATAATTATCAATCATGTATAAATAATTAATCAATCTCATCAATCTTAAAACCCACTTTCATTGTTATCGCTAAAGGATTGCCCAATCAGTTTTATCAGCTTTATTTCCTCTCTGTTGGATCTTTCAGCCTGTTGACATGAAATACAGTTATTTCTTAATTGTCTGTTTCTGGAGCTTTCTCCAACCTAATTTAATATTTCAATTATGTGACAGTGGTTACTGGCCAATGGTTATCTGCCTTTATATCCAGCCTTGATGTTCTCCATTTACAACTGGTCATTGATTCCTGACTTTTCAATTAGGTCAAACACAGGTACCTTTGTGAATTATTTTAATGTTCAACTATTATTCCTCCAATTGTTAGTATTAAAAAATGTACACGGAGACTCAAATTTGCGATTTTACACAGGTCTCAAACAGTGATATTTTATCCCTTAAAAAATTATAACTACAAAGAGAATGACATTATATATCTGGAGGATAACTTTGGGAAGACAGTGTATTCACTTTCACAAAGCTTTAAGAACAGAGTAAATAGATCCAAAGAGTGAAGGAGAAGGAGGAGGAGGGGGATTACTTCCAGGTTAAATCAGGTCACTGAAACAAGCACTCATACCATACCACTATACCATTTGTACCTTACTCATGTAATAATAATAATAATAATAATACTTTTATAATATTACTTTATTACTTTATTATGTGGTTTAGCACAACTATGCATTACCCCATGGGGCTGCTGTCCACAGTCAGCACTGGCAGTCTTGATTCAATACCAGACCTTGACGGCTTATCTATACACTAGAACAGTGCCATAACAGGTCAAGCCACCCAGCAGTCCCTGACAGTCCATATTGATAAAGCGTCTTAGATTTGGAGTGCTGATCTAGCATCAGTTTTGTCTTTTAGCCCATGATAGGGGCCAATATTCATAAAACCTCTCAGAGTAAGACTGCTGATCAAGGATCAGTTTAATGGATAAAATGTTATCCTTTTATATTTACCTTTGTGTTTAAACTACCCTTTTGGTCATTCCTTTTTGTTTTATTCCTTTTGTCTTATCTGGAAAGAGAAAGTTTTGAGTGTCATATATGAAGAGCTCTTTATGAGTAAAACTGTATCAAAAGCCTGTTGATGATGCAGCCTCCTTGAGGAAAGGTTGAGCAGCAATTAGTTGTTGAAATCACTTCAATAAAGTGTTTTTATCTGTTAAATATTGCATCCATTACATAATTCCAAGTCCGATCCCACAGCTTGACTGTAGAGCGTACAACATAACCATTAAAAATAAAAATAAACTGATTTTAAAAACTATACTTTTTCTTGTTGGATTGGTTAGCAGGATATTTATGAAAAGGTATTTCTGTCTCTGAGTTTTCAAGATAGGGACAACAAAATAAAACATTTCTGCAACTTGACTTGTTACCAATGTGGCAACACAGATAGCAGGTGGGAGTTTTTTCAGACGTCTTATTAGAATTAACTAGGTGGGTGGTGTGTGGGCATGTCTTTTGTTGCAGGCAGAAAAGGTTTTGTCCAAGTTGGGAGTTACATTCACACCTCTGATGTGACTATTAGAGAGGATGACATCACGCTGCCTGGCTCTCTGTCTTCGCAGGTTTTAATGGGATACTGAAGTTTTGTAATGTACTATGAAGTGACAATTTACATCTGTTAATGTTAACAAAAAAATGAAATAACTATTCTCCTGGTAATTAACAGCAAAAAATGTTTTTATTTATTACAGAGCATGACACTTAGGCTTAAGTCAGAGAAATTGTGTGGAACAAGAACCAGCACACACACCAGTCCACCAGGAATCTAGTTGTGCATCCCTGCTGTAAGGGGTATTGTAGAGTTAAACATAGCAGAGGGCTCGACATGATGACTGAACATTGATTGCATGAGAGGACTGCAGAATAATGATCAGAATTATTGTGGTAAAGGGGCTGTGTGACTCATCCTGTTAAGGCACTGTTCTAGTGTGTGGATGACCCAATGGTCTAGTATTGAATCTGAACTGTATCAGTGCCTGTGCAAGTGCCGGGTGTGGCCAGTAGCCAGGAGCCCTGCAGGGAGCCACATTGGCCATAGCATAGGGAGGGATTTCAGTCTACTGGATGTCCATGTCCCTCGCTTGCCCACAGTCTGCCTGCACAAGCTAGACATAAAATGTCATCAATGTGGCTCACTGTCTGTGCAAACTTGCATTACACCCTGGAAACTGTGTGTGTGTGTGTGTGTGTGTGTGTGTGTGTGTGTGTGTGTGTGTGTGTGTGTGTGTGTGTGTGTGTGTGTGTGTGTGTGTGTGTGCGTATGTGACAAAATACACAACATACTAAAGATTACCAAAGTTCCATTCTTAAATGTTGCATAAAAATTGTACTAGCATATACATCATTATAACATTGCACGTGAATCAGAGCCCTCAGATTTAGTTGTTCTTTCTGTAACTTAACATCCAAGGAAAACACTGGCCTATGATTTCCTTCTCCTCCTATCCGGTTTAAAAGAGCTAATTAAATAAAGAAGATAGATAATCCTCTCGCGATCTTAAAGCATTGCGAATGATAATACAATTTCCCCTGAAATATACAACGTGCCCAAGAGGGAGATATGCACTTTAGAAACAGAGTCTAGTAAGCGCAAGGGCACTTAACTGGTTCCTAAAACATCACCCCGTTGACGGGGTCGCAGCGTGATGGAATATGCGGCGTCTTCCCCAAACCCCTGCTGCAACCCCCATGCATCCCCCTCTCCCCCTGTCTCTCTGCGTTTCTTCATTCCCTAAGCAACAGTTTGAGAACGGGAGGGGCGCAAACACCGAAGGGCGCTTGGAGGAATTGTTTCGGTGACAGGCAGCTCTCATCCGCAACGCCAGCGTTTAACTACATAGCCTGCTGTACTGCGTGCAGTGATTTCCCTTCCTCTAAAATGAGTTTTACGGAGTAGCCTACATTTGCGAGGCAACGAAATCTGACTTGATTGAGCTCATATTTTATTTAGGAAGAAATATCATTTGGGAAAAAACTGCCGATATCGAGGAAAGTGGAATATTTCGATGAATTGGGAAATTATATTTCGCCGCTTGTCATCTGTTGCACGAGGTAAAGGAGATGCCCTTCAGGGGGAGAATGGTTAAGCAATGCAAAACGTACGGTATTTCCCTGAACAATAACTGCGTGGTTTGAGCGCTGTTGGGCTGTTTGGAACACATCAACTCGCGCTCCTTGAGCAGATTTGCCTCGTGCGTGTGGGTTACCTTGTGGCTGCCTCTACTTCGCACACTTGTGAGGACCTGTTGTGCGTTCTGTGATGGATTAAATTACAAAAATAAGTCGGATACGTTTATTTAATTGGTGCCGTATATCTGCAACATAAAAGGAACAACAGGTAAGTTTCGTCTGAATTTCATGAGCATTCAATTTGAGCTTGTGGCTACTTATTTTTATCAGACAAAATACGTATACATATATATATGTGTGTGTGTGTGTGTGTGTGTGTGTGTGTGCATATACTATGGCAGCCGACAACATTCTCACACGAACCTGAGATGTATTACTCATAATCTAGAAATGGCCAAGGTTTAAGGGTTGCCTTTTGCTGCTGTTTACACGCTCTTTGCGTTCATCTAATGTTTTCGAAAAAGTGTCGGGTGGCCCCTGCTCTAAATAAGAGCCACTTATTTAATTGAGAAATTAATTGAAGTGTGTTATAATTGGCCGATAAAGTTGCATGGGCTTAGACAAGTAATGGACATTCACATATAGCCTATTTATTTGTTAACACAGATTTATAGTCACACAGGAGTAAAGGTAATTTTATATTTATGCTCGGCAATAATTATTAGTAAGTAGGCTATGTGTTGTGTATTAAGTGGCGTCTTAGGGGACAAAACAGACTCGTCTAGCAATCTACGAGTTTAATCAAACGAAGGACCTCTATCAAATGTTGATGCGTTGATTGGCAATAACCACCTGCAAAACCAGACCGCAGGCTGCAAAATTACTAATTACTCTGCTGTTTCTCACTTGGTCGCATGTAAAATGGGTTTAAATGTGACATTTCTCAACAGGCAAAGTAAAAAAAAATATTTTTAAGGTGTAGCTACGCACCCGGAATCAAGCAATTTTATCATTCAATTTTAAGTGCGAGTGGATCCATGGATTAAAATCATCAAGATAATTCGATTCTCATTAACTTGAACGACGGGGAAGGATAGAAAATAAAAGGCATACTTGGCCTTACATTGCAGTAGAGTAACCTCGCTACCATGTGACTTTCCATGTCAAATCTCGTCCAAGCAACCTACCAACAGGGACCAGAGCAACAATACATTGTACACATTTATTATGGAATGTAGTGAATGCGTAGTTGCGTCTGAATTCAAGTAGTTGGATTGTTCATTTAAAAACGTTGATTTACTCTACGTTTAGGGTACAACCACGGTGAGCAGGGTCACGCTGAAAAGCAAATTACCTGTCAGAGACTGGAAACAAGTAGAGATTCACATTCCAGCCATATTCGTCATAGAAACAGGGTTGGACGCGTCGATGTTTAGAAATGGCCACTTCTTTTCATTCATGCTCCTGTTAACCAGCGGTTGGTTTAGAACTGACAACATGAGCCAAAGTGAAACATTTGTTCCATCGGTTTTAATCCATTCGTATTAATGCTGATAGGTGAGGAAGAGGTGTGTACAAGATGTGTGAGTGCCTTCTACGTTACATTAATATAAGTGTTTTTTTTTTGGAGGTTGGGTGGGTTAGGTAAGTGGTAATATAATTGGTACACTTGCATACACGGATACTTACATATTGTATCCATAAAATTAAACATGGAAGAAATATAACACCCTAAAAATCTCTCCCCTCTCAGACCTGCCTATGACAGACAATGCCCTGTTTGTGTCTGGCAGTATGTGAATGTTTGCTGATGCTGAGGTAAATCAGTGAACACATACTAAATGTTTAACACCTTTAAAAAGCAATCTGCAAAGGAACCCAAAGCAACAAGATTTTACATCCTGTTTGAAAATCCTGTCCATTTTTGCTTATGAATGAAGTCTACTGGGAATAGCTTATACCTACTGCAATCTGTACCAGTTATGCTGCTGCAAATTATATATTTTTAGGTGATGGTTACAATCTCTCTTCCCCTTCAGTGGGACTGTGTGCCTGAGGTCTTGCATGAAAAGACTGCCGTTCACGGTGACTTTATCCCCAAGTTCCCACTACGAAACAGCTTGGTAATGGATTACATTCATTTGGCTGTGACAGTGAGCACTGGTATGTGCGCTGTGGTTGGAGCTTGAGGACCGACTCTCTCTGACCTTCCGGTTCCGGGGTGGTCACTCAGAGTGCAGGGCTGCTTTCTAATCCTTCTCTGATGGCCTCAGCAACAATGCATGCCTAGAGGCCAGCGTGGAAAATAGAATCATTGGAGGTTAAAGCAATCACGCATTTCTCGTCACTATGTTATATAAGGCGCACCCCCCAACCCCCCTCCTCCCCCAGCACAATGGCCGTCTCTCCTGAGAGGAATCCTTGCGCTTCTGCACTGGACGCTCAATGCGTTGGCCCTTGCAACTCCCACGTGAGTTCTGGCCATTAGGCAGAAGGCTAATGGAAAAAGTGTGGTAATTACCCCCCATTGAGCCTGTCAGATGGGTTTTAGGGTGTGTCTGAGTCAACAAGGGTCAGCTATAAAGAGTCCATCAGAGGAACAGAGTAGCTTTCCTGCCCCCATCTTCCGGCTCGAGCGGATGCTGTCTCACTTTCTCTCCTCTCTTCCTAACCGCTGTCCCCCCGGAGTGACAACAAAAATCCTGTAGATTATAAAGATTCTATACTCAGCTCCGTGTTTTTGACACTGGAAGTTCTTTCGCCCTACCATTTGATGCATCTTCTGAAAATTCATTAAGGCGCAATACCAAGGACAACGTTGTGGCAATGGATGTTCCGGAGACACTGTAATATAGCAGCAGAAACTCCTGTTACCAACCAGAACCTCCTGTAGTTAAGAAACAGAGAGGACGGAAGGAACGTAGGAGCTGAGTGTCTGGTGAGTCTAGTGCAGGGGTACCCAAGTTCGGTCCTGCAGATCTACTGGGTGTGCAGGCTTTTATTCCAGCCATTCACTAACACACTTGATTTCATGAATCCCTTCACTAACACACCTGATTTCATCAACTGCTCATCAATGACAATGACGATTTGAATCAGGTGTTTTAGGGCTGGGCAGGGACAAAAGCCTCCACACCCAGTACATCTCCAGGACCGACTTGGGTACCCCTGGTCTAAAGAATCTGTGGTGACATGCTGTCCCCATCTCTCTCCAGCCTCAGCTGCGTGAGATGGCCTAGCAGCGATGTCGCAGCTGTACTACCGCAGGACGGACAACTCCTCGTACCGGGATCGCATCCCGCTGCGCATAGTACGGGCCGAGTCGGAGCTCTCGCCCCTGGAGAAGACCTACCTGAGCGCGGTGGAGAAGGGCGACTACGCCAGCGTCAAGCAGGCCCTGGAGGAGGCCGAGATCTACTTCAAGATCAACATCAACTGCATCGACCCGCTGGGCCGCACGGCGCTGCTCATCGGCATCGAGAATGAGAACCTGGAGATCATCGAGTTGCTGCTCAGCTTCAACGTGTACGTGGGGGATGCCCTGCTGCACGCCATCCGCAAAGAGGTGGTGGGGGCTGTGGAGCTGCTGCTCAACCACAAGAAACCGAGTGGGGGGATGCAGGTAGGAGACACAGTGTCCCGCATGCAAACACACACAGGAACTCATGCATACACCCATGCATGCATGCACGTATACCCACACACACACACACACAAGTGCATATGCATGCAGGCATGTGCAAATGCACACCTAAATGTATAAACACACACATATGCATGCATGCACAGGCATTCACACACACATAGACATGCATATATGTGCACACAGACCACTCATGTATGAACACACATACACATACACTCACAAGCACACACACACACACACATGCACATATGTATGCACACAAATGCACAGACAAGCATGAAAACAAACACGACACGCACACCCACACAAACATTTGCACACACACAGTCATGTGCACGCACATACACACACACGCACGCATGAACAGACAAACATGCACACACACACACATACACATGCACACACACTCAAATTAGATCACATTCATACTTAAACCAACTCTTTGATTCTCCTTCAATTTCTGTCTTCACAGACACACTTTCCTCATCCACTGTGCTTTTAAGAACTGTGTTTTCCCTTAGTGTCTTCTTGTGCTGGCATCTCTGTCGTACAGCATCTAATCAGGTCTCTGATATAAACCTGATTCAGAAGCTGTTTATGTCACACACAAACTGAATTGGAGATTAGATGCAGGGGGAGTGAGGCAGACTGTCAATCTCAGTGACAGAGATGGATAAATAACGTCTGATTGTATAACGTCTGAATCACTGCAATAAAACGACATTCTCCATGACCCGTGATAACTGCATTTTTTGGTCCATTCTGGTCAATTCACGATTAAACCAAAAAGCGTGTGTGATTATGCTAATGGCTGAAATTCACACGTCTGTGGATCACAAGGAAAGTGAAAGCTAGAAGGCCGTGGCATAGTGTTTTGTTGCAATGCACAGGCGCACGTTTTTAAACGTGAAACAGATGCACAGATTACACAGTGTAGGAAGGGAAATGTCAAAAGGGCTTTGTTCACTTAGTGAAATTAAATTGAATGGAAGTTGCTTTCTTCCAGTGTGCATTCACGTCAATATTACAGAAAAGAACACACACATTATTGCACTACGCTGGGTGGATATGGAGACTTATTTTGACATACACCACCGAGGCATTGGCATTTACCAAGGCATACACTGTTTTAAAGGTCCAATAAATAACGTATTAATTTTACTTATTAACATTGGAAAGGTTGTGTGACTTTTTGCAGAGCCCAATCCTGACTTGCAGAAGAGATACAATTTGTCACTAACAGCATGATTGGCTACAATCTTTCTTTTAATATATATATATACAGCTCATTCTTTTTCTTTTTTTCATTGTCCGTGTTGAGATTTATGAACCCCCCCCCCCCTGCCAGCTCATGAGAACAACTGAAATGAGATACAGAAGCCTGCTCATTTCAGCGGCATCTATACCAGCACGTCAGCTTTCCACAGCGTGTCCGTAATGCTGCGGCAGGACTGTGTCATTGCCTTAACGCTTCGAGAGCGTTGTGTGTTAGCTTGCGTTATCCTCGCGGCGCAGTTAATTATTTTGCCGCACCTGCGGCAGCAGCCGACCGATAGCTGTGCGAAATTACCCGCTGCATATGTAGGCGCATCACACGACGGTGACGCTAAGCTGCTGAGACAAGTGTTGGCAAGATATATATGGGCATGCATGCCTTAAGGAAAATATAAGGAAGTTGTGACTGACGTCCCTTATTTGAAAAATAAACAGACGGTTGAGAGGTACATCTGCTACCTCCTACATTTTAAAGCTGTTTGTGACATTGGGTCTTTCACCTGCTCTGTGGAATATGCTGCTCTGGGGTATGGAGTTAAAAATATGGCGCACAAGAATCAGAATTGTCACACAACATCCGTGCAGAGAATAATGTCAGAATAATCATTTGGGGAAAAAAAGCTACTTTAGCTTTTCACTGGAAGGTTGCGGGGTTGATTTCTACACAAGGCACGGCCGATGCACCCTTGAGCAAGGCGTCGTACCTAATGTGCACTGCTTCAATAAACACATAAACAGATAAGATGTTCACATTTGTTAAAGATTTACAATTAGCCCTGGGCAAGGGAGCCTGCCAAGGTGAACCAATAATAACAATATTAAGAACCGCGATAACAATAAGATATTGTTCAATGCTCTGCATTCATGAAGAATGTTTTTGTACCAAAAGTGTACCATTTTACCCACAGCATAATGATTTTTGCGTGGAGGTATGCTGAGTAGCACATGGTAATGCATTGCTTGTCACTGCATGTCACCATTATATTAGCAGGCCCATGTTGCATGTTTAATGCAGGGACATCTCTGTGGCATTTGTCCAGCTGCCCGGTGATGAAAAACAGTGGCGTTATTAGAGTGACTGCTCCTGCAGTAAAGAGGCTTGGTCTTGCCCCCATGACAGCACCCCTCATTATCAATAAGCTAAGCCGTTAATCCTCGGGATGTGTTAGCCGCCATGATACAGGGGCCCCACGGCCCTACACATCTGAGAGCACAATTAATGACGTTCCCATTTAGTCAGCCTCTCAGTCTGCTATCAGATGCAGGGACGTAATTGAAAAATAACTGCTTGAGCTTTATCTTACAGTATAAAGATTGTCAAATAAAGTACCATGCGCTCTATAGTTATTGGCAAGATTTCTGATGGTGTTCACTATGGCTGTGTATGCATTGCTATTATAAAAATGCAAATTTAATTAACTCCTTGTGAAAAACATTTAGTTATCTTTATATTAGATCATTATTTCCATGATATCACATGGTTATTATTGTGCACCATTAGTGACATCATGTACATATGATGGAGCACTTCATTTTGAATGTTTCGAAGTAAAAACTTTCATCAGCCATGGATCGGAGATAAAATGTAATACAAGCAGTATTTATTCATTTATCCACAAGCCAATAGCATGTGCAGTTTGAAGCAAAACAAAAAAAAACTGGTTGTAAAGGCTACAGGGGACCCAATGTGTCCTCATTCATATCCCCGGTCTCTATCACTAGGTACCACCGATCCTCCTGGACAAGCAGTTCTCGGATTTCACCCCGGACATCACCCCCATCATCCTGGCCGCCCATACCAACAACTACGAGATCATCAAGCTGCTGGTGCAGAAGGGCGTGTCCGTGCCCCAGCCTCACGAGGTGCGCTGCAACTGCGTGGAGTGCGTGTCCAGCTCCGACGTGGACAGCCTCCGCCACTCGCGCTCGCGCCTCAACATCTACCGCGCGCTGGCCAGCCCCTCCCTCATTGCCCTGTCCAGCGAGGACCCCTTCCTCACCGCCTTCCAGCTCAGCTGGGAGCTGCAGGAGCTCAGCAAGGTGGAGAACGAGTTCAAGTCGGAGTACGAGGAGCTCTCGCACCAGTGCAAGCAGTTCGCCAAGGACCTGCTGGACCAGACACGCAGCTCCCGTGAGCTGGAGATGATCCTCAACTTCCGGGATGACATCAACCCGCTGGAAGAGGAGAATAACAATGATCTGGCCCGCCTCAAGCTGGCCATCAAGTACCACCAGAAGGAGGTGAGGTGTTTCGGGGGAGCTTCCCTCTCTGTTAATCATTTCCTACATTTTGGCCTTTAGCAGACGCTCTTGTCCAGAGCGACTTACAAGATGTGCATTAATATATGGTATGATCATAGTTTGCGCAAGAGATCAGTGCAGCAATACAGCAATAGGCATAATCATTGCCAGCTGCATACCGTACCTGTAACACAGGGAAGGAAAAGTTGGTGTTTTTTGGACAGTCATCAACATAGATACATACTACAAAATTCAGTATTAAACATGAAAGCAGTGGTGATGACAATTAGTACAAATGTACAGAGTCAGTGGTAGTGGAGTCTGAAGAGGTGGGTTTTGAGTTTCTTGCGGAAGATAGCCAGTGATTCCGCGGTCCTGACCAAGTGTGGAAGATTGTTCAGGGGTCAGGACAGAGAAGAGGCGAGATCGCAAGGAGTGGCTGCCGGGTGCCCGGAGGGATGGGACAGTCAGTTTGCCAGAGGAGGCAGAGCAGAGGGGTCTGGCTGGGGTGTAGGGTGTGATGAGTGTCTGGAGGTAGGAAGGAGCAGTTCCTTAGCACCTTGATAACCCAGCAGCAGTGATTTAAATTGAATGCATGCTGCGATGGGGAGCCAGTGCAGAGAGGTGAGTAGAGGGGTGACATGCGTGAACTTGGGTTGGTTGAACACCAGACATGTGGCAGCATTCTGCATCAATTGCAGTGGTTTGATGGTACAGGCCGGTAGGCCTGCCAGCAAGGAATTGTAGTAGTCCAGACATGAGATCACCAGGGCCTGGACCAGGAGTTCTGTGGCCTCTTGGGTGAGGAATGGCCGGATCCTCCGGATGTTGTGGAGGGAGAATCAGCAGGTCCGGGTGATCGCTAGGACTTAGCCCGAGAAGCACAGCTAGTCGTCCAGGGTCACTCCAAGACTTGTGGCAGACTGGGACGGAGACACATCGGGGAGCTCTTCGCTGGGAGGCAGAGCAGCTCTGTCTTCCCTCGTCCCAAGTCTCGAACCCAGACACTTTTGCTCTAGAGCGTCTGGAAAAGGAAGTTACAGCTTGTGAGATTGGTTTCTGCTAAACGTCAGTCTGCAATCTTGGAGGTTTTAAGCAGCATTGATTTATAGGTCAGTACTGGAGTTGGCATGAGTCGCCGCCTCCAACTGGAGCCCCACCTACACAAGATCTTGATTCGTCAGAAGGTGTAAGCATTGCGACTATTGATTTATTAGCAAAGCATATACTTGAAGCTGGGGCGGACTTATGTCTTATCAACTGAGTCAGGCTCATAATACCATAAGGTTATGAGCCTGACAAGTGAGGTGAATCATTCACTGATGTAGTGATTCATGCAATTGGAGGGAGAGTGGGCGGGGGTGTCAGTCTGGACATAGAGCGAGACATGATATGATGGATGAGGAGCAGCTATGAAAAGGCCCTCCCTGCTGGTGCCATGAGTGCCAGGAGCCTCATCAGCATCACATGAAACCAACCCCATTTTTATTTTTTCCAATAAATTAATTACTCAACCATCTGTAATATGTGGGAATGACAAAATCCTGTTTAAACCTCTCCAAGGGTAGCGTACTTCCAGTTTTGTGGTGTACAGGGATGTGCAAGGTAATGCATTGCTTATCAGTGCATATCACCATTATATTGCATGTTTAATGCAGGGACATCTCTGTGGCATTTGTCCAGCTGCCCGGTGATGCAAAACTGTGGCTTTATTAGAGTCACTTCACTCCTGCAGTGATGAAATGGATGAGACGCAGCTATGAAAAGGCTCCCCCTGCTGGTGCCATGCGGCAGGAGCCTCATCAGCATCACATGAAGCCCACCGTTTTTTTATTATTTGTAATAAATTAATTACTCAACCATCTGGAATATGTGGGAATTACAAAACCCTGGTTAAACCTCTACAAGGTTAGAGCACTTCCAGTTTTGTGGCAAAAAGGGATGGTAGAGATACCGTATTGGTCATTGAAACGATGTTCAATTCAGCAATGTGTCTCCTGTGTGCTGTTGTCATGCCCACCAATTCTGCTCTTTTAAATATATCCTTCATTTAACCATGGACTTCACTTCATTGCGATAAAATCTTAATAGAGAGGCCTGGCAGCAGCAAATATATAAGGTTTCAGTTTAAAAAAACAAGCAATGCAACAGCACAGGAATACCAGGGATATGAGGTTATGTATATCTATCTGTCTCTCTGTTCTAGTCTGACAGTCCTCCAATGCAAAGCTAATGAGGCCAGTCATTGGCAGTGCAACACCTACGTGGACAGATTGGTTGAGAGTAACCCTCCCTCTCCTCTTTGATGTGAAGTAGTGTTTGATAAAGTCTGGGGCCTGAATTTTTTGGACATTGTGCCAGTGTGCAGGTTTTATCATTTGAGACCCAGACACCTGTGGCTGGCATGTGTGGATCATAGACTTAAAGTGACAGACTTATGGAACCTAAAGCCATAAAACTCCTGTGTTAAAGAGTAGCCTGATACTGGAAATGTTGAGGCTGTAGTGTTGAGTAGGGGAGAAAGGTAGGGTGAACTATGGAGTAGGGAGGGAGGCAGTGGAGCTGTAGTGTGCAGTAGGTAGGGGTAGAGGTATTGGGACCTCCATTGGGGCCACATACTGTAAAAATGTATGCACTAATTACTGTAAGTCACTTAATAAAAGCATCTGCTAAATGGCATATGTTGTGTTATGTCATGCACATAGTGGAGCTGTAGTGTAGAATAGGGGAGAGCACTTAACCTGAGCACTTAAAGATTGATCCTTTTGAATCTCACCCTGTATATGTGTGACTCAGAAGATAAAAGTGTCAAAGAAATGAAAAGGTATCAACTAATCGCAGGTCCCGTCAATCTGCCAGCAGCGAGGCATTTTCTTCTACTTCTCTGAATGCTTAAAATCCCTCTTGTAGAATTACAACTACAATTAAGTTATTCAGCAGACTATCTTGTCCAGAGCAACTTACAACAAATGAATTTCACTAAGTGGGGTGAGACAGCATATCAAATTAATATTTTATAGAATTTCTTTAAAGAAAAAAAACTGCTAGGAGCACACACAGAGCTACTCGGGGAAAAATATAAAGTTATTATTTTTGAAATGGTTCCTATGTGATCCATGTTGGGAAGGTGCTAGGGGGAGGGATGGGAATCGGGGAGCCAGGGTGCACTCTGAAGAGGTGGGTTTTCAGTCTGCGGCAGAAGTATAGGCAGCAGCTCTGCCGTCCTGGGAACAACATGCCATCAGCATGCACAACAGTGTTTTCCATTAGCAGGTGGGTCAAAATTATGACCCCCCCAACCCTGTCTTCATTCATTGAAGGTACGAATGTGCTTTCGATCGCTCCCGGTCTGTCATTGATAAGTACGTGTGAAGGCCCCTGTCCTCAATGTGCCGAGCTTGTGTGTGTCTCAGAGGTGACACAGCCTGTTCTGTGTGTGATGACAGCTCTGCCCTCCTGTGAGAGATCTTTCTGCATGGGATTGATTAGTAGAACAAATTGGGTTTCATTTTTTTTCCGAATGCAGCTTGAGTGATGGCAAATTAATATCATGTTGTGACTGGGCACACAAGTTTTTTTTAAATGTATTGCTGATATAAAAATGAGAGAAAAAAATTTTTTCAAGGAAAAGAAAGAAAAGTATGTTTGTTTATACTGTATGCTGTGAGTGGGTAAAAATCTAAAGGAATATGGCACTCGTGCATTTTCATATGAAAAGCTGAGCTGTCCATACATTTTACATTGTCTACTGTCGCCCCCTCCTGTTAAGAGAGCAGTACTGCACTCTCAATGCTTTATTTTCCATATTTGTTGCAGTACATTAAAAATGAAACGAATCCCTCCACACTAATTCTTATTGTTGTCCATGCTGGCACAATTTCAGTGTTCCTTTGGAGATAAATATCTTTTGAAACTTTGAAAATAGCTTGCTTATACAGTATGCCCATATATCATTGTTCAAATTTTGAACTGTGTTCATATCATGAATGCCTCTACATCTGTAGATCTTCTCTGGGATACCTATTCACCTCTGAGACATATTTATTATTTATCAGCATCAAAAGAGCATGTTTGCCTTGAGCATCTGGTTAAAATGATTTGTTTTTAGAGGTTCAGCAAGATAACACCCAGGTGGGTGCTACACATTGGTGGTGGTTGATGTGAGTTTCCCCCCTTCATTGTAAAGCAGTTTGAATATCACGAAAAGCACTTTATAAATTCAATACATTCTTATAATTTATTATTGTCTCTCACAACAGAATGGGACTATTTCTTTACTGAAAATCTTGTGGGTGAAATCCCACCATTTTAATTGGTCAGGTCACTTTTTGCACCCTGCACTAACCAAGGTGAAGTCAACCACCTGGCTGTCAGTGAAACGCAGGCAAAAAGACAAGAGAGAAAAATACACTCCCTTGCTCCAGGAGAAATTTGGGAGAAAGATCTTGGACTGCAAATATGAATCACCTACTTTTTAGTCTTAACTTAACAAGAATCTCTAGTTCATCTCTGTTCCCATGGTAACGGTGAACCCGGTTTGACTTGATGCGGGGACAGCTTCCGTTCTCTGTGTGGTCTGTTCTGAATTCCACTACTAATGACAAAAAACACAGTTTGCACCGAGGATCGTTATTGCAATGATGATGATGACGATGAAGATAACAATGATAATGATGATGATCAAATTCTTAACCAGTGAAAATCATTAGTGGAGAGGCATTCCCCCCTCTCAGTCACCCTGCTAGACTGAATAGTCTTCATAGAGATAAAACTGAAACAGGGATTAATCAAGTGATTCTACTGCTTCATACAAAATGGCTCCCTGTATTATCCTCCCTGCCTGGCAGGTGAAGGGGTCTGCAGTCTGCAGTCCGCCATTTATAGGAATGATATTTTCAGGACAGAAAATGTTGATGAAACACAGAGGGGTTTGGTGGGGGGGGATAAGGTTGTTGAGCAGATGGAAGGATGAGGATTCATCACTGGCTTCCTACAAGGAGGCCAGATCATTGTTAAACATTTCAGATTTTTATGTGTGATCATTTGAACCTTGCATCAGTAAAAGTTCCTTTCATTTATAATTGTTTTAGATTTTTGGCGGACTGAAATCGACGGCAAACAAATTTATATTGTTGTTTCCAAACTGGTGCACTGAATGCCATATTTGCTCTTATTTACAGCGGAACAGATTTCTGGGACAAACACAAGGGGGAGGAGAAGAGGGAACACATGATATTTTCCACATCACTCTCTATAACTTATTAAAAAAATATGCAATCCAGATGAATTAATATGATGCATGACTGCATATATATATTTTTGTTCTAGGAAAATGCATTTATCCAATTATAGCAAAGTTACCTCAGGCAAAGGTTGTTCTTGTGTGTATGATTATTGGTACATTCATCACTGTAATGTTAGTGTGCATTTATGATTTTGGAACACTAGCACATTACTCTTGAGAACAAGAACAGGGCCTTTAAATCTTGACACCCCAGAACACATACAAATATGAGACAGGCTTTCCACTGCCTTGTGCATTCTGAAGATTAGCAGATTTACATTCAAACCTGGGCAGTCTGAAACCACCTTGAAAGTGTTGATAGTGACATATTATTGATATATTTGCTTAGCAGTTACCTTATTCTAAGGCAGTTAAAACCTTATATCGGGGCCTCCCGCGTGGTCTAGTGCAGCGGTCCCCAACCTTTTTTGCACCACGGACCGGTTTCATGCAAGACCATTTTTCCACGGACCGGGGAGGGGGGAGGGGGTGCATGGAAAAAAAACTGAGACAGGTGCGGGAAAAGACGGAAGTGGTTATTTTTCAAAATAAAACACCCTGCAGACTGCGATCGTCAATAAAATGGAAATAAAATTAAAACGTTTTTATTATTTCTGTGCGGCCCGGTACCAAATGCCTCACGGACCGGAACCGGGCCGTGGCCCGGTGGTTGGGGACCCCTGGTCTAGTGGTTTCAATGTCCGGCGCTGGCCAGGGCGACCGAGGTTCGATTCCCTGTTGCGCCAGAGTCGGCTCTGGCCGGGAGTGCCATCGGGGCAGCAATTAGCTGTCCGCCCCAGGGAGGGGGAAGGGAAGCCGACACAGTTCGCTGCGCACGGGAGTGGTTCTGGGGTACCGGAATTACAGTCGACAGCTCGGCGAGTGCTGTCTCGGAGGAGGCAGCGCTTTGCCTTTGTCACTGCCGGTCACAAGACTGAGGCAGTGAACTACGAGGGAGGAGATTGAACTAAGCACATCGGGAGTAATTGGCTACCAAATTGGGAGAAAAACTGGGTAAAATAAAAATTAAATTTAAAAAAAACCTTATATCAGCGTTATGAAACCTCATATCGCCTCAAGTTCAGTCCTGGGGACCCACTGTCTATGTTGTTGCCCCTGGGGGCTATGATCCTAAACTGTGGAGCATTCCATGGAGGGCACCAACATCCTGGTGGGACAGTAGAGAGAACCAGGGACAGCAGAGAGAACATGCATAAAGACGAGTCTAAGGGGACTGAGTGGCCTGTCCTTGTGCATTTTTATTTTCTTATGTTCTTTTTATGTTCTTATATGTGGTGACCAGTGGTGGAAATGGCTTAAAATCACTCCCATCGGTTTCCCCGTACCATTATTTTAAATATTCAGTGATAATGTATTAAAATAACTTTTAATATATTTTACATTATTTGTAACCATTTCCTTGAAAACGTATATTTTTAACCATGCTTTTCCGGTCCTGGCTCCAAATTCACTCCTGGTACTCACTCTGTCCCCCAACCCCAACCTTAAGCTTGCTCTGCATTACTGTATATTACACACTTTCTGTAGACATCAGTCAAATTCAATTAAATACTTCACTAGTTACATGCACAGCACACTTTACAGTGTACATGCAGTTGTTTTTATATATGTTACAAAATCTACATGCATCTGTTAGGCCTACAACTAACCCTAGGTAGGGTCAAACTACAAGTCCTAAAACTTACGCACAGGCACTTGTCCAACAGTACAATACCAGCGTCCCAATTGGGATTCAAACCCCAAACCCTCAGGTGTAGTGCAATGACCACAATAGCATATTCTAACCCTCTATGCACCATATGTCCCTCTCGCATGTTTCAGCTGAAACATTCAAGGCACTTTATGACCATTTGATATGAACTTGAACCATGCGCAACCTTTTTGAGCATTAAAGAAATACACGTTAACCGTTCCTCCTTTTTTTGATAGGTTAATGGCCTCACCCTGTGCTGTAACTAATAATGATTCTTTCAGAATTTGTTCGTTTCCACGTGTCCAGCAGATGGTAACAGACGATTCTGATGTCCCCACTGTTAGTCCACATATGCTTTGCAAAAATAAAATATGAAAATAGCTGTGAGTAATTTAGTGTAAACCCTTTGTTCTGTTTTGTGTCACGGTATGTAGTACGACTCTTCTTTGGTACTGGGAGCTGTCATTGATTGGGGAATTAAAGTAGTGGTACAGATTGTTTAGCTTGCCCAACAGTCTTTGGGAAATTAAAATTTAAAAAATTGTCTGAAAGTTGAGGACTAAGAAAGCAAGATTCACACATGTGAATTATATTAGATGTACAGATTGTTTAGTTCACAAAGCTGTCCGTGGGAAAACAAAAGTTATCCATCAGAAATTTGAGGAATAAGAAGTAACATTCACAGCGGTACCACCCCCTTGGGCATCAATGCAAAAGTTTGTCACCCGCAGTTATTTGGCACTAATTGACTTTATAAGCACAACCTGGAACCTGCTCTGGAAGAGGATGCCCAGGGGTGTTTTGCTATAAATATGTGCTATATAATTATGCAGATTTGCAAATAGTGTATATCATTACACAGCAACATACAGTAGGCTCTGTTTTTATTCATACCCTTGATAAAGATGAAAAAATAAGTCATATAAAATAAACTATATATGTAATGAGGTATATTTTATGCTCAAAAAAATAATTGGCAATAATAATAATAATAATAATGCATTGGCACGAAGCACAATCGAAAGGTTCACAAATTATAATTCTTTCCAAGAAAAATCAAGAATGACAAATATTCACACCATTGTTATCAGCACTTTGTGGTTCCTCCCTTGGCCAGTATAACAGCAAATAGTCACCTTCTGTAGTGTCGTACGAGGTTATGGCACTTTTGGGGGGGAATCCTTAACCATTCCTCCATGCAGAATCTTTGTAGTTCCTTCAGATTCTTGGGTTGATGTTTGTGGACTGCTTTTTTGAGTTCAAACCACAAATGTTCAATTGGATTCAGGTCTGGAGACTGAGATGGCCATGTCAGGACATTGATCTTGTGCCCTGTCAACTATTTATTAGTTGCTTGGACATATGTTTGGGATCGTTGTCTTGTTGGAAGGTCCATCTGTGGCCAAGGTGTTGCTTCCAGGCAGAGGGAACAAGTTTTCTGGAGAAAATGTCTTGGTACATGCTGGAGTTCATGGTTTCATCTATTTTAATAAGGGCCCCAGGGCCTGTCCATGCAAAACAATCCCAAAGCATTAAAGATCCAGCACCATGTTTCAGCGTAGGCATGAGGTGGTTTTCAACATTACTTGCATTCTTTGGACCCCAAACATTATGTGATGTGCATGTCCAAAAAGCTTGATTCGGCCACAAGATACGGGTCCAATTGTAGATCAGATATAGTTTGAGGAATTCAAGATGCCTTTTTTGTGTGTATTGTCTTCAAAAGAGGCCTCTTTCTTGCAACTCTGCCATATAGCCATTGTCATGTAGGCATTGTCAAATGGTAGCTTTAGACACCTTGTAACCCCAAGATGCCAGGTTGTTTTTTAAATCTTGAACTGTGCCCCTTTTACTTATTTTTCCCTCTCAAACCATCCGTCTCACTACGTGTGGGGGCAAAATAGACTTGCATCCTCTACCTGGCAGGTTAGCCACTGTTCCACATCCTAATAATTGACACAACAGTGGAAAGCAATATCTTTTAACTTTTTAGTTTTTGGTGGCATCTCCTGATCTGTAGAGGTCAATAACCCTTTGTCTGATGCTTTCAGGGAGTTCTTTGCCTTTCACCATGATGATGGCTGACCATAGTATTTAAAACGTGTGTTCCGTCCTTTTTATACTCAAGGGAAACAGGAAACCATTGTAGGCCACTGTATAGTTCCATAAGCTTCCAATGAACTTGAAATAAGTTGTATATTTATGAAGATTTGTTTTTGATGGACTACATTTAAAAAATAGTTAGGGGTATGAATAATTGTGATCCAGATGTTTTCTGGAAAAAAACAATATTAATAAAACACTGGCAGCTGTGCCAATAGAGGGCCACTAGTGGAACACTGTATGCTTGCTTTCTTTCTGGGTAGCCATACTGTAGGCTGTGTTTGAGTGGTGGTGGTGGTGGCTGGTTGATTCACAATTAAATTGAAGTGTTAATTTTCTTCCTTCACAAACACAGTTTGGCAAGTTAATTTTGGTGACTATGGTACTCAACCGTACTGTGTTTATGAAGAAAAAAATGAGCACTGTGAGAACTGTGAGCCAAAGTTAAGGACAGATGTTGCTTGAATCCAGGCCAAAGCCTTCTAGTCTCCTGCCTCTTCACAGTCATCGGCTTATTCACACTATACCACATGCCAGCAACTGTGTATGGCACTACCAGATTGTACACAATATTGTTCATCCCTGTGCTGTGTGGTGCTGTGGGTTTATATATGCACTGTTCTTAGAGTAAATTACACTGATTGCCTTCATCTGACATCCTTCCAAGCGCTTCATGTACTCTGGCCATTTGGTGGGAAGAAAGAATTATGGTTAATTTGTTTTTCCTTTATTTGCCTATAATGAACCCTTGTTTGAATGATTGATTAAATTGTGTAACTGGAACAGAGCTTTATATTGATTCGTTTATAATGTCGCTCCAGCTTGATTGTCGGCCCCGGGCCTTGGGTCTGGTATGCATTGCCATTTTGTGGATATGTCTGCTGTGGCCTCATCTTTATGCTTCTAAAGGATTTCTTTTTTTGTTTTAGGGCAGCTGAAAAATATTCAATCATTACAGTACAAAGACATCACTGAGAAAGGCTTCACCATGATAATGCATTTAGGATGGACATTGTTTTATGGAAAATATAACTGTTCCGACGGGATTAAAGCTCGTAGAGGGCAATGCCTGTTGTGTCTATATAAACATTAGACAAGAGACATATTCTCATGCAAACAAAGAGTAAGGAGATGTGATTTATCAGGGCTGGCTGCAGTTGTGGGATATTTCTGGGGAAAGCAGGTGTTATCTTTGGTTCAGCACGAGTGTGCTGTTTAAGCAGCTGTAATTGTTGTTAGAAGGAGATGTTGAAGAATGAGATAGTGAAAGGCTCCCACGTGTTCTTCTGTACTCCCTGTTCCTTTCACCTCTTCATCTCTGTTTTTAATTGACTAGATTCCAGCTCAGTGGACTCATTCGTTTCTCTGGACTCTCTTGTTCTCTCCTTCTCCCTCTCTCTCTGATTGGTCAGTTCGTGGCCCAGCCCAACTGCCAGCAGCTGCTGGCGTCTCGGTGGTATGACGAGTTCCCCGGGTGGAGGAGGCGACACTGGGGCGGCAAGTTCCTCACCTGCGTCTTCATTGGGCTCCTCTTTCCCATCTTCTCCCTCTGCTACCTGATCGCGCCCAAGAGCCACTACGGCCTCTTCATCCGCAAGCCCTTCATCAAGTTCATCTGCCACACCGCCTCCTACCTGACCTTCCTCTTCCTCCTGCTGCTGGCCTCCCAGCACATCGTCACCACGGAACCCAACCGACAGGGCCCAGTGCCCACCACCGTGGAGTGGATGATCCTTCCCTGGGTCCTAGGTAACATGGAGCAACGTTTAGAATATGAAACTTAACTTGGGTTTCATCTCCCATCATACATTGAATTCAAAAGATAGGGAAAGAGTAAATTATTGATACATACTGTATGCTGCACATACATACAGACCTACAGGACATAGCCTATCTGCACTCTGCCCATATTGAATTTTGTATCTGGAAAAGCAATTGGAAAAAAAACCAAGAGGAAAATGGCACTGTTGCAGAGGGTTTCAGAGAGTTTGGAACTAACCAGCAAATCTAAAAGCAGAGCAGGGGACACGTGAAAAGGAGAACGTGAGAGCTTGGCCCTAAGTGTGAAATCATCTTCCATTGGAGTTGACAGAATCCACATTTGCAGCTGTCCTATTAAACAACAAAAAAGTGACACACATTTTAAGATTTCCATTAAGTTTCATTTTCCCCTCGCACGGATGTATTTGAATGTTAGAAAAGTAGCCATGTTTCCCTTTGGGACGCACACACATTAGTGCATGATGACCATGTGTTTTTCTGGGCAGAAAGAATGTGCGCATTCTGTACTTTAGATCACAGGTGATACACCTGTTGGGTGATAGAAATATGTCTCAGCCCCCTTCTCCACCACTTCTCCACATGCAGGGTTCATATGGACCGAGATCAAACAGATGTGGGACGGCGGGTTTCAGGACTATATCCACGACTGGTGGAACCTCATGGACTTTGTCATGAACTCTCTGTATCTGGCAACCATCTCCCTGAAGGTTGTGGCGTATGTAAAGGTAAATGAGCCTATCTGCAACAGTGGGGGTGTTTGATGCCTTCTGGCAGCACAATGGTTTTGAAGAGCACTATTTCATGTATAAGTGACATATATAGACATCATAAAATGATAAACTTATTAGTAAAATATATTACAATATTTAATACTATGTAATTACCATACATATGGCATACATTTACCATATATTTTCCAAACACTCTTTTTATCATGAAAGGGCACAAATTTTTATGCATATTTAGTATACACAAAAAATATCTCATTTTCATGATGTTTTATGATGTTTCATTATGTTTTATGACTAAATATAAGATTATATTAGTTCCTAATATATACCTCCTCTATATATTTTATCTGAGTAAGTCTCTTTAAATATATATATACAGTAGGCTCCATTTTTATTCATACCCTTGATAAAGATGAACAAAATAGCTCATATAAAATAAACTATATAAGTAATGAAAACTAAAAATATATATATTCTTTAATAATAATGCGGTTCAGAACTTATAATTTTTTTATAATACTTTGTGGTTCCTCCTTGGCCAATATAACAGCAAGTAGTCACCTTCTGTAGTGTCATGCAAGGTTATGGAACTTCTTGGGGGGGATCCTCAGCCACTCCTCCATGCAGAATTGTTATAGTTCCTTCAATTCTTGGGTTGACGTTTGTGGACTTCTTTTTTGAGTTCAAACCACAAATGTTCAATTGGATTCAGGTCTGGAGACTGAGATGGTCAGGACATTGTGCTCTGTCAACCATTTCTTAGTTTCTTTGGATGTATGTTTGGTCCATCTACGGCCAAGGTGTAGCTTCCTGGCAGAGGGAACAAGGTTTTTGGACAAAATGTCTTGGTACATGCTGGAGTTCATGGTTCCACCCCAGGGCCTGTGGATGCAAAACAACCCCAAAGTATTAAAGATCCACCACCATGTTTCACTGTAGGCATGATGTGTTTTGCAACATTACTTTCATTCTTTGGACGCAAAACATAATGCTGACAAGACACGGTTCCAATTGTAGTTCAGATGTAGTTTGACGAATTCAAGATGCCTTTTTCTGTGAATTCTCTTCAAAAGAGGCTTCCTTCTTGCATAAGGCCATTGTCATGTAGGTCTCAAGGTAGCTTTAGACACCTTGCAACCCCAAGATGCCAGGTTGGAAATCTTGAACTGTGCCCCTTGGACTTATTTTTGCCTCTCGAACCATCCGTCTCACTACACGTGGGGACAAGATAGACTTGCATCCTCTACCTGACAAGTTAGCCACTGTTCCAGTGGCCTTAAACTTCCTAATAATTGACACAACAGTGGAAAGTGGTATTTTTATCTTTTTCGTTTTTTGTTGCCATCTCCTAATCTGTGGTCAATAACCCTTTGTCTGATGCCTTTCAGGGAGTTCTTTGCCTTTCACCATGATGATGGCTATCCACAGTATTTCAAACATGTGTTCCCTCCTTTTTATACCCAAGGGAAACATGAAACCATTGTAGGCCACTGTATAGTTCCATAACCTTCCAGTGAATTTCAAATAAGTTGTATATTTATGTTATCTTTATCAAAAAACGGAGCCTACTGTATATGTATTTAAATAGATTTATTCTCCCCTGCCCCCAGTACAGCGGCTGCAAACCCAGGGACAAGTGGGAGATGTGGCACCCGACACTGGTGGCAGAGGCAGTGTTTGCCATCGCCAACATCTTCAGCTCCCTGCGGCTCATCTCCCTCTTTACAGCCAACTCGCACCTGGGTCCGCTGCAGATCTCTCTGGGCCGCATGCTGCTGGACATCCTGAAGTTCCTGTTCATCTACTGCCTGGTGCTGCTGGCCTTCGCTAACGGCCTCAACCAGCTCTACTTCTACTACGAGACTGACGAGGGCAAGGAATGCAAGGGCATCCGCTGCGAGAAGCAGAACAACGCCTTCTCCACGTGAGTCCAGCCCGCTTGGCTATGCCCAAGAGCAGATCTGTCATCAAACACGTATTTGAAATACATGATCTCCTCAGTTGCCGGTAAAATTAGAAAACACTTCTGCATACCCCTGAGTTTTTCTGTTTTTTCTCCATCCAAATCCCTAATTACATTATTGGATTCATAATTAGGCATAATGAACACAGGTGACCATGTTCCAGGTGGTACACAGCCATTCAGACTGAATATCCATGCTCTGACTTTTAATAGTAAATCAACCTGTACAAGGTGGAATAAAACCCAGAAACATCTCTGGACTTCCACAACCAGGGTTGCCTACTCCTGATTTAAATAACAATGAATGCCAACCAGACCTGAGTCAAATATGTACATTAACATGGTAATATTTTTAAATACTACTGTAGGATTTTAGCTCTGAACCCCATTAACAATGTGCATGCTTTCTGAAATTACATTTATGACACAAATTCTGTCAACAAGAGTTTTTGTTCCATCGAGTGAAAATGTTGTGATTAATTTAAAAAGGGATTAGGTGGACCTTTGACCTCTCTTTCACCTGTGTTTGGCCTTGGCTTCAGGTTGTTTGTGACCCTGCAGTCGCTGTTCTGGTCCATATTCGGACTGATCAGCCTGTACGTGACCAATGTCAAGGCCCACCATGAGTTCACAGAGTTTGTGGGTGCCACCATGTTTGGCACCTACAACATTATCTCACTGGTGGTACTACTCAATATGCTAATTGCCATGATGAACAATTCCTATCAGCACATCGCGGTGAGTCTCTATTGTAACCTCTCTCTCTCTCTCTCTTTCTCTCTCTCTCTCTCTCTCTCTGTCTCACTCTCTTGCCTTTTAATCTTTCCTTCTCTTTCTTCTTCTGTTTCTCCTCTGCCCTTCCACTCTCTCCCTATATCTTATAATAGAAAGAGTACACAACCATAAACCCATTTTAATGTTAATACCGATGTTCTCACGGATAGTTGGGAGAGAACAGCTGGGACCCGTTTCCATATATGTTCTTATTTAGAAGTCATTACAGCTGTGGAGTTTTAAATCATTTCCCCCTTGACTGTATTTTTCCCATTTACATGCATTTATCACTTGTCTTTTCATATCCCAGGATCACGCAGACATCGAATGGAAATTTGCCAGAACAAAGCTGTGGATGAGCTATTTCGAGGAAGGAGGCACATTGCCGTCCCCTTTCAATATTGTCCCCAGCCCCAAATCTGTATGGTACCTCATCAAATGGATAAAGAAACACATCTGCAAAAAGACACGTTCAAAAAGACCAGAAACATTTGGAGCCCTGGGGGTGAGGTTTCATCTTCCCTGCAATAAATATGTGTCTACTTTCAGTTCAGTTGATGTCATAGCTTTGAAAGTACAATTATTACAGTATATTATGTTAGTGTGGTAATTCTATGGAATTGTCCAGCTTTTTTCCACAGGACTTTGTTTCTATATTAATTACCATCATACTGCCCTCAACTGCACTGTATTGCTGTGTCCTTCTCTAAAATTGTTTGGGAACGCTGTCCTCAAACAAGTAGCAGCTGGGTGCTTAAATGGTATGACATCTTACAGCATGGCATTTTAGGTTCATAATATCGCTCACTGCCAATGTAATGAATAGTACTGAATGAGGTCAGCTACATGCACTGTGCTAGAATGCAATTTAATACAAATTTCCCTCCACTGCAGAGACGGGCTGCAGAGAACCTCAGAATAAATCACCAGTATCAGGTAATGATATCTCTGATTGAAACAGAACAAAGAATGAATCACAAGAATTGGGGAATCATATCTCCCTTTGATGGAGAGCAGCATAATCTCTCCATTTGCAACAGCACTATGCAAACATTCATATTTTACCCTTCATATAGTTGAATAGTTTCAAATTATTTTATGCCATTATGCTTACAGTTTGTTTCCTCCTAGTTTTCCATACCAGAAATCCATTAGTTCCACTGCAGATTATATGGATTACAGTCTAAGGAATGGGAGCACAACAATGGCTGTTTGGGGATTTCATGCCAACTTCTGCTTTTAATTATTTGGTTGGCCCAGCCATTTATTTGATCTGATAAAGTCACAATCTACTGCTACAGACTGCACATGTGTCCTTGGTCCGATATAGGAGTACACCAGCACTCATATATCCAGCTGAATATTAAGCCAGAATCAATGGTTGGAACAAAAGTCTGCATATACACAGACCCTCCAAGAATGGAGTTGTGCTTCCCTGTTCTAAGGGACATACGCTATTATGTCCCTTAGATTGCTTATATTTTACTAATGTAAGATTATTTGCAAAAATATAGTAAATACCAGGTTTTCTCTCATAGTCCTTGCAGGGGTTTGTATATTTACTGTCTTAGTTTCTGTATCCTTTTCAGGAGGTGCTGAGAAATCTAGTCAAGCGGTACGTGGCTGCAATGATCAGGGATGCAAAGACCGAAGAGGGACTCACTGAGGAAAACTTCAAGGTAAAAATGTGTATGCTTCAGACTGGCTGGGATTAACACAGGGATAAACTCTGTAGCCTCAGTGCATTATTCAGCGCTTGATTACACGGATGACTCTGAAGCAAAATGGCCAAAATGGCATCCTAGTACAGCTCTGTGTTTGCAGTTTTTTTAATCTAACCCACATTTTTTACATTTTCCTCGTAAAATAAGGTGTTAATTTATCTCTAGTCTGAACGAGCTGTTCTGCTCTCTAAGGCGACACCATGTGAAAATTATCTATGTGTGTCTTGAATGGTGTCCAGTATTTATTCAATGACTCACAAGTCGCTAATCACTTGAATACATTCTCAGAGAATTGTGTTCAGTTTGTCTAAAGTACTTTGCTTGTGTATTTAGTTAGAGGTCGTGTTTGCTTAATTGGCTGGTTGACCAATTGCCAGGCTAGTGGAACCTGGCTGTGGGGGAAAAAAATTAATGTTTTCAATCACAGTGATCAGGAGATTGACTGGCTGAAACTGCATGCTGACTGAGTACTGAACCAACTCCCACCTTATCTTTATCTACAAACTTACCTGTATCAACACACTTCAGCAACATTGATAGAGTAGCTGACCAGGTGACCAGGTCCAAGTGAGCAGACAATTACATTGTATAATTTGGTTTCTGACATCAAATCAGAATTGGAGGGTTTGATTTCGTACAGCACTTTCATATTTCTAAAATGGTGGTGCTTTAGCTGCAAATACTGGAGGATTATAGACAATCTTGGTAGATTGCCTCTTGCCTTCTCTGACTGTTAAAGCTTGAAGGAAATAATGTGCCCAGTGATCCAGGGCTTTATCCGTGGCCTCTTGCCCAGTGGCTAAAGATAATGAAACACCATTTACTCAGTAATCTGTTCTTTGGGTTACCTGAATTCAATTATTTAACAGTTTATGGTATACCTCAGAAAAATGCTATATCAAAAATGGACCATCACTAGAGGCATTTTAATAGTGAAGTTGGACTATACCATATCATTGATCTTTCTAAATGTTTTTTTAGGAACTGAAACAGGACATCTCCAGCTTCCGCTATGAGGTCCTGGGGATGATGAAGGGGACAAAGCCCTGCCTGCAAGGGGGCAAATCAGGTGCAGGGGCCTCAAACCTGGCCTTACCCGACTGCCCACTCAAATACTCCCCGGCAACCTCTGCTGAGAAGCCAAAGAGCAAGCTAACCCTTTTCAATGTCACTACCCTGCTCCAGCAGAGTGCTGTCACCTCCAAGCCTGCCGAGACCTTCAATGGGCTGGCCAATGGCTCAGCGGCCCTGCTCCCCCCCAACACCGTCCCCGCCAAGGACAAGCTTCAGCTTCAACGGAAGGACTTCCCCAAGGACATCTCTGACTTCGGACTGTTCCAGAAGCGCCGCAAATGCAGTGCCCTGGGCCCAACCCAAACAAAATCTACTCCGTGTCCGAGGAAGTGGGTGAGGCTGAGCTGGAGGAGCTGGGTCATGAGGAGAAAGAGGAGGAGCCAGCGGGGCCATCGGCCATTGAGGAGGTAGAGGGGGCGGAGCAGACAGGGTGCCGGGAGGAAGGGATGGAGAAGAAAGAGGAAGTGGTGAAAGAGAGTTGCAAGTGGGAAGAGGCGGCTGACAGTGACACTTGTAAATCCCCGCCAGGAGAGAAGTAGCTCAATTAGTTTATTTGTGTTTGGTAGATTATTTCTCTGTTGTAACAATGCTTCTTGGCAATACATTTTATACTGTTGGAAAGCCTGTTTATTTCCCTTTTAAATGGTGCCCCATTTGTAAGGAACATGCATTTGTGGGATGAGCAGCACAGCTGAGTATGTGGGTTGCCAAATCTTCTCTGCCAATGCCAAACAGCTTATTCTGCTGTTGCTATTGACTCTTGTTTGGTGTTGTTTGGTGGATTGGATGATTGAAGTCTATCAGTAACTAGACATATTGGCAATTTTACAATTTATTCATTTAACAAACAGTCAGGAGCCTCAGTATCATGTGGAAGAACCATACACAGCCACAACAGCCTGGCACCTCCTCCTCATGCTGGTCACCAGCGTGGTCACACACTGCTGTGGGATGGCATTCCACTCCTCCACCAGGATTTGTCGCAAGTCAGCCAACGTGGTTGTGTTGGTCACTCTAGCACGAAGAGCATGCCCAAGCTGATCCCACAAGTGTTCAATTGGGTTGAGGTCAGGACTGTTGGCAGGCCATTCCATTCTCTCTACTCCCAAATTCTGGAGGTAGTCTCTGATAAACCCCGCTCTGTGGGGGCGAGCGTTGTCATCTTGGAGGATGGAGTTCGGTCCCAGACTGTGGAGATATGGGATTGCCACTGGTTGCAGAATCTCATCTCGATATCTCTCTGCATTGAGATTGCCTCCAATGATGACAAGCCTCGTTTTTCCAGTGATGGAGATGCTGCCCCACACCATCACACTCCCTCCACCAAAAGGTGTTACTCTATCGGTGCAGCAATCAGCATAGCGTTCTCCCCATCTTCTCCACACTTTGACCCTACAATCCAACTTCCATAGGCAGAATCTGGGCTCATCGCTGAACATAACGTTCCTCCACATGTTCAGGTTCCAGTGCAGGTGTTGCCGACACCAGCGCAAACGGGCCTGATGGTGAAGGGCAGTCATGGCAGGCCTCCTGGCAGTCCTATGAGTCCGGAGATTGGCTGCGTGCAGTCTGTTTCCGGATTGTCTGGGCCGAGAGCCGTGTGCCATATCGTCCTGCAAACCTTGACTGCAAATCTGTAGAAGACAGCCTACGGTTCCTAAGTGCAGAAAGGGTGAGGAACCGGTCTTCTTGGGGTGTCGTCTTCTTGGGACGCCCACTTTGCGGTCTGTCTCTGACATCCCCCGTTTCACGGAACTTGGCCTTCAGTTTGGAGATGGTACTAGGGCTCACTCCAAATAATGCCGCAACTTGCTTTTGCGGAACACCAGCTTGAAGTTGCCCTATCGCACGGGCCTTATCGAGATCAGACAAACGTGGCATGCCGATTCTTGGAGCAGACACCAATTGACCACTGTAGCAGGGCCCATGCTCACAGGTGCTGCCAATCAGGTGCCAATCAGGCACCTGATTGTCAGCACCTGGGGGTACCGGAAGCTCAAAACAAGAGTCAATAGCAGCAGCAAAATAAGCTGTTTGGCATTGGCAGAGAAGATTTGGCAAATGTTTCATGGGCGCAACCCACATACTCAGCTGTGCTGCTCATCCCACAAATGCATGTTCCTTACAAATGGGGCACCATTTAAAAGTGAAATAAACAGGCTTTCCAACAGTATACAATTTATTGCCAAGAAGCATTGTTACAACAGAGAAATAATCTACCAAACACAAATTTCCAAACTTTTTGTTAGATGTTTATAAACAACCATCTGAACAATAGGGGTGATAGAGGCAGTGGGAATATGGATACAGCAGAGAACTGTTCCTCTGACAGTTTGAATGGATACACTCCAGAAGGAGTTCTGGAAGAGCAAGGAAGATTATCCCCCACTGAATCAGGAGAAATTAAGATTAGCAAAAGCTGACCCATGTGTTGCATTGCCCCCTTTCCCCCAAATCCTGGGAGGAGGCATGGCTCGTACGCGTTTGTGGTACCCATGGAGACTTGATACATTTGAGAATTTTTCACAGACTCAGGGAAGTGTGTGACACATCATATCTCAAACTAACCAAGGATCTTAGAATTGTCTATGTTATGGACTTAGACACACTGAGGCCCTGTGCTTAGGGATTAATAGAGTGTCTTATGGAATCATTTTATTCACTACCCTCTATTTCCTATGGTTTGGTCAAGGCAATGGAAAGACGGTCTCCACATTTACGCACATATTTAGAGGACAGAGTTGTGGGTGAGAGCGTTTCCCTGTACTTTGTGTGTTACTTCTCTCAGCTTACACGACAAAGTAGGAGCAATAGTGTTATAACCTATAGACCCTGCACTCTGCCTTACACTCAAACTTTATTTATGCTCTTTGCACTAAATCAGTGGTGTTCACTCTTGCCCTTGAAGAGCCACAGGGTTTGCTGGTTTTTGCTTTCAATTTAAATTCAGCAACCAGTTCAGAACCAAGAAACCAGGTGATGTTAGTTAACTGTGTAACCAAATTCATTAATTGATTAATTACAGTAGACTCCATTTTTATTCATACCCTTGATAAAGATGAACATATAAAATAAACTATTTAAGTAATGAACTTTATTTTATTCTCAGAAAATTCCAAACCTCCCCCGGACATGGGGAGAACATGCAAACTCCACACAGAAAGGTCCTGGCCAGGATTCAAACCCAGGACCTTCTTGCTGTGTGGCAACAGTGCTATCCACTGCACCACCATGCTGCCCCCCAATGCTTATTTACACATTTTGTGAGCACAAAATAAAGCTCATTACTTATATAGTTTATATTTCATACAATCTCCTTTGTTCATCTTTATCAAGGGTATGAATAAAAATTAAGTCTGCTGTAAGTGCTGAGTAACAATGAAACCCTGCACACCCTGCAGCTCTCCAAGGGCTAGTGTGAATACCACTGCACTAAATTATTGTAGATGTACATGACAGACAGTTGTTTTTTTATGTTTTTTTATGCAGTTTCTTTAATGTTTTTTTCTATGCAAAAATGTAAAGTTCCCAAGATGTTTAACCTCCTTCCCTCATATTGCCAGGAAATAAACCAGATATTATTCAGAGATGAGGTTCTCAGCATTTGTGATAACATCATCATACTGCTGGTACCATTCCCTTGCATTTATCTCTTATTAGAGAGTAAATTTACTTTTATACTTGCATTCAAGAAAGTATTATTAGCGTTGCATTGAGGATGTCGCCCCTGCAGAGAACAAATCAGAAATTCTGTTGTCACATTGAACCATTTCATAACATCAAGTTCAATGAAATAATGTGTTATACACGACTGAATAAATATACTTATTTATTGTTCCGTCTTTACTTTCTGTTTTAACAATACACATGCTGACTCATTATTACTCACACCTCCGCACACACAACATAGCACGTACACTTCATACCAAGGTCCGGGGAGAAATGAGTAACAAGTAGAAAAATGTTTTCCTGCTTTGGGTTATGATGTCATGTTCAGTGGAAAGGTCTATTACACAAATGAGTTCACATAGTTTATTTTGGCAGTCTCTTGTGTTTTTCCAGTTTACTTCCAGGATATTCAGTGCTGACTGGTGCTGTTTTTGGCATCACAAAAGTAAAAGCGGTGATGTTTGGGGTGGAAAACTGCACCAAAGAGACACGTGAGGGATGAAATTATGAAATTTTCACAGAAAACTCTTCATAACGTCATCACACTGGGAATGATCATTTCAACTGTGTGATTTGAATATTTGGACTGTAAATGTAAGGTTGTACTGTAAATGTAAGAGGGCCTAGATTAAATCAACTTTGACTCTCAATTAAATGCAAGGGTTTTGTTCTTCACAAATATCATTTTGGGAAAGTCAGTGATCACCAAATTTAACTTGCCAAACAGTGTAGGATATAATATTACATATACACACACATCACTAAACTCCTATCCACTATTGTATCCCTCATACACAGTTAAATTGCTGAGCTTCAATTATGGTAAAGCCCATTTTGCATTTACTCACTCATCACTTTGAGATCTAATTTTTATCCAAATAAATTTGTAATAGCGTTTCATTGAATCTTTTTGGCTGAGTTTACCTTGGCTGTGTGTACGGTACGGTTTTTCAATACCCCCCCACTTCAAAACATGTAAAAAGCTTGAGTGAGGAAAAGTGTATTTTTTAATGATGAAAATCCATGAAGAAAACGCATTTCTTGTGGACTGATCCCAATTTATGTGGTCCCCCCCTTCTCACCAGAGTGTCAATCCTGGTTTTGGCTCTATTTGTGTTCTGAAGAGAGCCTTTAAAATGCACTGTCATTCTCTCTGTGGTGAGTAAGAAAATGTGTTGCTGTCTAACTTTGGAGAACAGTTCACAGTTCAGACAGAGAACTGTGGTGTGAACTGAGCCATTCTCATACAATGTACCATACCTCTCTTTGCTAAAAGTGCAGAGCGCAGAATGAAAAACTTTAGCACTGCAAAACCCTCAGAAAACGTTGGTCCAGAGAAGACCAGATATACTTTTTATTTTCTGCCCCCCCCCCTCTCTCTCTCTTTCCCCATCTGCTTCTCTCCTTCTGTGTCCCAAGTTGAGCGATAATTCTGGCAGCCGGTCTCCAGCATATTGGAGTGTAAAAGTTGCATGGAGTGTGTGTGGGTGATTACCATGTTGGCACCAATTGAACCTCCATTCCTCTCCTTTACTGAGACACTGGCAGTGCATGTGCTCTTCTATTAAACTCACTGGGTAAGTTACTCTCATAAAGTCTATGTTATAGACCCAACCAGAGAATTAGTGATAGTGGGAGAGTTGGACATTATGGGGAAGGGAATAAGAAGGGGTTGTATATCCTCTTGTTCCAGCCATTGCTTTATGTAACTCTGTGTGTCAAATGTCTGCCATAAAGCATTTATTAAGCAGTTATTATGCTAGGCAAATTTGGGGAAAAGCCTTTGTTGTGTGACACTGCTGAAAATGAAGGATGCTGTTATTGTGCCATTCGGTGTGTCATGTTTTCTGGTCCATTGCATCATTCACTGCGCACAGCAAAATGTATTTGCGATGGTTTTACTGTGTATCAATTTCAGTATTCTTAGCTTTAGGCTGGAGCCTTTAACAGTCTAATTTGCATCAGTCATTTGATTCCTGAATCTTTGTATATGTAAGCATATAAAACTCCTATTTACAACATTATTTACTGATTAATAACCAAATCAAATTGTTTAGGCTCAAATGCCACTTGGTTTCCTGTACGTGTGTTTCTTAGTTGTAAAATAAACATTTCAAGGGGAGATGATTGGGTTGGATTGGATTTGGCAGTGTGCACTTTAGAATAGGTCTCAGCTCACAATTACATAAGTAATTGAGTAATTTAGAAAATTGAGATGTAATTTTCACAGCACCACAATTTGCAAATCCACGTGTTCCAACTCTCTCAAAGCCTTTGCCACAAACAATGCTGTGTTTGTAGTCATTTCACCTTCTGCTCCCACAATGAAATATTCAACAAAGGCCAACAAACAGCAAGTTCAATTGCACAAAAACCATTCACTGAATCAAAACATGATTTTTTGTATTAAGTTTATTGAAGTCTTCGCCATGTCCTGTTTTTTTAATCTCCCGCCTATTGATTTCAGATGTACTTTTGTTGTCTTAGATGCAGGCCTGTGTTGAGTCCTGGCTAAGAAACAAACTGGCATCCATTGCGTCAGGGTGTTGAAACACTCCTTTCAAGATTTTGTTTCTGATTTTATCCAATTTTCTCCCAATTTAGTAGCCAATTAGACCCGCTATTTTTATGTAAATGTCAATCTAGTAATGTGAGTTCGCTGCCGTAGTCCTGCGACTGGTAGTGACGAAGGCGAAGTAACGTCTCCTCTGAGACGGCACTCACCAGGCCGTCGACCTTAACCCGGTACTACAGGGCCACTCTTATGCGCAGCGAACATCCTGTCGGCTTCCCTCCCCCCTCCCTGGGGTGGACAGCCAATCGCCGCCCCTGGTGGCACTCCCGGCCAGAGCCGGCTCTGGCAGGACGGGAAATTGAACCCCGGTCTCCGTGGCCAGTGTCAAACGTTGTAACCACTGGACCACGCGAGAGGCCAGGGTGCTGAAACACTCCTAATACAGGATTGCATTGGCACAGGGATCATTTTAGTTGGGAATAGTTCCTCCCAATAAATCACCATTTAAAAAAATGTTTTGAAGTAGCCTAAGCTGTACACAAAGAAACAGTAAGTACTGGTACTACTTTTCCATAACGTTATTTTTATCGTTTCATATCAATTTTATAAATACAAATGTTATGCAGCAGACTACATATGTTACAGTGGTGTTGTAACTTGTATCTGAGGGGGCACGTAGTGAGTAAGCAAAAATTGCTTTGGTCCTGCCAGTGTATCAAATTCTAAGGTTAGCGCTCATGACTTTCTGTTTGGCCACGATATCTGTCACTTATGAATTCCCCCTCTTTCAAGTCCGTTTTGCCATCAGCAATGAGCGAGGTCACTCAATAAATATTCAAAGGTAATTCTTAAATGTTTATATTCAATATTCATGGTCTGCCCTTTTTGATATTGAAATTGCCAGGGAACAGCAGAAGCGACAAAAGCAAAGAAAGCGGCTGGAAGTTATTCATTTTCAATGGAAGCTGGTGACGGTAGGCTACGTAGGGTGAAGCGACTGTTAGCAACTGTTAGCGGCGTGACTATTGGCGGCGCAAAGGCAGTGTGCTCAGTGACAAAAGAAAGTCAAACGGACTTTAACTTTATGCAAATCAGTGGTGATGCGATGTAGCGATAACCAATTGTAGGATTGTGGCTAGATAGTAACCCTATTTTTCCCTATTTTGTCCAACTCCCGCAAGGTTTGACTTAGTCCCCATAGTAACGATGGAAAGCACACAACCTTAGTTCCAGCTGTCTTACACTTACGGTTAGGGTTAGGTAGAGGCTAGGCCCTTCTTCCAGAGGCTGACATGTGATTTGACATCACGCGTACCTCGCATCTCGATCCTCTGGAAGAAAGGCATCTACCCTCTACCGTTAGGGTTACGGTTAGAGATAGGGTTAGAGTTACTATCTAGCCACAACCTAATTGGGATGGACAACTTAGTTTGTCCTTATTTCCTTCCACTGCAAACTAAAGTGCATGTGCACTTTGTTCTGACCCAAAATGGAGGAGGTTAATTGTTGTTAATTGCATTATCTGGGTTTCCCAAACTTTACGATGTGTCCCAGTTTGTATACAGGTACGGCAACAAAAGCAATGAGGCATGGCACAATATATCACAAATAGTGTGGATCCCTGGTGACATTGATTAATTACATGCAATAAAATGAAAAGTAGGTTAATTATCATAGCTAGTTAGAAAGGTAAAGATAAAGTTAGCTGGTTCCTGCAATGTGAGTGTGAATGTGGTGTTTAAGTCACATTTTTACTGTCAATGTCTTGATAGTAGTTTACTGGCTTTGCATTCTATGGGCTCAGTTCACTCTATTACAAACCTGATAGCTGCACAACTTTCCAGCGTGACTGTTCTAATATCTGTTTCCATGGTTGTAACGTCAATATCTTTTTAATAAATTCACAATTTCTTCATGAAATCACTCTATTTATAGGTTAGAATGTGTATTTTCATTATATATGATGATTGGTTTAAAAATAACAAATTTATTCACTAACTATTAATGCAAACAGTTGAATACATTTTTGTACTGAATCAGTGCAAAAATTCTCCTCAGACAATGTTAAAAAGCTCACTTGCTAGCAAACAGTTGCATTCAAGGTGCAAAAAGAAGTGCTTCAAGGTATTTGTATTTTTTTATGATATCTAATATCATATTTGATAACTGATAGGAATATTTGTTATTGGGTATCATAGGTCAAACAAATTAAACAGCTAACTGTAGATTAGCTGTTAGATAGATAGGCTAGCTTGCTGTGGCAGCTACAGGGTAAAAAAAACATGTTGTAATGTTAGCCAAAAGAGCAATCCATCTGTAAATGCATCCTACTAGCTAGCTACATTTAGGTGTCTGTTTATATATTATATACATTTACATCTTTACATGTCATATGCTTTCATTTTGACATTTTCTAATATCGTTTTTGATAACTGATATGCACTTTACTCAATATTTGTAATTGGAATCAGAGGAAAAACTAACAAAACAGCCAGCTAAAACAGCCAGCTATTTAGATTATTTTTAAAAATATCACAGCTGGTTACCCAGCACTTCAAGGCTGTGTTCGAATTTCTTTAAGACAACAAGGAAAACTGAAGCTCATTTGCGTGGATGGGAAATATTTTGTAAATACAACATTAATAAACATTTTTTGTCAGCTGTAATATCTATTTTTAAAAATACCACAGATAGAGAGTGGTATTTCAATTATATGGTATGTCACTAGACTGAAATGGTTTTGGGGAATTTAATTGGACAATATTGACTGGCATGGAACCTTAGCTTCCAAGCCGTACATCCAATAGATTTTGGCATGCCTCCATTAATCAGGTTCTGTCTGTAGGATTTGGAAAGTGACATCTATTACAGGTGAGGTTAGCGATTGTTTGAATTATTTGGTCTTTATTCCTCTATTGTTACAATTTGGTATTTTAATTGAACTGTTAATCATTTCTGTTCTAAATTGACCACTTAAAGTTGAAAGTTAGCCACAGTGGCTAGTTAATGATAATTGCATTGATTTGTCAGTCTTCTAACTTGTTTGGGTGAGCTTAGCTAATGTTAGCTATCTAGCTGACATTTGCAGTTCAGGTAAAACATGACATTTTAGCAAGCTAGCTAGTTTTAGATGTTTTAGAATAAAGTCTTTGTATATTCAACATGTCAAATAATCAGCTGTGGTTTTGTTCTTGCTAAACTCTATGTCAAATTAAATCAGCAAATAATTAGTTTTGTTTTCAACTAAGCTAATGTTAGGCAGTTAGCTAATTGCTTGACATTGAGGATTGTGAAGTCACTGAAGAAAAACCCCTGCTGGAGTGATCAATAACTTTGTTAGGAAAGAAGGGGGATTAGAATTTGCTTACAAGGTAAAGGGACAGTCCATAATATTAATTTTGATGTTGCAAAATTAATGTCTTAGCTTTTATCTTAATTAATGTATTTACCTTAAATTGTTTAGCTACCACCTGCACACTATTGTTTCTTTATAAGAGTTTACATTTAAAGGTAAACCATTTCTTTCTGAGGCTAGTATTAGCAAGTGTACCAAAATGTATTTACTGTTCTGTTGAATAACATTTGCATTACCTATGTTCCAAATCTTTGATAAACTGCCAATTGATCAACCCCCCCATCCTAGGCTAAGTCTTGTGTGGAAGGAAAAAATTATTCTTTTGGCTTAGAACCTGTCTGCCAATGCATCCTACTAGCTAGCTATATTTAGGTGTCTGTTTATATATTATATGTTTTATAGAAATGGTAAGCCTTCTGATTGTATGAGGTGAATGAAAATGAACTAACATTATGTTTACATCTGTGCTAGTAATACATGCCACGCATATACAGTGCAGTGTCGTCAGAATTTGCCCCGGGCTAAATAAATTTGCTCCTAAATGTCTTACAAGAATCAGACAACTAAAGTGCAACAACAACGCATATTTTAACAGACTTAACAGCCGAGAAACAATTTGTGCTTTCAGAGTGTTCAGAGACATCGGGAGAACAAGTTACACAGTCCTTGAAGGATCTCTTAACCGCTTGTAACACCGTAGCAATTTCCAGCGCAGAGTGCAAGAGAGGTTTCTCACAAATGAATCTAATCTGCACGTCAACAAGAGCGTCTTTAAAAACAGCAACCATATCATCGCTCCTGTTTTTAACCCTTGTTGCTCCACCACTGGAAAATTACCATTAGACCAGAGGGAGGGACAGAAATGCAATGACACAGAGGTGTGTGTGGGGGGGCATGTGGTGCGAGTTGAGCCTCTTATTTTACAAATTAAGCACTGCCCCAGACCCTTTTTTTAGGATGACCCTGTGGATTGGACTCTCCATAATGCCATGAATACACGGTTCTCTCTACCAGACAAAGCTGGCCACTCCAGGTTGTAATTCCCCCATGTTCACGTGGAATACACATGCTGGAATGGTTAGGCTAATAAATCATACAAAGAGGAAGTATTGGAAGCGTATGTTGCCAGGGATTTGAATACAAGCGACCCATCTGCTCACAAACGGCAGCCAGAGCACAATTATGAAATATAAGGGGCATAGCAACCTTGTTCTTAACATATCAGCCATTTTTGCATTCAAGAGACGGTATTCCAGACATCGGTTCTGTATTTTACGCTCTAACCATTCAAAGGATTATGTTTAGTAGTACTCAATAGGAAGTGATGTCAATATGAGCAATATGTCAAATGAATGTTTATTTTAGTTTTATTTTGATTGTGTCACATGCTGCCACAGTGATCATTTCCAGCATCTCAATGTAATCTCTCAAGTGCAGTGTGCTGTGTAATTTGCTCTGGATATGAGCATTTGCTTAATGTAAATGTAATGTAATATAAAGTAATGAGAGTTCTCAGAAGGGGAAAAGCTAATAAAATGTGTGTACCATACAGTATACATACAGTATGTTTCATCATGTGGTGCTTTTGTCTTAAAACATTTATGAAAGTCTTTTAGATATTTGAGCCTCTTCTCTTTTTCTCTGCTTTTATTGCTTTTCACTCAGCCCTGTGGGAACTGTTGGGTTAAATAGCAAATTCCTGCAGCCAGGCCGAAAGGTATGTTGGCTGTGAGTATACAGCAGAGGAAGAACATGAGAAACCCATATGTGTGAATGAAAGATTGACCTTGAACAACCAGGGACACCTTGATCACCGTGTTGCTTGGAGCATGTTCAGGAGACATGCTTGTTTAACAGAGTGGCTTTTGGCAGAGTGCATGCCTCCAATATCATTAACATGTAAGCTGTCAGCAGGAAGTTAAATGGTGGTTTTAAGTGAAAGGCGTTGATTCAACGCTGAACATTTTGCTCATAATTTTTTTCACGTCCCAACAGCAGTCATTTCACAGGTGTCATACAAATGACAGCAAAATGTATATTTTTTTCTGCTTTCAGGCATATTATTCACTGTCATGGAGACCTTGATGGTCTTTCTGATAACTGTGGTCGTTCTCTGTTTCTGACACTAGAGGGAGCACAGTGTTCAGTCAACGGTCACACAGTACTAAGTATGTTCCCACTCCTCTTTGCTTCCACCTCCTTTTGTTTTTCAAACTTTCTTTGTGGCCAGAAATAACGAGATAAGCACAGATTTCTTGCTTCCTTTCAAATTCCTCCATCTGGCCAAGATTTGAACAGTACTGTAGATTCAGCAGGAGCCAGGTCTATAACATACTCACACACCTTTCATATTTATATGGGTGCAGAAAGATTTTGAATCCTCAACAATAATGATAATGATAAATTATTTCAAACTAGGACCTAATTACTGCAATACATTTATTTAAACAAGTGTGACATCTTTGAGCAGCAGAGAGCTACAAATTGTGTGCCTAAGGTTAGAAACGGGATAGAAAAGCAATCGAATGGAGCTAGTCACTTAGAAAACAACATCACCAATCTTCTTGACTACAAGTAATCCCCACATGCTGATTTCACCCGCTGCCTTTCTTCATATTTTAAACACGGGGGTAATGGGAGACATTGGCCATGAACCGTGTCCCCACAGCACTCAAAGACAGTATAGTCACAAAACACAAAAAAAGACATGTGATTAAAATAACTACAGATTCTCTAGGGACTGTAGCAGGACCCTCAGGCCCGGGAGGGGGCTATTGTCCCTGGGGCAGTGGGAGGGGGGCGGTGGTACCGAGTACAGGTTGATATTTCGCCTTCCCCCCACTATGAGAGAGTCTCACGGTATATAAGCTCCCTCTTCCCTTCTTGCTCCCATTTCTCCCTTTTACTTGTCTGACCAGCAGGGGAAACTAAGGATGAAGCTTCTGTTTGTGGCTGTCTTCACGTTACTGGTGCTGTCTGCCTTTGATCAGGCCGACTCCTCGGCGTACGACAAGATTGTGACCCACAGCCGCATCAGGGCGAGGAATGAGGGGTAAGGGAGAGCCACAAAATTCACTCATGAGTGGAAAAAATTGCAACAGCACATTTGAGGATTTAAAAAAATGTATTGCCTGTAATGTATTGTAATCACTTGTGTGCATGAAAGTAAATATAGGAATATGTATTTAAAATGAACAGAATGCATAGAATTCACTTTATACACTAGAATTAATTGCAATATTCAACCTGAGCATACTTAATACTTCATATTTAGTAGCAAAATTAGCTGAACTCTGAATTAATGCTTTGATTAAATTACAGAAAGAATTATTGACAATTTGAATAGCTAATTCTCTGTATTGTCCTAATGTATTGTATAAATGTAGTCCTGGCCTGAGCAATGTAAGAACAATGTAATTCACAGGATGCAGAATAATTATTTTGCTGATGGATTAATTATTAATAAAATAAATTATGCACTCCATAAAGCAATGTAATTGTACATATTATGAAATATATTTGTTTATAATTGTGGTCATACATAGAGAGTTAATTATTATAGAAAAATGTTGTCATTGTGAAATTGTCAGAAAATCATATCAAATCACATAACGTATGCCATTTAGCAGGCGCTTTTATCCAAAGCTACTTACAGTCGTGAATGCATACATTTTTCAGTATATGTGGTCCCAATGGGAATCGAACTTAAGCGAACCTACAACTTAAGCGCTGTCAGCACCATGCTCTACCCCCTGAGCCACACAGAACCACAATTGGTTCTGGAAGAGCTCTTGCTCAGGTCTGTGATTAATTACAGCAGAACCCATCTGAAAAATATTAAAGAGTTTAAAACTCATTGCACTTTTCCCTTTTAGCTAACATCTGTCTCACCCCCCCCCAACACCCCCACACACACCCCTCCCATCTCAGGCCCAACGTGTGCGCTCTCCAGCAGGTCATGGGGACCAAGAAGAAATACTTCAGCACTTGCAGAAACTGGTACCAGGGCGCCATCTGTGGCAAGAAGGCGTAAGTGTGCGGTTTGTTAACGTCTCTGCCGAGCGTGCAGATTTTACCTTTCGCCGAGGCACACCTGGTCATCCAAGGTCAAAGGTGAGGGTTCCACCAAATGCCAGTTGGGATATACTCCCTGGATGCCTGGTGCTTGTCCCGTTAGCTCACCTGGGACCTCTCTCTCACCTTTTTTTAGGGATGATCTCATTTTCACAAACAAGAGAAATATCAATAATCTCAGCAGTGTTTCCTTCAGGGCCTTCTTTCCCTTTTTTTCCAGTGTAGCAATGTCCAGTCCTGTCCAATGTTGTCAAGAGTGTCCCTGCTGTGCTGATTTTTAGTTGTATCTGACAAATTCAACTCTTGTTTTATCTGTGGTTTGAGCTCTGTCTTAAAAATACACAGACGACAGGCTAATTAGCCATGAGCAATGACTTACCATGACATGACTGAGTGTATTTACCCAGCGCTGAGTTGGTGTTGACTGACATTTTTATACCTGCGGCTTGAACTCTCTGTCAAGGGCTTGTCCTACTCTGGAGGGGTGGAAACAAGTGATTGGCAATGGGATCTGGTTGAGACAGGACTCATGATTTCCACTGGCTGACAGGAAGTTAAGGCCGTATAAATGGGCCCTGAGCAGAGAGATGTCTCCCCCCTCTCTCTTTTCTCTCTCACTCTCTCACACACCCCTTGTCTCCTTTCACTTTTCTCATTCTTCATTCTGAGAAGGAAATGTGTGGTTCAACTCCAGTTCAGTTCCAGTTTTAAATCAACCAACAGAATTAAATGAGAAAAAAGATGTTCTGTCTCAATCTCTGTGGAATCATTTTTTTGTGGCTGTATTCATAGGGTTTGGGCTTGAGTGATGGTATTTTACATGGTTTGAAATGGGGAAAAATTTGACATGGGGTCCTTGTCAAAGCTGTCCTGCCTAAGGGCCGAGACAATACGTCTGTCTGTCTGTCTGTCTGTCTGTCTGTCAGCATTTTTGTGCAAAAACGCAGCCAGGCAGTGCCTGCTTTCCCTTCCACAATGTTGGGCACAGCGCTTTCATGTTCTTCACTTAAACTCCAGTCTATGTGTTCAGTGTCTCATAGCCATTGTGCCTAGAGAGAGAGTCTGGCGCTGGGATCCTGGAAGCTGGCATTCACAGCTCATTGCTTGCTTAATTATTACAAGGGACCAATTATAAAAATGGACTGCACACTATAAATTATAGGACTGTGTTCCCGAAACACCTACTATGTACCGTGTGCAGTTCAGCATCTATCTCCCAGACTAATGGTAGTAATACAGTCCTGCTCTGTTGGGATTGAGAATGTGAACTAGAGAGAGGGCTCCCCCAGCACATTTCCTGCTGAGTCACAGGCTCCGAATCACTCCCGTGTCAGAAGGTGACAAGATTTCCCCGATAAAACTTTCTCTCTCACTTTATCACCTTGCACTTTCCATCTGGATACTCCCCCTGGATACTCCCCCTGATCCAGGGTGGGCCTGCTGCTGGTTCTCCCCCCAGATTTTCTTCATTTTAAAGACGGGGGTAATTGGAGACATTGGCAGTGAACCATGTCCCTGCAGAGGCTCACTCCTCCCCCCCCCCCCCCGCCCATTACCATGGAACATGTGGAACCAGTTGCCTGGGCCCGCTACAGGAGGGCTGTCTCCTTCATGAGGAAACACTGCCCCCCTCGCCTCCCTTGACTCCTGTCCCGCTCCCAAACGGCCCATGGGGACCCATGCCAGGGAAAGGTTGACTCAGCCCAATTGGCTTCAGCAGCACTGATGGCTTTTTTCCCCTCCTGACACTGAGAACACTGTCCAGTGGCCACAGGAAATGTGCTCGTCGGTGATGTCTGCTTTCTGTCGCTCCTCTCTTCCTGTCCAACAAGAGCGAGGGCGCACTGCCAAGGTGTTCAATCGGTTACACCACCGTGGTGTTAGATTGGTTCCACTGCCGAGTTGTTAAATCGGGTTACACTGCAAAGGTGTTAAATCAGTTACACTACCAGGGTGTTAAATTGGTTACGCTGTGCATCTGGCCACAGATGTCAAGGGCTAAACACTGCGTGAAGCATCTTGTTTAATGGTGTGCTGACATTTTGAAACTGTTTGGAATGCCTGCAAAGTAAATTAATTGTACAACAGCCATTAATAATTCCTATTGGCAAAGGGCATTAGTCAAGCCTCAGTAACAGCAAAGCAAATGTATGTGGTTGAGAAAGATATTTCAGTCTTTGTTTCCTTATAAAATACATCATCCATGAGTGTTAAGGGAAAAGGGCATTAAATGATGTGGATTAGCTTCCCATGAAACGTGTCCTCATTGGCTGTTTACTTTTTTAGTGACAGTAAGAATGCTGCAGGGATTCATTGTGTTTAAAGAGTTGTGTAAAAAGGCTTGGTGCCCATGTGGAACCAGTTCAAATTAAATTGCCACTTGGGAGAATTTAACGTGAAGTTGTATTGTCAGTAGTGCAAGTCTGTTTGACTATGCCTTGAGTTAAAAGTGATATACCTTTATGAGTGATATAAGTTATAGCCTATATATCATGTTACTAGAGGTGCTATGTAGAGGTGATTTTTTATTCAATGAGAACTCATTAAGCTAACATAAGGGAGACCAGGGCAAGTTTAAAACTTTTGTTCTTTTTATGTCAATTATTCAGAAAGCACTTGAACTGGACCAGAAATCTTTTTTGTATATATATCTCACATATAACATTGAAAGGTCTTTACAAAAGATGTTTGGATCATAATGTTGGTTTTAATGCAATAAGTCCAATATTAACAGTAAGTGGGCTCAATTATAACATGTATAAAAACTACCAGATAAACCTCCCAAGAGGTGTTTTTTTTGTAGATGTGTTAATTTTATAGATGACCAGTGATCATATAAGCCAACCATTCATTCAGCCCTTCCACTATGTGGCTGTTGTAATGAATTCTAGCTTTAACCTGTTTGTATAAGTACACTTTTTGTGCCTTAACTGCTAATGTTAACTGCTAATGTTTAACTGCATTGATACAATGTTCTTTTTTTAGTGCTACTTTTTTTATTTTATTCACCTTCGAAAGAACAACCCCCGCACCTCACGTTTAAGGACATTTGCATTGCTAACTTGCAAACCTGGAGAAAAATATTTAGGCCATAGCAATGAAATTAAATGTATTTGTCCCTAGTAAATTTATTTCATATGAATTTGCTCTTAATTCACATTCATTAGGCCATGATTATTTTAACAACCTAAATATTAAAGGTGGTTATTTATGCTATGTGTCTGTTACGCCATGTGGAACCCTCAAAAGGACCCTAAATTAAGCCTTTGAACTTGAACCCGCTAACTAAAATAATTATGTGACCTCTTTGGGACTTAACCCGTAATACAGAACAGCTGCCTGCATTCAATAATTTGAGTATTTTCTCTTGCTGCTTCGTAAAAACGTTACTGGCGTAATGGTGCCCTACACAGGAAAGAGCCCTGTGTAGAGCCCTCAGTCGTCATTATCCCCTTATTGTTAATGAAGCAGTATAATGTCACATGGCAAATGTTGTAAGAATTAGTCGCTGCCCTCACTGACTTGACCTCAGACACCTCATCTGTTGCACTCGTCAGTAAAGAGAGGGACACGAGTCCCCTGCCTGTCTTCCTTGGCCTAGATCTAGGCATCTAACAAACACAGAATACAATTGCTATTTACGATATATTTATATCTTTGGGATCAGACAATAAAATATTTTTTTCTTTTATTTGTCAGTAATATACTGTATATATACTGTATATATATATTTAAATGTAATATTTTTATTTAATATGAATATTTTCATGTTTTAATATATTATGTACATATTTTGTACTTGCTATTGCAAGGTTATTAAGTGGTTACCTGTATGCTTGAATATAGAATTAAACTGCTATGTACACTTTATCTAGAGCAGTGCATGTAACCATTTACATCTGAATGGTGTAAAATCAGAAAGCATATAATACACGGTAAAAAATAATAATAATAATAATTACCTCACTCAATCCTGACAGTTTTGGGACCACTGATGTAGAGAATATTTCTGATCAGCCTCGTACAATAATGTGGAAGCAACATACCATGACAAGCAGCTATGAGGTCCCTGCTTCCTCTCTTACATGTTAATGACGTTCAGCATTTATGGTGGGTATAGAAAGGAAATACATTTTTTGGGACCCGTGAAAGAAAGCGTGGGTTCCAGATGGACCTGAGCCTAAGAAACCTACATGGCATATATAAACACATGTGAATGCTACCTAGATATAAAGCAGATGGACGGAACCAAACAGCCCTGTCCAATATCAGCTCATGTGAAGCAGAACCTCCATTACATTACGTCACACCAAATTACCGCATTGCGCTGGAGGCAAATGCTATCACTGCGACTCAGTGTTACACAATATTGCCAGAACCAGTAGGGGAGATGGGGCAATTGTAACAGCTTTAATTCCTCCAAGCAGAAGCAAGTTAGAGTGATGCCAGTCACTCTGCAAATGCTTAGTTTGGTTCTCTCCCTTCCTGGAAAACAAGGCAGTGAGCAGCTCACCGATCTTTAGGATTCATCAACGGAAATCTGTTTTTGAGGCATGAAAGTAATTTTTACTTTGACTGTTCTCTTGCTAGCACATGCTAGGGGTGGGGGGAAATTGTAATGCAGTGTCACAATTGCCCCTGAGCCAAGTAGCCATGAAAAAGCACATTATATCTCCCACCAATATAATCTCATTCACTAGGTCAGTATTATACTTAAAGGGAAAGGTAAACACCAATAAATAAAAAGCCATTCTGAGTGAGCACCTTTGTTCTATGTTGAAGCATTTATATCCTGATGGCAGTATTATCTTCCTGGATGGCAATGCCCCCATCTACAGGGCACAAGTGGTCACTGGTTTTATGAGCGTAAAAATGTAAACTATATGCCATGGCCTTCTCACTCACCAGATCTCAATCCAATTGAACACTTAAAGTAGATTCTGGAGCGTTGCCTGAGACAGCATTTTCCACCACTATCAACAAAACACAAAATGATGGAATTTATCATGGAAGAATGGTGTTGCATCCCTCCAGTAGAGTTCCAGACACTTGTAGAATCTATGCCAAGGCACATTGAAGCTGTTCTGGTGGTTTGTGGTGGCCCAACGTCCCTTTATGTTGGTGTTTCCTTTATTTTGGCAGTTACCTGTATGTCAGGCTCAGTTTTAATAAGGGGTGGGTCACAGAAGATATATTTGGTCATTAAGTGGATCGTGGGCTTTGTGAATTTGGAAACCACTGCCCTACACAAAGAAATCAATCCTCCTCCAACAACAGCACAAGCTCATTAGCAACTGTGAAGATTATGTTATTTAGAAGATTTAGGTTTCTGTCCAGGCAAAAATGACAAATGTGGGCATTTCCATGTGGTGATTATTTCAAAGCAAGTCTCAGTTTGGAGGAGAGAGCGAGAGATGACATAGCTCGGGTAGAGTGAAGGTTACAGTAACATAGCGTCACAGGCCTGAATTCAATCAACATTAATCCCTATGGCTCACAATAAATGCAAGTGTTTGTTCATTTTAATTTCATCACGAACATAGTTTGGTGAGTTCACTTTCCAAACTGCTGCGCTTTCTTCCAAACTCTGACTTTGACAATTGAATGCAAGTGTTACTTCCTCTCTTCACAAATCCAAGTTAATGACAAATTTATTCAATGCTGGCCACAGTGACAGTGCGGCCCTTGAGTCTTTTCAATTTGATTTACGATATGGTATTTTTAATGAGTTATTACTCTCTTCAGTATACTGAAAAGTAATTAAAGTTAATTAATATTTTCCCCCTGATGTTCCCCCCCTTTGTCCATCAGCCTGAGAAAACTAAGCTGGCTTTTTTCCATCTTGACATCAAACACTTGCTTGATATCAGAAGATCTCTCCTTCCTTCCTTGCCTGCAGGCTGCTCACAGTAGGGAAGAGGAACCGTTCAGCATAGAGCAATTGCTGTCCGCACCCTCTGTCTGTATAGCGATCTTGCTATTTGGAGAACATTGACAACAAATGTGTTGTGTAAAACAAGCTAAGAAGCATATTGTCAACATGAACTGAATTTTATTTCCTTTTGAGGAATTTTTAAACAGTTGACATATTGAAATCTTATTAAACTGGACTGGGGTTCTGTTCTGGAATGGAAATGTAATTATTTTTTATTTTGTCATTATCATATTATTATGAATTGGAAATATTAGTTTATTTGAATCATGTATTGTCTGTTTGTCCCCAACATTTTATTTTACTGTAATTTTAGTTCGATTTTAGAAATGTTTGTAACTGAAAACCTTCTAGCTATAGTTCCCAACCAGAAAAGCATGTGATTATATTGTTTCAAGACCCTGAACAAAACTGCTCTGTAGGCTAACCAGACCTCAGTTCACAAAAGGCAGTTTGTAAAACCTGATAATGGATTTAAGATGTGACACGCCCTGGCCCAGAACCTTGAATGGGTGACTGATCCTGATTTGGCCTAAATGTTGCATGTGACAGTCCTTGGATTTGATTAATTGGATAGTTTGGATGAAAGTCATTATTATGTCATATCTACAACCGACCTTGCCAAACCACGATTTTGCAACGTGAAACTGCCTTTCCTTATTTGTGTAAACAGCACATTGATTAATGTTGTAAGGAGGCCACCTCTGAGCCATCCTGTTTGTTTTATCTATTGTTTTTCTGGTCACGGTTTGGTACCAAATAGATATTTTTTGTGTGTGAAAATACTCAGGCACATTATTACCTTTCCCTATTGTCTGTTGCTAGCCAGTGAAAATCTGTTGATCCCATATGTCTTGGAGGATGATTTTGCTACCCACACACACGCACACACATTGGGTTGGATTCAATCAACATTTGTCCAAAACTCTGACTCAGAACTTAAAAGCAAGTGTTAGCTTTTTTTCTTCTCCAACACATTTCAACAAGTCAGCAATCACCAAATGAACTTGCCAAACTCCTTGTGAAGAAAAAAAGTGACAAAAAAAGTTTTATTTAAAAGTTTATTTGTCAGTCAATATTATGGGAAAATGTTGATTGAATCCAGGCCATTGTCTTGTTGAAAATCTAACTGCACCTGTGTACTTTGTTTGGTTTTGTTCACAGGACTGTCCTGTATGAGTGCTGTCCAGGGTACATGAAGCTGGAAGGCATGCGTGGTTGCCCTGCAGGTGTGTTTCCTGCATTTGTGCCTGGCAGATTGCCTGACAGGCAATGCACTGCACTTTTATAAAATAGCTGCAGGCTACATTATTTTTATGAGACCATTTTCATTGAGGAGGAAAACTGGCCATTTTAAAATTGTACTGTACTTTTTTATGCACACTGTTATTGTACATTCTGCTTCTGTGAAGATTTGTGGAATGTTGGTTTGGAAACAATTAAGGGAATTAGGTTTGATGTTATTCAGGGATGTTGTTCAGGTATGGTTTTGTTGTTTGGAATCTGCAGCATGAGAAATTGTTGTCTGAGTTGTGCATCCTCCCTCACCTACGTGCCCTTTCTTGTGTGACATAATTTATTTGAAAGGTGTTGTCTGTGTCTGATTTCCTTGACCTGGGGAACTTGTGTGCTCCACAGTATCAGAGCATACTTCTGCATGTGGAAAACAACACTTTCTATGGAAAAAAATAATTAAATGTAATGACTATTTTTAATATTCTGTGAAATTGCCATGTACCACAATCTGTATAATTAAAACAGTAAGAAACATAGTAATATATACATGCATGTAGCATTTCAGCATGTTGATAAACATGTGGCAGGGCAGCTTGTCCCTGGCAAATGTGCAGAACAGTGTTGCTTACAGTTTTGGCACAAACTGCTATATAGCAGTAAAAGTTTTTTTTTTAAAGTGAAAGTGAATAAAACTGCCGGCTGTTTTATGCTCTAGAAGGACAGCAACTGCTGGAAGCCCATTAAAAATGTCTGCACGGGTCGTACTTTTCATCAGGCGGGCAATGTGCCCGTACGCATAGTATTAGCTGTGCAGTGGTATGGTGTGGTGTGGTTTAAGTTTAAGTGTTGTGTTGTGGGTAGAACTGGAGTAAGGGTTGGGGGTTACAGGATGCTGTAGGATTAAGGACCCAATGCTTTAATTGCACAAATGCCAATTTCTGCATTGTTAAAATGTTTTAAGCGACTTATTCAGCAGTTAATTGACACCAGCTAATTGGTGTAACTCAATTTTACAAGGCCTGGTGTAGTTCCAGATTCAACAGACCCACCAGATACTCAGTGCTGAATTCTTAGCATTGAAACATGAAACATTCCAATGTTTTCTGCATCTTCTGAAAAGCCATTAATGGGCTGTGACCAAGTAAAATACTGTGGCAATACACATTCTGTACTGTAACAAAGCACCGGAACCTGTTACTACCCAGAACCTCTTACAATTCTGAAGCAGCAGTAAGGGTGGAAGGAGTATCTGGTGAGTGTGAACAATCTTTGGTGTGATTTCCCTGTCTCTCCCAGTGGCCCCCATTGACAATGTTTATGGTACTCTCGGCCTGGTGAAAGCCATCACCACCCAGAAATACTCGGACATCTCCAAACTCAGGGAAGAGATCGAGGGCTCCGGATCCTACACCATGTTCGCTCCCAGCAACGATGCCTGGGACCTGCTGGACCCGGTGAGTCGCCTGGACGCACCTGTCCTCAACTGATCTCAAAGTGTTTTACATTATTAGGCAAAATATGAGGTAAATGATAATGCTGTAATGAATGCAATATATACGTATGTCTACATAACACTGCAATTCTGAAAAATGAAAATGTTTATACTACTGTAGCATGATATGAGCAGTCTCAATTAGATTTTAGAATTTCCACAGTTTCTGTTGAATATATACAGAATAATTCAATTTCTACTCTTTAAGTGGAACAATTCCTTATCAATATAGCCATCCTCAGCTCTGTTTGTACTTTCATAATGTATTTAATCAATTCAGTAATTTTATAGATAGACTATTTTAGACCTTTCATGGACTAAGTCTACTTCCATACTCGCAGGAGGTGAGAAGTGGTCTGATAAGCAATGTGAACATCGAACTGTACAATGCTCTACATTACCACATGGCCAACCGTCGTCTCCTGACCAAAGACCTGAGGAACGGAATGAAAGTCACGTCTATGTATAATGACCTGGGCCTGTTCATCAACCACTACTCCAATGGGGTAGGTTTCAGTACGATGTTAATAAATATATATGACCATAATAACATGAGAATGCCACGATAATGCGCCTTTCAAGCTATCTAAGCTCGTTATTTTACCTTCTGTCTAGGGAGTATCTAGCATTGTGTCAAGCCTGGACTTGAACACATCTCTGTCTCTTACTACATGGCCTGACAAGTTATTCAATGCATTAACAACTCTCTGTGTGAAAAATAATTCTGATATTAGTTAGAATTTTGCCTATAATTAATAAATCCATTTGAATTATGGGAATAAAGATGAAATTCCTTACACTATCAGGTGAAATGTTTTCCAGCTTTGCAGATTTTTTCAGATTGTTGTGTTCACTGCTGCCCACTGTAGATTGTAACGGTGAACTGTGCCAGGATCATCCACGGCAACCAGGTGTCCACCAACGGAGTGGTGCACGTCATCGACCGGGTCATCACGGCCGTGGGCAACACCATCCAGGACGTCATTGAGGTCAACGATGACCTGTCATCTCTGAGCGTAAGTGCCAGAATTTAAAATAAAAATGTGGGTGAGATTACAAGGTTTGATTTCACAAGGACAAGAAGCATATCATGGAATGTTTTTTCTCGAATGGATAATTTAGTTGTGCGTAGTGTAGCGCAGCTTGTACAGTAGTGCAAAAGGAATATACTATGTATATCTCATCTCTCTCATCTCATCTTCAGCCGCTTATTCCTAGTTAGGGTCGCGGGGGGGCTGGAGCCTATCCCAGCATGCATTGGGGCGAGAGGCAGGAATACACCCTGGACAGGTCGCCAATCCATCGCAGGGCATATATATATTTATATATATATGTATAAAGCCATTTGTTTTAGCTTTTTGTATCACAGGACTGTGTGTAAATTCTTGCTTCTTCTCCAGGCTGTTGCTCTTGCGTCAGGCTTGTTGGAAAAGCTCGGTGAGCCAGGACACATGACCTTGTTTGCCCCCACCAACGACGCCTTCCAGAAGGTGGACAGAGAGGTTCTTGAGAGACTTATGAACGACAAGGAAGTCCTCCAAGGTAAACCAGTGCAATGAAACAAGAAATGGTGCTCAGCCCAACTGGAATAGCTGGGAAAACACAGCATATTTATATATGGTGTGATTGTTATGTACAGGGAAGTGCAAAAAAAAGCTTTGTTGGAAAACTGTACAAGCACACATTTCAGTTAGATGGGTCCGTGCTTTCTCCTTGAGGAACGCCCTGACCTGGGATTACATCGTCTGAGCAGAATGCTTACCAGAAATAAAAGGCAGCGTGCTGGAATAACAGAGGAGAGGTAAACAGCAGCTCTGTCGACGTTCTCCGGCTCCTTGAAGAACTGAATTATTGGGTTGCAGTTGTCAACTGCCTTAGATTTGAAATTCCCAGACCACTGTGCAAACAACACACTGACCTTGGTGGGTGAGAGCATTTAAAGTCAAGAACAGTGGTGTTAAATCACTGTTCTATAAAAGGAAGCTCCTTGGCAGGATAATTCGTGAATAATCACACACAGGTTAATCACACACAGATAACATAATCTACTTGATTGCCTTATTTTCCTCTATGCTTTATGGAAATCCAATCTTTTATTCTGCTCCCATTTGTATTTATTTTTTCCAGCATCATTCATTTTTGTAATCCCATAATTGTATTATTTACTGTATTAACTAAACTATCAAAGTAAGCCTAGGAGAAAAAACCTAGGAAAAGGCCTAGGATAAAAACACAAAGATTAATAATTGCAGTTTGTTATAAAACATAAAACTAAGGTGGCAGTGTGATATAATGGTTAGGGAACAGGGCTTGTAACACAAAGGTTGCAGGATTGATTCCCAGGTGGAGCACTGCTATTGTACCCTTGAGCAAGGTACCTGTATTGCTTCAGTTGTATAAATGGATTGTATAATAGAATAAATGTGTCTGCATAAAAGTGTCTGCTAAATGCCTAAAATGAAAATGAAATAGTCTTGGAAAAAAGTGATGATTGATTTTATTTCCCCACCACATTGAATATGAGATACTCATAAACCAATATCTTAAAATTATAACACATGCATAAGATTACTAAAAATCAAACATCATCAAACCAAGAGGCGAATCAGCACCTGATTGTTCAGGAATGAAGTAAACTTGCAGAGAATAATCACAAGAATGATCTGAGAGTTCCGACAGCGATACTGGTCCAGACACATAAAACTTAAAACTGGTTGCCAAGAGCTCAGGGGCTGAATGATCTATGATGTCCATTATAGGTTTTATACAATACAGCCAGAAGGATCTAGCCTTGCAACCTGTGACATGCCCCTGTGTGTCTGGACCTGTGAGTGATGGGGAACATGGATCATTTGGCCCCCTGGACCCAAGGCTATCCCAGGATAGTGCGTCAGGACACACTGTTAGAGAGGACTCCTCCAAGACCAGGGCACAATTCAAAAATATCAGAATGAAATGCATTTAGAAGACACACTTGATTGCTCTGTAGTATCCCTCCTCTGTTCCTCATACGCACACATGCTGCAATGTTCATCGCTTGGCAGAACTCTAGAGCAAAGACCATCTGCCATCTTTGACTTACTGTGGTTGGATCTAAGGTGCATGTGCTTGAAATATTTGGAAATATATTTTAATTTAAATTTGGGAATATTTGGAAATGTTTTGAGTCATGTAACATATTCCATTTAACATAACATATGCCATTCAGCATACGCTTTTATCGAAAGTGACATACATTTCCAGTGCATACATTTTTACACTATATGTGGTCCCAATGGGAATCAAACCCACAACCTAAGCATCATCAGCACCATGCCCTACCGACTGAGCTACACAGAACCACTGTCATATGGTCTATGACCTGTATTCAATCAACGTTAACCTTTATTTTCAAATAAATGAATGTGTTCAAAGAACATGGTGAGTTCATTTTGGTGATCGCTAAACTTGCCAGAATATGTTTGTGAAGGGAAAAAAAAGAGCATTTGCACTTGTAGTCAAATGTCAATTGAATCCTGGCCTCCATCACACTTGAATGAATTATTGTCACTGGGCATCCATTTAATTCATTAGCCCAAATCAATCGTGGTGTGTGGGTGGGCTGAATGACCTGTTCTCCTCATGAAACATTCTTTGATTCTTATGACAGTAGGTAAAATGACAGGCCTGGATTGGCTAAATGGCCTCTTCTCATTTTCAAGTTCTCCTATGTTCTAATGTGTGAAGCTCTGGAGGTACAATAATATGCTGGGCGCGGTCCAATGCACATGTGACTCGTGTGAGTGCACATGTTTCAGTGGTTTGACCGTGCTTGGTTCTTTCCCCCAGCTCTGCTGAAGTACCACATCCTGGACTCGGTCCAGTGCTCAGAGGCCATCATGGCCGGGGCCACCTATGAGACACAGGAGGGCACCAACATCGAGATCGGCTGTAACGGAGACAGCCTGACCGTCAACGGCATCAAGATGGTGCTGAAGAAGGACATCGTCACCTCCAACGGTGTTATCCACCTCATCGACCAGGTGCTCATGCCCGACTCAGGTGAGCTTCGACCTCTCACACCTGCCACTAAAACCTTCCACAGGATAGTGAAAATACTCACCTTTGAAATGACTGTTTCTCTAATTCTTTGTAAGAAAATAATACCTGCACAGTGCTGTTATGCTCCCATGTAAATGAAGCTCCCAGTTGTTTTATTTGCTTTAATCCATGCTATAATCCAGTAACACAGATAAAACAATTGGGAGCATTACAGAACCTTTACATGGGAGTATAACAGCACTGTGCAGGTATTCTTCTCTTACTTTGGATTATAATTTTTTACCAAGCACATTCACAAACCTATGGATGTCCCGTATGCCTTTGCAAAGCCATGGTTCTCTACTTGTAAAAATGAATAAATTATATATAGTTATATAATTTAATATCATTTCTTATATTTTTTGTTCCCATTAAGACAGCTTTAACTAATTTTGTTTGACAATTTGAGACCCACCCCTTTTGTATAAATGCATTTCAGAAAATAAAATTTTAAACATGTTTGTTGCTGTTTTACATTATATACCAAATTCACCTTAGGACAACACGATTGAACTCGTTTTCGCAAATAAAAACCAGACAGTATAAATGTAGCCAAGGGTTGAGATATGTGAATGTGACATTGTCTTTTTATGGATTCAAGCTAAGCAGGTCATGGAGCTGGTGGGCGATTCCCAGAGCACCTTCAGTGACATGGTTTCAGAGCTCGGCCTGTCCGCAGCCATGAAGCCGGAGACGGAGTACACTCTCCTAGCCCCACTCAACTCAGCTTTCTCCGGTGAGGCCCACATCCTACAAACATGTCAGCATTTCCGACCGGCACAGCTTTGATTACGGGGCGAGGTGGCTCTCCGTTCATCAAGCACTCCACATACCTGCCACACACACCGTTTAAAATACTGCCTCTGAGCTCATGAAACCCCAAGCCACCAGAACTCTTCGACCTAAGACAATTCTGGAGTTCTGGTGGCGGGGGTTTCATGAGCTCAGAGGCAGTATTCTAAACGGTCATACGAGGACACTGCTGGAATTCCATGCAGTAATATCCATTGGATTAGACGGGTAATGAACACCATAGTTATGCCCCTGGCCTGCTGCCACCTTGATTTTACGGGTAGTAGAAGTTGCTGCAGTATGTGCCAGATACGCAAGGACTAATAGGAGATATAATCCAGGATGGATATCCTCTGACGATCTTTGACACCATTTAGACACGTCAGACATCCATCATCTGTGCACATTTGTATCCTGTCTGAAACCATACACATGGCCAGACTTATTGAGTCCCATTCTAGAATCTGTAACGCAGGTGTGGTAATTCTGCAGCAAACACATTAATCATACCACCCCTAGTGCTGACATTTACAATTTCAATGAATCACAATCTCAGACACTAATAAATTCACAAAATTCATATTTTGCTGCATATTTCTAAAATTAATTACCAGCTTGCCCTTCAACACAGGCACATTTTAGAATGTGGAAGTTTGCTAGGAGCTTGGCTGGGAAATATAAAAAAGCATTGTGGCTTATTTCCTATATGTTTTCAACGTGTCTTGGCATTTTTTGTCACACCTGGTTTGATAAAAAACATAAAGTGCATGATTGTTGTTTGATAACCTGGGCAAAGGAAAACTATCGATCTACTACTGAATATAAAATTCTAAAATTATTTTTGCGTGACAATTTGGTCACAGTTGGATTTTGGTACGCAAAATATCTCAATGGCATGTACAACCGCTTCGTTAACAGCAAGGTTTGTGGTGTGAGAGGAACGCAACGTGATCTGATTTAGCCTTGGTCCTCATATTGTGTTTGTTGTATCCATCGTGGTGGAAAATCCCACTTTGCACAGAGCTGTAAGATGCTGCTGTTCAAATGCCATCACATTATTTTTATTTTTATTAATCACATGGATAAAATTACATGTTAAAAATCTATAAAAAATCTTTATCTGCTGGGTGGCTCGTCTTGTTACTGTTCTATTGTGTAGCTGAGCCCCACGGTCTGGTATCAAATCCAAAACTTGCCAGTGCTGACTGTGGCCAGCAGCCCTGTGGGGTGACACCTAATTGGCGGTAGCATCGCCCGTAGGGATTCAGACTACCTGGTTCTCTGTGTCTTGTTGCATGCCAGCAATTCCCACTTGTCAATCAGATGCCCACTGTCTGCCAGTATAAAGCGGCGGATGAAGTGTCTTCCTCCGGTTCATGTCTGTTGAAGCTTGTAGACCACGGTGTGAAAAGAAGCAGTGGCTGACATCACGTGTTTTGGAGGAGAGCTCATGATTGTCCACTCTCTCCCACATTGACAGCGGAGGTTGCAGTGCAGTAAGTGTAGTGTCTACAAGCTTGGAATACGATTGAGCATTCCAAATTGGGAGAAAAAAGCTATTTTCCAAGTGAGACGGCAGCATACAAAAGTTTAAAATACAACAAATAAGATGGAAGACATTTACAAGTACTTTATTTAATACAATAGTGCACCCATTTTTTGATAATGCCTATGCATATACAAAAGGAGATTGATCTTACATTTTTGTACGTGAGGATTAAACTTTCAACTTGTGACATAAACCCCCACAGATGAGATAATGGCAATGGATCAACGCATTTTGAAGGTCATTATGGAGAACCACATCGTGAAGCTGAGGATGACCCTCAGCCAGCTGTACAATGGCCAGCGGCTGGAAACCCTGGGAGGGAAGTTCCTGAGGGTGTTCATCTACCGCACTGTGAGTTCCCTCTCTTTATCCACCCGCTAGAGGCAGCCTGTGAGTTAAAAAAATATATAATAGATGGCCACATGTTGTAGGCCATACTAAAACACAATATGTAAATATAAATGTGGCCAAAACAATATTTTTTTTTTATGTTGACCATAAAGTCAGCCAGTGTTCCTTGGGTCACTGCTGTATTGGACCATCATAGCTACTTGCCAGGTCATTTTAGGTTACTATATTGCAGGGCTTTTCAATTCCAGGCCTCGAGGGCCACAGTGTCAGATACAGCAGGTATCTGCTCCAACCATGCACCACACCACCTGATTTCAATAATTAGTTTACCTTCTTGATCCAAATCAGGTGGTGTAGTGCATATTTGTAGCAAATGCCTGCAGACACTGCAGCCCTTGAGGCCTCAAATTGAATAGACCTGAGTTATTGTAACAATGAGAGATTTCCCCAGTCAGATCTAGCTCTCCTATAGTATACTGGGTGGAGTGTTGTGTGAAAACTCTACCGAGTTTAACTGGAGCAAGGGTGAAAAAGGACCCCCAAATAAAAAAAAAAAAAATTAATTGGCTATGAAAGGCCAACAATTATACAAATAATGTTTTAATTAGATTCAATTTAACAGTGTTGTTGAGTGCATATTTCATGTTGAGAGGTTTGGCAGCCAACTTGAAAATTAATATATTTCCCTTGTGACAGGCTGATTGTTTTTTAATATACACTTCATTAATTATGATTTCAGCCAGTCAGTCAGCATTAAACAAATCAGTACTCTCCAATTGCAGATGGAAATTGCAGATTCTCATTTAATGACAAATTTCAAATACAGCTAATGTTGAACAGTTCATAACTAAACTCTGCATTATCTACACATTGATAGATAGCTGTATACCTTGCACACATTTTATTTGAAATTGGTCTACTTGGTTGTGATAATTAATTTGCAGTAAATGCTTGGACATTTATAACATTTATAAGTCTTTAGCTCTGGGTGCATGTTTGATAGGGACAAGTTGTTTTTTAAATGTTTTCAAGAGCAACATAAAACCCTTAAACTGTATATAAAATTAGAGAAATAGGCCTGAAATGTTTTGTATAAGCATATTTTTGTGTGTGTTTGGGATTTTTGGCACAATCTCTGCTTGAGGCTATGTTTATTGTTGTTATTTGATTGTGTGATTCACAGAGTTTGGGCCCAACCACAATGTGTTAGATTCATTTCCAGCCTCAAATTGCATTTCTCTTCACATGCAAACAATAGTCTCAGAATAAATCCATGGCAGATTTTTTACATATTTCTTTGGCTGTGGTTCTCTCATTTTGGTATTTTCATGCATTTTGAAAAGATGTGCATTTCATGAGCCCCGCTGCATCATTCATTGCATACACATGTTCCCCAGCAGTCAACATCTGGCAGAAATGTCAACTTTCATTGGTGGAGGCCACTGCTTTATTTGATTAGCTGTTGTTGGGGCTGAGGTTCATATAAGAATACATAATGATGAGAACGGGCCGTTCGGCCCATCTAGGCTCATCATGTCCAGTGGCATGTGCTGGTTCAAATGTGTTGTAAATGTGTAGTAAAACATGTACACTCAGCTAGCCAAATAACATTTAAAAAAGGTTGTAAAAGATTTTCTAGTTATTATTTTTTTTAGGTGAGATCTGTACCTGTTTACCACGTAACTGAAAAGTTGCGGATTGGGGATGGTATACAATAAATAAACATTGTAAAAACTTTGCTGTAATGTTATTCACCACAACCTTATGGCACCTTACCACAATGTTGTAAAAATAAGTACATACATACGTATGCATACACATGTAGGCACACCTCATAGATGCTGGTCATAAAGCTCAAATCTACTAGAGAAGTGGTGAGTACCAACACTTAGTTTCATTCTGTTCCCCCCAGGCTGTGTGCATAGAGAACGCCTGCATGGTAAGGGGAAGCAAGGAGGGGAGCAACGGAGCTCTACACCTCATGAAGACCCTCATCAAACCAGCCGAGACCAGCATGTTTGAGATCCTGACAGCCGATGGACGCTTCAAGTAAGAACCCGATCGTCTACTTACTGGGGGACTTCCATAAGCTTAAGTCTCTTTTCAATTGTACCTTTCATTTTTACAAGATATTTTCAATGTAAACAGGTTTCTTCACAAAGGGGTATTTTTTCTGGTATATACTTTGGGATGAGCCGACAACAATGTATCTATTTTGATACTAAGATAAAGGTATTTGCCAGGTAAATGGGTCAATCGCAAGAGTCAAACAGACAGAGCCTGTATCTTTTCACCTTTGGAAACTTAGCTGTCATGGCGCAGTGAGGCCAGTGCTTGATGCTGATTGGTTGCAGGCTGTTCCTGTCCCTGATGGAGGCCGCTGGTCTGTCAGACTTGCTCCATCAGGAGGGAGCCTACACCTTGTTCGCCCCCACAGACGATGCTTTTGCTGGCCTGAGTGAAGAGGACTTTGCCCTGCTGACCAGTGAGTGCTTCTGCCTTCTCCTTCTATATCCTGTTTTTGTTTTTGGGCCGGTGTGTATGCAGGCTTTTGTTTCCACCAGTTACCCTGGCTCAGTTAGCAAATGAGCTGAATACACCTATGCTAAATCCACTCAAAGATTGGACCACAGTGAAATGTTTCACACAGGGACACAAGAACAGACTTCAGCTGTGATTCATGGGCTCATTAATACGTTTAGCTACAACGTCAGATCACATAAATTATTGTAGCAGAATTAAGAACAGGAGTTAAGCATGATATCCAGAAACAGACACAGCCATCCTTGCCCATCCCTGGTTTGGATAATCAGCTTTAAACTAATTTTTATTGTCACTTTATAGAGTTCAGCAGAGGTGTCCAGTGATCTAAAATCCTCTTCGCCTGTCTCGTGTAACCAGGTGACGTCAATGCCCTGAGGACCATCCTGCTCTACCACATCAGCAACGGTGTCTTCATCAATGGCGGCTTGGAGGGCGGAGTCACCAATCTTCTCAAATCCATCCAGGGCAAAAACCTCCAAGTGTTGTCTGTATGTACCCATGTACCCCCACGTCCCCTACATCAGCTAGCCTCACTGGCCCCTGGGTCCTTTAGACCAGACGTTCCAAAATGTCTAAGCCAAGGACCACCCCTTATTAAAATACAGCCTGACACATGTTGAAATATGGAGGTTAAATTGTTTTTAAATATGTGTCAATTAATATACCTGCATGTATACTAGCCAGTGCAGTGTTTAGGCTGCTTAGTGCGATTGTCTATGGAAGGGATATAACATGTGTTTCCACATGTCCTGCCTCAACCTCCATCAAGAATCAGCAATAGGTCCTGATCCACAGTTTGGGAGCCGATGCCATAGACTCTTTTGTCTTTCCTATCATTACCTTCGTTATTAACATAATGAACTGAGTGTTTTTGTCTATATGTTGGTCATAATGAAATGTTAATTATTACTGACTAAAAACAGAAGATTGACCACCATGGAAATTCTGAATTAAATCTTATTTACTGTGAACGGTAATAAAATTCACTTTTTGAAGCCCAATCAAGGCATTAACATTAACAGGACATATTTCAAATTTTAGTATAGTATCATAGTCTTAGTGTACCAGTAGTAGTATAGTAATAGTATAGTATTGAGAAGTGCTGAGCAGAAGATTACGGAATTACATGGTACATTTAGTTATTGTAGGTTTACTCTAATGATCACACTTTTGTGGTACAAATGTTTAGTTTGTTTATTTAGTTAAAACAGTTAATATTATGAAATACACATCCGTGCATTTATGTTTCTATGATTCTCTGCATTTATGGATTTATTTCCCTCCCTCTTCAATTCTCCCTCAGGTATTTATATAATAACATAATCTCTTCAATTATAGTCATGGCTAGTACTTGCGAGCCAAAAAGATTATTTGTGGAGTCCAGCCAACTGATACAAATCTGGCTTCCTCTGATCTGCTTTGCTCCCTTCCTGTTCGGTTCCATCCATTGTTTCATCCAAGGTCATGCAACAATGGCCCTTTTTTCATACTTTTAAAACTGCAATTTTAGGGACTGGAAAGACTGTGACACTGTGAAGTTTGTCAAGGGCAGAGGCTGGTCTATCATGCATACTGTATCAGCAGAGAGCGTGTGTTGAGCATTGATCGGCTGAATGGCCTGTTCTCGTGGGAGTAACAAATTGAGAGAGAGAGAGAGAGAGAGAGAGAGAGAGAGAGAGAATCCTCATGGCCCTGTCTTGAGATAGTCCTCATCTTTGACCTCTGCAATGAGGCTAAATTACAGGAAATTTGTTTGCCTTGATGGAATTTGCAGGCTTCCTTTACAACAAAGGGGCGATTACCATGGTAACCTAGGTTTTTTTTGGCAAGCTTCTGAAAAAAAGATACCAATTATACCCCATTATCACTATTATCCTCCTCCTTACCATTATCGTCACAAAGTGCTGTCATTATTCTAATTATCACCATCCTCCCTTGTGTCCAGGTTAACAACTCAATCATGGTGAATTCCGTCAACGTCCCCGACAACGACCTCATGGCCTCGAACGGCGTGATCCACATTGTCAAAACCTTGCTTTACCCTGGAGGTGAGTCCCACATCTGCTAGCAGCGCGAGCTGGATGCCTTCCCGGTGTGCTGCTGCGGTGCTAGTCAGTCCATTTTCCTCAGGGAGGCCTCAAGTGAAGCCCAGAATGTGTCATCGAGGAGGCCTGCACACTAAAGCGCAGAATAACTAATTTTATCCTCCTCTGATCAGCTCCACTCTGTTAGTTGGAAATTCAGTCCCCTTTTGTCAAAACTGGCCACGTGTATATGCTTATTTGCCAACAGGTCTCATAATGTTAAGCTGTCCTGTCCGCAAGCCATTTGTGATCTTATAACTGAAGGCCTAGCTGTTTTGAGCTGTTATCAGAGAAGCAGGAAGCGTCCTGTTTGTTAGTGCGCAGAGCGCGGAAATGACCTTCACGCTCTGTGTCCGGATGATTATACAGATCTGCCAGTGGGGCGGGAGGACCTGCTAATGCTGCTGAGGAGGCTCATCAAATACATCCAGATTAAGGTATCAGGACTGGCCCACATGTGCACCCCTCACATCACTGCGACAGTGTACTGCTCTGAGGACAGTGGTGCTGTATTTATTTGAACCTTTTTATCCTTTATTTAACCAGGAAGTCCCAAATCACAAAAAAATATCTCTCTTCAAGACAGACTTGGCCCAGACAGCAGCAACATATAAGGTTTCAGTCAAAAAATAAGCATGTTTGGCCTCCCGTGTGGTCTAGTGGTTTCAACGTCCGACGTTGGCCACAGCAATCAGGGTTCGGTTCGAGTCGGCTCTGGCCGGGAGTGCCACCGGGGGCGCCAATTGGCTGTCCGCCCCAGGGAGGGGGGAGGGAAGCCGACAGGATGTTCGCTGTGCACAGGAGTGGCTGTGGGGTGCCGCAGTTATGGTCGACGGCTTAGCGAGTGCCATCTCGGAAGAGACGATGCTTCGCCTTCGTCACTGCCGGTCACAGGGCTATGGCAGCGAACTCATAGTGCGAGGGGGGATTGAAATTAAAAAATAGTGGGTGTAATTGGCTACCAAATTGGGAGAAAAATGGAAGAAAAATTTGAAACAAAAATATTTAAAAAAATTTGAAACAAAAATATTTTAAAAATTAAATAAACAAAAAATAACCATGTAACAGGACAGCAATACAGACAACTACACAGAAATACTGTGTACTATACTACTCAAGCACATAAGAACATGGCATCTTAAAATTGAAAACAATGGTAGATTTAAAATCAAACAGGGATTTGAGGGTGTCTAATTTCAACTGTTGTAACACCATTCACCCAGTGTGCGCATGCAGCAATATGGAGTAGTGGATAGGGTACATGGGCTCATGGTACATGGGTCCCAGAATTCATGCTGCCTTTTGTATTATGAAAATAAAATATGAATATATGCCAGTCAGATAACAATGACATGGTTTCTGTGCCCCAGAGCAGCAGGAGGAGCCCGAGTCAATAATGTCATAAACATTTATGAAAGAGAGAGCATAATTTATATACTGCAAATCCCCCCTTAAAAATGGCTCTATACTGAGCATGATCATATCCCACTTTGATTCCCAAGGTCATTTAATGCAGCTCTGTCGCTGAAAATGAGAATTGAGTTCTTAGTTGAGACCTACCTGGTTAAATAAAAAAATATATTATAATAATTTTGGTTTATGTACATTATGTATATGATATTATATGCATTAACCGCATGAGTTTCATATGCTACATTATTACTTGCTTTATCTTTTTTCTCCTCAAGTTTGTGTCTGGCTACACCTATACTGAGATCCCTCTTACCTTCATCAGTAAGTCTTTGTAATATCCTCTCTTCACTCCTGTATCACGCTGGCATATGAGTTTAAACAGTGATGGATCTGGGCTGATCCCAAATGTAAAGATGTGGCCATGCGAGGTCATGATAATCGCCGTCTTTATTTTTTCAGAGCGGACCATCACCACTAAGATCATAACGGAGCCAGAGATCAAAACAATCACCCGCTTCATCCAGACAGGTAGTGTGTGGAACAGGGAAGCAGCCATAGAGTACAGACACCTGGGGAGGGGCCTCTCTTCAGCTGGAATGTCAATCAAATCAATCAAACCGATCAAATTAAACGTTCATCACAGTGGTCACAGCTCACTTACATTCAATCATACCTACGAGAAGATTCATAATCAAGAATTCTTTGATTTGATTTTAACTTTTGCTCTCTTTGTTGGCCTTTTTTTGAGGATTTGTAATGAGCCTGGTGTGAATCGGTAGTTTACAAGCTCTAATGCTGAGAATGTTTATATATAATGGTTATAGAATCGGAAACAAGGAGCCTTGCCTCCCTCATAACATCCCATTAAAATGACACAGAGCCTCAGTTATTTCAAGAGTAATAATTTAATATCCCACCCATGAGTTTATAGGTAACTGCCAAAATAAACACTTGAGCAAATGATGGATCCTTTAAATGGGTGCGAGTGTCCACTGGGGGGGTGCCACGGCCAGTACCACCAGACAGACCCAGCCCTCCCCTCCCCAAGTAGCGCCACTCCACTCAGCTGGGACTCTCCTAGGCCGGGCTGGGGCCGTTTGAGTGTGCCCCCCCCCCCAGGTTACCAAAGCGTTGCCCTTATATTGGTAGTTACTTGTTCGTGTTCAGTAGACATCGTTGACCAGCTTAGTTAATTATATTAGAAGACATCCAGATTATTATTTATTTTTTCTTAATTTTTTATGAAAAATAAATGCATTTTACATGGCTCCATACCCAAGAACTGGATCATTTATCTTTGGTCATATTTAGGTGGCCCTTGTTATTAATGACCGTAATATATTTGTTAAAAGAGTGAAAAAAGCAGCATGTCTTCAATGGCATCCAACACTGGCTTTGTGTCTCCAGTTTCACGTTATCTTTAGGAGCCATCTTTGTGTGTCTTTGGCACAGAAAGCCAGTCGATCTAGGACCAGGAACTCTCCACAGTTATTAGTGATGAGTTAATTAGGCTGTCAAGTCTCAGTGAGAGTGAACAATACCCACACTGTTGAAGATGGTTTCAGATGTTCCCTGCTTAATATGACTCTTCATTTCAGTGGTTTATCATTATGGATTGCAACCCTTCATAGCACTTAAGATCATTAATTAATTTAATGAAGATAAGAAAGGGCCTTGCTTCTTCAGGGACTGCTGTTTATCAAATGGATATTAGTTTTTTCACTTAATACAAGGTTTTGTTTAAGAGGGTTTAGATATATGACCAGTGTTATGGACAGATAGACTAAATTCTATTCCCAGTACTTAATGAAGACCTGTTGTTGGACTTCCTGTTAAGCTGTCTTTTTCGTCACGCAATCTTTCGTCACGCAAAATTATACAAATCATTTTATTGTATAACTGAGAAGTGTTATATTGTCCCAAGAGAAGGGTGAGAGTGAGATAAGACTACTATTGTCTGAGGGAGGCAGCTGCTCATAAGATGAATGAGTATTTAAACAAGGCTGGAAGCACATAAACAGTAACTGAAGCTTTTTGTTGAAGTTTTATTCCTGAAACACTGCAAAGATGTCTCTTAAGTTTTCAAAAGCTGAATAGATTAATTAATTCACTCATTATCTAACCCGCTTATTCCTGGTCAGGGTCGCGGGAGGGTTTGGAGCCCATCTCACCATGCATTGGGCAAAAGGCAGGAATACATCCTGGACAGGTCGCCAATCCATCACAGGGCACATACACCATTCACTCACACAATCATGGGCAATTTCTACTCTCAAATTAGCCTAACGTGCATGTCTTTCAACTGTGGGAGGAAACCGGAGTACCCGGAGGAAACCCACATGGACATATGGAGAACATGCAAACTCCACACAGAAAGGCCAGGATTTGAATCCGGGATCATCTTGCTGTGTTTTATCATTTTTTCCTTGTTCTGTCTGTCAGCTTTTGAGAGTGACGTGTACATACTATGCAGTAATCAGTGCAAACATTGATGTTGTGTTAAGCTTAAGTTCTCAAGACCTCCTTCAAAACCTCACCTTAATATCGTCTCATCTTGTCTTGTCAAACTTATGAGGACCTTATGGAAAATTTGGAACCATTTGCTTAGATGTTCTCCAGCTGGCCATATGCTGATAAAGCTATAAATGAACTTCAGGTTTCATGTGTTTTTAACTAGTTTTTTTAACTTGAGCCTCATGTTTCTTATTTTTATGCTTTTCTTTTCAGTGCCTAATGTTACAACAGTCACCAGGGTAATTGAGGGAGAGCCAATGATTACCAAGTTCACCAGGGTGATTGAAGGGGAGCCGTCTGTCACCAAGGTCACCAGGGTCATTGAAGGGGATCCGTCTTTCACCAAGGTCACCAGGGTGATTGAAGGGGATCCGTCTGTCACCAAGGTCACCAGGGTCATTGAAGGGGATCCGTCTGTCACCAAGTTCACCAGGGTGATTGAAGGGGACCCGTCTTTCACCAAGGTCACCAGGGTCATTGAAGGGGATCCGTCTTTCACCAAGGTCACCAGGGTCATTGAAGGGGATCCGTCTTTCACCAAGGTCACCAGGGTCATTGAAGGGGATCCGTCTTTCACCAAGGTCACCAGGGTCATTGAAGGGGAGCCATCTATAAAAAAGTTCACCAGAGTCATTGAAGGGGAGCCGTCTATTACAACGGTCACCAGGGTCATCGAAGGGGAGCCAACTGTTACCAAGCTCACCAGGGTCATCGAAGGGGAGCCAACTGTTACCAAGCTCACCAGGGTGATCGAAGGGGAGCCAACTGTTACCAAGCTCACCAGGGTGATCGAAGGGGAGCCGACTATCACAAAGTTCACCAGAGTCATTCAAGGTATGTTCCATAACCTACATCAATGTGATTAACTTCAGTCCCCAAGGGCTGTATTGTGCCTCTATGCATTTAGTAACTTTTGAATAATCAGCCAATCATCGCAGGTGATTGGTTTGTCCGCCTATCCAAATAAGGACTTCAGGAAGGATGGGCATCATCTGAGAGAATCAACACCAGGACTGTGCTCAGGATTAGCAAAATGTTGCAAACTGTTTTATAAGCTGAACAGTGCTGTGTTGGGTGTCCGGTTGCGGAGCACTGGTACCATGGTGGCTGAGAGGATCAATGTGTGTGGTGTAACATCACTGCATAAATACGTCACTCGTTGCTTCTGGTTACACCCCCGGCATTGAGTGTTCAAGGCAGAAACATCAAAATATAGCAAAACTATTTTCATCCTGAACACACCCCAAGAGTAGTTATGAGGGAACAAGGCTTAATTAAACCAAAGAGCTGAGCTGATTTGACTCAATAATTGTGTTTTTGTGTAAATAGCAGAATATTGAAATTGGTTCAAACAATTCAATTCAATGATTCACAGTTAATTGTAGCTCTACCTCTTATGGCAGGGGTGAGAAATTCCATTCCCAGAGGGCCTGTATAAAGGTTTTGTTTCCATCAATTGCCCTGGCCGAATTAGCTAATTAGCTCGATACATCAATGCCAGTTCACTCGTAGATTTAGATCACAGTGAAGGTTTCATATAGTGGTACAAGAACAGTCTTCGGCTGTCATTAATGAGCTTAACAAGAAATGTAGCTAAAATGTCAGATGACATAAATGATTGGGCTAGTTAAATAATTAAGAGAAGTTGGCATGAAATTCAGACACAGATACGGCCCTCCTTGCCCACCCTTGCCTTCTGAGGTTCATGAAACCTCACTCTTCTATCACTAGTCTAGGGCCAGTGAGGCTGTAGACTGCCCTCCACAGTCCTCAGTGCACCTCCTGAACAGGACTGTCTCTGCCCCATAGGCCCCCAGTACTCCCACACCACATCCTCGGACGGCGAGCTGGACATCGACGGAGAAATCCAGAAGATTCTGGGAGAAGGTCAGTGTTGAGTCACAACAATCCTAACCAATGGGCTCTAAGTACCATGAAGGCAAGACTCCAACAGCTGGTGATGGCATTTGATGAAAAAAATCCCATCAATGCCTGATCTTGCTGTTATCATTGGATCACTTACATGATTTTTAATACTTTAGACACCAGTCATTTCTTGTAGATTACTGCCAATATAAAAATATATCTTTATTTTCTGTGTGCTGCTGACATGGCAATGAGAGCCAATCAAAGATCATAGCCATATGAAATCATTTTGGTAGGAAGTCAGTAAGTTTAGTTCCTGGTTTAATACCTATGTATTTCCAGAAAGCTGTAGATAAATTTAGTCTATGATTGAGTATATGTGTTTTAAGATAACGGCTTAGTTTTGTGATTATGTATTTTCAACAGCGCCAAAAGGTTCACTTTAACAAATTACAGTAGCGTTACCAAACGAGAAGCTAATTTGGGTATAACAGTTATTCATTCAGTTAGTTAATGACTAACAGTTAGTAATTCCTTCAACAGGGACAATTTTCCAAAACCCAAGAGACAACATCATTCGCTTTTAGTTTTTAGGAGTGTAAGACTCAAGACAGAGCAGCTTGCACAAGGTGTGTAGGGCTGGATTTAATTAGCAAATTAAGAATCAGAAACTAAACAAAAATAGCAGGCTATGGTCAGATTAGGATCACAGATTTATGATTAGTGAAAACATAGGGCTTTATATGTGACAAACATAGGTGTGTGAATGTTTTAACTGAATTATTCCCATTCTTAGTTCAAACTGGGGAAACTCAGAATTGTGAATAGTCTAATCATTAGTCATAATCCAATGCAATTATAATCTATCATAAACCAACAGCTGAGCCATGATATTGCTCCAGAGCACTGTACAACTAATGCAGCTAAGAAGTGGGTAATTAATTTCTGGACCATGGAGCACATCACTAGCCAAAATCCCACAGGTCAAAAATACCAAAGACGGATACTTTTTAAAATAATTTTTAAAAATTTTGTTTCAGATTTTATCCAGTTTTTCTTGCAATTTGGTAGCCAATTACACCCACTATTTTCAGGCCAATCCCTCCCTCATAGCTCGCTGCCGTAGCCCTGTGACCGGAGGCGACGAAGGCGAAGTATCATCTCTTATAATTCTTCATTTGTAAAATTTGTACGAGTATTATATTTGGTTCCAGCCATTCATTTTCATTGCTATGTAAAAGATCTAATTTGACCGGCTTGATCTTCACCCTTAGCTTAAGCACTTTTTTTTAGCTCACGTCTTTTAAGATGAGCCCCTGTTGATGAAAGAGGGTCCTGTATCCTGTGTGACGCCTGTGCCATGTTATCCCATTAGAGGTTACCAAGGTTAAGGACCTACTCGAGAGCGATGTACACATTCTCGAGGACGAAGAGATCAAACAAATCCTTGAGGGAGGTCAGTCGCAGAGCAGAAGTCTTAAAACTGCTCCTGGGAATGATTGCGGGGTCTGAGTGCTGACTCTGACAGGCGCACCCCTGTCGTTAACACTCTTCAAGACCTCAAAATGCTCCAAAGTGCTCTAAATATCACTCATTAAAGAAAATTTCACTTATGAATGGGATTTTATATATATATATATATACTGTATATACATTTTATGAACTGAAAGGCTCGTGGGACCCAAATCAAGTAATATCAAATTTGGCAAACCAAATCTAAGACGTGGATGATATTAATTGCACTACAAGCTGTACTATGATACGCATGAGCAGTAATCAAACTGATTAATAATTTTATGGCAGATTCACTCCTGTCAGCCTGAGAAAGGGTCAGTGTTCAGTGTTCTTGAGAGCTTTAGTCAAGTCATTTAATCTGCTCAGTAAACCTTCAAAATAACTCTTATCTTAATTTTATGAACCATTACCAACTGCTTTGAGGTTTTGGTACTGAGACAGGGGTGTATCTGCTAAAAATCCTTAAATTCAAATTGCATTTCAAACAGACTACATGTAATTGTGAGCAAAATATGGTTTAGATTCTAGAATGCCTATACAACCATGAACAGTTTTTTATGTCAATAAATGTAAGACTGTTAATGACTAATGACACTCAGCCAGTAGTAAAGTTTTCATTAAAACCATCAAAAATATGATCTAGATTACGGACTGTAAAACATGGGGTGAGAGACAGATACCACCATTATTAATTACATAAATTTAGACAGGAACCTGACATATTTCAAAGCACATACACATACAAACACACACATACACACATTGTTCCTATGAGTTACAAACTGTATGTCTTGGCAGGTCTCCATTTGAAGCCATATTTCTTCCTCCCTTTTATGAGGCACGGGTAATTGCGCTGCATGCTGACTTCATATGAGAAAGAAACAGCAGATGAATGCCACAGTGATCCTAGCTGATACGTCTTCAGATCCAACTGGCACAAAAAATAATGAGAACTTTGTCAGTGAAAGCAGCAGTGTTTAATTACAGTTTAAACATAGAGGAACAATATTACATTTCACAAATAAATGTACAGGTATGTGTACGTGTGTCAGCATGTGTGTTTGCATGCCTGCAAGTTCATTTTGAATGAATATTGACACGGTTATTGGGGGGGTTTTTTCCCGGGGTGGGGTATTGAAGGTGGAAAGGGGTTTAGCACCAGCGTTACCAGGGTGATTCCAGGGGAGCCTCAGATTATCGAAGGTAAGGTTCCACTCACTGGTCTGATGTGGATTTGACACCTGCCAGCTAGCTAATACAAAACACTCCAAGAATGTTGGGGAACATTAGATTCCCATTTTCTTGTGTGACAACATTATGGCAAGAACGTTCCCCAAACATCTCAAAACATATTTATTGTTCCAAACAAGTTCTGTCAAAGTCACAGAAAAACATTCCAGGCTATCATTTAGCCCTTAAAAACCTAATGGAAGATACATGGCAATACATTTTTAAGGAGAATTTTAAAAATGTCCCAATGTAAGTACTGAAATTCCAGCTTTGTTAAACATTGGCTTTATCTGTATAACATGAATGACCATTCGCAGTTAAAAATTCTCTTTAACTGGAATAACAAAACGGAATAATGTTCTAAACCCATTCCTGCAATGTTTCTTGTGACTTAAAAAAAATGTTAAATTGAAATACAGGAAACCAGACAAATTGAAGGATTGGGAACATTTACTCAAACTTTCTGGATATGTTCTGGGAACCAACAAATTGTTTGCTGGGTCCCAAAGATGAGGCCGTGCTGTGGGAGACAGGGCTGTGGGTATCTGACTGCACATATCCTTTGTCCAGGGCCTGATTTCTCCAAGATTACCTCCTTTGAAGGGAACCCTGAGCTGATTGATGCAGAATCACAAAGAATCACCAAAATCATCAAAGGTCAGAATGTCCTCCAAGAGACCTCACCTGCTCTGCTTGATGGGCGCATCCGATGGATGGATCGAGTTAAAGAGTGCTGCTGACATGGCACTGAGAGCCAATCAAAGATCTCTGTAGAAAGCAACAGTGTCTATGAGCTCTGCCAGTTACAGTGGTTGATGAAACCTGAACGCTTTCCATTGTATGTTCTTGAAGTGTGTGTGTTGAGTTTGTCACACGTTATAAATTTGTCTCTGCTTTCATTCACAGAAGGGAAAACAGTGAAAAGACTAGCTGCCAGAAGAGGCCCAGGTAAAATAAAAATTATTATTATTATTATTAGTGAACAATTATTATTAGTACAATCTCACATACCAAACTCTCATCCCATCAGAAGTACTTTATTGAGGCAGCTGGGAGGCACTCCATCAATCTGTCATTTCTGTGTCAGAAATGCATGTAACGCTCACCATGTCCAATCTCCCCCCCCCCACCAGTCGGAGTTAGGAGAAGAGCAAGACTTGTGCGGCGTCACCCCAAACCAAGCCAGTGATCCTAGACTGAGCCGGAACACCACTGTGCCACCCGAACCAGAAATCCTTGGGAATGTTAAAGTCGCAAGACACAAAACGGACACCTTATGCACTAAAAAACAGTGGGGGGAAATGATTGTGGATCAACTTGCTAAACCTAAAGTAAACAATTATTAAAGCAATACATCAGGGTGTCTGTAAAATCTACACTTAGTGTTGGATGTCCGAAAAAATGATATTTTTTGATAATAAAAAATATATATATTTAGAATCAAACATATATGTACATACCATACATGTGAGGGATGTGGAAAGTGAGGGTTGTGGGGAGGAACTGGAGGAGGTAGGAGGTAACTCTTTGAATGTACTGTATGTTAAAAAAATATTGACAGCAAGCAAGGATGTGTTTTGTCTCAGATAGAAAACCAGACAGGGGACCAGTTGGAAAGCTTACCTCTCGATGATCATAATTTTGCGGTGCTTGCATTAGAAACTCAGAATGTCTCTTTTTTTCCCAATACAAATGAGTAAAGCTTTTGTACTTTCAGATACTAAATGCTAGGTCTTCTATAAATTATGGAGATTGGCCAAGAACCCTAATTCTGTACTCCTCCAAAATCTCACTGTGTCTCTATGCATTTTTTCTTTCTTTTTGATCTATTGTGTTTGTACATCTGTGTGTTTAAAGATTGAATATGCAAATGCTGCAGTCTTTTGGAATTTGTTTGAATTTGTTTTAAGTCTTTTTGTTGGGTTCAGTACATGAGTACATGATGTACACAAAGCTTCTAAAACTTTTTTTTACATGTTTTCAGAAACAAGTGTTAAATAAAAGTTATTATGAAATGTTAATCTTGTCATTTTTATGAAAAGAAAAACACTTACATCATTGTTTTTTCAGTACATTTCAATGTAGACATATTTCCAGAGATGATGAACAAACTGATTTATTTAGCTCTAGAATTGCCTGTACAACATAAGGACAGTGATGTGCATAGTTAGTGTAATTAATGGCTTTTGGCCATTATTCCTAATTTATATGTATTAGCACCAGATTCCTTTAGTACATGTGTAATACTATATACAATAATGTAAAAGAAACAAATGTGATGTATAGAATTGACAAAAACTGAGGCTGAAACACAGTACAGGTTTTGTCCTCCAAAAAAACCTACTTTCTTAAAGTCCAGGTGCTCAGAAGATTGTTTTAATCCAAAGATTTGTCAGCCATGATAAAAACCTTGGAAGACAATTTTGAATAATTATTTTAAAACCCATAATAACATAAATGGGAAGAATGATGGTGTCCACTTCAGCATACGTGGATGCAACTTTATTGCCCCAGCAGCATGTGAACTTAGTGAAGTGTTAACGGCTATGGCTGACCTCCCTACCTGGTTGAGGACAGCAAGCTCTATCAACCACTTTACAGGAGGCGTGGCCTCACCTGACCAGCTCACCTCTCATGCCTGGGATTGGTTTAGGACCTCAGAATTCTAATTCTACAGTGACATCATACACAAGTAAGAAGGACCTCACCAATCCCTGTGCTCTGATTCCAACACGCATCTCAACACCTCATAAAAAATGGTTCAAAATCCATTGCAAAGAATGACATCAGATATTGCATCATCGCCGTGCTGGCAGTTTTTTATTTTGTCAATCCAGGAAAACTTTCAGATACTCTGTCTCCTTTTGCAATATGTTTATTGAGGGTGGTACACAGTGAAATGTTTATTATGTTGCATGTCAATATGGTAAATGAATGTACATTAGAGAGGGTGTTCCTCAAATGGGTCTGTATGACATGTCTTTAAACACAGACTCTGTTTGGATATCTTTTGTTTTGAGAGCAGAGCTATCTTGGATCTTTAGTTAAAGAAGGGTGGTTAAACCTCTTCAGGACTGAGTCACTTTACGTTTTTATTTAATCAAGATAGCCTTTGCCCCTGTCTTATTTAAAGTGCTCTATGGAGGTTGTAACTACTGCTGTGTAATCTAATAAAATCCAGGACTAATACAATCCAGGATGGCTGGGCAGTGGAGAGCAGCCACATGCATATCATATGGTGAAACCTTGGTCCAGGTCATCTGAACTGTCATCTTCCACCTTTGAGGATTTGTCACTAATTGAATTTGTCTAATTGAAGAGAAAGGCTTGCCTTGGAGCACAAAGACCCAGCCAACAAAGTTTGGTCTGTTCCCGGATATCCTGCATGACAACTAGAGGGATTTAAATTGAACAATGTTCACAAGGACTGCGCCAAGGAAGGAATCAAGGGATTCTGTTGTAGGATCCCTCTGGATGGCATTAAAATGATTTACAGCAAGTCACATTCATCAACAGCAACTGTTAACAAGACTGTGCTGTATGTATAGGCTTTGCCCATATCCCAATCCGGTAATCTTGACACAGGAAGCTGCACCGACTGTGTAGCTGTGCCAGAGTATCAGGTTTATAGGAACCCAGTGAAAATTCACCGAAAACGACATCCCATGTGGGAATACCACAGATTAGTGCCAGTCTGAGAATGAGGCAGAGAACATGTTCTACCTTTAAACTTAACAATTGGCCCGAACCTGTTTTTGATTATTGCCCATGATTAACCAGCTTGGAAATTCAAGGATCTCTCATCAGCAGTGGTACAATCTTGTAATGTTATAGTACCTTTGCTCATTTTGCATTGGATTCATTTGTATCATGACAAGAAGATTGGAGATGTGGGGTTTTCACATAAAACCATTTATTTTCAATTATAATGTCATGTGAACAGCAAAAAATCCAATGCTGTCAGATTAGAGGCAATTGACGAAAAGGGAATGGCTAATGGGTTAGGATTAGTTCAATTGTCATGCTTGTTAATCGTCCAAAACAATAAAAAGAGGTTACGATTGTTATCAAATATATACTGTTTTGGCTTTCCCTATTTGTAGCTCTCTAGCTGTCTCAGATCTATAGAACTCAACACACTTTCATGTAAATTGTGTTCATTGGTGTTCTTGTTCTTGGCTGCAAGGCAACAGTGTTGTCTTTTTATAGGATTTTTTATTGGAGGTGTGGTATTTTAAAGAGACTGATTTAGCTTGTACATGCATAATACGCACAGCCTGTTGCATGCATAAGTCCTCAAAATGTTTCTCTCAATATGCCTCGTATTTAACTCAAGTTGTACTTGTTAGCCTAAAAACAAAGGCTGCTTGCTGCCAGTTAATAACATGATATGACCACAGAGATTTCAAGAGATTAATCCTGAGATCAACTGCTGTTTGATATTTGGCTAAATCACAGAAAATCTATTGTCTTGCTTTTGTCCTGCATGGGAAAATTTGTATATTAAAAACCTTTCTGAACTGTCTGGATTTTATTACTTCCTTTATGATGAAACAGAGAGGAGTACTGTTTTCAGGTCAAGCTGCTGCAAATTTATAAATAATTATTAATATATTAATATATGAGCTAGTGGGAAAATGCACAAAAAGGGGCAAAATTGTGTAGAAAAGGGAAAGTAAAATGAGTTCTCAGGTTGGATGTGACAGTAAGGCCTTGCTGGGGTGTCCGGATGGAGAAGAGACAGACCCTCTCTGTAGGGCACCCTGCAGAGTCAGCATGATTTTATCACTGGGGGGTTGGTTTCGGGGTGGGACGGTGTCCCCACATTGACTTCGCACAGAACAGGAATCTCACTGATAATAACCACTCAGACACTGCTGGCCAATGCAGTTTTTGACTTTTATCAGCCAGTCGGTCTGATAAAGGACCGCGCATGCATGTAAATTACAGCCAGCATATATGTTATTTTAATGCATCCCCGACTCCCTGCCATGTGGAAAACATTTCAGGAAATAATTATTATGGGGCCCCAGATGACACAATGGTAAAGGCCTTCGCTTGGAGTGCAGGATGCCCACTGCAGCTGGGGTCCGATCCCTGGCTGTGCCAGCCTGGCTATGGCTGGGAGTCCCGTTCGGAGGTGGTATTTGGCTGTCCACCCCAGGAGAGGGGGAAGGGAAGCCGGCATAAGCTTGCCGTGTGTAAGAGTGGCTCTGTGTGTACCGGAGTTACAGTCGACGGCTTGGAGGAGGCAGTTCGCTGCCAGTCCCAGGGCTGCCAGTTTCCCGGCGGCGAGCTCGTAGTACAAGGGGGAGATAGTTGATGTAGAAAGAGGGTACTAAATTGGTAGAAAAATGAGGAAGAAATAATGATTATGAGGTTGTGTGTGATATGAAGAATAGTATAGTAGTGTATATGTTTTTGATCAACAGATTTTAGTCATAAGGTTTATTGGCATAATAAACTCATAATACATTCAGAGTTCTTTTTAGGTACTTCATGTAATTAATTGTCTATATTTTGACAGCAAAGCAGTTGAGGTTTGTACTGTCAGTATACATTCAGGCATTTGGCTTCTCATTCAATTCTGAGAAAAGAGCTGACTTGTCCAACTGTACTATGGAACACATGGAAAATATGATTTACTGAAATATTCTAGTTGCCAAAAAACTTTCAAGTGGCGTAACACACGGGTTCAAGTAGGTCAATAAAAATGCACAACATCCATAAACGTATCTTAGATACATTGCATTTAGTTGTGTGCTTGTGAGTGTGTGTGCATGTGTGCACACCTGGGTGTAATTACACAAAGATAAGATTTGTTTTTGGAAACAAATCTTACAGCCTTGAATATGCCATTGTCCTGTCATTTTTAGCCCTTTCGTTTATTTAAGCTCTTACATAATCCCCCTCTAAGTGTGGGAGAAGTTAGAAAGAATTATATGTTCTTTAAGGCAGCCTTCGTCTCATTAACCTCTCCAAATCCACATCCTTACGACAGCCTGCTCTGACATCTGCACAACGCTTCCTGCCATGATCCAGATGTGTACATGACTGTGGCCAGAGGAGTGGGTGCTGAATGTGCCTTCAGGTGCAGAACGGTGGTGCCACTTTGAGCTTTGCTGGAACGTAGCCAGATTTCCCTTGCCGAAGTGTAACACGGATAAAACAGCGACTCCCAGACTCCTCTGACAGAGGGCCAGACTGCAGACTGGAGCCGGATGGAAGAGAAACAGGAGGGTCTCAGAAAAAAAACTGTGAAACCTCCTTATCTGTGTGAAGGTTTTTGCACAGCTGAGTATGAGGTGGCTGGCTGGCGTGTCCGTGTCGGTCCCGGCACGTCCCGTGTGTTCGCAGGCCCTCTGAGCGCCACATTCCTGCACATGCAGCGGTTTTAGTGAAGGAAGACAAATGCCTTATTTTTCTGGATGAAAGTTCCATAAAAAAAACAAAAAAACTATTCAACAGGACAGCCATTGTGTTCTTTAATTTCATTTATTTTCTGTAAGTCAGCCTTGAGGCAATCCCAGACCCACCGCACACTGGATTTATGCATGCCACACACCAGCAAAATGTTGCTAAGTAAATAAATAAATAAATAAAGAGACCCACGGTGGGGTAGTCTGAAGTCAATATGGAATAAATATTTCTGTTGAAATGGTGTGCATGTGCATGTACATGTGTGTGTGTTTATGTGTGTGCACGTGCACAGTCTGTTTGTGTGTGTGTGTGCATGTGCACATTATTTGTTTGGTGTATGTGTGTGCATGTGTGCACAGTATCTCTGGTGTATGTGTGTGCGTGTGTGCAGAATGTCTCCACTGTCACTCTCATCTCAGGGCCAATGTTACAATTCCCTACACAACTGACTGAGCCATGGAAATTCAGCTGCAAAATATACTTATGACAAAAACGGTCACAGTGCTTTGTCAATAGCCCTGGAATGTATATTGTACTGTATGGATGCCTGCAAATATGAACATTCAGCACAAATGTTCCTGCATATTCAGAATAAATATACTGTATCTTGCATCAATTTAAAAACTGTTACAATTTTTGGTCAGAGTTGATTTGGATTATGAGCAGCAATAAATTAAAACCACAATAATCAAATACAGAAATAAATTAATGAAACCATTACACCCAACAACCCCCACTAACAACTTAACTTTTAGATTAACAGAATTAATGTTGGCTGAACACTATTGCACCCTAGATACTATTGAGGCACTACCTCTGATGGAGGGTTTAGCTTGAGGTTCAGTGTGGAGGTACATATTTACTGAAGGGAGGAGAGGCATGGAATACTACAGTGAATTCCTTTTCAAATAAAAATATACTATTTTCACACTGACGTCACCTCTCAACGAAACAGAGTAAGTCTCACGTTCAGACGCGTAATCCGCTTTTCTGTGTTTGAGTGAGCGGCGCAGGTCAGAGGTATGAAAACGGCGCGCTGTCTGGCAACGGGAATTAGGCTGAAGCATGATGATAAAATAAGCAGAAAAAATAACGGCAGAGCGATGGCAGCCCCAGAGGGCCGAACCTCCCCCTGATGGCTTCCAAATCCTAATCGCTAACAGTCGATCCCCAGCTACTCCGCAGAAACCTTGCATGTCATAAACTATCCAGGATCCAGGGGGCTCTTTAGTCTCCACGGGAGACCCACTGATGGACCTCAACGCTGGGAATATTCAAATTTCAAAAGTGCAAGGGAGGGAACTTGAGGAAAGAGAACTAGATGAAGCAGTCTAAAGCTGCAGCTACAAAGCTTCAGCCAGCTCATGGTCCAGCAAAGATTTACACTTATAGCTGGTGATAATGTATGACCGTTACTGAAATTATTACTGGTTGGGACTACATTTTAAATAGTTTTCTCTTCTCTTTTTATTGCCAACTTGGCATTCCACTGTCAAACTATTTACGAGTCTCCTTATCCATACTTTACAAAGCCGTAATAAAGGGTTTATTCATGGCATTTTATTGTTCCTCACCAACAAACATTAGTCTCTAATGCTAAATAAGTAGTATTCTATTCTCTGGAGAACCAGGTATTCATGTCTGAAAGAGCTGAGGTAATGGAGAGAGAGGTGTCATGGATGAAGATTTAAACATATGTATATGACCAAATTAATCGTAACCATTTTAAAGTTGTAAAATCGCATTTGGACATCCACTGATGAGCAGTGGAAACAAAAAGGGGGAAAACCAGGAGCCAAGAGACATTTCTTAAATCATTACTCTCAAATAACATCACATATATATCTATATTGTTTTCTAAACATGTTTTAGCATGGCTTTTTTTTTTACATGTTTTTTGGAAGAAAATTCTAATATAAAAATAAAATAAATACCTTAGGAATGACAATATTTAACTACTTAGCTGCTTTTTGATGTATAAAAAATAGTCCCTTGAATAGGGAACTCAGTGATATATAGCCTTGCTAGAATATTTTTATACTATATAAGGCTCGTAAGCACTTATTTATGGGCATTGCAGAACTTGAAAAGATATATGTTGTTTTTTACAATATGGCACATACAAGCAATAGATTCAATAACAAATAATGGCTATCAACTAAAAGCTTTTATATTTTGTCCAGATACATTACAAAGTCACAAATCAAACACTGTGATTAATCAACCATTTTATTGCAACTGAGATTTGATTCATAGCTTCCTGTTAATTTAAGAATGAACGTCCAAAGTTACTGTTCTAAATGATGTCAACTGGCAAACTGAGAGAGAGAAGGCCCGAGTTATCGTCTGTGTTTTTCAGTGCGGTTATCGTGTAAGGTAACATTTCATTTTGAGTAATGAGCTCTCGGGGGCTTACTAAGATGAATGTTGTAGTGGAATAGGAATTCCTGTTTCCAGAATTTAAAAATGAAAAGCATTTGGCAGCTAGCAGGCTAAGCTTGGTCTGCTGTCTCCAAAATTATGTTCTGTTCCAGAACAATACCATATATTGGCATTTACTGATGACCGCCAATTTAAAAAATACAGCCCTCAAAACAACAGTATTTGTTTTCTGTTCTTAGCTTAGCGGGTTATTAGCTCTGCACAGAGAAATTGAGAAGTGTATGTCAGAATAAACAATGCTATGGGTAAATGCAGTGGGTAAATTGCCATGGGTACTTTTTAAAATATCAGCATGCTTGGCAAAGCATAAATATAGCAGGACTAAGCAATCCTCAGCTTACAACTGATGTGGTCTTAAGATAGCAATTGAATCAGATCACACCATATAATCACATGCACATACTAGGACTGTCGTTTGGAAATAGATCAACTTCCGCTTACAATACCTCTTTTGTTTTAGTAGTAAATAGAGTTATATCACATACTGTACGGCTGAGGGCTTCACTGTAACAGATGATCCAGAGCACACGTTTGGGACAGAATACTGACTCTGCCCCAGGAAATGTTGAGAAAGATTAATTCTTTTTTTCCAATATCTTTGTATCTTCCACAGAGGAGATGATCTCATTTTCCAAGGCCCTGACAAGGCTGTAAGGGAGCAGAGCAGTGAGCTTAATGAATGCACCCAGCGCCTCTCCCACAGCCTTGATAGGAACCAAATCAGACTGCACAGAGAGGGCTCTGGGTAGGTGAGTGCAGGTGTTCCCAAACTCTCTGAGCTCAAGACCCACTTATTGGATGAATATATTTGCTGTGACCCCCCCCCCCCCACCCAGTTAATTTGCATCCATCTTTGTTTATCCTCCTCTTCCATATATGATGCGTCCAAGAAACCATGTAAAGGGGGCAGTGCATGCAGGGCAGTGCATGCATGTCCATACCAAAAGCCAGAGAGGCCCGTTAATTTCAAGCCTACAAAAATACCATTATTTAGAGTATGTATGTGACAAAAGGAGAACATGTTAACGCATTAGGGTGTACTTTTTCATTGTCTTAACTGAATTATTAAAATTTTCAGGCTGGAAATTATCTGGCCCTTTCCTAAAGTGTGATTCATATTCCAATCAGACTTCAAATAGAACAGTGAATTAAATAAAGCCTTATTTATTTTTGTAATATCTGTTGGTCTGTAGTACTTTCAGTTGAACAATAAATCATACAAGTAATGGCTTCATTCAGTACTTGCTTCAGTTATGCCAGATCCGTTGCATGCCCTTTCTTTCTTTCTCTCTCTTTCTCTATCTGTCTAATTGCCCAGCGAAGAGGCTTTGAGCATGGGTTAGAAATGTCCTTTATTTGTATATTTCCCAAAAACAGCATGAATGGGAAAATCACCTGCTACTGTAATTTCTGAAGCATTATCTAAAACATGTCCCTATGTTTATCTTTTTTTAGGGGAGGGTGTGGCAGGTTTAACAAAATAAAGTATCAATTTCCTCTGTTCATCAAGTTTTCCCCTTTTGTTCATTGTGTTCCTTGTTCCTGTTCATTCATTCTTCTGATACCTTAATGATTTAACTGTGCCCATATTCGAAAGCTTTAAGCAATTTGTTTGAGCCTATTTTTTCTATTACTTTACCAGGAAAAATATAAAGGTAAAGGTAAAAATAAGGTATTTTTAAGGTAAAAATAAAGTATTTTTAAGGTAAAAATAAAATTTGCATTGGTGCCAGATTTTGGGTGCTAGCATTATCCTAACCCTACTGTGACATATCACAGTGCTAATAATAATTGTATTATTATTATTATTATTATTATTATTATTAATAGTAATATTTTATTTATGAAGCACTTTTTATATGCCCAAAGCACTGATTATATGTGTGGGACAAAACTCAAAATGTATAATTTATGTCTTTTAAATGTGTATGGAAATTCCTATTTCCTCCTACTGACATACAGGAAGAGTTTACATCATCAGCTAGAGAGGGATTTGGTTCTGAGCTAATGGAAGCTTTGGAAGCCTCATTCTCAGTAATCAAGGTAATGTTTCACATATTATGCAATATATCATGTTATAGATTTTTTCCATGAATTGTCTTGGATGGGTAATTATGGAAGTTCTAGCTCCATTTCTTACCTCGTCTCACTTGGCTTGTAGCAGCATTTACCGAAACTTATGCATCAATTTTCAGAGTCTGTTTTAAGGTGGGGTAAGGCTGGGTTGAGCCTGAATTCGGCAGGCACAGTGCGCAAGGCAAGACTATATCCAAGGATGTGACATCAGTAGTACATTGCAGGGCACACACACACATTTAGAGACACCAGTTAACTTCAAAAGCATATGTTGGCTGTAGAAAAAAACTAGAGACAGAAACCCAACACAGACTTGGGGTGAGCATGCACACAGCCAGAACCAGATTCTGACCCCGGGCTCTGGATCTGGAGCTGTGGCAATCGACCGCACCACTGTACTTTAATAAAATAATAAAAACCATAATGAAAACAAATCACACAAAGGGTTTTATATTGAAAACATTTCTGTGGCATTCCCTTAAATGTAAAAAAAGTGTTTTGTTTGTAGTGGTTAAACCAACATGGTGACAAAACATTTACAAGTGGTGGGAGGGTAGGGAGGCAGTAATAATACCAAGACAGTAATAAACTTTATTTATACAGCGTTTTTTCAAACAGGAAACTCAAAGCGCTTTCCAACAAAGGACAATAAAAGGATGTGGTCAGAATGAACACATACACACCTAATATAAATGCACCTACAGAACAAACAATACAGACACAAAGAATACAATAAATAAAATAATTAGGGGAAGTAACCAGGAGGGAGGGAGGGGAGGACTGATCCCTGACAATGGCCACTGTGAGATACTGTACAGATATTAACAGCCAATAGTAACATCACATCGGTTCTGAGCAGTGGAGCCACTAGGAAATCTGGGCCCCATGACAAAATATCACACTTCCCCCCCGCCCTCCATGTGATGCCACCCCACCCCACCACCTACACCCGACATGCAACCCCAGGCCAACACAATTTTAGGTCATATTGCTTACAAAGCTCAATAAAAGCTGCCTGTCCGTAAACTATGGATGAATATAGCATATTGTACAATGAAAGAAAATGCAGAAAATCAAAGACGAGGAAAATATTTTCTCACGGCACTGCATGTCATTTCTCTTTATTTATCTATTTATCATTCACCATTATTCTTCTTGAAGAAATCAGCCATCTTTCAAAATTTAAATATAAGTGCAAGATGCAAGATGAAAAGCTAATGAAACTACGAATTAAGAGAGCATTATGCGCTCTTCAGAAATAAAACTGGTAAAAACATGAAAACTCATAATCAAAGATTTAGCTATATATTTTTTTATGCTTTATGGAAATGATATCAACAGATATTTTTATTACTATTTTTAAAACGTTACAGTAGTTTTATTAGGGGACATTCATTATGTAATTATTATGTGCATTATGTCTATTGCTGTATTACTGCACTGATTTCTTGCACGAACAATCATTGATCATACCATGTATTAATGCACATCTTGTAAGTCGCTCTGGATAAGAGCGTCTGCTAAAGGCTTAAAATGTAAATGTAAATGCATAATTTCAGAGGATGATAAGCCATGGCCTCGAAAAAAAAAAAAATAATAAACGTTACAAATGCTGAGGTACCGTTAAAAGCATGGCTTGTGTTTATCTCGCTATACTTTTTGTGAATAGTTACATAACGCGGTTAAAAAACTGTGCCACTACACCTGAGGGACTTATCTGTGAGGAGAACCCTGTTTTCAATGTATAGTGTTATAATGTTAAATAAAAACACAACACTAGCTCACCTCCTTCACTTGCTGTTGCAGCTTGTTCATCAGGTGGGGGTGGGGGGTGGTGTTGCTGGAGCTGCTGCATTTTTGACTACTACTTGTACATAAAATTTAACTGAAACAACAAAATTTCAACATTTGCTATAGGTATATAGCCTAGTCTAAGAAAAAATCTATATATGCTTCTTCTTAGCATATCTAGCGCTAGCTAATGTTAGTTGTTAGCTAGCTACTTAGGTTAGGCAAACTAGCTAGCAGCTAAGTACCATATGCAGGGGGATGGTCCTGCCAGGTGAAAAAGAGAGTGAAATGCAAGGTTTACTTTTGGTCTAATTAACCTCATTTTAAAAATCCCATATTATTTGCCAGTGCTCAAATCTGAAAGTCACGATTCTAAGGTTTCTGTCAATGTTTTTGCCACGTGTGTATGATCAAATCTCGCGACGTTAGAAATAGTAATATACTTTTATTGCTGCTGGGAGCGTCGGCGCTTTCATCGACCTCAGGGGGTTAATGCATAGCCTAAATAAGATGTACTGTAACTCACCTTTATTTGTGAAGAATTGAGTCAGTAAATGTCTCCCCTTTTTTCATTTTCAGCTCTTAGCAGCTCTTCTTTGTTTTAGGAATCTTTTTTTAGGAAACTTTTCACTGCTTTATGGCACTGTCATGCCGAATCGGCTTTCCCGGCCGGTTAGTAAGTGCCGAAAGCCGCTTACAACAACTCGGAAAACGCTAACGCTGTTGTAAGCGGATTTTCTCTGGGTAAAAGTAGTCGCTGTGACAACTCATTAACCAGGCCGTTGTCGGAAAGACGGAAAACTTGCTCCCCATTCATTTGAATGGGAGCCAAGACGCTAAGTTACTCCCCATTCATCGATAGCACCGGTTCACTGAATATAACTTAGCTGTACAGCTGAACAGACAATGCATATTATTATCTTCATAGCTAGCTGGCTATATAATTATAATATAATTATAATTCATATATTATGTTCATAGCAAGGCAGCTAACTTAGCTGTACAGCTTATTCGTAGCTAAATGACATCACCCGGACACATTCTTCCAGGAATTGTCACTCAGGAATGCGAGCTCGTCATGTTGGCATAGCAACTACAGTCCAAAATTCCAATGATATCACCCGATGACCCGATCACCCGGACACATTTTGGCAGGCGGACACATCCTGGCGTGACAGCACCCCTGGTTCTGAGATTCAAATCTGTTATGGTTTGTGTGAGTGTTATGTATGATTTCATTTCATGGGAGAGGTTGGTTTCCACCGCTGCATTCCACTTCAATTACGCTATCCCTAAGTAGCCTACAGCCAATACCTCTGTCAGCCATTTCTGTTAAAGCAAGAAAAAAAGAAAAAAATAATGTATGATATAGCCTATGCTATGTTGCACTATACTACTTACATGAAGCAATAAAAATGATAAATTAGCAATGCAATATTCTCCAATTTCTGTATACAACTTTAATGGAGAAAGCAGATGAAGCAAAAGCTTCTATACTATTCTATACTATTTTATAAGATTGGTGACAATATTTGGGAGGGGACCTTTAACTGTGACGTTCGGGATAAGGACCCAGACGCAGATCAGGATTAGGCAAAATAATAGTTTAATCAAGGCAGAGGTCAAAACCAGAAGTCAGGGTAGCAAAAGTACAAAATCAAAATCCAAAGAGAAGTCACAAACAATCCAAAAGTCAAAACCAATAAATCAGAGAAGGCAAACAAACAGAATCAGCAGGCAAACGCGAAGTGAAAAACAGAAGGGGTGTCTCAGGAAAATGCTACATTACATTACATTACATTACAGGCATTTGGCAGACGCTCTTATCCAGAGCGACGTACAACAAAGTGTTAACCGTAGTCAAGAACAGTTTAGCTGAAAGCCACCCTAATGGGAAGTACAATTCCTGGGTGCTAGGAGCAACCACATAGTTAAACTAGGACCCTGTAGGTAAATCTGTAGCCACAATTCAGAGGTAGCAGTAAAGCACTCAAATGCAGGAAATAATGCCTAAGCCTAATACAATACAAACAAGTAGACGTGTAAACTAAGCAACTATGTCCCTAAGTTAACAAAAACTGGACTACGGGGAGAGGTGCACCCTGAAGAGGTGAGTCTTCAGTCGTCGCTTGAAGGTGGCCAGGGTCTCAGCTGTTCTGACTTCCACAGGAAGGTCATTCCACCATCGTGGAGCCAGAACCGTCAGGAGACGTGACCGGGAAGCACAGGTGCGGAGGGGGGGAGGTGCTAGGCGTCCTGAGGTAGCAGAACGGAGAGGTCTGGCAGGTGTGTAGGGTTTGAAGATCTTGAGGAGGTATGTTGGGGCTGATCCCTTGACTGCCTGGTATGCTAGGACCAATGTCTTGAATTTGATGCGAGCTATAACAGGCAGCCAGTGGAGGGTAGTGAGCAGGGGGGTGACATGGGAGTGTCTAGGAAGGTTGTAGACCAGACGGGCTGCAGCGTTCTGGATGAGTTGCAGGGGTCTGATGGCAGATGCGGGAAGGCCAGCCAGGAGCGAGTTGCAGTAGTCCAAGCGGACTCTGGCTTACTAGTAATCGGCACAGGGAATGAAGATCAACGTTCTGACGGGGATGGAACATAAACACAGAACTTATATACAAGCAGGGAAGGGAAACACAATAGGAATCAGGTGTGACTGGGAGGAGAGAGGGGTAGGAACACAGGTGAAAACAATGGGATTCGTTAATACAATAACGAGGGGAAACGAAAGACACGGACTGGGAATAACACAGACACATAGACAATAAACGACCTGGAAGAGCAGGCAGACATGTGCACAGTTCGAAGGGGAGGAACGCATAAAGAAATCTGCGTGCAAATGAAATGAAACGTGAGAAGCGTACAGGGATAGGACAATGAGAGAGAGAATGATAGCGATAGTTAGAACCATGAGATAATTAGTGATTAGTAATGTTAGTAACTTAATCTAAATCCCTAATGTTAGTAGTTTAGTAGGTTAGTACTATACACATCTAACTAATATATACAAAGTGTAATAGAAAGAAAGAAAAAAGTAAAACGAGATTAGAAACTAAGACGGAAAAACCGAAACATAGAATTTCCCGAAGTGCATGACAAAAGACAAGGAGTGGATCTCGAAACAAACAGGAACAATGACAAACGGGGAACAGAACGTGAATCGAACGAGAATGATGAATAATGAATAAACAAAGAACAAAAACAACCGAACAGACATTGCAAAACATAACATTTAACCATTCCTCCATACAGAATCTTTGAACATACTTCGGTCTGCACTTGACAGACACAATGCTCCAACTGTCTTTGGTTTACACCCCTAGCCTAACACCACCTTTAATTGCATTGGTTACTGTAGCACGGTGCCAGGTGTGGCCATCATGTCAGGTGGTGAGTGAACAGAAAAGAGCCATAAAAAGTAGTGGGTTGGCCCAGGGCCATTTATTCCCCTGGTGCTGGGTCAAAAAATAACACAATTAACTGAAAACACCTCAAACAAAACAACTTCCTAAAAACCAAACCAACAAAATCAATTGAGAGCAGGCTTCTCAGGCTGTGGGAGGAACCAGGAGAACTTGACAGTGGCCAGAAGAGGAGCAGCCCTCCTCTTCTGCACTCTTCCCCACTCTTCCAGGCATCACATCACATATTTAACTTGATATCTTTTCCTATTTTCTGCAGGAACAGTTCAGCATGTGTGGGTTAACAGAGCAGTCGCTATGGAGATCCATACACCAATTGTGAATAAGCACCTCTCTGATGTACCACTGTTGTGGAACAAAAAAAAATGAAGCGGGTCAGATAAAAATAATGAAAAAAGTGAGCCCAATGGCCTTTAAATCCTTTTAAAACATAGCGTCTTTCAACATTGGCACCAAAGAAATGTGTTTCATGTAACACAGCCTTAAAGAGGAAAACCAACATTAGCAATGGAGTTGGAACAGAGTTTACACTACTAATCTCCTCATTAACACAATCAACAGGTCTGGTCTTGTGAATGTCTAGGACTGTTCATATCGGTTATGAAAACAGAATAACAAATGAAAGAGAAATGTCTAATGGACACACAAACTGATGCAGGGAGGGTGTGAGGTGTAAGATATGTAAATCACTCTGCTAAAAGTCTACATGCTTTTATGCAATACCAAGATTAGACCTAATCTGTGATCCTTTGGGGAAATTACATCAACCCAGGTAATTCCCAGAAGGAAACATTTATTTTTATTTCATAAATAGTTGACTGATTATGGTTATGGTGTCTTGTCTTTTGAGTTATTGTAATTTTTCTAATTGATTGTATTATACTAAAATATTACTTTATCAGGCTATCAGCAAATATGGTGCAAATTATGTTTCTGGGTGTAGGAATTATATACAGCTTGTCATACAAGCCTCCTATTTCCTATTACCTGAAACATTTGTGGATATAAGTCATTGGTAAGTAACAGTAAATGTGAGGCATTTTGGTATACTTTGGTGAGTGGATTTTGTGAAAGATATTTATTGTCCATTTTTACTGTCTCACAGGATGTAAGTTAATGTTAAAAGCTCAACATTTTCATCTGACAATGTAAAAAGTTTGGATCTGTTTCAACAATAATTTGAACATGCTTATTGATTATTTTAGAAATACATTTCCTTCAAAGACCCATGGCATTAAATTGGGTCTCCCTCTTATCCTGTCGTTAATTTTATTATATGTATGTATTACAATGACTTTTATGCATAAGCCAAGTTAAACATGCATTACTCATGTCAACAGTGAGCTCTTGTTTTCTTAAATATGAGAGCTTTTGTATTTACATTAGTTCATATGTTTTTTAAAGACATAACAACATTAAAACAGCACCCTTGATTACAAAAGAGTGAAAATAACTAAGAAGAAAAAACCCAAGGGGCTCTTCTGTCAATGTAAAATAATAAAATGCCTTTATTACATGGCAAGTTGCATTACAAGTTCTAATGAACAGTTAAAAACTCTGATGCATTTTGGCAAAGCCTTCATCAGGGAGTGAACATCAAGGCTACAGGCAGCGCCCCCTTTCCTTTTTCTGTTCTATTTTGGCGGTATCTCTGAATATGTATTCATTACTTTAGTGTACCATCTATCAATGTGTTTCAGGTGTTTCTGAATAATGTTTTTAACAAAAACAGGATATTGTTGGTGTGTTTTGCTTGTAGTGGTGACGGTAAACAGTAGTCGCCTCAAACAATTCAGCACAACATTCCTCCTGGTTTGCAACAGTCTATTTCAGAATCAGAATTAGAATTATTTATTGGCCAAGTACGATGTACAAGGAATTTGCCTTAGTGCAAGGGTGTCAACATACAACCAAACAATAACAAGAGCTTAGAAAGAAAAAAAAGTGTAATAAAAATACAATACAATACAATATAATATAATACAATACAATACAGTACAGTGCTAATATACAAATACAAACATACAAGTACAGATAATGGTTATGTACACAGTTAAGGTGCAAGAGTGTGCAAAAGGGCAGAGTAGAAGTCACAGTTAACGGCACAGATAAAGTGGGAGTGTACAAGTGAACAGGGGGGGGATAGAGGAAGGGTCCCATGAGTATCAGTATCAGTTTTGCATGGCCTATTTTGCAACGCAACTATTTCCCCCAATGAGCATTTGGTTAGGTTTGACCTAATTATATATATATATATATCTCTTGCAGATCCCACTGAGATACTGAGCCAGTAACAAAAGCAGCCACAAAGTTTGGTGGTGAAAGACACTAATACGTAAAGGATTGAGAGTTAATATTTAGGGTCTGAATCATAATTTTGCTCCAGTCCAAGCATGTTTACCCCCATATACCATGCTCCTTTGCATCAGTCCTTGTAAATTTCACCCTGATCACTTGCGATTATTATTTTCAAATTATGGCATTCTCATGAATCCAAGGAATCTTCCCACAAAGCCTGTTTTACATTACAGAATGAATAGTGTATTATGAAATATAACGTGTACTTGTGCACTTTGAGTCCACGCAGGACTTCAGGATATACTGTCCAGACAAATTTTTCATTTATTACATTACATTACAATCATTTAGCAGATGCTTTTATCCAAAGCGACTTACAGAAAGTGCATTCAGCTTGAGTAGATGAACCACTTGACGCTACAATCTTCAATCACGTCATTCCTCACATAAGCAGCATAAACAACACAAGTGCTAAAGGAAAATTATCTGTCTGTTTCAACTCCTACTTCGCCTCTCTCTGACTGAGAACATGTCCCACAGGGACCTGAAGAAGGGTTTCTTTTGAGTCAAAACGCTGTACACTGTTGGGAGCCATATTCAGACACCTTTTTTTCCTGACTTCCCTTTCATAGACGTATTTCCAAATTTGTGCACATAAACACTCAAAACTCTTCACTCATCACGTTCAACAAATCCATTGCAACCAGGGCAGCCTGAGGTGGTAAAGCAATTAAAACAAAATTAATAATACATAATGGCTGGAATACATTAAGTTTATGGTCATTTATATTCTTATAGGCGGCACAGTGGTGCAGTGGATAGCACTGTCGCCTTACAGCAAGAAGGTCTCGGGTTCGAATCCAGGCCGGGGGCCTTTCTGTGTGGAGTTTGCATGTTCTCCCCGTGTCCGCGTGGGTTTCCTCCGGGTACTCCGGTTTCTTCCCACAATCCAAAGACATGCACGTTAGGCTAATTGGAGAGTCTAAATTGCCCGTAGGTGTGAGTGTGTGAGTGAATGGTGTGTGTGCCCTGCGATGGATTGGCGACCTGTCCAGGGTGTATTCCTGCCTCTCTTGCCCGGAACGCATGCTGGGATAGGCTCCAGCCCCCCCCGCGACCCTGACCAGGAATAAGCGGCTTAGATAATGGATGGATGGATGGATGGATGATATTCTTATGGTCTGAAACTATAAGAATGACTATCAGAAGGAGTGTGTGGCACTGTTCTGCTGGTATGTGCAGGGCTAGCCAGTGGCAGGGAAGCAGAATAACAAGGACCAGCACAGGGCATTGTGGGTGTACTCACTTCCATATTTATTTAGCTACCTGTGCTATAACTCATTCATACAGGACTAAAGGTAAAACTGCATACATATACTGTGATACTAATACTAATGTTAAGGAGGCAGTTTGTGCACATGAGACCAGCCTCTATGCTGTCCATTATCACTCTGCCCCATATCCATTCTGGTAAATGTGCAAACATGACTTCACATTTATTAAAGATAACCATATCGTCTAAGTGACAGTAGCTCAAAAAGGTGCACATCTTATGGATATCCATTAGTCATAATATTCCTTTTATGGGAAATGTAATAATATAATATATATATATTTAGCAGATGCTTTTATCCAAAGCGACTTACAGTAGGGCGGCACGGTGGTGCAGTGGATAGCACTGTCGCCTCACAGCAAGAAGGTCTCGGGTTCGAATCCAGGCCGGGGGCCTTTCTGTGCGGAGTTTGCATGTTCTCCCCGTGTCCGCGTGGGTTTCCTCCGGGTACTCCGGTTTCCTCCCACAGTCCAAAGACATGCACGTTAGGCTAATTGGAGAGTCTAAATTGCCCGTAGGTGTGAGTGTGTGAGTGAATGGTGTGTGTGCCCTGTGATGGATTGGCGACCTGTCCAGGGTGTATTCCTGCCTCTCGCCCGGAACGCATGCTGGGATAGGCTCCAGCACCCCCGCGACCCTGACCAGGAATAAGCGGCTTAGACAATGGATGGATGGATGGATGGACTTACAGTAGTGAATGCATACATTTTTCAGTACATGTGGTCCCAGTGGGAATCGAACCTACAACCTAAGTGTTGCTAACGCCATGCTCTATCTACTGAGCCACACAGAACCACTGTACTTTATTTTATTGTAGTCTAGTTTTGCCTGTGTAGCTTGTTTCTCTTTAATCAATTGCACATCCTTTCATTTGTGCTTGGTTCCCAGAGTTTAAATAACCACCCTGTGCATTTATCTCTGTCCTACAAACCTGTTTCTAATCTTCCATCCTAACTGGGGGAAGGGGGAAGGACTTTGGAACATGTCAAGAAGAAAGTTACTTTGAAACTACATTTTTCTACAGCTTTGATAAAGCAGTCCTTTCAAAGAAGTTCTCAAAAGTGTCCCAAAACACCTGTAATTTTAAACAAAGCCAGTGTGTGAATCATTTAAAAATGTCATTTATGAACATATTCAGTTGTTATTGATAATATGTTATCCATAGCGTGGCTAATGAATGCATGGCCTCAGAATGTCCATGCCTGTTCACCTGACAGCCTGATAAATGTGCTGCAGGCAGCTAAATTTACACCTTGAAATACTGAATTGCAACTGACACTAAATATCTTGACAAGGTCAACGTACAATTGATAAAATTGGTACAATGCACGCTCTTATTGTTTATTTGCTTGACTGAGGTATTTAAAAATGCAACTGCCTAATCTGTGCCACAGAAAACAAAACCGTATATGGGGGTTCTCTCCACATTTTGCGGATACCATACATCAATTGTGGTATCCCCTAAATTCCTAAATCCATCCTGTAACTCACAGTAAAAAGAAAAGCCACAAACAGTTGTATCTCACTGCACTTTGGTGTTGCAAAACCCCCTCCTTAGCATCCCCAGAGCAACTTCTACATAGCATTGGTTTCAATGATTATAAGGTCTACAAAGGAGAAAAATATGTTTCTAAATCACATCCAGATGAAGCAACAAAACCAATTTTATAGAATTGAATATAACAACACACAAAAGATTGGCCATTACAGCTAAAGGTTGCAATTTCTGTGATTGCGTTTGTGATTACATAAAATGTTGAATGTAATCATTATATTTCAAAATTATAGAGACAGTTCAATTTATTTCCCACTCTGCCCACTCCCTCAGTGGCAGAAACCCCACAGCTGTCTCCTAAATGATAGCATAAAATATACAGTACAATATGGACGGTATACAGTTGAGCAGGGTCCCTAACCTTGGTCCTGGAGAGCTGCATGGTTTGCTGGTTTTCATTGTTACTCAGCACTTAATATATCAATTAAAGCACAATTGATCGATTCAAGTTTTGAATTTGTAGGCAAATCTGCATTATGTAAACAATATTAGCCATATGATTTGCTGAGCCTCCTTAAATGTTCTTGTATGTTGAACTGACTTTGAGACAATGGAATGTGGTATCTCACAAAGTCTCACTTACATCTCTGCAGGACATTCAGGTTACAGACAGCCATTTGGTCTGTGCATTACAGACAGAGATGGGCAGTATTTCTGTTACTTGTATTTGAAATACATATTTCAATTACTTTTGAGTATTTTGTAATTTGTATTTGACAGGGCTGAAAAAATTCAAATGTAATTTGTAACAAGATACTTTAGGGTGGAGTAATTTAGTATTTTCAAAATACTCAAAATACTTTATCCATGATTCAAAGAACATAAAAAAGAACAACAGTACACTTAGACACACTCACACAGTGATTTTTAGACCCGCTCTCTGTCGGTTGGACAAGGCAGTGAATGCATGCACATGTGGATGCATGCATGTATCTGGTCGCAGGCAGCTATTGAGAATTCGGCGCTTGTTTTCACACAAGCCTACTCGCAGTATTCTAAGTGGCATTTTGAGAAATCGTGATGTGACGTGAAAAGTTAGAAAAGACGATTTCTCAAAATGCCACTTTGTGACTCCAGAAACACTAGCTAGCATGTACAATTCATGCTGATTTGTTTGTAAGTTTGTACTGTACTATTTTCAGTATTTTTCTTTTATATACAAATAGCATCAAAGATAAGAAATTGGTTGTCAATAGCCCAAACAACCAAAATGGAGGGAGTAATGTGGGCAAACTAATTAGGAGACACTAAAGATGTGATTGTGCCTCTAACACTTAACACACGGCGATAGCCTATGTGATTTTGTCTTTTTGCTCATATTCATAGAGAAAGGCAGCCACCTATTTATATGTTGGCCTATGATAGCCAATTGGAGACTAGTTTTTTTTCCTGTATTTTGAAAACACAAAATACATGTATTTTATCTGATACATTTTCTGGCACCAGTATTTTGTATTTTGATCTGATACATTTATTTGAGGGGTATTTTGTATTTTGTAACAAGATACATTTTGATGTATCTTTGCCCATCTCTGATTACATAACAGTGACCACAGGACTACAGCTCCCAGCAGCCTACAGTCCCACACCTGATTGGGACCAATTGGGACTCATGGCAGCTGAAACCAATTTGGGGAGGAAATAAAAGATGCACATTTTCCCCCAAAAATAGGAAAATAACCGGAAGGGAAATGCTTGGTGAGTGAAGCATTACAGCATTGATTTGAAAACCCAGTGTGTGTTCCGACTAGTGATTGTTTGAGGACCTGGCTTGGATTAACAACATTGGTTTTTGTTTTGTTTTGAATACTGCCTCCTCTGGTATCTTCTATTGCCTACACCCTCTGAAAAGGTCCTGGAGTGTCAGCCCACCCCAAGTGGCACTACAGTATAAAGACAAACACATTGCAACATTTCTTCGTATTTGCCCTGCCTTGCTTTGCCTGGTGTACTTGTGCATCATTATCATCATTTAATCTTTTCAATAAATCACATTTGATTGAAACATTTCTCAACACAATCATTTCATACAAGTTGGAGTTTGTATATCTACCCGCCTTGCTTTGTGTGCAGGAGTATTGATGTAAAAGACCCTGGCTGGCAGTGTAGTGTAATGGTTAGGGAGCTGGTGTTAGGAACCGGACAAGGACCCAGACGCAGATCAGGATAAGGCAAAAGAGTAGTTTAATGGGAAGCAGGGGTCAAAACCAGGAATCAGAATCTCGAAGGTACAAAAACGCGAGGCAGAGAGAAGTCAAAAACAGGCAGTCCAAAAAGTCAATAACAGGTAGGCAGATAGGCAAACAAAACAGAATCGCTAGGCAGGCTCGGGGTAGTCAACAGAAGGGGTGTCTCGGAAGGAATGCAATAAACTCTGGCTGTAAGAAGGGTAGGCTCAGGGAATAAAGAATCAAGTACAGAACAGGAAAGAACATGGACACGGAACTATATACAAGCAGGGAAGGGAACACAATAGGACTCAGGTGTGACTGGGAGGAGAGAGGGGAGGAACACAGGTGTAAACAATGGGAATTGTTAATCTAATAACGAGGGGATTCGCTAATAGAATAACGAGGGGCAACGAAAGACACGGACTGGGAATCGTACAAACATATAGACAATAAACGACCTGGAAGAACAGGCAGACACGTGCATAGTTAGAATGGGAGGAATGCAAAGAGAGAAGCTGCGTGCAAATGAAAGGGAAAGTGAAAAGCTAATCAGGGATACGATAATAAGCGAGAAAGACAGCGATAGTCAGAAGCATGAGATAATTAGTGATTAGTAATGTTAGTAACTTAATCTAAATCCCTAACGTTAGTAGATTAGTTGGTTAGTACTGTATACATCTAACTAATATATACAAAGTGCAATCTAGAAAGTAAGAAGGAAGAAAAACGAGATTAGAAACGAAGGCGGAAAAAACGAAACATTTCCCGAAGTGCAAATGACAAAGACAAGGAGTGGATCTAGAACCGGAACAAAAACAGACGAGGAACAGAACGTGAATGAAACATGAGTCGAAGAATGATAAATAAACAAAGTACAAAAACAAACCGAACAGACACTCAGAACGTAACAGCTGGGGCCTTATTTATAAAACATACTTACGCACAGATTTGATCTTAGAATGTGCGTACGCTCAAATCCACGCCAAAGTTCAGATTTATAAAAACTGTCTTTGACGTGGAAAAGTACTCAGCTCCACGTCAGGTTTCAACTTGGCATACGCACGTTTCCTTGTGGCAATGTTGGAGTACTGCAGGTATTTGCGGTCTCGTCTCTTCTCTGTCCTGACCCCTCGCTGGTGGAACTACTTTCCGCAATCGGTCAGGACCGCGGAATCACTTGCAATTTCCGCAAGAGACTCAAAACCCACCTTTTCAGACTCCACTACCACTGAATTCTGTACATCTAGCTAATTGTCATCACCACTGCCTACTTGCTCAACACTATATACCCAATTGCACAATAAAGTTATTAATAAATTAAAACAACATAAGCTAGGCAACTTGTGGAAAACAAAACAAAAACACCCATTGGTTTTCCAAAACTACCCATATTAGCATAATTGACACATCCTTGAAGGACATTTATTTAATATACATATTATGGTTCCACACGTGTAAAACATTTCGATCAATCTATAGGCTATAAAATGTCCAATAATGTAGTGGTTTGCAAGAGGAAGAATGGAGGCATTGTCACTTCTCGAAGATATCGCCAACCGCGCAATAAGAAGGGAACGGGTTATACAGACTGCCAGGCCACGTATTTGGTTTTACTGGTAAAGCCACTGGAAAGGCTCCCAAACAGCGTCCCTGCACGCATCTGCACCTCCGCCAACAGGACCTCGATTTCGGCCTCGCTAAAATTCTTTATCTTGCAGCTTGCCATTATCAAGTAGAGGATTTGTGTTTTGATTCGTGCTCCTTTATATGCTAATGATATTAATTAGGGGGCGTTTACAAGGCGGAGATCTAAAACCATTCAGCTACGCAGAATTTCAAGATCATTTGTGATTTAGATATTTCACATCTGGGGGAGTGGCGTACGCACATTTTTTAGTGCGTACGTTCAGTTTCTCTGAATCACACTTACGCACATTTCAGAAATGATCTTAGATCAAATGTAGGATGGTTTCTACGCAACTTTGTATAAATGAGGCCCCTGGGCTTGTAACTCAGAGGTTGCAGGTTCAATTCCCAGGTGGGGCACTGCTGTTGTACCCTTGAGCAAGGTACTTAACCTGAATTGCTTCAGTAAAATATCCAGCTGTATAAATGGATTGTGGAAATGGAATGGCTGGCATGACTGTTACGTAATCAAGTGTTCAAATCATGTTCTCATTTGTTGACTTCAGGAAAAGCTTTCAGGACCGAGAACGTCTCTCTCCAGGGGGCAAGCATAAAAATACTTTCTTCGTAGGGCTACTTTTCCAACAAATGTCGTCAGGGCAATCATTTAATCTTTTGTTCTGAACGCAGGGGAGACGCATCATTCAAAAGATTTACAGTTTTGCTTCCACAACTAATCTCTAGGCTCTGCAGCACTGGATCCTGTGAGTTCAAGTGCTTTTGGAGGCTGCTTCGCCTCCTCTTTGCCTTGCACTTGAATGAGAAAACTCAATTTTTGGGGGTTGGGTTCAGTGACAGCTTGGGGGGGATTTCAAAGACATGCTGCTGACAGAAGCTTATCGGCCTCTTATCTCTGTGTGTTTCAGGTGAGCTGGCGCTATGCCAGATGCCGGATGCAAGATCCGATCTGGATGGCTGAGTGATGAGAGAGGGGATTGTTTTCACGCCCAGGGCACAAGCGCATTTGATGGAGGGGTGACAGGGGTGACAGTTTCCAACATGTTCCCCCCTCACCTTTGATGCATCTGTGGCTGCCTGCCCCTCATCTAAAGAGCACAAAGACTTCTTGAGGGACTTTGGTACTCAAAGTGGCTGTAACCCACAAAAGAGAAGGCGGTGAAACAAAAAATACTTGGGATTTCCTAGTGCTCATTCTTAGCGATAGCTCATATTATCAGTACTGCAATTGCTGCTGCCAATATTCTCTTAATTCTCATGACACTAAATTGCAAGTATAAGAGAAAGAGAGAAGTATATATGAGACAGAGAGTGAGAAAGTGATACAGAGAGAAAATGGTGGGGTGGAGAGTGATTGCTTCCCCTCAGCTACCAGATGGGACCAGTAGAATGATCGTTCAGAGGAGAGCTAGATTCCCACCATTACAGGAGGCGTCAGATAAAGTATTTCATTACCATTACCATTGCATTAGAAATTATTTATTTAAGTTAGCGGATGTGTTTGAATTTAGCTTACAGAAAAAATAGGAATATTTGTGGAGTGGATGGGGGGAAAGGCTGGAGCAGCCTGTATTTCTACAAGCTGTTTCTACGTTTGAATCGAAAGGGTTTCTCTGTTTTTACATTGTGCACCATATAGCGACTATTGAAAACCACTGGCTCCTTTACCTTCTCCTGCCATCCTCAGCCCCATTGAGTCTCACCGTACCCTCAGTTCACCGTACTGACCATGCCCAAGATGTCCACAATGTATGGGTATGGTGGGGGGACTGCAAGGGAGGCTCTCTCTGGTCCTGACGGTGACCCCCCTTGATCAGTGGGAGAGAGGAAGCCCACTGGGCCAGGTTCTCCATCTGCCTTAGGGCTGGGCAACAGCCGGTGTGTGCACATTTCATTAAAACCGCCATCCTCCATGACTGGCCTTCTTTCCCCATTGCTATGATTCACCAGGGACCTGTTTAATCTTAGTTCAAAACCAGTTTACCAGCATGATTTTTGCATGGCGGTAAATGTCATCGTATATCCCCCTGTCAGAAGGAGAGTGTTTTCCCATTAAATAATCCAAAGAAGAACAGCAAATACCTGCTTACCACTCGCTCATACTTCCATCGATTCTTGATACTCTGGCTGTCATAAATTATGTCATTTGTCTGCATCAATCTGAACTTGCATGTGTGTGACTCAAATGCACTTTGTTTAAGGACATTTACATTTTTACATTTTAAGCATTTAGCAGACGCTCTTATCCAGAGTGACTTACAAGATGTGCATAAATACATGGTAGGAACAATCATAGTATCATAGCAAGAGATCAGTGCAGTAATACAGCAATAGACATCATTGCAGGCAGCTGCATACCATACCTGTAACACCCGGAAGGATGGGGTAGTCAGTTTGCCAGAGGAGACGGAGCGGAGGGGTCTAGCTGGGGTGTAAGGAGTGATGAGTGACTGGAGGTATGGGGTAGCAGTACCTCTAGCCACTTGAAAAGCAAGCACCAGTGATTTGAATCTGATGCGTGCTGCGATAGAGGGGTGATGTGGGTGAACTTCGGCTGGTTGATCACCAGACGAGGGGCAGCATTCTGGACTAGTTGCAGTGGCTTGATGGCACAAGGCCGGCAGGCCTGCCAGCAAGGAATTGCAGTAGTCTAGACGTGAGATCACCAGGGCCTGGACCAGGAGTTGTGTGGCCCCTTGGGTGAGGAACGGTCGGATCCTCCGGATGTTGTGGAGGGAGAATCGGCAGGTACGAGTGATCGCTGCAATGTGGCCCGAGAAGCACAGCTGGTTGTCCAGGGTCACTCCAAGACTCGTGGCAGACTGGGACGGAGACACTATGGAGCCTTCAACGGTGATTGACGCATCAATCATCGGGGAGCTCTTCGCTGGGAGGAAGAGCAGCTCTGTCTTCCCCAGGTTCAGCTTCAGGTGGTGGGTGGACATCCATGTGGAGATGTCAGCCAGGCATGCAGAGATCCATGCCGGGACCTGGGTCTCAGATGGAGAGAAGGAGAGAAAGAGTTGAGTGTCATTGGCATAACAGTGATAAGAAAAACCGTGAGCAGAGATAACAGAACCACGTGACTTGGTGTACAGGGAGAATAGGACGGGCCTAGCACCGAGCCCTGCGGGACTCTGGTAGAGAGGGTGTGGGGAGAGGAGAGGGATCCTCTCCAGGCCACCTGGTAGGACCGGTCAACCAGGTAGGACTTGAACCATGTCAATGCAGATCCAGAGATTCCCATCTCGACGAGAGATGAGAGCAGGATCTGATGGTCCACAGTGTCGAATGCAGCTGACAGGTTGAGGAGGAGGAGGACGGAGCTAAGGGATTGGGACTTAGCCACGTGAAGAGCCTCAGTGACCGCAAGGAGAGCAGTCTCTGTGGAGTGGCCTGCCTTGAACCCAGATTGGTTAGGATCAAGCAGGTATTGCATTGCATTATTGCATTACAGTCATTTAGCAGACACTCTTATCCAGAGCTACCTACAGTTTTAATTTTTTTTACAATCCATTTATATAACTGGATATTAACTGAAGCAACAGGAAGTCATCCGCGGTTAGAGAGGAGGGGGGTGGGGTAGGAGGAGGGGTGAGGAGAGGGGAAAACGTAGAGTAGAGTTTTCGAGGGTTAGAAACAGAAGATTGAATCTTGGAAAGGAAAAATGCAGACTTAGCAGAGGAGAGGTTAGAGGAAAATGTAGCTAGGAGTGTGTGGAAATCAGTCAGAGCCACAGGGGATTTGGATTTTCTCCATTTCCTTTCTGCTGCTCACAATTTCAGTCGGTCAGCCCGAATGGAGTCAGTTAGCCAGGGGGTAGGGGGTCGGAGACAACCAGGTTCGGTGGATAGAGGACAGAGTGAGTCAAAGGAGGAGGAAAGAGAGGAAAGTAGGGTGGATGATGCTTCCTCAGCAGGTAGCTGAGAGAAGGCATCAGTAGGGGGAAGGGAAGATAGAACAGTAGCTGACAGGGCAGCGGGGGAGAGAGAGCGGAGGTTGCGACGGACAAGGACAGTGGGGGCAGGTGAAGATGGTTTAGGCACAGAGGGGAGGGGAGGGAAAAAGACAGAAAGCAGTGGTCAGACACATGTAGAGGAGATACCGCAATGTTGGGTGAGGTGCAGTTCCTAGTGAAGACCAGATCCAGTTGGTTACCAGCCTTGTGGGTGGATGGGGATTCAGCCACGGTGAAGTGGAAGGACTGAAGCAGGGGGAGAAATGCAGAGGACTGAGGGTGTCCAGCAGCAGGTTGAAGTCACCGAGGAGTAAGACGGGAGTGCCATCCTCAGGGAAGGCACTGAGTAGGGCATCCATCTCATCTAGGAAACTCCTCAGTGGACCTGGTGGGCAATAAAGAACAGTGATGTGCAGTTTACATGGAACAGTGACCGTGACAGCATGAAATTTAAAGGAGGAGGGTGAGCAGAGAGAGCAGCAAGGGTGGCCGTGTTCTGCGGAGTGATCCATGTCTCTGTGAGCGCCAGGAACTGCAGGGAGAGTAGGGAGGCCTGAGCCGAGATGAAATCGGCCTTTCGGACAGCAGACTGGCAGTTCCATAGTCCGCCTGCTACCACGACGTCGACACCGGAAGATCTAGGAGGGTGGATGAGATTGGAGAGGTTTCGGGTGTGAGTAGAATCTCTCCTTCTAGGAAATCTAGAAGAGGAGACACAGACTGGAATAGAGAAGTAGCATGTAGTGTTAGATGCAGAGGAAGTAGAACAGGGAGATACAAAACTATGATACTTACCGTGCGGCGAGCACTCCCTAGCTGGCCTCCCTTGGTGGACTCCTGCAGGTAGACTCCTTTGTCCATTCCACCACTGCTTCTCTCACTCAGCCAAAAGACACAGGAGGACTTTTCAAAATGTATGCAAAATAAATCCCCTTTGTGTCCTGTCTCTTCTGCACTTGTGTACAGGCAACTGCCAAAATAAAGTAAACACTTGAGCAAATGAAAGGTTATGGCCCCTCAGTTATGGTGTGGGGTGCATTTTCCTGACATGGTTTATGTCCACTCAACCCCTTAGAGGGCAAGGCAAATATCAATAATTACAAAGCCATTCTGAGTGATCACCTATGGTGAAGCATTTCTATTCTGATAGGAGACAATGCTCCCATTAATAGGGCATGAGTGGTCACTGAATGGTTTGATGAGCATGAAAATGATGTAAACTAAATTCCATGGCTGCCTCAGTCACCAGATCTCAAACCAGTTGAACAGATGGGAAATTCTGGAGCGGCGCCTGAGAAAGCATTTTCCACCACCAACAAAACACCAAAGGATGTTTTTATGGAGGAATGGAGAGATTCCCTCCAGTAGAGTTACAGACACAGACATGCAGACAAGCTGTTCTGGCAGCTTGTGGCAACCCAAAACCCTAAGACACTTTATGTTGGTGTTTCCTTTATTTTGTAAGTTACCTGTACTTCTCCCCTGAGTTCACTATTCCAGATAATACCTGTTACTGAACAGGAGAATTACTTCAGCACAGGATATGTGTGACTTTTCCCACTATTTTCCAAGGAGGGGGGGAAATTGGCCGTCACAGTGAGGCTGATAAGCAGCTGGAATGGGTGTCTTGTTTGGAAAAACTTATAGGGCCTCTCAAGCTGCCAGAGCCCCAACAGCAATTGGAAACTGTCTTCCATCAGGATTAGATAAAAGGAGTCACTGAGTACCACTGTCCCTGAGCCAAACATCACTATCTGTTAATTAACTCTCCTTCCCTCTGCTGAATCTGGTCTTATTGGACTGGGTTTCACAAGGCTGAAATGAACATGATGGGCTAATCTTCAAAGGTACAACTATAGAAGAGAATGAACAGGCAACTCTAAAACTATTTTTTCAAGAAGAATCATTTCTTTCTTTTTTTAGTCTTTTTTTGTTTTCTTGTCAAGGACAAGAGCTTTCAAACAAATGCTGAGATGCTAAGTGGAATAAATGCGAAACAGTTTTAATGTCATCATCTTTACACATTGGGTCCATATGACTTGAACCAATCCTCATTCAACGTTTTTTTTATGCTGTTAAATCACTTTAATAAACATCCAAAATATTTTTGCTACAAAAGAAAGCATGAATAAGAGCTCTATTCATTCCTTACCCTGTTTGTGGTTTGTCCTACAAATACATGCTGATGTGCAAGGAAGCAGGCAAAGTAACACCTGACCAAATTTGGACAAACCTAAAAGCTGAAGGCTTGAAGAGAGAGGTGAGAGAGCCAGAGGAGAGAACGTACACAAGCACTCAGATAGGCGTCACAAATGAATCTATGACTGTAATGTAGTGTACGCCTATATGAGATATCAATACAATCCTACTCTCTTATATCAAAGGGGACTGATTAAAAAAGGAATTACTGGAATTACTACATTGTTGAAAATGGAGTCACGGCAAAGCTGGCAGGGGATTTCTCAGCATCATCAAAGCATTGCCTATTTTGCAGAGTCAGTTTATTTTGTTTTGATACAGCATAGCATAACATTGAGTTAGACAATAACTGTGAGAAAAACACAAAGAAACAAACAGTATGACAACTTTTGAATTTATACATTTCTAAATGGGACATGGTATCCAAATGATATTGAAAATAAAAAAGCAATGCTACACAAACTGCTACTTTAGCTCATAATAGAAATTCTCAATATATTTCCAAACAATGTTTAGCTAAACAATTTTGCACTAGTGTAAATGAAATCTGCAACAGGACAGCTTCTTCCTGTGTGTTTAGTGTGCTAAAAGAGAGGGGATTTTCCACAGAGATGTGGGACTAGAAACAGTGGAAAAAGGAGGAGAAGGAGGTCAGCACACAAATATAATAATCGCAGATGAAGGCCCAGCAGCAGAACCATCTGTGCTCTTTCCTCTGTGAAAATGAAATCCTTTAAAAAAATAATAATAATAAACTTGCTTGTTTGTCTAGGCAAGGTTTGTACCACAAGTGTATCCCTAGGTAAGATATTTGCAGCAAAGTTTGGCTAATCTGCTTTGAGTGCAGACCTCCTCATTGTCCTCCTCAACCTGTTTTGTTTGTTTTACATTTGCCTTTGCATTTAGGAATTTAGCTAACGCTCTTATCCAGAGTGACTTACAAAAGTGCATACAAAAACGTTAGGCAACAAGATGCAACGATTCCAAGACATCAATTGCACCCCTAAAAGTATGTGTCATTAGGTAATATATCACATTTGGTTAAGTGCCATTAAGAGGAGTAAACAGAGTTTAAGGATATAGTGCTCAGCTGTTTTGGGCATTTCAGCTCAGTTTGAGGATATAATGTTCAGTCTCTATGGAGAATTCAGCTCAGAATTGAGGGAATGGCTACTTTGAACTAAGATGCAGTGTAAAGAGATGTGTTTTTAGTTTGCGGTGGAATATTGATTCGGCTAGAGACTTGGCTGTCCTGACTGTATTTGGCAGCTCGTTCCACCACTTCCATGCACTTATTAACTATTCATTATGCTCTTTTTGTGCTTGATCCATTAGTCTGACCTAGAAACAGTGACAGCATTTTAATTGAGCATCACAGTACAAGGAAAACTCCTGTTCAGATGCAAAATAATTGCAATTTAGCATTCTCTCATTTGTATGCTCTCCTATTCATTATTTTCAGTGTTGAATAACAGGAGAGTAACCTAAGGACAAACAAATAGTTATTTTATCTCTACCTTTGTATGTTTCTCCTTGAACTCAATTCAAAGCCATATTTTTTTGTAAAGATCAAAGAACACCAGAGAAATACAGTATGTCTGTATTCAATCATTTACCCTTAAATGTAATTAGTTTGTTTTTTTCTTCACAAAAACCCTGTTTTGCCAGTTACTTTTGGTGACTGTACTCGCCAAAGTAAAAGTTAACACTTGACAGTCAAAGTTAAGGAGAAATGTTAATTGAATCCAGGCTGTACAGTCAAATAAGGATAGAAATCAGGCAAAACGCTTGTTGGGAGCAAAAGCAACAAACAACATGGGAATACATTACAACGGATGGGATGGGAGCAAAGACAGTGGGCCCATGACAGCCCATAAAACCCAGATGTGTATCCTTACGTCAGTCCTTCTAATTCATTCTGACCATTCACCCAAGAAGGCCATGAAACAACATCAAGAAGCACCCTTTCCAGGGAAGACCAAGATGTGCTAATTTAGTTAAGAATCAGGTCCAAATTGAGCAGTGTTCCAAATGCAGATTATATGTAAATAACTGTGTTTTGCCTATGATTGATAGACAGACATTAATCCCTTCAACTGACAGAAATGTCACTCATCTGTAGCTCCTCCTGGAAATTCAAGCTAAAAAACGGAACTTAATCTCAGTGGAATTCCGTCATCTCCACTGCAAAGACTTCACATAGAAGAATTCCCTGAGGAAAAAAAGAGAGTATTTTATTTATTGCAGATGCTTTGCTTTGCTTTGCTGTGCTTTGTGCTTTTTTTCACATTGGCCTCATCAGGGACCAGTTACACGCTACATAAAGTTCATTTTATTGCATATTTGGTCAACTCAACTGCAAAAAATTATCAGAGTCAGATTGTCATTTTACCTGGACCCCTGACACAATCTCATGAATGGTACACTGCTATCTCATGCAAGTAGATGGCCAAGCGTAGCCAATATCTTTGAATGTCGACATTCACCAGCATGGGGTGTTATCAAATTCTAGTTTCTGTAATTTGCAACACAACAACGGTTATTTGGCTTTGATTGGATTGTTTTTGCAATTGGCATCCATTGCCACAAGAGTGTATTATAACAAACTGTCACATTAAGAACAAATGTTGAATGAATTCAGCCTATGGTCTCTAAACTGACTGGGGCACAACTGATTTGTTCTTAAACATTTCTGAAATGTGTATTCCTCCAAACGAACACACACACACACACACAAAACGCACACACACAACCACATACAAAAGTAAATGCACATGGTGATTGGACACACTTAAAAGATTAACATTTGATACATTTTCAAAATGTGAAGCCTGCAGCCCATTATTGGTAACTGAAAGAGGTGGGTAGAGTACTCAAAAACTGTACTCGTGTTTCCTCTGTGAAATAAAAAAAGATAAAAAATAAATCATTTGTTTTTCATTAAACCTTTATATATTTATCAATATTTACAATATTTTAAAACAAACAAGCTAACCAAATCATAGTGTGTGTATCTGATGGTGTGTGAGCCACCTAGTTTTTTAGAGCTAGTTCTGTGCAATGTGGTTGGTTGAGAGCAAAGAGCTGCGTATGTGTCTGATTGGTTCATTGAGATATACAAATAACTCTATTGTTCTATGAATTGATCAACAGTTCTGTTTCTTATGTTGCACCTGTGCTGCTGTGCAAATCGGCCAGGCCCAGAGAGTGTGCACACCACTGAGCTCAACCTAAAGTGCATACCTATTTTATGGACCAGAGAGAGAGAATATACTGTATAATGGAAGAGAACTGGAAATAGAATGGAGTAAAAATATTTTTTTGTCCATAGAAAATACTCAGAAAGGTATTTATCTACTTATGTAAATGTAACGGAGTACAGTAACCTGGCCTTGGACTAGTAGAATAGCTGGTCAGATCGACAAATAATAACAAGCATTCTGAGAATCCTTTTTTTCAAGTATCCCCATAATTTATCTGTTAAGTCTGACAGTCTAATTAGTTTCACACAGGCTACCCTCTGGCTGTAGCATTTGATCTTTAAATATACCTCCACAAAGGAAAATATGCGGTGCTCAAACAGGAAAAAAAAAAATCATGTTCATTCAGGTGGCACAATTTTCTTATGTCAGCAGTAAAATGAACATGGCTATGCGTCATCTGTTGCTAGGAAACCCAAATGTAAATAACAAGGAGGATCATGGGTTAGAATGATCAGCTAGAATGCTTATATGCACATAGACAAGCTAGCTTGCAATTGTTAGCTACATACTGTATCATAGACAACCATATTTGCTACCCGGTTTTCCTAGATCATTGCTGATGTCTCGCCATGCAAGAAAATGCTTCTCTAAGGTTTGATAAATCCCTGTACATTTATAGGGGCTGATCCAGTGATGCTCAATAGCCACAGTAGCCTTTGTCCTCCATTGTGCCAGAGAATCAATATAATGTTTTCCTATGACATGGTATATGCTGTGGTAGACTTAAAAAGTTTATATTTTTTATATAGTTGGGTGATAGCTCAGCTAATTTTGGACTACTGTCACCACCAACGGTGACTTTTCCGGTCGGGTCTAGATCTCCCCATCCCTGGTGTGATATTATGACAGTGATACATTCCATTCAGTGAAACATGGAAATTCATATATTTATTGTGCTCCTTTTGTTTGGTAAGTTAATTTTGATGATCACTGAACTTGCAGTGGGAGTTTAACTTGAAAAAAATATAATTTACATTTTATTGTTAGTTAAAGATAAGGACAGATATTGATTGATTCAGGCCTTAAACTTGATAATAGGCGGCATTCTATACTGAAAATCTTATCTATACATCTGTTGTATTGTTTTCTGTTTTAGAAACAGTCCATCATAAAATATTAGTAGTATAATGATTAAGGACTATAATTAGTATTCTCTTTCTTACTTTATCTTTCATTGTAAGCCCCATGTATTTTCACTGTTTTATTCATGTTTCTTAAAATATTTTATTTATGTTTTGTACCGTATGTTTTTTTGGAATGAAATTAAAGGAAATTAATGAAAAAGTGATCAACACAATGATCACATGTGATGTCAAAGTCAGAATTCATTTTAATATTTGAGTCATTTCTTGATGCAACACTCTGCCCTTGTGGCACTGGGTGTTCTGACATCCTGAAAATGGCTGGTAAATGAAAATTAAAATAAACTTTACTCAAGTTCCACCTACGCTGTCAAGCTGTATCAAAATCACAACAATATATGCTACAGTGTAATGCAGGGTGTCCAATCTTATTTGAGAAGGCTTTTGTTCTAGCCCAGGATTGAAATACCTGATTCAACTAATCAAGTAAAGACTTTGATTAGTTGAGTGTTTTAGTGCTGGGCTGGAACAAAAGCCTGCATCCATAACATTTCTTGAAGCGATTCTGCTGGTTGAGCTGATGTTACATTACATTATTTAAAATGCTTATAATGTCCACCAAAAAAAATATCAAAATGCGGGACATGCGTTGCAGGTCGGTCATAGTGCTGGGGATACCTCTGGATATCTCCCCGTTTGCTCATGATCACTTTCCACAGAGCTGTCCATGGGAGAAAGTGACAGGAATACTGGTTACTGGTTTGCAGCCGCCAAAGCGCTTGGGTGTTCCCTGTGGCACGGATCAGCGCTCCCAGCTGTCTGCATTGAAGTTGTATGCGGATTCTAGCACACGGAACACTGCTCCCTTCCGTCCATTACTCATGTTCCACTCTTTAAAGGAGGCTGCTTGCCCAGTCCTCAAACACTCGGAAATTTGAGCAGAGCTGTGATAGATGCAGAGGAGAGGTCATTTGGATGGCTGGGGACGTTTGACGAGAAAAACACGTAGATATCCAACCCTAAAACTTTTGCTTCCAACCGACACTAAAGGGAATCTAGAATTACAGTTGCATCTGTGACTTATGGCTCTGCAATCATTTTCAGCTCATACGCCTCCCATCATCACTAAAATTTTTATCCCAAATTTGTACTTTTATCCCAGTGTTGGAACATGCTGCCCCTCCCATTGTCCCAAAGTCTGGCACATGCATGCCTAGTCAAAGTAGTCTTGAAAAAGGCCATTTTAGGCCGAAATGTTGACACCTCTGTCTAAACCTTTATTTGGTTAAGGAATAAAATATACCACATGGAATAAAAGAGACCAGAATATACTTTTTGAATATGATTAATTCACTTGCTGTTGATATCAAATAAATGAGACGAAAACTAATGTAAGACAGCTGAAGCAGTGATTACGTATCTATATTATTTGATGTCTAGACCTGGTGTCCACACCTCCAGTTGATTGAAGTTGTTACAGCATGCTGCTAAGATGTTTCCATGATAGTATTTTGGGTAGTGGTGATCACTGCCCACATCCTCATCTAAGAAGATGAAAAGACGCAGAAGTTTGGGCAGTTTGGTAATTCAGCTGGCATGGACAGCCCAAGCTTCATGTTGGGAAGAGAGAAAGAGAGCAGAGGATTAGACCAAAAGGAGCAGAGTTTCAACAGGGCCAGCTGTCTCCAAGCCACACAATTCTCTAGAGATCCAACAGCATGTCATCAGTAAGAAACCACAATGCTACAGACAAAGCTAATGTTGATGGTGATGGGGAAGGTTGCTGTGGTGGGGAGTGAGAGGGGGAGGGGGGGAGGGGTGGGATAGTTAGGTCCTATTTTATTTGTTTTACTTCACAAACCAGTCAGCAGGAAAACCTGAACAGTAAAAAAAAGCCTCTTTGATTTTAGCTCAAGGCTGTGGGAAAATCTACAAAAAAACTGTCATAAAATAAAATAATAACTGACTCTTATTTATTCCTGGAAAATCATTGATTACTGCCCAGTTTAACCACTTAGTGGAAGCTGTGAGAAAATGATTGCTCATCCACTGGGCTGCGTGGTTTTATTTATCCAAAACTGTTTAACCATTTAAGAGAATTACAATGTTTACTGTGTGCTTCGTGTTGCCAAAAACAACAATGTCATTCTCCTGGGTCTAGGTGATATGTGGGTCTGTTTCATATAGGAAAGTTTTGTATACTCATGTTGGTAAATATTTGCTACAAAATAAGCCCAGTCCTGTCATTCGCCGATAAGTATTGGCAGCCCCCCTGAATGTCCATCATGTGGCATGATCCAGTGGCACGATAAATACTACTTCCCTCCATATGTGCTGAAATTGGCCTAGGGTTCTAGCCAATGGGATATCCTTTACAATGATATAATGTTTCCTTTGGTTTGCATTTACTATCATGAATGTGCTTTGCACACATTGCTATTGAAGGTGTATACAATTGAAGAGAGTGTAAAATAGTTTTTAAGAGTTTTGTAAAAGTCTTTATCCTTTTCTGTTCCTTTATTTGGATTTATTATTTGGTTTTACAATGCCAAAAGTGGCAAATAAGACCCGGTTTGACCACCAGGATTCAGTTTAAGACCGGTGAGTAGCTACCATTCAGCTACCCGGCTCTGCCACCGGAAGACATCTAACAAGTTCCTGTCCTGTGACATGCCTGACAGCTGTTGCTGTTTTTTTCAAGTTGATAATGGTAAATGCCTGTTGGTTAATTTATTTACCTTTGGGGAAAAGAAAAGGTAAATAAAGTTTTGTTCTTGCTATCCAATTATTTTGTTTTACTTTGGTGTACATAGTTACCAATATGTTGTAGTGTGATACTCAGTGTCACAGAAGTTAATCGGACCACTTGGAGACATTAGGAGACACTTTGGACTATCACATTAGTATCTGTTTTGTGAGCAAAATAATGATCCATAATGGTTTGGGTGATATAAACAGGTTTTATAGTCAATTTGGCCACCTTGGATAGGTTTTTGGACATTTGGAGACCACCGGTGACACCAGTCACTAAAGGCCTCTAGTTCATGAGTCTGTCTTTTTCACAGACTTTTGACATATTGTCACTACATGGTGATGCCGGGCCCGGGTGCAAAACGCACGAACGGGCCCCTTCCCCCCTCCCCCCCAACCACACAATTTCAGCCTACACAGCCTACACAATTTCATGCACACAGCATAAAAGCGCACACCCAGCCAACGCTACCTCATTAGCGACAGTTCAGCACCATTGGCAATGATCATGGCATTTTAGAACCCACTTCGACAAATAAGCATCAGGTGCAAGCCTACTGTAAATGATCAATAATATGTCTAGAAAAATTGGCACTGTGGCCCAATAAAACCAGCACAACTGGCGGCCTGTTAATATAGACAAAACATTGGCACGGCGGCCTAGACCGGTTCATAAATGTATCAAGTGTAGGCTACTCAACACTTAGCTATTTGAAAGGCACTCGACGAGCCTTCCGCTCCGCGAAGTCATGAAGTCGGTGACAGGAAGAGTCAGAAATAACAGAAAGGCCGTGCAAACCTCACTGAATGTAGAGGTCACTGCTGGGTGGTCTACAATGAGCATTTTAGCCAGATCCGCGACAGACGTATGTTTCGGTATCTGGTCCCTAAAACACGTTCTGAAAGAAAGCAGCTGACCGGGGAAGTTGGGGGCTCTGTCATGACTGTAGTGCTCAGTAAGCCGTCGGGCAGCTCGGTGTAACTCTTCGTCCTGTGCTTGCTGGATTGTGTTAGGGTGTATTGCCTCAAACATATGAGCAGTTCCATGTAAGCTGGTGAATCTTTGGGAAAGTTGCTGGATGATTACGTCGAGACAGGCATAGAAAAAGTTCACTCGTCAGAAAGGCGACTGTCTTCGCAAAGTTAATCAAAGTGACACTTAACTTTTCTCGCCCTGGTTTTAGCGAATTGTGTTTGACTGTTCCATTTAGTAGCTAGAGCCAGGGTGGTGGACTTGGCCTCATCAAAGTGTTTCCTGCACTCCACCAAAACTCTGATGGTGTTTTGCAGTAGAGCAAATATTACAAACTCCTTGACTCAATAGCACACGCACAGCACCGCTGTAAAGATTGATTACATGCTGATTTGGGCAGTTTTTGATGACAAATGCTTTACCTGACATTCATTTGGAGGCTATGATTCACTCATAAATCTGCATGTTGTAACTGGGTGCGTGCTAAATAACTGCTCATGTAACACAAAATGTCCAATTTCTATGTTTATTTAACGATTTTATTTGAGTCATCTAATTTACTACCAACCGTGACCATGTTTGCTCTGTGAAATATGTAGTATATATAGTATATATACAGTATATTGAGTGCCCCTAATTATTGTAGTATGATGATTATTCCTAGATGTTGACATTTAGACATTTTCCCAGTATGGACTTTGTCAGTCACTTTCAATCCCGGGCCCCAGGATGCCTGCGGGCCCTTGTGCGGCTGCACCACCAGCACCCCCTGACACCAGTGCATATTGTACAAGGCATGCACAAAAAGCCTCAGATGAAAATTTGTTTACAATGTATATTTGACACAGTACTATAAACCACAACATTTTGCCTTTCAAATGACACCACATTTAGGCATGTGGTTATCACAGTTGTTGAGCTATGAACTGTTACATTTGGGTATGTCTGAATAGGAGGGAGTGTCAAAAATATGGGGTGACGGTTAAGGGGTTAGCCTATTTACAACAGCCGTCTTTCAACTGCAGCAATTCAGGTCATGTGTATCTCGCTAGAGGTATGGCCTGTATCCTCCGATCATAGAGGGTAAAGTCTGTAACCTCTGATCATAAATTCTGATTTGTAATTACCACCCTCACCAGCCCTCTTGTTTCTGGACATCTGATGGTTTTGAAGAAGGTTGAGTGGAAAAATATAGCCAAGTTGGCCAAAGAATGCTGCCTTTTTGGAAGGAATCAGCTGTATGTTTAATCAAAATGATTTTAAATTATTCATTAGAAAATTTAGAATGCCAATATTTCTCCTCCAAATTCCTCCAAAAACCATTCCACAGTGCACATAACCACAATTGCGCTTTGTCAATACATCAGGTCAAAGGAAAGAAAGCCTTGATCTCATCTGAAAATATTTAAGACTTAAGACACCGTTGATTGCTCAATGCATTTCGTCCTTTATTATGGAGACAAGGCAAACATGTGAGGTGTGAGCTAAAAAGGTGGTGATGTGCCAGCATTGCTACATGGGAAAATGATTATGACAGCAAACATTCCCAAGATACTTACTGTATCCTTAAATACTGACGTGCCAGGGAGTATAGATATGTTTGTGTGCTGTGGTAAAGAGGCTCTGAATTTAAAATCAGTTCTGAAAGATGGGTATATTTTTTTCTCTGGTTCTGTTTTGTGGCTGAGACATACTGTCTCAAGATGTGAAATTCAAGGCACTTGTACTGTGGTGGGTCAAAGGGGAAAAACACATACACTTGCATTTAATTGAGAGTCAGATTTAAGGACTTATGTTGATTGAATACAGGCCCAAATCTCCAAGAACATCCACCCTCCAAGTGTTCTTGGAGATTTTGACATGGATTCAATCAACATTTGTCCTTAATTCTGACTCTCAATTAAATGCAAGTGTATGTTTTTTATCCCCTTTGCAAGCACAGTTTGATCAACACAGCAAACTGTGTTTCATGGAGAAAAAAGTAAAACTTGCATTTATTTGTAAGTAAAAGTGAAGGAATTTTTTTATTGAATCTAGGCTGTCCTTAGATCTCAAATAGATAGTAACTGATTTCTTTAATCCTCAAGCTCTAATCCTAAACAGAAGGCGCCAAAGCGGAGAACCATAAATCACCAGATGAACAGCAATTTGATGACCTCTGACACGCACAAGACAGTTATGTGTGGTGGGGTATTTACTTCAAATCCATGACAGTACCATAATGAAAACAACCGATTGAAGCTTTTTGACAGCCTTAAGTAAGATTTCGCTTTAGTTCATAATAGACAGTAGTGCTCGAGGCTAGCCACTGATTATGATAACTGCATCCTTTTGCCATGGAGGTTTCAGCCGAGCCAGAGGCCAGCTTAAACTCTTGTACTGCTCACAAGTATAAAGTCAACAGTGAGCAACCTTGCCAGCAAAAATATTTCAATAAGTCCAAACAAATGACCATCTCCCAATGTCGAGTGACATTGTTTTTTTATGGCTAAACTCCCACCAAAGCCATCATTAAAGACTAAAGACTGACACCACATTGGCCCAGGATTGATTTGACTGTAAATCTAATTTATTTCTCCTCTTTCCTTTTATGGATTTTTATTATTTTAATATTTTCTGTTGCATTTGGCCCTATAGTGTACCCATTTTCAGCATAATATTATTTTAATGTTGTACACTCATAAGCTTTGAATGTGTTCAGTGTTGGTATCATGTTACTTTCTCATTGACTCCTGTGTAAACATATACCTATGACAGAACTCACTTGAATAGATCTCTGCTTGGTCAAGACTATTACAGTTTTATATCCTTATATGTGCTACCCAAACAGGGATAAATGTTCAATTGTTTAGACACACTGTAATATTGTTAAAGAAAACAATTAATTAACAGTAATCATTTCAGAATTAGGTAAATCATGTCAAATAGTAGTCGTGCTTTCCAAATTCAGGGCCACTTTCATGTGATTGAGTCATTGCCTGGATTCAGATTCTAATGGCCCAGTGAGTTTAAAAAATACCTTCACTTCTTTCAGGGGTTCTTAAGCCTACAGGCTTAAATATTTGTTTTGAAGGATAGTGGCTTTTATTCAATCAACATGTGTCCTTAATTTGACTTACAATTCAATGCTAGTGTTACTTTTTTTCAGTGCAAAGTTTGGCCAGTTATTTGCTTGTGAAGAAAAACACAAGCATGCATTTCATCAGTCAAATTTGTTGATTGAATCCAGTCCAGTGTAACATATGTAGGCCTGTATTCAATTAAATGCTCATTCAATGACAACCTTCAATTCCTCAACCTCAATTGCTTACAATGTAGAAGCAGAGATGTACATATAGTAAGCACACTCCCTTCCTCAATGGGGGGTTTTCACACAATTATAATATTTACTAACATGACTTTCATTGTTTTGTCTTTAATCCTTTCCCTTTGTACCATACATCTGGACACCTGCATTCAGTTCTAACAGGGTAATTACATCATAACCGCCTGGTGGGCGACATTTCTCAAGCACCACAAAGCCCTGTTCTCCCAATGCTGCTGAGGAAGAAATGACTTATGGCTCTCTATGCCTTGCATTACTTAAAAGGAGTAAGTTCTTTTTTCTAAGCCAAGTCTTCCTACTTTCATGCCTCTCTATAAAATCAAATGTTCCTATGTGTACAAAAGAAATGGGATCTGAAAGCGTTACTGGAGAAACGACATTCAATACAGCGTGTGTGAACCTTGGCCATAGTATGCTGATTCCAATGCCAAATTCTGAATCAAAAGTCAGATAAGTCAGCCAAGAATCTGCCACTCACACATTTGCCATATTTTGCTATATGATTTATCACAAAAAATTTATATATGAAAAAAAGGTAAATTTGTGGTTAATTTTTGTTTTTCCCGCCTCAATATGTTGATGTGAAATAGCTTTGAACACAATAAATCCTCCGTGATGCCATCAGAGTGCTGAAAGGGTCTCACAAACGACCCACTGACTAATGATCTGCTCTTTTGAAACAGTGGCGGAGGGCTCTGTTGTTTGTCCAACCCACAATACTTTTGAATGGCAAAATATAATTTTAATTTGAAAAATTATGGTCATGTTATATCTGGATTTATTGTATGTAGAAGAATATATAGATTCTATACAGCCCATAGAAAGTGGTGCAAAATCAGACACATGGATGTAGGTTCAAAGATCAATTGCTAGATATCACATTAGGTCAAACTGGTACAGGGTTTAGAACACAATGTTACTGGTGGCATTGAAAATGTGTAAAACCCACTCAGCCTGTGGTTACCACAGTTCCTCTGATTCCAAAAAGGGTTCAATCCAACAATAAATGGTGAGCAGTTAACAGTTAAACACACTGCAATCAGAGCAAAAAGTCCTTCTCAAAGATCTTTCACCTCACGTTACTCAGCTCTTCTCTTGTAATGTGTGACCACTCCAGACCTATATGTAGAACTATTAGAAGTGAGCTTATTTCAATAGTTCAAAAGAGAGGGCCAAATTGTGTGCATTAATTGTGGCTACACACTGGGTAAATATAATCATCTTTGTGTCTCCCTGTTTGTGTTGGAGGGTTTTACTGAAAATCTTTGCCTAGCCTATGACTTCACATTATTCTCTAAGATTATTGTGTGGTGAAAAGTAATTGGGTCTCCTACTGTTAAATATTCCGTTAAATCCATTTATGTAACACCACAGAAACCAGAGAAGCCTCAAATAAATATTTATCATGGCCTTAGCCCTCCAACAAACTGCCTGATCAGGATGAAACAGTGAGGAAGTTTACAGCAACCTCCAGGTGTTTGGTTATGGGTGGATACAATTTATAACAAAAAGGTTTGGGGGGGGAGGGGTTCTGGATTTTTTTGCAGTGAAGGAACGGGAAAATGGTCAATGTTAACTATTTACAGGAACTTTAGAATTAAAATATGAACCCACATACAAATAGACTTAAAAACACAGTTTGGCAAGGTCATTTTGGTTATTGTTGAACTTGCTAAACTGTGAACTGTAAACACAATGACAAATGCTGACTGAATCATGGCAGTTGTCTACTGCTGAGAGAAAAAAAGTGGTCACATCACAGTTGTAGTATGTGACCAATTAGGAGGGACTAATCCTTTAAGTAAACAATGAGCAATTCGGCTTTAAAAAACACCCTTTGATCTCACATTTGAGAATGTTTCAAATCCTGATGCCAGAGAAAGCACAACATTGCAGAAGAGTGACAAGGGAAGAGTGTTCCTGCTGAGAAACTCAGCTATTTCTTGGCCCTGTCTGGTCTTGTCAAATCAGCAGAGCTCTTGAATAGAACACTATTACAGTGGGTTAGTCCCTTATGACCACTGGCCAACTGTCCCTCCCTTTCAAGCCATTACAAACACAGAGATATTGTATGTTGTTTGATTTTTTTGGGGGGGATACAATAATATATGTATCATATATAGTAGCTAAATGTTGGATTTATATTTTTGTTTTGTTTTGGGTTTGAATTCAAGTCATTGAATTCTTCCTGCCCATCTTGTCTAATTTCCTTAGGTTCACACAACAATAACCATGACAACCATTGTATGTCGTAGCCATAGGCCCTTGCACATGCGTTTGGCTGCAATGACTGTTTGAGCACCACTGAAGAGAGCTCCCGCAGTCTTACATTTTACATTTACATTTTAAGCATTTAACAGACGCTCTTATCCAGAGCGACTTACAAGATGTGCATAAATACATGGTAGGAACAATCATAGTGCGTGCAAGAGATCAGTGCAGTAATACAGCGATAGACATCATTGCAGGCAGCTGCGTACCATACCTGTAACACTGGGAAGGAAAAGGTTAGTAATTTTTATTTTTATTTTTATTTATTATTATAAATGTTTTTTAATTAAATGGAGTAAGCAGGGGTATATAGTGTTGAGCAAGTAGGCAGTGGTGATGACAATTAGCTAGATGTACAGAGTTCAGTGGTAGTGAGGTCGGAAAAGGTGGGTTTTGAGTCTTGTGGAAGATCGCAAGTGATTCCGCGGTCCTGACCGATTGCAGAAGGTCGTTCCACCAGCAAGGGGTCAGGACATAGAAGAGACGAGACCGCAAGGAGCAGCTGCCAGGCGCCCGGAGGAATGGGGCAGTCAGTTTGCCAGAGGAGGCTGAGCGGAGGGGTCTGGCTGGGGTGTAGGGAGTGATGAGTGACTGCAGGTATTGGGGAGCAGTACCTCTAGCAGCTTGAAAAGCAAGCACCAGTGATTTGAATCTGATGCATGCAGCGATGGGGAGCCAGCGCAGAGAGGAGAGTAGAGGGGTGATGTGGATGAACTTCAGCTGGTTGATCACCAGACGAGCGGCAGAATTCTGGACTAGTTGCAGTGGCTTGATGGCACAGGCCGGTAGGCCCGCCAGCAAGGAATTGCAGTAGTCTAGACGTGAGATCACCAGGGCCTGGACCAGGAGTTGTGTGGCCTCTTGAGTGAGCAACGGTCAGATCCTCCGGTTGTTGTGGAGGGAGAATCGGCAGGTCCGAGTGATCGCTGCGATGTGGCCCGAGAAGCACAGCTGGTTGTCCAGGGTCACTCCAAGACTCGTGGCAGACTGGGACGGAGACACTATGGAGCCTTCAACGGTGATTGACGCATCAATCATCGGGGAGCCCTTCGCTGGGAGGAAGAGCAGCTCTGTCTTCCCCAGGTTCAGCTTCAGGTGGTGGGTGGACATCCATCCAGAGATTTCAGCCAGGCATGCGTGCCGGGACCTGGGTCTCAGATGGAGAGAAGGAGAGAAAGAGTTGAGTGTCATCGGCATAACAGTGATAGGAAAAAACAGTCTTCATGGGCTATTTCCCTTCCCCATTGAAATGCACAGTCATGTTGATTTGGTAACCCTGAGCTTTGATAGACTCAAGACACGTGGTCTGTGAAAGGAAAGTTAAGGCGGGCAAATGAGTTCTGCCCATATGTGTTGCAGTGGCTGTTAAGACAGCAACACCACAGATTCTTTAGACTTACCAGATATTCAGCTCCGCATTCTTATCATCGAAGGTTCTGTCTCACAACTGTTGTAGCCAAAACATTCCACTTCGATGCATGTTCTGAGAATTCATAAAGGGGCATGGTCAAGGACAATATGGTGGCAATGGACTTTCTGTACTGTAATACCGACTCCTGTTACCAACAGGAAACCTCCTGTAGTTAAGAAGCGGAGAGGACAGATGGAAGAGGAGTATCTGGTGAGTCTATTGAATCTGTGGCGGAACTCTGTCCCCACCACTTTTTCAGGCACTGATGTAATATCCTGCTCTGGGGAGAGAACAGTTTATTTCCCAAAGGAACCATTGCCTTTGCACAAGAAAATAAAGTGGCATATTATCACCTCCACTTTCTACTCGACAATAAAGATCCAGGGCTTGAGCAGTAGGTCATTACTGCAGAAGGTATACACATCAGTAATTCTGTGGTTTATGTGAGTGAAAGTTTGGACTTACTTGAACTCCTCCATTCCCTCAGGCACTAGTTTTGTCTTCTGAAGAAATATTGGAGTGCACCCAACAGGATATTTTATGTTTCGTATTTTTGCCATCTTATTTTTGTTCTTGCACCATGTGTGCAATCTCCCATTAGTTCACATTTCTTTCACTCTTAACCTTAGCTCATATGAAAATGGTTACTGTTGAGCAATGATAATACAAACAATAAGTTTACTGTATAATTTAATTATTAAATCAGAATGTGTCCTTAAAGTTGACTTACCAATAAATGCAAGGGTTTCGTTATTTCATTATTAAAATTTATTTTCAAGATTTAGAAATGTCTGGATACAAACAACATTGGTATTTTCCAAATCAGCTGATGGTGGATATTGTGGTACAATTTGTCTGTTTTAGGCTATATGCTAATAATGAAGTCCATATGGTTTGATTTAAAATCTTTTGAGAATTTATCCTTCCTGGGATTAATTTGGCTATGCACAAGCCAAAAGCTCTCAATGGTCAATAGCGCAAAACTATCGATTTTTATCTACAAACAGCTTGAATTTATTCTCTTGGTTTGAATTTTTTTTGATGGATGCTTTAACTAAATACAATATGTTTTGCTAAGAATGATGTCATGCTTGTAAATTTCGTTTTCCTCTCTGATTTTGCTTAATATACGTTCAAATCAGGATTTCAAATAGAGGTCCAAAAGACATACAAATAGAGGTCCAACATATTTAATCTTATCCACCACATTGTTTAGCAATGATTCAGGGGCTTTGTGATTGCTATTTTTTTCTAGAACACGCACACCACATACTGGTTTCAGACAGGGGTTTATTTTTTCAGTTTGCATGGGGTATGACTATGACCAGATCCAGACGAGTCAGCAATATTTGGGAATTTGACCAGTTCATTTAAGAACACTACTTTTTGAGTAGAGTGGCTGGGGCTCTTTAATGTTCTGGGAACATCCATTTAACACTGCCCAGGGTCCCCATCATTGCTCTCACAGACTTTGGTTTCTACTTGGTCCAGGGGGAATATAGTCCACACGAGCACTAGGTCCAGTATTCAGAAGCTCTCCATTCCAAAAATTAGCCAAGCCTGGGCAAGTGTTTAAGTTGAGTCAGAAAAGAACACCAGGAGGTGTGACTTAAGAATGTATCATTTTGACAGAAGGAGCATTCCTTGCTGTCAAAGTCAACCATAGAAAAATCCACACATTTTAACATAACAGATACAAAAAAAAGTATTTTGGGACCCTCGGGGCATGTGTTCCCCTACAGCAAGCATATTTATCAAGGTGGGGGAGGGAGCAAACACCTCTGCCCCCTAAAATAAGTTTTTCCCCCACCATTCCCTTTTGGCCAATTGTTATTGTAAACCAAGCTCATTGCTGCAACCTCTTCTCTCAATTTTGGTGAGTGGGAACAAGCATTCAAAGGTAGAATTGGCATGGTCCAGATTCAATACCAGGCCATGGGGACCATCCACACAGTGTAACAGTGTCATCTTGTATCACTTTTCAAAATGCTCTGTCCAGCTGCAAAACAAAACAGGTCTGCACATTCAGCAGAATAAATACCTACTACAGAAAACTGCTTCACATTTCTCCCGGTATTGTTCCTGTTCATGTACCATTTCCAAAAATCAGAAAAAATTATCTCTCTTTTAAAACAAGGATTTTATTCGGAGTCCAGGAAAAATGAAAATCTTAATCAAAATAATAAACGCTAGGCAATCCTTGTGCCCAGAGCCAGCTGTCCTGGCACCCGAGAGAGCAATGTGGCAGTGGTGAGGTCAGCGTACCATCACTTCTGTTATTGATGGCATAGTCTTTGGCCAGGAAAAGGGTTTTAGTTTACCTCAATTGGATGGTGAGAAGAGGTGCTTACTATAAGTGGACAGATGGTGCAGGGCATATTTACCAGAAACATCTCACCCCGGTATGTCAGTTTATGTGTTAAACCTGGCAAGCGACTGTGTCAAGTTCCTACACAGGAGGAGTTTAGGAGATGTTATTATTATTATTATTTTGTTTTTTACAAAAGACATGAACTACATAGTACAATACAATTATATGAATAGCAATTCCTAACCTTGGCAATGTCATTGTTCATTGGGAATGTCAATGGAACAATGTGTTTTGGAAGTGGTTTAGGAAAGAAAGAAACAATATATATTTTCCGGCTCCAAGGAGAGGGACCCTCAGAAAATATCCAAAAATGTAACGTAGATTTATCGAAATTTGAGTGATGACATCATCAGGGAGGCCTGAGCTTCTGTTGAGGATTCCAGAGAGGTAGTGAGTTATACTCTACAGGTATCTTACCAGATGGGCTTCACACACGCTTATATCATATCAATCTTATATTATATAAGATTTTGTTACAGGTTGCGGCTTAGCAGAACATTTCCCCTGACAGTTACAATACGATAGTAAAAAGTAAAGGCCTTTTAAGACACATATTTGTTACCCCTTTATGCTACTCATATATATTTTTAAAGATATTGCTCATATCATTACATTACATGAATTTGGCAGATTTTATTATCCAGAACGACTTACCAAATTTACATTTATTTTACATACAATCCATTTAAACAGCGGGATAATTCAGGTTAAGTGCCTTGCTCAATGGTACAACATCAGTGTCCACCTGGGAATTGAACCTACAATCATTGCGTAACAAGCCAAGTTCCCTAACCATTATATTACACTACAGCAGAAATGAATGATTCTTACTTTTCTGGTATTAAGCGGATGTTGATGTTGAAAAGATGTTGAGAAGGTTTTCACTACAGATGTCCAAGGCCTAGCACAATGCAAGTATCAAAAGAGGCAAAAATAGATTTTTCATGTTCATGTTAAGATCTCTTGTGCTCTCTCTGGGGAATAACTGAGATGACCCTATGGTTTTAATGCCTGCACAACACTGCCAGCACAGTAACACAAGGGAATTCATCTACTGTGGGAAAAGGAATCTATGGAAAATTACCTATGAATCATGAAAATTAAAACTGATGCAAGAATGCATAGAAAACCCCTTTGCCTTCCTAAGTGACTGTGATTTACGATACATTAACCTCTGTAGATAAGCTTTCTTTTGTATCTGGTTTGTTTCAATAATGTTGCTGCATAAAGTCAGCAAGTCCTTTAAGCCAAGTACACATATTACGATAGTTGCAAATCTTGAGCTAGCAAGCGAAGAAAATTTGCAGGGCTTATACATATAGTAGGAGCAGAAGTGCAAACATGAGTAGATTTATGGGGTTAGGCCATTAAACAGATTTTCCCCGTTTGTTGCCCTTATATCTGTTGACTGTAGAGTGTTAAGCATTGGCCACATTTTCATTTTCAAACTTTCATTTCCTTGGGACTGTGAGGATACTTCTGTATCCTCTGAAGCATTTATTTATTAGCTAATTCAAGGAAGCTCCTCTACATGGATCATGGTCCATAGCAGTGGTTTCCAAAAAATATTCCCATGTCAAAATTAACCACTGAACTTTTTACATACACTGCAGTAGACAACACATCAGTTTGCGTTGGTCACATCAAGAGCTCGGTCACGGTAAATGTATTCGCACCTTAATTGAGTTGAGAGTTCAGAAAGTTTTGGTTACTGTACCGAAGAGCAGAGAAACCGTGTGTGAGGGAGAAAGGGTTACCCACATGCCACTTGTCACAGGGGCCCATAGACTAGGGGGACAGGCATGGGCCCCATTCAGGCCTCTGCCATTGTATTCCAGGGGATGTTGTCTGCGACCAGGCTCTTTCGCCAAATCTGTCACACAATCACCCCTCTCAAACATTTGCAAAGACTTTTCAGTCACTTGCCAGACATAACAGTGTTAAGTATGAGGCAGCTGTGCCTTCATAAAACGTGTGGTGGTAACGACACAGAATAACTCAGGAACAGACCATAAAATTCAACATGCTTTCTGCCAATAGTTACCTTAAAGAAAAAGACCCACTCGCTCTGTAAGTCTCATTTTATATGAGTGAATATCTGGTGAAAGCATTTGGCTGGATGAAGACTTGAAATGTGCTCATTTGTGACATGGAAATGAGTGGGTGTAGAAGCTTGATTATGTTATGCCACCTTGACAACAACTGATCACTGGCTTTGACAATGGGATAGGAAGTTCTTACGCTCCCTTTCATACCCCTCTTTAATAAACAACAAGAAGTTATTTCCCTGCCATCTTTTCAAAACCAGTTCTCTTTATGGGCATGCTTGAATGAATTTCTCATTTATCAGAAAATAGCACAGGTGGGAGGCAACTACCACTGAAGTTATAAGACTCATAGGAATAACATTGGTATGTGGAAATGTGAAACTTGGACAGAGTGAGAGGGACGTAGGCATCTGGAGTGTGTATAGCGTACATCACGTACCCCCCCACAAAGATAGAATAGATATATTTTGTGAAGAATAATTCAGAATGGAAGCAGCTGGAGAAAACTGTTCTGGACCACTGTGTCAAAGATCCATCATAACTTTTAAGGATGATTATATAGTGTAAATGAGCACATTATCAGTACAATTTCCACCATAAAAGGATAAAGGAGCATTTAATAGCCCCTCCCCCACCACCACAACCATCACAATGATGAAATGACACCACCCACATGCCACAGCCATCTGCATAACCAATCACAGACAAAGTTGACCAAACTCACTCCTGGACTGAGGGGGAAGTGGAATGGCATTGAAGGATATTGTTTGGGGAGGCTCACACTTGACTTTATTTTCTTTCTTTCGTTTCTTTAAAAATGTGAGCAGTAGTCCTGAGAATGCGGCCTCAACTTCTCCACTGGGGCTGGTGGGAGTGTAAGCAGGGTCGCGCACAGCTGCAGTCAGTCAGCCTGGGACAGTCCAAGTCTGCTGTGCACCATATCCCTTTTGACCAGGGCGTCTGGGCTTCAAGGGGAACAAGGGCTCTATCTTCTCTTTATGTCTCATTCTCTTTCTCTCTCCCACCTCTATGTCTCTTTCTCTCTCCCCCGCCTTCCTCTCCCCCCTCTCTCTCTCTCCAACTCTCTCTCTTTCTCTCTCTAGGGTCTTTTGTGGGCTGTGTAGCTATAGTTGTTCATTATTTGTTTTAGCTTCACTGCTTGGGAGTTTGTGTTTGTGTTTGTTGTTTTTGTTCACAAATAAACCACAAATTAATCCCAAATACTCTCTTTATGTTTAAAATGTGGTTCGGTCCATGCCAAGCATTACATTCCATCTGTTTGTATACCTCATCTGCATATTTTCAGGCCAGAATTTCAAATTTTATTGGTTTCCTTTACTCTCAAGAAACATGGGTGGGGGGTTCAGGATTACGCTTTACACACAGCTTGGAGACGCCCTGTGAGCATTCATTAATTCTGAAAGGATTTTGTTGACTAATTCTATTGCATGGTATTGAAAGGCAGTGCAATGACTTCTGGCTAACGAAGCAAGAACATATGCATCTGACCGGTCTGAACCCAGTGTACTAATGCAGAACCACATGTTTGTTGGAATCAGCCAGATGTTTACAATAAACACACTCTCGGGGATCTCCCACGAAGAAACACCACGTACCAGAAAAACAAAAAGGAGCTAATGTAAGCACACAAGGATGGGACCGGATGTGGCATCGGGGTGATTTAGAATCTGACAAAGATCGACCACAGGGTTTCCGTAAAGAATGTGTGACCTCCGACACATGGTCCAATTAGGTTCAGCCCACAAATGAGAGAAGGTGCATGTTTGGCAGAAATTAGGATGCTCTTGCTGTAGAGTTTTGCATTTCCAGGGGTGTTTCATGAAAAAAAGACATGGGGATACTTTAAGCATTTCATGTACCCCTCAAGCAACCAATATATTTTGCATACACAAATTACCAACTGGGGCAATTTTTGACCCCAACATAAAACTCCACAATCATCATAAGAATTGATTGCTTTTTATTACAATTTCATTAGATATAAAATAACTTATTTTTTGCTTCAGAGAACCAAATAATTGTAGCTTTTTAACAGAGTTACTGTAAATGTAGCCATTTTCAAAAATGAAAATATCCATGTTATATTCAGACATTGAATAATAAAACAATTAAATCAAGTTAACAGTAAAAAGCTGGTTCATCATCAACATGATTCTGCAATTCATGTAGAACTATTCAACTACAACTTTGTAGAACTGTACTAGTGTTTAACTTTAAATATTCTCTCTTTCATGTGTATTTATTCAAAATGCATGTTATTGAACAGTTTGAGCATACAGTATGATCGCCAAACACATATACATTACAGCAGCCTTAATCTGGACCCTCATTGACAAAACTACAATCTATAGTCTCAAAGAACTTTAACCTGTACTGAAAACTAAAAAACTAACAAAACATGAAAGACTGCCTGTTTAACACAGTTCAATGATGTTCATGAATGCAGTATGCACATATGCTTTTTATCGAACAATAGTATCCCCATGTCCTCTACAGTCAAAGCACACAGTTTGAACCATTCTATGCTCAGGGCACACTGTTGACAGGACATGCATACTCTTGAACCCACATATTCCCAATATTCAGAACAAAATCTTTCTTTGATATGATTTGGTTTTGGTTTGGTTTTGGTTAGAAACATATTTATTTCGTTGAAAAAGTGTTTCAAAAATGACCAGCATGTGAAGAGTTAAAGTATTTTAAGTGCTGACCCAGGACTGATGGGGAGAGAAAAAGAAGTGGAGCAGCTTTTGTTTTTGCTAAGTAAACTCACACGTTTATTTATCTCACGCACATCAAAGCTTTTAATGCACTCACATAGCCCTCGTGAGACAGTGTATATTAGAGCAATCTGGGCATGGCTTTTACCTGCGTATAAACAGCAAGGCTTTTAAACTAAGGCTGGACTTTCTCAGGCATCAATGGTGTTTTTGGTTAAATAATTGTTTCATGATGTTGTTGTTTCTTTCACACAATTAAACTTGGTGCGTGTTCAAATTAGCCTCCTGAAGGCATAAATGTACTAATGAAGCATGTGACAATGAATGACGATTCAGGGAAAGGATGAGACAGCAGTAGGACATTTGAGAAATGCAATGACCAGCTGTTGATCTGCAGAATTTCAGGCTAAAATAATGGCCGTTCAGTAAAGAATGAAAATATGCCGTAAATACTTTAACAGCTCCCAGTTTTTGAAAGAAAAGAGAAACCGCCTGATGGTAAAAGGGTTTGTCATTAAACATTTCTACACAAACCATGGGGTTTGCACCCTTTTTATCCCAGGGAGATGGAATCATGCGAGCCTTCAGAGCTGCCAGTTTCATGATTAATGTTACTTTTCTAGAATGTATGCTTTTTTACGGAGATGACCCACAACTTTGAGGAAACTGTGCCCTTAAGTTACGTTTTGTCACATGGTTCACATATGCAAACAAGTCAACATTTCAGTGGGATACAAGTATCAAGGGGCAATACAATCTTGTCATAATGTTTCTTAATTATGGACCATCTCTTTAAAATAAGTACTGATACAGGTGATATACAGGCTAGGGAAATAGTACATCTTTGAAAGATTTAGGATTGAATGCCATGACATGATTTAAATTCATGTCATGTTGTTATGTATCACCATCCTATACTGGTAATCTGCACCTGCAGTGAGCACCAGGTTTATCCTTCCTAAAATAAAGACAGAATATGTCAAAACCAAATTATTGCAATTGAGTCCGTTTTTTGTAGACATTACAATAGATTAGAAGTGATACAGCAATATAGCTTGGTGTTGGATTAACAATAGCGTTTGATTGATTGGTCCATTCCTCTGGTGGGCACTTTTATAGGTACCACCGTGTTTCACTGGGGAGCAAGTACAATACTGCACAAAATAAATATTCTTGGGCAATAAAAAAAACTGGGCCCCTTTCCAAACCACTTTCATGCACCCTTACTTTCTTCACTTGCCCATATTCATTATTTTCTATATTTCATGTCTGCATGTACAGTATTTCCCCTCTGGAGATTGTTAAAGTATATTCAATTCAGTTCACTCCATGGAAACCCAAACGAGATGTGAATGTGAGACAGCTGCAAGGCTGAGTGATATTCCATTTCAAATAAAGTAAGTGAATGAAAGGTCATCAGCCCTTTAACTATGCAGCTAGCTTGCTGACTTAAGTGATGGTTAGCTAGCAATTGTAAACGTCTAATTAGAATGACTTGCTCAGCCAGCTGGATCACAGAGGTTCATAGGTCAAGAAAACTTTCTGGCCCAGTACAGTTTGTAGCTATGATTTATATGTATTTTTCTTAATATTTTTTAATATCTTGGAATGTTTTATATGATCAGCCTTTGCACAACAGCTTGATCTATCAACAATTCCTTAACGACCTTCCATAGCCTATCGTTTCCATGGTTATAATAACAACAACCCGACAATCTGCTTCATTCTCTCTGGGGCTTTTTGCTGACGAGCCTTTCCCTATCGCCCTAAGTTCCATCAACACACAGAGCCCAAACAAAGGATTAAATAAAATGTAAAATATAAAATATATTTTTAAATTAAATATTGTAAAATTTTTTGGATAAAAACTCAAATTTAAAACTGGAGGCTTTTTGCTGACGATTCCTTAACGACCTTCCAGTGCAAATATAAAATATATTTTTTGAATTAAATATTGTAAAATATTTTGGATCCTGCTTTTTGCAAAAGATCTCACCTGGGGCATTTTTGACAAACCACTGAGCATGTTGATGAACTGCTGCTTGTTTGTGTTATTTGCATGTCTTTATTCTTTTGTGAAATTGTCATAGCCTATCGTTTCCATGGTTATAATAACAACAACCCGACAATCTGCTTCATTCTCTCTGGAGGCTTTTTGCTGACGAATGTTCAGGTGCAGAAGAGGACGAAGGGCTTACAGTTTCCTACTTATACACTCCCCACCTCACTCAGCCTAAGTTCACTCCACACTCTTTGCAAGTCTGCATTTCTGTGAGATAGCATGAATCATTTGCTCCAAGCGTAGGCAGGGCCGGATCTAGACATAGGCCAACTAGGCACATGCCTAGTGTCTAATTGCCACAGGGGGGCCCAGACAAAGCGATTAAATAAAATGTAAAATATAAAATATATTTTTTAATTAAATATTGTAAAATATTTTTGGATAAAAACTCCATTTTAAAACTTTATTTCAATGTATTCTTTTTGAAAGTCATACACAACGTAAGCACCTTGCAATGTGCGTGAAAAGTCTTTCCGGTTTAGTGCACATCATGCTTGCTATGTTAGCAGTGTCCTTTCAGCAATGCTTTTGGGTACAGCAAAATGCTAAAAAAAAGAACAATGAAGAGGAAGAAAGAAACTGACAGCTTGATTGACACGCATTATGTCATCTGTGATTGCAACAATGCTTACAAAAAAGTGGAGGAAAAATGTGGTTTCCTTACAAAAAGTTCATTGAATGGGCATCCGAGAAGTGCGTGCAGCCACTAGGGTTGCCAACTGTCCCATATTAGCAGGAACGTCCCGTTTTTGGGTCAAATTTGGTTCATCCCGTACAGGACGTTCCTTATCCTGTATAACAAAATACCAGTCAGACATCAAAATAGAATCCCATCATATTGTAATGATGTAAATACGTTCAGTAGTACTGAATGTTAGCTTAGCCACATCATATGCTAGGTAAGCTTGGGGGCTGCCATTGTTATTGTTATGTGTTCAGTCTCCCAAGATTCCTTGTGTGCCAGTTCCCCATCACCCCTTGTGTCACTGAGTGAATAAGTGTTGTAACCGTGACTGTGTTTGTATGTCTAAGAAATGACGCCCGTGAGTTTCTCGTGTTCTTGGTCCTGCCCTGCGTCTATAAGCTTTGTTGTAGTAAAGCTGGTAGCACGATCATGGAAAAGCAAACTTTCCTGAGTCTTCCTTCAGCAGTCGCCGTTACAATATACAGTATGTGTTGATTTACATCCATACACACTTCGCCCCATGTGCCCTGCCTTCTGTCCTGTATTTGGATGATAGAAAGTTGGTAACCCTAGCAGCCACAGAACATCTGAAAGAAATATACCCACATGATCTTGAGAATGACTTTAGGAGGAGTTTTGCCAGTTTAGCTCAATGGTAAAGGGTGAACAATCAGTGATGGGTATGTATAAGAAGCTCAGAGAGCTAAGCCTGGGCAATGCATTCCCCAACGTGAAATATGCCTTTGCATGTATCTGGCATTACCGAAACACAAGCCTTGGAGTCCTTTCGAAGGTAGGTAACTTGAATCTTTTGAGGATATGGCAAGTAGGGTTGCCCCCCCTTCTCTTGCAAAAAACCGGGACACCCGATCATTCTATTTTTTTTTGTTGCTATCTAGAATCCATAAACGGAGCAATACATGAAACAAAAATCAGGCAAGTAAATTGTACGACAAAATATTGCCATTTAATGTCAGTGTTGTGTATAATGATAATTTGTACACTGGAATGTGCCAGGCAATTATGTTCCATCAGACCAATCAACAACAGATTCGAGTCCTCCTGGTCGATATTATAGTACCCGCCACTATAACATTGCACCAGAATCACCCTATGTGAAAATGATCCGCCAATTGATTTTAATTACAGATAGGCCTAAGAGAAGCGCTTGCATATTTAGTGCATGAGGTGCATTGGATACATAGGCTAGAATAATCTGGAAAAGACAAGACACTCCCACACACTGCTCTTAAAATATAATATCTGCTATCATTTCCGTCTGGCCATGAGGCTGAAATGTAGCCAACTAGCAAGGTGCTCTAAAAGGTCTTTCTTTTCAACATTAGATTAAATACTGTTTATGCCTGAATTCGCCATACAGTAAATTTGGTTTTATAATAAAGATAATAAAGTTTTCAATGGTTTTATAATAAAGAATGGCACATGGCATAAGGGAAAATAATATTTTTATTCAATCCTATGTTAAACAACAGCAATACAAAACAATACAATTGTATTGTCTGATGAGAATTAGAAATAAATTGGTCTTTTTTTGTCATTTCCAACCCCCCAGAAACCACACATACAGTATATAATCAATAAAGCAATTAAATGACCAGTCTACTGAATTATGCACAGAGACTAATCATGGGACTCATACTTTTACAGAATTAAATTACAAGGCAACAAAATACTTTTTAAAAATAATACTTCAAACCGCAACCAGTAGATTTGTTTTGGGTCACAACCCGCCCCATGGATTTACAGAATTCTCAAATTAACCCGCCAGCTGAAGATTTTTAATTTCACCTGCAGGGATCTGCAGATAACCGACCTGATGAAAGTCAAAGACCCTGCATGAACCTGACCAGGGACCACGGCCTTAGCCCGTCTACTCTTTATGAGTTTTTATTGTTTTGTTGAATTGCAGGTGTTGTGCCAAAATTCCACTCTGTGCAGGAATTTCACTCCCTTCACGTTCATGCACGTTCACTCTACATACACTCTTTCTTGGAGCTCCACTCCTTCTCTCACAAATTCCGACCGATATCTATTTTCATTATTTCAGAGGATAAGAGCATAGATACACCTTTCTGTGCCATTGGCAAAAAAAATATTACTCTTTCATGTTTGATCTGGTTGATTCACATTTGAGTCGCATACACTGTCCGATCAACTTTTTTGCCAATGACACAGAAAGGTGCATCTATCCTCTGAAATAATGATATTGGTTGAAAATTGTGAGTGGATCTCCAAGAAAGAATGTGTATGTGAAGGGAGTGAAAGTCCTGCAGGGAGTGGAATTTCGGCACAACACCTGTAATAAAAAATTTAAAAAATTAAATCATAAATAGTAAGCAGGCTAAGGCCGTGGTCCCTGGTCAGGTTCAAGGAAGGTCGTTGGGCATATTTTTATCCAATCAAGAGCTTTGAAAGGTGGACTCTTTTTTTTACTAATCACAAGCCCAAAATCCAGTCATGCCCCATCCCGCGACCCACAATGGTGATGATGAGAGAGACATCAGAGGGCACTGTTACTATTTCCTATTTCCTAAGAGAAGTGTAATGACCTTCTATATCTACAGACGCAGTCCTGAACCTCTTGATCCTTGTGACACTCATGACCTCTCTCCAATGAAAACCTACTCAAAAGAGGCAAGAACCAGATGGATACACTAATAAAACAAGATGGATGACTTCTCTCTCCGCTAACAACAATAAATCAGTCAGCTTCATTAGTTTGCTGAGTGTGTTTATGTGCACTTTAGCAGTGCTAGGTTTTGCTTGCTTGGTTAAATTCAGCCTTGTGGGATTTTTACTCATTTACTACATTTTTATTTACAGTCGTAAAAGGACCCATTCCTTGCAAAACGCATTGGGGCATGTGCATATAAAACTCCACAGTTATTGCTACTCTCCAGTCTCACCACACATGTAATGAAGACCAAACAGTGCTGATCATGCTAATACAACCAGTAAATGTTAGCATCTAAATCAAATAGTCAACAGTAAATGATGGTAACATTGCCGCATTAACACAGGGTACAGTGTTTGATGAGGATTGACAGTACAGTTAATGGCTGTATGTATTATGTAGAGTATGCATTGTAAAATTGACAGATGTATGCATGTATTTATGTTGATTGTATGTATTTATGTTGTTGATGATAGATGGATGTATTTATTAGTGTCTGTATGTGTTCAGCTGTACCAATTGTTGGCCTATTTAAATTAAAGGGGGATTAATAAAGTTTTATGAAACTGTATTGAATAGGATCATTGTTTATCTTGTTTGTAATCATTTCCATGTAATCTTTTTAACATGACCAGTAATTTTGGCACAGAATTCATAGTCATTTGCGCCAGATAATACATTTCTCTTCATTCAGTAGTAAGAAATTCTCATACAACAAAAATGCATTTAGAGCAGAAGTGCCGGAAACAGTTTAGCACAATGGGAGAAAGGTACGTGTTGATTTTATACCTGTTGGGAAGATTAGTTTCATCTGGTTGAGTGAAATGTCAGAGGTTGTCTGATCATTTCTCTCCCAAATCTTTGTTTAAAAACTCAAAATCTCCAAAAGCTTCAAACCAGACACAAACAGGTGTTACATTTTAATGGTAATGCTGTTTTACGCATCACTTTAATCATATATAATCTCTCTCTATAATGTGTGCCAGACTTGGTGTTGATGAAATTGAATATAATCTCTTCCCTTGTCACTGAACCAGCTGGAATGCATTAATTCATGTAAACGTAGTGTGGCGTCCCCAAGGGTTGGGCGACACGCACGGACCTTGCAGGGGGCGTAGGCAAGTGTAAGAACACAGAGGAGGCAGTAATATGAACAAAAATGATAATTTATTAAACTAACACGAACAAGGGCAACACGAAACAAAGGGTGGGGTCTTCAGGGGAATACAAAAAGTCCACAAATCCTTATCTCGTTGTCCAAGTCCGTTCCAATGTCCAAAATCCACTTCGTAGTCCGCAATCCAGTCCGTAGTCCAAGTCCAAAACAATCCAATTTCCAACAAACAAACACACTCCAAATCCTGGCTGGTCAACGACTTCCACAGGTGTTTTTCTCTCTCTCTCTCTCTCTCTCTCTCTCTCTCTCTCTCTCTCTCTCTCTCTCTCTCTCTCTCTCTCTCTCTCTCTCTCTCTCTCTCTCTCTCTCTCTCTCTCTCTCTCTCTCTCTCTCTCTCTCTCTCTCTCTCTCTCTCTCTCTCTCTCTCTCTCTCTCTCTCTCTCTCTCTCTCTCTCTCTCTCTCTCTCTCTCTCTCTCTCTCTCTCTCTCTCTCTCTCTCTCTCTCTCTTAAATAGGCCTCCAAAATGGCTTTCAGCTGGTCGTTTGGCCAATTGCGTTGTAGGCCAGGCAGCCATTTCCTAGTGCAGCCCATCGGGCTGCCACAGTAGGTTACAATCAGGACCCATCATTTCTGAATAAATCACTGCAATATCTTGATCTGGTCCTGGTAATTGTTTTCTTAAGAGTACATCCAGTCTCACAGACGACTACCCGTGCCTGGTTCTGTCTGTCTGTTCACAATGATACAGTGTCTGGGGTGGTCCAGGTCCCTAGAAACATAGGATCCATAGATGTACTGTAGAAGCTGTATTGGGGTGCACACACACACATGTAGAAAGGTCAGCATCATGCTCAAAGGCCAATGGTCTGTGTAAAGTGTGAGATTACAAATGCTGCATCCGCTCCAAGGAAATGAGTCACTGGGCAGAAATAATCTCAGTGATGGGACTGGAAGAGAAAAGCTATCGACACAATACACTACCCAGAGCAACCAAATAAATGGAATGGTCCAAGTAAACAAAATCCCCAACAAAAGTCCAGACTCCAAAAAGCAGTGGGTTCAATCATTACACATCATGTTGTTTTGGGCCTGGCACATGTTCTTCAGCATTGCGTTAGAGGGAACTACTGGAAAAATATAATAATGATGTAAAGTGTGTGTGTGTGTGTGTAACGGTTGCTGGTTGTGCCCTGCAGCGAGTTTCGAACCGAGGATCTCTGACACGACAAGAGAGCGATTTAGCTCGCCGAGCTAAAGACTCAAGTCTCCAACTCTGGGAACTAATCGTATTCTTATCCACGTCACTTCGCAGCGGGCGCTCATGTACCAGAGCTCACCCGCTACATGTGCATGTCTTTGTGTATGTGTGTATGTACACGTGTGTGAATATAGATGGTAATGTAATGTAAACTGTGTAAGTCGCTCTGGATAAGAGCGTCTGCTAAATGCCTAAAATGTAAAATGTAAAAATTGTGATATTATTGGATAAATCTGATGACACATGTTTTATGCATCACATGTTTGGCTGTGTAGTGTGCGTATTTTATATTTTCCTTTACTTAAATTAGTAAAGAAGAAGTAATAACCACATAAGCCTATTCAGCTTGTGTTTGTCAAGCCGAGGTACCAAAATCAAATGTCAGAAAAACATATAATTCTAATGCTAATAATTCAAATGTGAATGGCCTCCTGAACAGGATTCAGTTGTTCGGAATTTGACATTTCCTGTGGATATCTGTTATAGACAGGCTTTTAAGATAAATAAGTCAAACTAGCTTCCTGGCTAGCCACTCATATAAGCCAACAAACACAAGTTTGGATTTTTCAGGATGAGATCAGGGAAATGGCTCTTTCTCTCACTCTCTCTCTCTCTCTCATACCATTGAACAAATAAACCCGGAAATGTGGTCATGGTTTTGCGTCTGTTCCTGTCTGAAGTCTTTTTAAACATAAAGGATAATTAAATATTCTACAAACCACCATGGGAGACATTAACTCTCTGTGCTTGTTTGTATTTCCTCTGACCTGTCACAAGATTTGCATTGAGAACTATGAGGGGCTAGTTGCTGAACTCATTGTGGAAGACAGGTCATTGACAATAATGGACAAATGATTCTATGGTCACAGTGAGAAATGCAATATATGTGAATACATGGAAAAAACATTTGTGATTTTAACATGTAAAAAGCATATGACGTATAATGGAACAAAGCTAACTTTCACATTTACATAACACACACACACACACACACACACACACACATATACATATACTACAAGTACGTATATGGAAACATTCAATGTATAATGTGTAGTTCATACGGGATGGCACGGTGGTGCAGTGGATAGCACTGTCGCCACACAGCAAGAAGGGTTTGAATCCCGGCCGGGGACTTTCTGTGTGGAGTTTGCATGTTCTCCCGTGTCCACGTGGGTTTCCTCTGGGTCCTCCGGTTTCCTCCCACAGTCCAAAGAAATGCACGTTAGGCTAATTGTCTAAATTCTAAAATCTAAGAGTCTAAATTGCCCATAGGTATGAGTGTGTGAGTGAATGGTGTATGTGCCCTGCGATGGATTGGTGGCCTGTCCAGGGTTTATTCCTGCCTCTCGCCCAATGCATGCTGGGATAGGCTCCAGCCCCCCACGACCCCGACCAGGAATAAGCAGGTTAGATAATGAATTAATTAATGAATTAACGAAGAGTTCATACGCAAAAACCAATAAACACTATTCTGTCATCTTTGCGATTTCCAAATAGTTTTCTTGCAAAACTTGATACATCTCATGCTTTATGTAGTTATCGCAAAGACGGCACTGTGATCTCAATCACGACTTGTTTAGTTTAGTTTTGGCAGGAATGGCGTTTATTGTTTTTGCATATTAACTAATTCATATATACAGTATATATACATATACATATTATACATTGCTCGCTGAATGTTTCCATATGCGTACTTGTAGTGGAATTGGAATGGCAGATGTGCCATCCATCAAATTACAGGTTGGAGGGGCATACCCCATGATTATACAGTGCCAAGAGTTTGGTTCTACATATTGTGGTGTCCCCAGGGGTTGGGCGACACGCACGGACCTTGCAGAGGGCGTAGGCAAGTTAAAGAACCCAGAGGAGGCAGTAATATAAACAAAATGATAATTTATTATACTACTTGACAACACATAACAAAGGGTGGGGTCTTTGGGGGAACACAAACACAAAGTCCACAATCCTTATCTCGTTGTCAAAGTCCAATCCAAATCCAAAATCCAGGTCCAAGTCCACAATCCAGTCCGTAGTCTATATTCAAAGGGGGTCCTCACACAATTCGGTCATACACAAAAAACACACTCCAACACTCTCTTTCTAAATCCTGGCTGGTCAAAAGACTTCACAGGCACTTACTATTCAAACAAACACACAGTAACTCCTTCCCACACACGTTCCTACTCCTCTCCCAGTGTAGTGGGAATCAGCCCTTTAAATAGGCCTTGAAATGGCCTTCAGCTGGTCGTTAGTCCCGTTACTTTCACTCGGTTCAGGTGTTACTGTGGCCTGCTGGGAAATGTAGTGTTTTTGGCTCCCATGTGTTGTAGGCCCGGCAGCCATTTCCTAGTGCAGCCCATTGGGCTGCCACAATATAAATAGAAAAGTGTTAACCAATATTTCAATACATCCTGACATATAGTAATGATATATGCTTTGCTTTTTTATGTTCTTACATGTATTACTTTATTACTTCATAAGGGTCAAATATCCACAGCATGTATTTTGGTTAAACATCTCTTTCCAGAGCAGTGAAGCATTTTGTTATGCTGTCTGTAATGTTTGCCTAGTAGCTGGGAAATATGATGCAGTGATTTAGCTGTAAAAAAGATAGATAAGAGGTGAATGGTCACAGGAGACCATCAAAAATGGAAATTGAAGGGGGGCCTCCTGGGTGGTCTAGCGATTACAACGGTCGACACTGGCCACTGCGACCGGGGTTCTATTCCACAGAGTCAGCTCTGGCCGGGAGTGCCACTAGGGGGCAGCAATTGGCTGTCCACCCTAGGATGGGGAGAGGGAAGCCGACATGAGTTCAATGCATATAAGAGTGGCTCTGGGGTACCAGAGATACGGTCGACGGCTTGGCAAGTGCTGTCTCGAATGAGACGATACTTCGCCTTTGTCACTGCCGGTCACAGGGCTACAGCAGCAAACTCACAATACGAGGGGTGTTTGACATGGAAAAAAGAGGGAGTAATTGGCTACTAAATTGGGAGAAAATGGGAGAAAATCTGAAGCAAATTCTTAAAATGGAAATTAATAGAAAGTTAAGGCAGGATACAGTTGCATGTTACCACCATCACCAAGCAAAGACTTATATATAACACACCATATACTGTAAATATATATTTTTAACTGTTTAAATGTAATGTTTTTTGATCTGCGGCTCACTTCTAGTCAGTGTATGAGGTGAAACAAACTGGGTTATACGCCCACTGGCCCCCCTCTCAGTCCCTGTGGAGAGAGGCAGATCTGTTCACAGTGCACTGAAACTTTGCTTCCTGGCGGCTGGAGTGCAGGTTTTTCTGGAAAACCTGAGGCAATCTGATGGGAATACCCCTAGTTTTCTGAGCCAAGGCGTGTGAGATCACCCCAGGCCAGCTGCTGTGTTGTCGTTGGTGCATGGTCCAGGGGGGCCTGAACTCTGCGATGCTGTGTCTCCATGGCAATAGCGCTGCATCGTCACTGTCTCTGTTTGCTGAAGGAAGCTTCTGCACCCAACAATAGCTGGGAGAGACATGGGACTGCGGTCAGAGCATGTCAATCACTCACTAATGATTAGGGTTTTGTTGGTCTCGACCCCAGATGCTCGGTCTCTCTAGAGTGTCTGGAAAGGGAAATTTCTTTTCTGAGATTGGTTTCCTGTTCTAGCAAACTTCAGCCAGCAATATGTTATAGGTCAATGGTTGAGTTGGCTTGGATCGCAACCTCCTATTAGAGCTCCACCTACACAAAATCCCTCAGAATTAACTGATCACGGGTTTATTAGGAAAGCACGTCCCTGTATTTTTGGCAGACTTACATCACAACAGTGTCAGACCTGGTCAGGCTCATAGTACTGTATGGCTATGAGCTTGACAAGTGAGGCTAAGGCTGTGTGGGCAATTCACTGCCACTTCCACTCTGTGATTGTACCTTGTTCATCGCCAATGCTGATGTGACCTCTATAGGGACTAACGAAAGCCTGCGTCATATGCACCTGTTGTACATGCAGGGGTTGGGAATGTTAAACAGAAACCCTCCAGCTAGCCCCCACTAAATAAAGGATAATCATCCCCCAGTTTAATTTGCTCAATGATTCCCTCCCTCTTAAACCTCATCTGATATGTGGTGAATGTTCTGGTGAAAAATGGCTGCTGTACTTCACCCAGGTGGGTGCTACACATTGGTGGTGTTGGTTGAGGTGAGCTTCCCCCCTGCATGAGATCATGAGAGGAAAAGCAATCCAATAACATATAATAATAAATGTTGAGTTTAAAATTACTCAGTGTTTCATGTGAGCTGTAGAAAGAGTTCAGCTCTGATTGTCATTGTTTCATCCTCTTAAACCAAGGATTCCCTACGCCAGTCCTGAAGAGCCAAAGGGTCTGCTGGATTTGGTGGTTACTCAACACTTAATTGATCAATTAAAGCAGTTGATTATACAATTAACTCACTCAGTTTCCTGGGTCTAAAATTGGTTGCTGATTTCAAGGTACATAAAAACCAACAGACGCTATGGCTCTTTAGGACCAGGGTTGTGAACCCGTGCCTTAAACAAATGATGTATAGGATACATTATCATATGCTGCTCTGTCATATGATGAAGACATATTTTTTTTACTTCTGTCATTAACATTAATGTGGGGGCATTTGAAAAGTATGCGGGCCTCCCGCGTGGTCCAGTGGTTACAACGTCCGACGCTGGCCACGGAGACCGGGGTTCAATTCCCCGTCTCGCCAAGTGTCGGCTCTGGCCGGGAGTGCCACCAGGGGGCGGCGATTGGCTGTCCGCCCCAGGGAGGAGGGGGAGGGGAGCCGGCGTGACGTTCGCTGCGTATAGTGGCCCTGTAGTACCGGGTTACGGTCGGCGGCCTGCGGGTGCCGTCTCGTAAGAAGGCGTCACTTCGCCGTCACTACCGGTCACAGGACTACGGCAGCGAACTCACATTACTAGGGGGATTGACGTAAAAATAGCGGGTCTAATTGGCTACCAAATTGGGAGAAAATGGAATAAAATCAGAAACAAATTAAAAAAAAGAAAAAGAAAAGTATGCAAAATAAATTCAACCTAAAGCAGCTTGACAGTAATATACATGTCCTTTTGTCTTATAGTGTTGCTTTTTTCTGTCTTCCCCTATTATCATTCCTTTGTCAGCCCAGCGTTCCACAGTGTTTTCAATATAAATAAACTGATGGGATGGTATTGAAAATCAGGCAGAAATTTTCATCTGGAATGTATTTCTTTGTTCTCCTCATATTTTGAGTCCAGAACAAACTCCAAACTGCAGGTCTGTTCATCAGGAATGTTAAACTCAAAGCATTCCTCATCCCACTAATTTTCGATCTCACATATGAATGGGTAATATCAACAGGGGACTCGAATCAAAAGATTTATTTGTGTTTAATTGAGAGACAATGGGCTCGTGGATCCATTTGTAGATGAAATATATAGTCAATGAAAAACAATCATCCACTGGTACATTTTTATACAGCTATGATAACTTAAAATGGCCCAAGAGAGTAACTATTGTAATGCATGCAGATGTTTGAGAAAAACAGAGAAGAGGAAAGAGCTAATAGGAAAAAGTGTAAAAGTCAAACCCAGTGCATAACATCCACAGGACCTAGGAAGTGAAGTCCTGTTCATGGTCCTGTTAAAAGCATATTTTATGATATTTTATGACATTTGAAATATAAGAATGATTCCTTGCAAAGCTACGCTAGTGGGCTCTGGGTGGTGACTGCGGTGTTTACACACTTTGCGGTACTGCCTTTGGATTGGTTTCTAATCAGACATTTACGGTTATATTACTGTAGACTAGGACTCGTTGTTTCAATCCTATAGTTGTGCCAAAGCAATGTTGTCTTGGACTTGGGAAGTGGTTGGCTTTGGCAAATGGAAAGGATTATGGTTGCCTTCACTTCTGTTTCTTTATGTTTGTTAAAGTCGCTTTTGAAAACCGTTATTCAACATTACACTCTAAACCGCAAGTCCAAAGGCCAAAACCCTGAGTTTGGCTCCACAGCAAAACAGTGCAGTTCCAAACCCCTCACCATCCAGACACTGTGCAACTGCAAACACAAAAATGTGAAGTGAATTTGAGAAACATGGTTACAACACCAGCACCTGGCCCACAGTGAAGCAAATGTGCCATGCTGGGACGACTGAGTCAGACAGCCATGTGTAACAATGTCTGTGCCATGCTCACTGTACAAACACGGATCACTCTACATCTTCTGTCTGCTGTTGTCTGAGATCCAGGTAATGCTTTGTAAAAGAATAACACATCTATGGTGAACAAAAGACCACGTGAAATGTGAGTTAAATGCCAGAGAAAAAGGGTGGGGAAAAAACTTTGCACCTGGAATTGAACGTGTCTGTGACTCTCACCTTCTAGGTATTTTCTCAAAGAGGTATGCTCCTTTGGAAAATCTATTTGGAAAGAGACCATGAACAGTGCTATATGTTACGTGAAAAGTTTATAAATACACTGGTGAGGGAGTGGGTGTATATACAGTGTATATGTTTCTTTTATCCTCGCACCCGTCACATTATGAAATATGTTTTCCTAGGAGCTTGTCCAAGAATTGTCTTCTTTTAGTTCCCCTGGAGGCCTGGTGGGCTCAGATCCATCGGAATCCAGGTGTTTATACTAACTGGAAAAGACACCATGTGTGTGGTACATCCACATAAAATTAACAGTTAAACCCCAGAGCAAATAATATCATACCTATAAAATCTATATGTATGTTCAGACATGCTAATGGAATATTAAGGTCCCGCAGAGAATTCAAAAAAATTATATCAATCAATCATTCAACCCAACACATATCATTTGATACAGTGTGCAAAAAAACAAAACAAATTGAATATTACACAAAGCAAAAATGTGTAATTACATTAAAATTACATTCCCTTTCCAAGTACATTACGTATGAATCTAAAAACAATTGTCACTATTACAATATTATTGTACAATTATTATAAATGTTGAACTTCTGAACCAAGTTTGTCTATTTCCATCTCTTGGAATTAAAATACTATAGCATCTCTACTGTAGCATATCCTTCAATCACTATTAAATATTGTAGGATAATATTTACAGGATTGTAGGATAATATTTGCAGGACAATAAGTACTGTACATTCTGCAATATCTGCATAAATGTGTTTCCTTAATGTTTTGCCATTCTTAAAACTATTATTGAAATTCATAATAGGGGCTTGAGCTAAACCATGTGCTTCTGTTCAGTAATACAGTCCTTGCAGTAACTTGCTCTTTAACACAAGCGTTCTTGGAGTTCCATGTAATAGAGCAATTCCAGTACAGCTGCCACAAATGATCACCTCTGGACATGTCACACATGTCAAGGCTGCAGATATTCCATTTAATGAACAGATGTTTGGTGCTGTATGTACTAACATTGAAAAATACTGTGTCTAAAATACTGGCTAAAAGTGTTCTGAACATTCATACAAATTCACTCCTCCTTATCATTTTTGTTAAAGACCACATCTGCTATAATTTCATTATTTTCTCTGCCTTTACATTTGACAGCTATGTGCTTTCACATGTTTCATTTGTCTATAGCAGTGGGCCCAAACCCTGCTCTTAGAAAGCTATAGAGGCTGCTGGATTCATTGTTACTCAGCACTTAATTGATCAATTAAAGAAGTTGATTAAACAGTTAACTTACCTCACCTGGTTACTTGGGTCTAAAACCAGCAGACCATGTGACTCTCCAGGACTATTGTTAAGGACCACTGGTCTATTGCAACATATATATTTTGTATTTAACCGTCATTTTACGTGTCATTTATGTTTATTTATTTTTTTACATTCAATGTTTATTAAAAACCCAATAAATAATTGTTAACAAATAAAAAAAACAAAGATTAATTCCTGTTACTAGCTGGAACATCCTCAGCACAGACATACTGTACATAGGACAGTAGCAGAATCTTCTTCCGCAACCAATTAGAACCTCCTGAACATGTGAGAACATACACAGGACAGAGTTACCCAGAGTTGAATATCTGGTCGGTGTAATAGTGCATCTGTGGCATGCCTCAGGAGCCTGCCAGGAGCTGTGCTGCCTTTGGTGTAGACATCCATTCCACTCTGACGAGTCATTCCACAGGTGGATTCATCCAGAGCCAGCATACTCCTGCGTATTTTCTTTCAGTCAAGCACCTGTAGCCTTCTCAAGAGTTTGACCTCAAACACAGGGGGCCCCAACATTCCAATGAAATACAGTGAAGGCATACACAGGAGAATTACAAATCTATCAGTATTCATTGTGGAAAAAAATCTCTATTGGTGAGGGGAGACAGTTTTTTTTTGTAGGGGTCAGGTGATTCATGCATTTTACACTTTACGCATTTAGCAGATGCGCTTATCACAGCAACTTACAATAAGTGCATTCTAAATGCAAAGAATAATAAATAAACAGCGAGAGCAAGAGATCAGTACAGCAACAATACAATAGATGCCATCGTAAACAAATGCGCACCACACCTAATGCAAATTGTTACTTAACGAAACCTTATTTTATATATAATGTATTTTTTAAGACATTTGAAAACAGGTGTAAACTTTGTGTCAGGTGAAAGAGAATTGTCTCAGCCTAATGGCTGCTGTGGCTAATGGCTGCTGTGATTGCTGCTAGTTGGTGACATCACACCCAAAGTATGAGTGTGAGCTGAAAGGATATTTCACTCTGAAGAAGACCATACAAGTGCTGACTGTGGCCAGAAGTCCCACAGGGTGACACATATTTGGCCATAGTGTTGCCCAGGGAGGGAGGGTTGGCAGGATAATGCTTTTGAGGACGTGTGTACAAGTGTACACCCTCCTGAATTGACTGTTGCAGCAAGCTTTCAGTTATGATTTGGCGTTCCAAATTTAGGCATTAAGATCTAGAATAAAAAATTGTTTAAAGAAGAATAGAGAGAGAGTAACAGCAGATAACAGAGATATTTCTTACCTGACACAGGTAAGGCAGAACAGTGTGAAGTATCTTTGAGACACAGACTACAGCACAGTGTCCATGCACCCAACCCTGATCTATTTTTCCTCACCTAGCATAAGATGACACAAGACAATTAAAATATATCAATATTGTATGTGCTTTACTAAACCTTAAATATTTTACAAGCTTGTGTAATACAAAGGTTGTGTATCACAAATAAGATATATGATGTTCATATATCTTATTCTTATTATTAGGGACATTCCAGCTGGTGAGCTGGGAATAGAGGCTGAAATCTTACCTTTAAACCGTCCATTAGTCTCAACCTGTTTAATTTATTTAGCTTATTTAACAAGCAGGCCAATTGTTTGAATAATCTGCTGACGAGCAACCACAAAGTTTCTTCTTAATTATGTTGCACATTGTAGCAATCATTTTCTTAACATCCTGTCTGAGAATATTAATGACAATAAGGTGTTTAATTGAGTAAGAATCAACTGAATCATTTCAAAGGCTATACCTATTCAATAGGCTAAACACAAAGTCAATATTTAAATTTGCGTACAGAGAACAAAGAGTTTGATCTGTAGATAAAAGAAAATGCTACACTATTTTGTAATGTAAAGAAAAATGCTATGGTATACCTATTGGTATTGATTATTCAGCAATTCATTAATAATCAAGGAAAGTACCCGGAAACAGGTTGAAAGTAATCATCAGTTTAAAGGTACAGGTTTTTGCCTTCTTTATTTCAAGCTGAGGAATCCCTGCGGGAATACTCTTTTTGGATTTTTTGTGGATATAAATAGACATGGAAGTGAAATAGTTCATTACAATCACAATTGTTTAGCGTACAATTGAGAAAATCAGAAGTTCAGAAGTTAGTCATTTGTAGATTCAGTAAACAACTCAGGAGGGAGATTACATTGTTGAGGAAATAATTACCCTTTTGCTTTGAAATACTCTCCAATTAGTTTTTCATCTGCATAGATTTATGTTCTGTCATTCTGAAGGTAAATATACAGCAACCCTCTCATTTTGGGGGGAAATTGTAACAGTTCTCTCAAGCAAAGTAAAGCTCTCATAGTTCCGTAGGGGCCTTCATCTCCTGTCATTACCTTTGGGTATCCCATTCGTATTCTTTCCATGAGAAAAGAAACACAAAGGACCTATTGTGGACCCATATTTTTCAGCCTGTGGGCTTAATTTCATGTCTTAATGATTACACAATTATCTACCTGCAAATGGCAGAATAAGCTTTGCTTTCTGTTGTAAAATGGCACAAAGAAGGTTTGGCAGTTTGAGTGTATATCTATTCAAGCTGAAACAAGTCAGCACACATCTAGAAATTCTACAGATCTGCAGCCATGGCCCCTTTTGTCCTGTAACACTTCCACTATTCAAACATTGCACAGACAGCATTTAAAAGCATTTATGTGTCAATACAATACAGTAAATACACTTTTAAATAAACTTAAATGCCTCTCACGTTTATAACATTTTCCCTGTGATGGGCTTATGGTGACAGCAGTGAGGCCTGCAGACTTGTGTCATTCTTTGTCAGACAGCCCTCATCTATACGTTGGTTCTGAGGTGAAATGGAGATGGGCTCTTGTCAGGCTGAAGAAAGATGAGCTGATACCTGTTAGTTCAACGGGTGTGGAAAAATGAACTGGCGGAGTTGTCATGTCTGAATTTCTTGTGTGTGCGTGTGTGTCTGTGCATCTGTGTGTGTTCTCATGTAATTTCTTGTAGGATTCCATGTCTTCTGTATTTCCTAGCCCAAAGCTATAAAGGATATTCCAATCAGCTGAAAGACATACCAACTTGAAACCAGGGAAAAACCTGATGAACACATTTTGTCCTGTCGAAGTTGACCTGGGTAATTTATACTAATTACCCCATTCATAATTTCTTGCGGCACTAACACAGTAAGAAGTCCTATCTCCCTCTGGCTATACCACACCCATTCAGAGGCAGAGATGACTGGGGATTATGGGGGCTGAAAACCATGGCCTAACACTACCCAGAGTGCACAACCACGAGAAAAAAAACTGCAAACCTACTCAGTGAATGAATTAGACAGACTTATTTAGATTTAGTCTAAGAAACACTTTATCTTTCCACAAAGGAACTTCATTTGTAAGGTCAGATACACATTGTAGTACAATCATCACACAAAAGCCTTGGAACGCTAAACCCATCCTGACCATATGATACATTTTTGACTTGCTGCTTGCTGCTTGACCACAGTGAGCTCCTGCTCTTGTACTCCTACTCTGTGATCGTCTGAAGTGTTCTGTCTGATTATGATTGAAGGGATCTAAATATGACTCTTAGAACGCTTTGGGTTTTTTGCGTCAGTAATGAAAGGGTTGGTCTTTATGCCAATTGGATTAACCTTTTTTGTTCTGAAAGAATCAAAGAATCAAATCATAACTCTTGTTCCACGCCATCATATTGTATTTCTTGTTACCAATTAACCTGCCCAAGCACCTTTTGGGCAATTATTGCAGTTATAATTTATTGCAATGAAAGTAAAAAAGAACATTGCTAGAGCCACTAGGTACTTCGTTATTCTACTGTGCTGTAATACGTGGTCTGGCTCCATATCTGTTCGACCCCTTTAATTTGGAACGTTCAGCTGGACCCTCCAGTGATTTGTTGAGTCCTCACTCATCCACACGAGAGACAGCCCAGTACTAACGCAGTCATTACCCGCTAGCAACCAGGACCACAAACCATGTTTTTTTATTCCTCTCCACATTCCTAGACACGGAACCCCATCAAAATGGCCAGCTGACATCATAATTGCATGTCGGGTCGCAATATTCAAATAGGAACAGATTTGACAGAGACGTTTCCAGACCTTTTCACAGAGTAATTAACTTTTCCCAGATTTTCCAAAGTCCCATTTCTTGTATCATGGATTACATTTATACAGCCAACGGCCCTTCAGATTGTCCTTCTGCATAAGAGACATCGGAGGACAATAGTGGCCATGCGGACTGTAACCGAAGGCTGGCTCTGAGAATATGAATCTCTGACCTGTCAAGCTATTTTCAGGAGCTTTTAATGTAATGGTCTTGGATTGACTTGGCTGTTAGTCACAACCTAAAATTGAGAGACCCACGTGGCAGATATATGACTCATTGCTTCCATTTTCATATGTGCCATAAGCTGATTTTCCTGTTCTGTCTCAAGGGGGCTCGATCTTAAAAGGCCATTTCCCAGCCAGACGGCAAAGAAAATATAGGAAAGTAAGTAGACACATGCGCAGTCAATCAAAAAAAGTCTGTAGGTGTAATTGTTGGGAAGGAGGGGGTAGAAGCATTGATTTAGGTTGGAGGCCTAAACATGTATAGTTTGGCATTTGTTTCAGGATCCCTTGCTCTTTTTATTGCATATTACAAGGGAACTGGCGTGAGCTGAGAATGTGCGCTACACTAAAATAATAGATCATACTGAGACTATTTCATTAAATGTTTATGGTACATCAACCCAAAACCCCCAAAAATGATTAAGCAGATGCATATGACTCCAAGAAGGCAATTTTTCACATTTTGCAAGTTATGTCAAAACTTCCTTGTCCTAACCCAGGGGTGGTAGGCAACCCTGGTACTGGAGAGCCACAGGGTCTGCTGGTTTTTGTTTTCACCTTAAAATCAGCACCCATTTCAGACCGAAGAAACCAGGTAAGGTGAGTTAACTGTGTAGTCACTTGCTTTAATTGATCAATTAGGTGCTGAGTAACACAGAAAACCAGCAGACCCTGTGGCTATCCAGGACCAGGGTTGCCTACCACTGTCCAAACCTAATGGTTAGTCAAATTAATAAATGAATTGTCCAGAGTGACCACATTGAGAAAGTGCCTCACATAGGCACTCTTGGTTTTGGAATATGTATAACATAGAAACAGTCCTATCTCTGACCCATAAGACTAACACTCTATAACGTATGTCTTTTTTAGGTCGAATAACACTGTTATTAATGCTTTTTAAGCCTTAACAACTGCATTATATTTTAAAGAGTTGTCAAATTATACATGCACAGTTTGTAGTGACTTCATTTTTGTAGGAGAGCATGTGAGCTTTTTCTTAATGGTGTAGCACAGTGCCAGGTGTGGCCACTGAGCCAGATGGTGAGTGGACAGAAATGAGACAAAAAGGTAGTGGATTGGCTCAGGGCTGTTTTATTCTTCTAGTGCGAGGTGTGAAAATAACAAAACCAATACCAAACTTGCAGCAAAAAAAAAAAAAATATACTACTTCCAAAAACTAAACCAATTGAGAGCGGTTCCCCGATAGCCACAGCATTCCCCTCTTCCAAAAGGCACAGAAAATGGTGCCTTTATAATGAGCCTGATTAAGGCAACGAGTAGCAGCTTAGCTGATTACCAATCAACCTCAGTTGTGTGTGCCTGTAGCTGAGGCTGCTACCATCTGAGGAACCAGGACAGCAGTTCTCTCCACTCCTCCTCAACTCCTCCAGGTGTCACAATGGATACAAAGCCTAACCTCCTCCAGCCTCCCCATGACTCAGTCCTTCGTGAAATCATTTGCACTGGATATTTAAGTATAAGCACATTTTGTCACTGGATGATACAGGATGTGGGAGAAAACATGAGGATACAGAGATCTACTTGATTGCTTTAGTATTTATATGCACATATATGGATGTTGCACGGTGTGGTAGAGATCATTTTGATGCAGACAGTTCTGCTTGATTTATACATTTTATTGTATAAAACAAATAAATCACATAATGAGCTATATTGTATGCTCACAAAAGTGTGATTTATACTAACACAATTGCTCAGAGAAAAAGATTTTGAAGATATGTGTCACGATTAATCACACCACTGTTTTCAGTACTTTGCGCACCCCCCGCCTATCACAAGGATTACAGTGCTGATTCATCTTCTATTGTGTTTTATGAGATTTGTGAAGATATTGGGGGGTGGGATCTTTGACCATTCCTCCATACAGAATATTTCAAGATCATTCAGATCCTTCGGTCTGCACCTGTGGACTGCCCTCTTCAATTCAAACTACACATTTTCAATCAGGTTCAAGTCTGGAGACTGGTATGGTTATGAACTATAGGTTATGTTCAACATAAGCATCCTTCTTCCAACATCAAACCCACCACTGGTGTGCATGGCCAAAAAGCTTAATTTTGGTCTCGTCTGACCATAACACATGGTTCCAATCAGCACCAGAGTGGAAATAAGTGTAGGCATCCAAACTATGATAGCTGAGTAACATTAGGTCTATCAGATTCTGAGAAAATATGCTGGATCTCAAGGATAAATCAAATGGGTCTGGTAAACCGACATTTAGTCCCTGCGAACAAGATAGCAAACGTTGTCTGTTTACAGAAGTAAACCAGACGCATCGTGGGGTTTTAAATGTCTGCTTGTGCGTAATGACAGTTTGTTATTGTTGTTAGTTTGAAACCATCTATACAGTATATGTATATTATATATATATATATATACTGGATGATCACTGGGAGAGAAAATGTGGATACAGACAGAGCTCTATTTGATAAGTTGTGATTGGTTGTGTGGATGTTTTTCAAGGTTTATGTGTGTGGGGGAGGGATTCACTCAAAGTAATCTGTGATCTACACAGAATGGCATTAACTAGGAGGTATTACCTAGTGTTTCAACACTATTGCAGTCTTATGGAAATTATAGCTGATGTAAATTATTTGATTGTGCATGGCATGATAATTCTTACAAAACAAAATGTAAATGCATTTAATTAATAATTTTTGTTGGTTGAGTATCCCCATTGAGTTTGGAGTCCTGGAACGTTGTGGTGCCTTGATCCAAGGATATCAAAACTCTTAGTGAGGGAATTACCTCATCTCATCCACCCTGAAGTTGGGCTGTTTAAGAACCATGTCTGTTGAAAGATGGGATTTCAGGAGATCAGTTCTGTGTTTCTCATTCAGCCCACTCACCATAGATCATATTTACAAGAGGCAGCTGTAGAAATGATTAAAAGCACATAGTATTATTTTCCAGAACATAGATGATAAAAAAAAAAAAAATGTTTTCCATTGTCACATTATTTCCATTGACACAATCTGTTTCTCCTGGATTGGACTGGTGCAGTGTTATCATGAGGGAACCTTTGTGAATATCTCAACAATTAAACGTGTCACAGGAGCGACTAAAACCCACTATTGTCTTTTGTTGTTGTGATCTTTTGTGATGTTTTTTGGTTTGCCTTCTGCCCATCTCTGGTACTGTGTGATTTGTGGACTTTTATTTGAATTTTCTGTGCTCATTGTCCACCATTTCATGTATTTTCATTGATTTGTAAATTGGTTGTTTTATTCACTGTTTGCTTTGTTTTGTGAAGGAGGTATAAGGTTGAATTACTCCCCTTGTGTGTCATGTTAACCTTGTGTGTGTGTGTGTATGTGTGGTGTGTTCCTAATTGTCAATCTTCCCTTTCATCTTCATACTGATTTCAAACACCTACGTTCAATTGGCTAATTGGACAGTCGTGAGAAGGCAGCGCAAGGTGGATGTACTGATTGGTCGGCGAGTTAAGGGCTAAGGCATAAAACCTTTTCTTTGCAGTCTGGATGGTTTGACCCTCGGTGAGGGTAAGGCTGTGTTTGTGAGTCCACAAACTGTGTGACTAATATGGACTTTGTGGCTGGAAATAGTCAGGAAACTTGTTTTGCGGTTGAGTTGGTGTTTTCTTTTCCTTTTTTTTTTTTTCCTTCTCTTTGAACTGTTAAATAGCTTTAACTGCTTTTTAAACCGCTCATGCTGTGGAGTGAACCTGCAGGTGGTGTGGTGGCCACTAAGGGATGCTGGTGTGACATATGTCTGTGCCTCTACAATGCTCAGCATGAATAAAATCTAATCTGAATTCACAATTCAAGTCTCAGCCATAAATTCACCAAGAGAATGTCATGCCCCCCCCCCCTATTCTTACTGACCTTTCACTTCATTTTCTTATATCCTGTTTTATAACTCTACATAAATCAATGAGCATACCTACTATTAACCCTGAGTATAGGATCAGAAAGTGGGTTGATGCAGGCTAACCTAATCTCTGGCTGAAGGTTACATTAAGTGTATGTCAGGGGTTGTCAACGTGTCTGTACCTGGACAAACATGTTTGTGGCAAGATTATTTTTGATTGAGGGAAAAAGTACATGAAAAAAAGATATTAAAATGCTTTTTTGTCTAAATATTCACAATCTAATGTTTTCTGTAATTGTATTAAATGAATTTGGCCACTTTGGGACAGGTTATATACTCATCATGTTAAAGAATCAGGATGACATGCGCATTAAAATGTTGCACGCAATTGCATGCATTCTCATAGGCTAACGTTACTGTGGCAGGTCAAACAAGACAGCTAGTGACGCAGTTCAAAACCCATCTCTTCCAGACCAGGGCTAATGGCCAGGGCCGATCGGGAGTGCCATTTAGCTGTCTGCCCCTGAGGGAGGGGGAGGGTGGTCGGCACAAACTCGCTGTGAAGCACGTAAGGGGGTCGGTGAGTTCCACCTCGAAGGAGGCAGATCATCGCCAGCCTCGGAGAGTAGCTTGCCCTGTAGAGACGGGCGGCGAGTTTGTGGGGATGGGGTAATCAAAATAAATAGAGGGTATAATTGGCTTTCAAATTGGGGAGAAAAACTGGAAAAATCTGAAACAAAATGAAAAAAATAACAATAGACAGCTAATAGCCTATGTTACATTCCCCGAAAATGGCTAAACGCGCTTTTTAATTCTTCATGGAAGAAATACTTTTTTGTTTTTTGAGAGACAATGGGTTTATGGAGTGTATGAGGTGTGGTCAGACAATGAACAACTAAAGTCAACAGCAGCGAGGGACCACAGTGAGAAGTGGTGCAAGAAAAGAGCAAAAATGGATGGTATGTCTTCTGTTGAGAAGGAGCTGTTTACTAGCAAGGTAAATGAGGGCAGAACAGGGCAAATTAAGCTGATGACAGTCGAGAGAAAGTTGAACATGACAATGACCTCACGTTAGCATTTAGACTTGCCAAAGCAAAACGAACCCTTTCAACAAAATTGCAAAAACAATTGCCCCGAAATCTTCTGTGTTCAACAGGCTCTACAGCAGTGCTAGCACTGTAGGTAGAAACACAGAAGAGGTAGGGGAGAAGTTACTACCTAGCCTAACTAATGTAGGGGGAGGGCCCTTTCATGCATGTAATATGCGATGAAAGCACTAATTGTACTGATAAGACCCAGTTATTGATTTTCCAAAGTACAGTGAGGAGTACAATGAACTGAGCAAACTTGCAATACTCCTGCTCATATTAAGCCCAGGCACCTGCAGCTGTGAGTGAGGTTTCAGCCATATGAACACTATTAAATCCCAAACACGAAATAGACTTGGAGCATGCCGCATTGATGCCTGTCTCAGGATTCCTACCTACCCATATACAAGGGCTGACTTTCCAGTCCCCATGTTTTCATCAGAATAACAAGGTAGGACACAGTTTTTTCTTCTAATGTTAGAAATACTATCATTTTAAATTGTGCAGCACATTGAATTAGATGCTATTGTACATTAGGAGGTCACTAGTATGCAATTATGTGTTTCTGGTAATATTATTGACCACTTCAAGTTTTGTATTTCCGTGGTAAAAATCGCATTTGGCCAAAAAGTCTGTCACAAGCCGACACGGTGATGACCCCTGGTGTATGTGAATATAGTGGAGAAAGGTATTGTTTTATTGCACAAGAAAAATAAAATAAAAATAAAAAAGGCACAAAGTACTTGTAAACTTCACCCTTAGATGCACAACTGAGGCCTACATTGTGCAAAGATTTATGTTCTATTGGTTGTACTGTTAAGGTGTAACCATAACAAAGACCATAAAAGAAACGTAGAAGTAAGAGACGAGTCAGGCTTATGGAGAAACATCACCTGCTATAACATAGTTTACAACAGAAACCTACTTATGTCATGAAACCGTGAGCAAATACAATGGCATGGAGAAAGACAGGAAAGCAGGATGACAATGAGCACACCATACCCAATAAGGAGCAGGATGAAACTAGTGCAGATGTGTCAGAGCTCGAACCCAGGTCACTCCCCTCACTTCGCATGCAGGCACAATACCACAGAAGTAAAATATCTAGACCCCCTTAAAGAAGCATTCATTTTCCACTCCGAAGTTCAATCCAAGTGACGTTAGCCAAATCTGGCATTCGTCTGGACTCCGGATAATCAAATGTATTTTAGATTTTAAAAATTGTTTTTACATTTTTAACCACAGTCTAGACTTCTCTCCTCCAACATGTATTCTATGTGTCCACTTTAGGTCAAGACAGAACAACAGAAACAAGCAAGTGTCATATCCATGCTAAAAATCAGCTATGATGCATCTACCAACATAGGATGGAGAGTTCTATCCACTGACTTTGAGTGGATAGTTCATGTGGCGGGGGGTTGGGTGGGACATTCAAAGATGCCGACTTTCAGTCTGGATGGATGTGTACTGTCACCACTGAAGTATTCAGAAGAACATCCTGGTTCCAGATGGTGGGCCAATCACCAGCTCCGTCTGCACTGAGGCCTGTCCTACAAGAATCAGCAGTTGATTAAACAGCTGCAGACTACACATGTACCTCGCATCTCCTGTGTGTTTAAAAAGAGTTAACCTTCAAAAAACTAAGCATAACTCTGCAGGTAGGTCCCCATGTACACGTTCACTGTCATGCCTTCCACACCAATTTTTGTTTTTGTTTTTGTTTTTTTAAAGGATTCCATTACAGTCAGTAATACCTTCCACACTGCTCTTACCATCACCACAGTATTTCTACTTGCTCTGTGATCGGCATGTTTGGAATGATCTCATTCACCTCACTTGCCAGTTTTATCCTACCATGGTACAGCAGAAATCTGCAGGCCCACCACAAAGTTGCTTCAGCTATGGGACACTGGTTTGGATCCACAATGTAACAATAAGAGAATTGTCACTGGTGAACTTTGGTTGGAGTCGTACCGGTCAACAGCCCAAAGCTTAAAAATAAACTGTGTGAGGGGGAGGGGTGCCTTGGCAACATGTCAGTATGAAACAGGGATGGCTCAGAGCTGAAAATAAATGTGTTTCATGATTCATGTTTTCCTGTCTTAATAAGGATAAGGAGTTTATTCTTTTTTACCAGGTTACATTAGTTGGTCGGTCGATTCATTCACTTCAAATATTTTGTAGTAACATAACAATTTAAAAACAACTTTGATGGTATACTGTACATGTATACATACAGGATGTACTCCCTGTTGTCCCATCTTGTTTGGGGGGGTAATTTATGTATGTGTGTGCATGTGTTTATTTATAAATTTATGGAAGAACAAGCTAAAATGGTTCTGACATCTCCTTTACAGGGCTGTCTGATGCTTTTTCCGTAGCATGTCAGCTCCCCTTCTCCTCACAGGCTGTTCTGTGGAACATGTGATCAGGTTAATGATCTCTACACCGTAATCACTGTGCCTAATTTCAGCTTTGTCTCCGGCATAGAGCTGGTGTCAGGCTTCTTGTTCCCTTGCTGTCCAGGACTGAAGGAAACTGACTGGGGGACTGCACTCAGAGCAGGGGGAAGTCCTCTGTGGAAATAACTCCCAGATGTCACCTTCAGCCATTGGTTTAAAGACAGCTAAATCTTTTATTTATTTTTTCCCCAGTTTCATAAATCAGGAGCGTGCGGTAGATCGGTGTCCCCATCGTCAGAGAGCAGCTTTCTCTTCCAAATAAACTGTGCCTGAAAAATAATGACATGAGAAAAGAAAAAACATAATTTACAACCAAGAGACACAGTGTGTAATCCTCCTGAAGCTGATGAGATACAGAGGGCCTCAGACTGAACTGCTTCTAGGTTCTCAGGCCCAGACTTAGACTGAGCACAGACACCAGTCCATTGGACTATTAAGTAAAAATGTCAGTTCTAAAAATGCACATTATATAACTGCGCCCACTATTATTCTCATAAATATACACTCAAACATGTTTCACAATGTCATTGCAAGGGTTTTTCTAGAATCAAAAGGTAATGCATAAAGTAGCTCCAAGATATGTATATTTGTTAGCATAGTAGCATGCATAGTCCCTCTCCTGCTCTAACAGCTACTCTTTAACCCTATTCTTCTCACAATCATTATTATGTGTTATAGAAGCCTCAGAATTACATATAATATTTCCATTGATTATACTGCACACATATAAATGGGTGTGCTTCCTTCACCCTCTTCTCACTACATGATAATGAACATTATCTAGCCAGCTAGCTAGCTAGCTTCTTTTATATCAGGTAGTTAATTGTTCGCTCTATTCTGTATTTAGGTGTTGACTACAGTAAAAGTATCAATGTCAATTTTAAATCTCCCCCTTGATAAATGCTGTGGCTGATTGACAAGTGCTGGGGACAGCCCAAAAGCAAAGAGTTATGTGAAGCTTTGTGTCAAAATGAAGCTCTACGTGAACGTAACTTTAGGTTCTTTGCACCAGCAGTCATTTTACGCCTTTCTGCTCACATTTTTTAAACAAGTGGTAGTTCCTGATATAGTAAATGGGAAGGAAAGTTGTACTCTTTTTTTCTTATTTGGGCAAAATCAGTACTTAATTAAAAAGGTTGAAATTTCTAGATGTTGAAAGTCAAAGTCTAGACATGTCTAGACATTATTTAATTAAGATTAACTAAGATTAACTAGCCAGATTTACTAAATAAATAGTTGCAGTGCGAAAACAGTCAATATAATGCAACTCTTTTACAGTCGCAGACACTGACACATTAATGACCAATTTACTAAGACTACTTCTAATTACGCAATCTAAGAAATGAAACGCCCGTATTCGCAGTTTTGCAGTAGGAGACACCCAAAAAAGTGTTTGAAAAAATATAGCACACTTACATGTCCAGATCACAATGCGCCAAGAAATGGATATGGAGTACAACTAGCAAGGGAACCACAAGAAAAATAAAACTTAAATTTACAGATCAGGAAATAGAGGTAATGGTCAAAGAGGTACAGTCATAAAAGTGACATCACAAAAAAAGGAACAGTAGATGATGAATAATTGAAAAAGAAAAACTTTCCCGTTTGGTGGTGGCAATTGGCTGTCCGCCCCAGTGGGAGGGGGAAGGGAAGCCAACACAAGTTCACCGCATGCACAGAAAGCTTCCTAGTGGGTGTAAATCGGAATCACAGGTGACGGCTAGGCGAGTTCCGTCTGAAAGGAGACAGTTCATCACCCTCATGACTGCCGGTTCCAGGGTGTTGGCTGGTCCTGTAATTGTGACGGTGGGCTCGCGGGGGGGAGGGAAATTTAATCAATGAAAGGTCAAAGGTCAAATTGACCACTAAATTGGGAGAAAAACTGGAAAATATGATAAAAAAATTCCTATTGCGGGGGCCTCCCGCGTGGTCCAGTGGTTACAATGTTCAACACTGGCCACGGAGACCGGGGGTCGATTACCCGTCTCGCCAGAGTCGGCTCTGGCTGGGAGTGCCACTAGGGGCGGCGATTGGCTGTCCGCCCCAGGGAGGGGGTAGGGAAGCCAACATGACGTTCGCTGCGCATAAGAGTGGCCCTGTAGTACCGGGTTACGGTCGACGGCCTGGCGAGTGCCATCTCAGAGGAGACGTTACTTTGCCTTCGTCACTACCGGTCGCAGGCCTACGGCAGCAAACTCACATTACTAGGGGTGGATTTACATAAAAATAGTGGGTGTAATTGGCTACTTAATTGGGAGAAAATGGGAGAAAATCAGAAACAAAATCTTTAAAAAAATGTCCTACTGCATAATGCAGGCAAAATACACTGGCGGTGGTCCAACCGAGGAAATAATATTAACAACAATATAACAACATTTGGAATAATCCCTGAAAAAGGGGAGGCAACACAGCGCCCCCCAGTCTCAAGACTACAGCAGCAACCTATCATACGATGGTGGGGATAATTAACATGAAAAAGAGAGGGGAATCAAATTGTCAAATTAGGAACTGGTAACTATGTTACGTTACATTACAGGCATTTAGCAGACGCTCTTATCCAGAGCAATTTACAGTTTAAATTTCTTCATATACATTCCATTTGTACAATAAGATATCAGTGGTGTATAGTAACTAAGTAGTTACTATAGAAATACTATAGAAGTAAGTAGAAATACTTTGTTACTGTACTTAAGTAGTTTTTTTGGGTATCTGTACTTTACTTTACTATTTCTATTTCTGGCAACTTTCACTTTTACTTCTCTACATTTTCCAAAGAAAACTGATACTTTTACTCCGATACATTTCCCATAAGCATCTTCGTTACTCGTTACTACAACAAAATAAAATCGGAAGACATTTGGTAGCCAATGATTTTGAAACACAACTGCAAGAAGTTAGATCATTGGTTAATCACGTTAATGCGCAAGTGCAAACAGGTGCCCTCAAAGCCGCGGTTAAAATTCTAATTTCATTCAAGTCCAGACATGTCGATTGACTAGTACGTGAATTATTGGGGAAGAAGACTTCATGATGGAGATTGATCTGGAAACGGCACCTGTTACTCTGGCGGAAACAAACGACTGTGTAGAAGATGAACACCCTTGGCCATATTTGCAAGAAATGTTTTCTTATCTTGGAGTAAAAGATTTGTCCTACCGAATGAAGTGCCGCTTATGCCTACCGAAAACGACGGAGATATTGGCATTCAAGAACTCCCCGTCCAACCTCAAGAAACACATTGAGGTAAATTAAGATGAATCCCGTGAGCCGCAACATTAATGTTTAGTTACTTATCATCATTAGCATAGCCTGTTCAGAGCAGTTCCCACAGGATTGTGTAGCTAACGTTAGCTATCTGGGCGGGGGAGAGAGGGGGGGATAACAAGGTAACATGGCGTATGTCTGGCTGACCTTCGCTTGCTATCATGAATCGAATGAGACCATTAATGTAGACAGATTGCTAGCGAGTTAGGCAGCTGACAAAGTGTTGACAGTTGCGAGAGAGATTTAGTTAATTTGAGTCATCTTAGCTACTGTAGCTAACGTTAGCTATAACTTAGCTATCATTGCATTGCAGCACTAGTAGAGTTGAGGAGGAATGACAGAAGGCACGAGAGTGCATTGAACCACGACGGAGAATGAATGAATTAACGTTAAAGTTTAATTGGCCATATACAACAAGTGGGGCTAACGAGGCTGTCAGTTAGTAGGCTAGCAGTGAGAGGGGACAGGTTGAAGGAGCGCTGCAAAGCATGTGAAGCATGTGACGTTAGAGTTTGGGTAAATTAGTGTAATAATTAGTATAGGAAATGTTACATATGGTCATTGACTAGTGTTGTTGAGTAGCTTTTAAATCCTGTAGCTAAAGTTGTGATGCTTGGAAAATGTCTCTCTCTCACTGAAGTCTTAGGTCCATTGACAAAGCTGTCATGAAGTTTGTGGCCCAAGGGCTCCAGCCGTTCTCTCTGGTTGAACAAGAACCACGTTTTTGTGAAGGATCTGCTGCCTAATGCAGAAATGATGACACGGGTGACCCTGCGCTCCATGATCAATGATGCCTCCAAGGAAATTAAGAAGGCGGTGACTGAGGCCATGAGGGGAGTTGACCATATCGCCACCACCACCGACTGCTGGTCTGTCAGAAGGCGGAGCTTCATTGGTGTTACTGCCCATTGGATTGACCCTGACAGTCTCCAAAGATGCTCAGCAGCCCTAGCCTGTAAACAGCTGAGAGGTTCACACACATTTGATGTGTTGGCAAGCGCCCTGAATGACATCCATTCCGGGCTGCACCAGTCACTATTAGATTCCTCTATTACCCCCATGTCTAGCATTTTTTCCAACCCTTGTTCAGGCAAGCGATATGGCCGGCTTCTAATCACGGTGCCTGGCGGGGTCTGAATGTGGTGTTCAATCAAGTCCGTTTGCCCGGATAAGGGAGAAAACACGTCAGAAAAACAGCGTTGTAAATTACTCACCTCTGCCCGCTGACCCGGCGTAAGATGGCTACCAACGGGGACCGGAAGTCTCGTACTTTCAATTGGAATTTCCGGTCCCAGCTCATCTCGGGGATTTTCTGGCATGGCGAGCGAAACAGGGTCTACCACCTCCCATCGTTTTAATAAATTGAGGTGGTATATCTGACGTGAGCCACCTCTATCCAAGCGAATGACTTCATAATCAACATCCCCCACTCGCCGTGTAACCTCAAAGGGCCCTTGCCACTTTGCGAGCAGTTTAGATGCTGACGTTGGGAGTAACACTAGGACTTGATCTCCCGGTTGAAAATTTCGCAATTGTGTCCCCCTGTTATATTGCCGTCTCTGTCGTTCCTGGGCCTGGAGCAAATGTTCTCGTGAAATTTGTCCGAGTGAGTGCAGCTTTGCTCGTAGGTCCATGACGTATTGAATTTCATTTTTGCTGGGGCTCAGATTTTCCTCCCAAGTTTCTCTTAATAAATCCAAAAAAATAGGGGTATGTCACCACCCGCTCTGGATAAAGTAGCTGGCCATCAATCTTAATCACTTAGTCAGCTACTCGACTGAGTGTTTCGTCCTGCGACTGTTCGAGGAGAAATCAGTCACTCTGGTGAGTCGGGGGCAGCTCCGGTCGCCGGCCCTATTAAAGGCAAGCAATGGAGCTTTTGCGTTTCCCGAAGCAGCCTTTCGATAGTGACCACACCTGTCCCCAATGGCCCCATGGGATTGCTATGAGCCAATCTCCTTTCTGCTCCTGTATAGAACTCTAGCTCGAAATCCCGGCCAATCGTGCCCCAAAATCAGCGGTAGGGGGGTGCGGGGAGTAACCCCTGCCACCATGCTATGCTTTTCCCCCCGAATATAAAATTCAATCCGCGCGGTTGGATAGTAAGTGTATATCCCTGTGTACGCACCTTATCGCCACCTTTGTGAGCCTGTCCAATGCCTTGGGTTGAACCAGACGCTGATGCACAAGGGTGCGAGAACAACCCGTGTCCAACAGCGCCTGGATTGTTTTCCCTTTGATACTTACGGGTAACAAAAACGACTTTGCTGATTCGGGGGAGTAGTGCTGGGCAGCAGGACATCCGGCGATGTTTACATCCATCAAGGGGCAGACTCGACGGATGCAGCCAGGACGCCCACACTGCCAACAGTCCTGCCCCGCCGTTCGTGCTGACCCTGGGTGACCTGGAACCGAGAGTTTAGGACGATTAAAAACATGGTCTCGGGGAAGGTTATGGGTTTGGGACGGGGTTCGGGAAGGGGGGCGTAGACCTGGGTTGGGGCTGGGTATCAGCCTGGGAATGGACTGGGGAAGACGGGGAATAGGGACATTGGGGCGGGAGCTGTACCCTGGGCTTTTCAGCCCTCCAGCTCTCTGGGAAAGACGGGGAATAGGGACGTTGGGGCGGGAGCTGTACCCTGGGCTTTTCAGCCCTCCCGCTCTCTGGGAACGACGGGGAATCGGGACGTTGGGGAGGGAGCTGTACCTTGGGCTTTTCAGCCCTCCAGCTCTCTGGGGAAGACGGGGAATAGGGACATTGGGGAGGGAGCTGTGCCATGGGCTTTTCAGCCCTCCAGCTCTCTGGGAACATCTCCCCGTATCCCCACGGACCGCCAGGCGATTCTCCGCCAGCTGGACGCCTGCAGTGAGCACCTGCAGTTCCTTGTTCTCAACCCGCAGCTTAGAGATCTCTTCCTCCTTGGCTTCAATGGCTTTCTGCAACTTCTCATTCTCCTGCAGAACATTGTACAGAGCTTTCCGCCGTTCTTCCGCCACCTCCTTCCAGTATATGGACTTCATTCGGCTACTCCACAAACAGGACGCCAAGACAATCTGCTGCTCTGATCTCCTGGGTTTCGGCACCACTTTGTCACACGCCATGTGACAAACCCTGGACGGGGACAGAGCAGTCCAGACACGTAGTGGAGTTTGCCGGTCTACGGACCGGATTTTTCTTTATTTCTTTTTAAATAGCACCGGGAGCACACAATAACACAAACACAAACAAACACGTTACCCTAGTTGCTGCGAAGCTTTCGGGTAACTAACTGAAAATAACAAAACCAAATTAAACAATATTGAACCGGCACTTTTCAGTTTGTTTGATCTCTTCACTTTTGCTTTTCTTTTTCGCTCCTCGGTCTCAAAACGCCTCTCCCTCCTGGTTCCAGCCACCTACTGAAGGGAGCAGAGCAGTCTTAAAGCACACAGATGTAATTATTATACACAGGACCGGTGTGTGCGCTTACTGCTCTGCCAGTAGGCATGGCCGCTAATCGTCCTGATTAGCTGCCGAGACTGGCGCCTTCCACAGAGGCATACAAGAAAGTGTACCGTTCAACATTTGGCAAGTGTAATGCACTTTGGAACAAATGTGGAAGATCCACACTTGCAGCCGAAACTGTTGAAGATATGTGCTCCCTCCAGCTGCTGCGCCCGAATGCTACCAGGTGGAACTCCTTGTTCCTGGCAGTGGAAAGACTGCTGAGGATCATCAAAGACAAGGGAGAGGGGGCCATCAGAGTCATCTGCACAGACTTGAAGGTTCCAATGTAAGTAGGAATTATGGTTTTATTTCATAATTGATGAACTGTTGGTGTTTCCCTACCCTTTCTTGGGCACTAATAACTGTTTCACAGTTGTATCCCAACTTCCACTTATCATTGGTCCATTTAGTTAAAGCTGCATGAGATAACCTTGGCAAATTTGTAATTTTGGTGCCACCTCTGGTTGTGATAAAAAACTGCAATGCATTGAAGTGATGGTGTACTAGCCAGTCCACCGACATTCTAAAACACATTCATAAATTCACAGGGTTTCATGCGGTCTCATGTCACGAAAATGATTTATTGGGTCTTCCATCCATCCATCCATCCATTGTCTAAGCCGCTTATTCCTGGTCAGGGTCGCGGGGGGGGTGCTGGAGCCTATCCCAGCATGCGTTCCGGGCGAGAGGCAGGAATACACCCTGGACAGGTCGCCAATCCATCACAGGGCACACACACCATTCACTCACACACTCATACCTACGGGCAATTTAGACTCTCCAATTAGCCTAACGTGCATGTCTTTGGACTGTGGGAAGAAACCGGAGTACCCGGAGGAAACCCACGCGGACACGGGGAGAACATGCAAACTCCACACAGAAAGGCCCCCGGCCTGGATTCGAACCCGAGACCTTCTTGCTGTGAGGCGACAGCGCTACCCACTGCACCACCGTGCCGCCTTATTGGGTCTTGCTAAGGTCAATTCATAATAGCAAAAAAATGAGAATATTTAACTATAAAAGAGTTATCTCATGCAGCTTTAATTACTCATCCAGCAATTTTTTAGTTGAATTCGATGAAATGGTTATATAGTGTTATAAAACGATGTTGTTATTTTTGTTTTCATCACAAGTTCAATCCAGCTGAACTCGCATTTCTCACAGAGTATGCCGCTGCCATGAGCCCAGTCGCCCAGGCAACCAACATCTTGCAAGCAGAAGCAAATGTCCAGATGGGGTGGCTACTTCCAACAATCAACCTGCTGACCACCAAACTTGACAGAGTCAAGTTGCGACTGAAATACTGCAGGCCTCTGGTGGATGCCCTACAGGTATATTGTATTGTATCTCATTCCTTGCACAATGTTTGTTTATTGTTTACTGTCATGCACCAATGTACCAAAACAAATTCCTAGTAGGTGGAAGCCTACATGGCAATAAAATTGTTTGTGATTTCTGATATAGGTGGGAATAAAGAATCGGTTTGGCCACATGACAGAAGACCCTGAGTTGATCGCAGCTGAGTTCTTCCAAAGTTCTGAACATCTTGGACAAAGGATGATGCCACAATCAGAATGGGTAAGACAACATGGGGATAATGAAAAATAAGTGTATGGGTGTACATTTTGACACTTTGTAATATTGGCAAATTCACAAATCGATTATGGATGCATGAAACTAAATGTATACACCTCAAATTAAAACAAACTATTTAGTACAAAACCTTAGGTTGGGGTCATGACATGTTAGAAAGTTGTATTAATCCTATAATTTATATTTTTATCACCCCATCCTCACTATATTTCAGGGGTGGACTGCATCAAGTAACACATGGAAGCACACGAATAAAGACTAAACAATGATAAAAACTCAAACTTCTGACCGCTTTTTTATTAACAGCATTTTTACATGTACTTTTTACTTGTACTTTTACTTTTGATACTTAAGTACATTTATATTACATACTTTTACTTGTGATACTTAAGTACAGTAAACCCCAGATACTTTAAGACTTTTACTCAAGTAAATATTCTAATAGGTAACTTTCACTTTTACCAGAGTCATTCTCCAGTAAGGTATCTTTACTTCTACTCAAGTATGGCTTTTGGGTCCTTTATACACCACTGTAAGATACTTAGGCCTAACTAAAAATGGGGGAGAAAAATTGGGAATAAAAGCATAAACAGAAAATTAAAAAATATTCATATTATATTATATATATATTCATTTTCATACAATATATCTTATTCATATTATATCTGAAATAACTATTATATCTGCTCTTCAGTTAACTGAAAGGGCAATTCTTGGACAAAAGACCCTCGTCTGTCTTTTACTGTTTTGTGTTTGTCCTCTGTGTCTTCTCCTGGCTCTGATGACTGCTGCCATGTTTGGGAGACATAACTCCTTATTAACATACCTTTTATAGAATGTGAGGTAGGCAATATCAGCACTGAGCAAAATACCGCCTGATGAAAAATGCTGTGTCATAGTTATGTATCTATAGCAATAACAATAGTTTTTTCCCTGCACCCCGTTCTTGTCTTTTTATAAAGTGGATATTGAAGATTCCACTCTTCAGTCCCTTCCTTTTGCTAGACCTCAGGAGTTAAAGTGGGCCAGAGCTGTCTTAGAACTTGGATACCGACATCCCTGTGTAGTGACAGCGCAGATTACATGATGTCCTCACACACATGGACAATTAAAGAATCCACAGTGAAGAGCAAAGTTGTCCCTCAGTGTCCTGACCAAATTCCCAATCTGGAATATGACCTCGGACATGGCCATCTAATTATTTCCCAGTTTTTCTTGCTCAATAAATCTGTGTTTTCCTCTTCACAGACCATTGCTTGGCACTGTGAATTTGATGCAACTTGTTTTGGCCCTCTTTTGGACCATTGTTTTGGCTCTGTAGGAACATTATGATATGAGGTAATGTTGTACTGATTGAATTGTATCAGGCTCTATGTTCAACTCCAGGCTTGTGGGGGAGGGTAAATTGAGAGAAATGGAGGGCATAATTGGCAAATTTGGAAATAAATGGGAAAAATTCAAATGTAAAAAGAAACAAAATGTATTAAAAAATTCAAAATAAATAAACGAATTAATTCTGGCCTCACTAACTCAGGTGTGTGTTCATACATTTTTACTAGTTGAGGTTACTTTCCCACAATATAAGGCACAATATAAATGTAATTTATTATAACATATCCACACAATCACTAGTGCAGCACTTGTTTGTCTTGGTCATATTCCCATAAATGATCTATACCAAGGCTGAATATAATTTGCGATTTGAGACCAATCGGACAAAAAGAAAAACCTGGGCTTGCAGTACTTACGTTATATTGATGTGTTTGGGGTTTCTTGCCCTGAAGTTACATTCATGCTTCATCAACGTTTCCACTCATTGATGTCTGTATAGCTTTTGCTTTTTTTCTTCAAAATTGCATAACTTTGTTTATGGGAAAAGGAATTCTGCAGATTGATGACAGTTCACACCTGGTCCACACCATTATTAAAGGTGTGGGTAAAATAAGCTGAGCAGAGCGTACCAAAAAAATCCACATCTGCAGTGGGACCCATGTAGGCTGTGTTCCAGCCATCCTGAAAAAGTCATAACACTGTAAGCTGCCGGCAGCAGTGTGAGGTGCACTTGTGACCAGAATGTTGCAGAGTTGAGTCCCAACTGTAGTACAACTGTGGCACACATACCTCCATGACCATGCGGATATTTGACTATGTACCCTTCTTTGTCAATACTGTCTGTTGAATAGAAAAAAAGCTTTTTGGTTAATGTTTATGATTTTCCCCTTCAGCCCATTCCCATGCTTCCATATTATTAAGTAAAATGCTTGAACTGAAACAAACAAACAAACAAACAAACAAACAGAAGTTGACAGAGAGACTGACATGTTGACTTTTCTGGGTGGAAATATTTGAGTTATTTTGTTCGCAATTGAAAATGAAATGTTTTATTTTGTGGCAACATACCGGAACGTTTTCTTGTTTTGGTGCAGAATCATTTAAGCTGTGTTTGTTTTGGGTTTTTTATTCCAGAAGCAAATTCATCCTATCCAGTTTTTCTGCCAGGATACATAAAACACTGGCGGATCACATTGAGATAATCCTGTGGTTGAAACTAATACAAAAAGAAAAGAAAAACTATCTATCATCATAGGCCTCGCTTTTTTGTTTGCAGTGTTTGCAGAAGGACAAGAATAAATCCCAGACCCAAATCTCAGATGGAAACCGGACACCTAACCTCAGTTTCAGAGTGGCCTGGCTCCTCTCCAGATGCACAGGTGACATAAATTCTGGATGAGAACTGTGATTCTCTGAAGAAAATACCCGCAGCATGTCTTGCCGCTCTAATACAGTCAGAATAGATCTGACTTATTCTTGGCTGGTCATTTACGTGATTTTATCTATTATAATTGGAACAGCAGAGATCTGATCAGTAGGCCATCTTTTGGGACAGGCTGAAACTCCCTCCTCTTGGCTCCCTGAAGATACAGCATGTCTTGCTCTCCTTCTTCTAACTTATTCTTGAACACTGATTTTATCTATTATAATTGGCATAGAGTTATTTTGTATACTCTCTTGGCTCCCAGATACAGACTTTACCCCTTCTTCTAACTCAGAACACTTTTGATTTGTTTGAGTTTGTTTCATGTGCAATGGCACTTATGAAAATATGTTTGTTTGTGGTAGGACTGTTTTATAAAATGTCACTTGTTGCAGCTACTGTGTTACAGAAGATATCCATATCTGTACTACTGTTCATCATTATCTGTAACTCTGGATAAGAACGTAATGCTAAATTTATGAACGTAAATGTAAAAATGTTTTCCAGAAGCAGACTGTATTTTTGTTAATTGACTTGCTGTTCATCCTAAATGTCCACTGGATGTGGTCTAGTGTGCACAGTTAATCTGAGATCCAGCTGTTGGCTGGTCCAGTACTGTTCTCGTGACCCTAACCTCACCCCAACTTCCCAGCTTTGAATGTAACCCTACACTTCAGCCTTTCAATTTGGCCTAAGGATAACTTCATCTAAGAGACAAGTGTACACAGGTATCAAATTCTCTTAAGATCCATCTGATGGCTGATTCTTTTTGCAGTTTCAGTGGGATGTCAGACTGAAGTTGATCCACAAGGACATCTTAAAAGGTTAGTTAATTTACTGAAAGTGTTTATTTGGAGGTAGCTGACACATTGGCTGACATAAATCTCATTGGTTGCATTTCAGAGAGCTTTCAAGAGAAAACTATGCAAATAAATCATAATAGCAATACATGTTATACTCCAAAGCATTCCCCAACTCAATATGAACCCATTAAAAAAGACCTTATTTATATGTCACAATGGTAACCCCAAATAATACTGTGCTAACTCATCATTTGCTAGACCCTCCCTGCCCCCTACCCTTAAAACAACAGCCCCTTATATGTCTGGTTCCCTGAACCCAGGCCTCCAGGCATAAGGAGGGAACGGCTGGGAGCATTGGAATATGAAGGTGTTCAGGGCCAAAGTCAGTGGCCCCTGTGGGCCAAAATGAATGTCCTGTGCAAAGGAGTGAAAGTGTAAAAAACACAGGTGACTTCAAGTGTCTCCAAATCCAGGAAGGCAGCCATATGTGTCCTCATGCCACCAACCCAAACAAACACTTCCACATTTCTGTGTGACTTGCCTCGCAGATGTGGCAGAGAGCCAATTAGCATTTGTAATTAATTTGTTATGCCTGAAGTCTGTTTTCCTCTAAACTGCTTGTCAAATCAAAGTGCTTAAACAATAATACTTTACTGTCACAGCATGGCTTTGAGAAGAAAAATGAGCTAGGCAAGGAGAGTGTTCAAAATGTAATGTAATTTGAAAAACAACCGTTTTGTTTGGTTATAACTGTATTCAAACCCCCAATCGCCAATCTCTGTCCCAGTCCATCTATCATTGTCTTTCTTCCTACTGTGTGGGAAAGGACAAAGTAGGGACAAAGCTAAGTATTATGAAGCAGAAGGTTTTGGCGGTTACATTTCATAATACTCTGAATCAAGTTGGCATATATGCCCCAAGACACAGTTTGTTTAATTAATAACTATAATATATATAATTTTGTGGCAGCCAGCAAGGGGAAGTGTGGGGAATAGTGATCAAGGGGACACGCTGGCTCCACCCACAGACCGTATTTGGAGGTCCAGGGAAATAAGGGAACCATTTAACAGCTGACTGCTCGAGAATAAAAGGGGGGGTTGGCCCTAGCCAAGGTGCAAAGTACCTCAAGGGGAAAGTGTGGAGAGTTGTTGGAAGAAAAGAGAGAGTTAACTGTTTTGGATATTTGTGTATGACCTGGACCGACTAGATAACCCGAATATTGTTGAATGGAATTGGATGAGAACCTGGATATGCCTGTGACCTTGGAATACAAAACACAACAACAAATACGGATTACGGACTTGGATTGTTTGCCGTGTTTTTCTCCTCCCTATGAGTTTTCCCCAATAAACTCCTTTTTGTACCCGTGTGTTGTTGGGTTATTGAACTTGGTTGCGTGGAAAGTTGCAGTTTGCATCTGCTCTAAGAAGCTACGTGAATGATACAAGTGTCCGGAGGCCTGGCAGGAGACAGTAAAGCCTGTGAATTAGCAGCAGATTTCCAGCTCTGCATTCCCAAAAGACAGAGAGGAAGCAGGCCCTCTGTTAGTCATGGAGAGTAACCGGACCACACACTTGTTCTTGGCAGCATGTGGATGGGACTGTGAGGTGCTGTTCGGTCCAAAAGGTGAGGGTCTTTCTTCTTATGACCACACGTCAATGACTGGCCTGCTCACACACACACATACACACACACTAAATCACCTCTAGCCCTGATCCCAACTGAAAAGAACAAGGCAGGACGGGTGGGCGTGAAATGATTTGTCATTCTTACCTCTTCACCTGATTTCAGCTAGTGTGTGTGTTGTACTACTAAAATGGCATGTAAAACAAATTTACTGCTAAAATGGGAATGGCAACACTTTAAACTATTTTAACTGTCCTCTCACCTGTAAACTCTCTCCAATTCCATCATTCTTGAATGACTACTGTAATTAATGCACGATTTATTACCTTCTCAGGCATTCCACCATTCAACGGCACTGCGGTCCTTGTGTTCCTTGTCCAACATTGCTTGCTGAAGCCCACTACTGGGAAAGCTGATCTTAAGTCATGCACTTCAAATTCTAAGAAAGCATCTGGCACCTCTATAGGATCCATGTCCAATTCTTTGGAATGAGGTCATTTGGAAAATTTGCAAAACAAGTGAAATATTCAAAATGAAGTTAAACTTTACTGATCTCAACTCTTCCTCCAAAATGGCTCCACAGTGCTCCTTTGTTCTGTGGATATACTTGCCATTTCCCTCGCCACTGTTGGAAAATTATGCAGGACTTCAGTTGGACTCATTTCATTATTCAACAGAATTATGTTACATCATGCCCTTGCACAAACTTGTTTAATGCCGTTTTCAATTTCAACTGAAGACCTGTTTTGGGCAATGTTTGGAATAATAAAAGATAGATTAGGAACACGCAATTACAATGAAGCGTTGTAAAGACAACATTTGAACTGAAACCTTTGAAAACTCATGGAATATTTTGACCTTTGTACTGGAGTGTACAATAGTCTCTCTCTGTATCTCTGTGTGTTCTGCTCTTTAAATTGAAATCAAATCTTAGTTTTCCTAACTAAGTAGGTATATGTAACAGACCACTAAACATGTTACCCAATGACTTGATCTGAGGGTTTCAGGCAAATTAAGTAAATCAGGAGCCAGCTGATAGCTTGTTTTAATTTAATTACAACAGCAACGTCTGCATTTGGAAATGCTACAATATCTAAAGCAGGAGGCACTGGAGCAGAGGAACCTATGTAACAGGACAGGTGAGGAAATGGCAGAGAAGCCGAAAAAAGTTGCATTCAACTGACTCTGCTCACATGCTCTACTCGTACCAAGCCAAAGCTGAAGGAACCGAGCCGTCTTTAGGCCGTGTGGACCGTTACGCTCCTTTAGCATCTGATTGTGCTTAGCTTAAAGTCAAGCACAAATAACAGAAAGGAGATGCCATAAACTCTGGACCTGGAAGCAAGAGGCAGATTAGGCTTAACTGATTTATGTTGTCCTTGAGCCAATCAATAGAAAATAAAAAGCTGTTTGTGCATGCATGGGTCTGAGAAACGATTTCTACACAGCCTGTTTTTTTCCCCTTTGTGAAACCATCTGAAAACTGTTTTGAATTACATTCTCTATTATAATCTCGAATTAAATGAGACAATGCTTCTTTACATTTATGATGAATACCTAGTCATTGAAAGTCATACATACATACATACATACATTGAATAAATGTTGTGTCTATACCATAGACTTCATGAATAATTTGGCTTTACCACATTTCATTATTTTTATCACAGTATGGTTGGGCCAATGATTGTGTCTTCTCTTCATCACAATCACATGCAAACCATATACAGGTAACTGCCAAATTAAAGGAAACACCAGCATAAAGTCCCTTAATAGGGTGTTAGGCCACCCTGAGCTGCCAGGCACTGCTCCAGAACCTCCCAGAAGTGTTCAATTGGATTGAGAGACTAATACAGCCATGGCATTTGGTTTACATCATTTTTATGCTCATCAAACCATTCAGCTCGTGCCCTGTGGATGGGGGCATTGATATCCTGAAAGAGACCACTCCCATCAGGATAGAAACACTTCACCATAGGATAAAAGCAATTATTCAGAATGGCCTTGTATTTATTGGTGGTTATCGTGCCCTCTAAGGGGATGAGTAGACCTAAACCATGTCAGGAAAATGCACCCCACACCATAACAGTGCCACCAGAACCCTTCATTTACTCAAGTGTTGCCTTTATTTTGCCAGTTAGCTGTAAATACCCTGAACACCCTCATCATTAATGCATTCAGTGATATTAGAATCCAGTTTAACTCTTCCTCTTATGAGTGATGTCATTATTACTGTTGATCTTCTTTTGATTGAGTGAAAAAGTCTAAGCATAAATGCAATGCTTCTTGCAACACTGACACTACAGACAGAAATCCACATTATTTCCCCCTTTCTGCAGCTGTGTTTTAGAAAACATGATTGGTAGGGGACATTATTTTCCTGTAGAATCAAATTTTCTATTTAGAGTGTTATCTTTTGGGGCTCTCCAAAGGTCTGCTGTTATCACATGGCACACTTCTAGGTAAATGGCATACCTATTGCTGACCCTGAAGGCCACGTTCCAGCATGGGGAAGTTATTCTTTGTTGACCATTGTGCTTGATTGATTGTCTGGCATCTTGGCTATGGAGGTGAAACGTGCAGATCAGGCCTCTACACATCACATGAACTTTAACCTGGGCTGGTACAAATTGAAAGGTGGTTTGACTCAATATTTAATCTTCATTACAGAAGAAACTTACTGAACTGTGTGTGTGTGCTTGGAGAAAGTGTGGTATAAACACAGTTAAATCATTTTTTTTGCAGGGACTGACAAAGGTCACCCCTCCAGAGGCTATCAGGTCAAAAGTCTCTCTCTCCTGGGATTATGCTGCTGATACCAATCCAGATTAATGTAACTTCATGTAACTTTTCCTGCCATTCCCTCCCCTGGTCTCCTAATTGATTTGAACAGTTCTAGTCTTTTTCTTCCTCAGGATTAATGGTGCATAAGCAATGGCATTCCTTTCAAGGAAACTGTATGGGAATTAATTACAGAATTGCCGACCATTGATACGCAACAACACAATGGTGCCCTCTACTGGAGCTCAGTACAAAATGCAAGAACTGATACAACAAGAGTGAATATAACAGCCTGCTCTCCATTCAATAGTTGGTTGAGGTCCACAATAATGTTTGAAGACACGTGTAATGCACTGACGCTGAAATAATCAGGATCAGTTTGACTTGTTTATGGATGTTATTACAAGTTCAAAGTGTGTCGAAGATGAACTGGCACCAGAACGACTGTGTTCCCCTACCAAGTTCTGAGTGAATGACAACTTCATTCTTTGGGCACGGTTAATTATTTTGTCAGCATGAACTACAGCAAGACATCAAACATAGTTTGCCTTGGCATTAATGAGGGAGGTCACTGTTGTCCTTCAAAGTGTCAAAACACAAGGCAGATTCCTCATCGAAGTTGATAGACCAAGACGCAAATTATTATTTTGGATGTAGATTTGTTATTTTATTATTTTTTATTATTTTATGCTTAATGCAGAAACTATTCCTGTGAAGTTTACTTCCATGCATTTTTATCATTTGGCTTGTTTTGGCCATTACAGTATGACAAAATGCTCAAGAGAACCAAGGAAGGATATTCACCATATAAAGACCCAGCTGTTCTGCATTATGCATTCACTCCCAGTTTTAACCATACACAGTTGTTCACCAGGGAACAGAGATTATTCTGCAGATGCAGATGCAGTTACTTGGGCATGGTCATACTGCTGAACGGGCTCTTCAAACACTGGCATTTTCCTGGATGCTGAATAAAGGGGAAGTTCCTTTAGAAGCCAATGTGCTGGGGTCCGGACAAACACATAACCCCCTGGGCCCTTGATGCAACAAGGCCCTGCTACCGACCATAAGGGATGTTTTCCCATATCAGCCCTGATACAGGGATAAACAGACAAAGATATACACATGTCCAGGCCCATTCAAAGCTGGAGGGAGGGAAGAAAGGATAAGAGGTCGCTCTGGATAAGAGCGTCTGCTAAATGCCTAAAATGTAAATGTAAATGTAATGTAAGTGTAAAGGATTTTGACTGTCTCACCTGCATCACAAATCAGTTGAAATCAGTTCACAGCAGAGTAGCCAATTGGTTAAAAAGCCCTATTCCCTGCATATATGAGTGGTCCTGTGCGTCGGTGACAGGCTTTGGCTTAGGCGGGTACTGGCTCGGAGGGGGCAGTACAGCGCTCAGTACTGGCCGGACTACGGCAGCAAGTTCTCATACAAGGGAGGGGATAATTGGCACAAAAAAGAGGGGGGAAAATGGGAAAAAAGCCCCCAAAAAAAACTATTCCTGAGGAAAGACTGATCCGCAGTAAGGGATATATGAGAATAAATATTGCTCATTTAAGGAGGAGAGTAGGAAAAGGTTAACTCCATGACATAAAGAGCACAGTTCACCTCCACACCTCTCATTTGATGTCATGGTCCTTCTATATTTTGGTGTCAGGTCCCATGCTTGTCAGCAGGGATGAGCAAAAATACACTAAAATGTATTTTATTACAAAATACAGAATACCTCCCATAACAAATATCTGTAAACTACAATCAAAATAGTGAAGGTGGAGGTTGCTATGCAGGTGGTACAGAGATATAAATAATACCAAAAAGGGGGCGAGCAACCATGTAAAATACATACATGCAAATAGGCTACATATTTCAAATACATCTACGTGGCAAGCAGGTTATGACATAATCAGAATTTCTGTCTGGAGGTGAGGACTAGTTCTGTCAATCCCCCCGCTCCACACTCACACTCTTGTTGAGTGAGTAGGATGGCAGTGTAATACAATGATTAGGGAACTGGGTCGCAGGTTCACTATATCCTTGAGCAATGTATTTAACCTGAATTGCTTCAGTAAATATCCAGCTGTATAAAGGGATAGTAAAAATGTAAACTGTTGTTCTGGATAAGGGTGTCTGCTAAGCAAATACATGATTTGATGTAATTAAATGATGAATCCTGCAAAAAGCTTACAAATGCATAAAGATCCCCAGTTTTAGTTGAAGTTTTTTCAAAATGTACAAATTGTTTTAATTTGACCATGAATCTCAATTCTCAATGGAATAGAATAGAATGACTTCATTGTCCCCCTGGAATTTGATTTTTTTCTCCAGCTTCCGCTCACATCACACTGAATTTGAAAGAAACAATGAACAATTAATACATGCAATGTATCCATATTGTACATACAGACATACATATGACATCTGCAATCTGCCCATATTGCACTTTACATTTCTAAACCTGGTCAGTAGAAAGCACATTATATGAACTAGAATAAAATTACCATGTACATGTTACAAGTCTTGTGCAAATGTACAGAAATGAATAAATAAAATGCAAAAGCTGTTATATTACAGTATTTAGTTAAAAAGAAAACTATAAATATATGGCGTGTACACCAATTCTTGGTACGATGTGAGACAAGATGGCGCAAAATCATCAGCACAGCTTGTTCAGACAGCCCCTGTCAATCCTTTGGAGGGCTGCTGTATCCTGATGAGGATATGTTGTGGACATAATTCAAAACCCAGATGCTAGAGATTAGAGCATATGCAGTAAATTCCCTGCCTCGAGCCTTCTTCTGTCAAAGTTCAACTTTTTCCATGAGTGCGTCTTGGAGGCCATGTACTCAAGTCGAGGTACCAGAGTGAAGATGCTTGGCAGGTCAAAGGTGTCACTATCTAGTTTCTATGGACTCACCAGGTGAACCTGAAGCCTGGCACCACAATATGATGGAGCACAAACTGAAAGCATGATCAAGCTTATCTTGACCAATCTGGGGGGTCTTTTTTCTGGGAACAAAGGAGGTCTGTCAATTGCTGGTTTGGAAACTATTTATAAATCTGCAGGAAACATGCTGATAATTTGCTTATGCCTTGGGAAAACATCTGTGCAAGACAATATAGTGAATTGTATATATCGGGATGCACCATTTAACATTTTGAGTAATTATGTGTGCCTAATTGTTCTGTTCAAAATGTATGACATTAAATCCAAAAATAATCATTCATCATCACACTCCAATATGTCCTTAGTGATTGAATGGCATTACATTGAAAATGGGAAAGGCTCATGGTCAATGTATTTTATTCATATAACCCCTCCACTTTGGCTTCCTAGCTAAGTCCTACGATGCCCCCTGGTGTTGATGTTTCCTTGACCAATTTCCAGGAAGTATCTAGGACTGTGACTGTCACCAGGTTCTTTAGACTCAACATCCGAATTCCAATTTCAATTTCAATTTGAAACATATTCTTATAACTTTTAAGGGGCATGGCCAAGGACAATATTGGGGCAATGGACATTCTGGATTGTAATATACCACCAAAAACTCCTATTACCAACTGGAACCTCCTGTAGTTAAGAAGCAGAGAGCACAAAATAACACAGTAGTTGACTGGTGAGTCGAAAGTATCTATGCCGTCACCTTGATCTGAGAGCACAACCTTGTTCTGAGTCAACATCATTTACTGGTGCAAGATGGGTGCCCTGAATCACCCAGGTGGTCACAGCATGGCAGTGGCAGAGGTGAGACTAGCAGGTCACTGCCCCACAACTAATAATAACCACAGTAACAAGTGTGGTATGAATATATTTATTCTGGTTTTGATTTATTATTCTAATTGATTGTACTGACCTATCCAGATAACTTTATCTTTGGCATTTATGAAATCAATTCATTATGTATCTTTGTGACTGGGCGACAACAGTTACTATTATATAAAATGATGGGTAGGTGTCTTCAATAACCACAGAAATACAGTATGTAGGCCTACAGAGACAGCGCGAGATAAATAGATGAAAGAATGAATGAATGATCAGATTGAAAATATATGGGTAAATATGATGCAATTTTGGTGAGAGTTCGCTCATGCCAGGGTTGGATACAAACATATTGTAAAGCCTATGGAGCAATACAAACCATAGAGGAATTCCATACTAACCACTCTCCTTTCCACCAGAAGTCTCTTCGGTTCCGCCCACAATGCATAGCGGAAGCTTACTTTTTGTTGATGCACTGAAAGAAAATGGCTGCTGCGAGTTAAATTCAGTAAGGCGCTGAAATAGTCCTGCTAGCTAATGCACTTTCCCCTGGATTTACAGTCATCGATGATGCAAGTGATTTTATTGCTACTTTACAAGGCAAGTCGTTCCCTGCTGATCTACAAAAGCTCAATGCGTTTGCGCTGCAATCCAGCTTGCTAGCCAGCTAATGCTAACAAACTTATGAAGCTATCCTAGCTAGCTAACCAGGTTGCAACTATGCCCACAGTGAGCTTAGCAGTCTTCTGGTATGCAGTGACCAGGTAGTTAGTTAGCAAGGTAAACCTGCTACTAGCCAACTAACGTTAGATAACTTAGTTTGCTAACTCGGTAGCTTTTACATAGCTGGCTAGCTAAGCATCCACAGTTTTTACATTGAGTTAGCTAGCTATATTGCTTGCTAATGTCATGCCATTCGAAATTGAGCTTGCTGTAACTTCAGCTTGCTTGTAATTTAACGGCAAATCTGCAATATTGATTGCACGACTTGAGTATTGAAAATGAAAGAAATTCCATTGGCACAAGTATTCGCTAGCTAGTGATTGATAGCTACGTCACAGTAATACATGGGCCGCACTCAACTAGCTTGGTAGTCAGCGAGTAACATTCCACAAGGCGCTAGCGACTGTATGAAATTCCATCCCCTTCCCCTGCCAGCTGATCTCCGGCTACAGAATTTCAGAGATGCGCCGCTGGTGGAAAGCTGCCTTACGAACACGAATAAGTTAAGTTAGTTGTATCTCGACAAACACCAGTCTACACCGACCTACGTTAATTGAAGATGTCACCTTGGGGTCTGCAGGCATTGAATGGTTGACTGATGGAGGTGGCAGCGTCGGGATAAAGACAGCATCGGCTCCTGTCAGTAAAGCACCCGGCGGTGGACCACAATGGTAAGACATTTATGGGGTTGTCAAGTTTCCATTGATTGGAGGTCTTGACCCCCTTGTTTACTAGCAAAGTTTCTAACATAGCACTCAAACGTGGCAATAATGTGTTCTACCTCACTTCAAGGTTTCAAATATTGAGCGTAGAAATGACCATAATTACTCATTTCATCGTTTTTTCCAGCAACACATTTTGGAGTCTGCATTGGATCGGGCGGAGGTAGGGTTTTTCAAGTTTCTGGAGTTATATGCTGAAAAGTGCAGTCCTGCATGCAGTTTGCATTTAATTGCTGGAATAGTCTTGAGATTTGATTCTATCAATTTTGCTATTTATTCCAGTATATTGTGGAAAGTGCTCGTCAACGACCATCCAAGAGAAGAGCCTCTTCTAGCGGGAGGAAGTCTTTGTATCAGAAGCTCTATGAACTCTACATTGAGGAATGTGAAAAAGAGCCAGAAATAAAGGCAAGACATTAAATTGCACAGCTACTATACACAATACTGCAATTTTACAACATAATTGCTCTAAGGTTGTTGTGCATTCGTTGAGGGTTAGTTTACTTGATCAACATTCGGATTCACTTTAAAACAAAGTCCTGTTTTTGACACACATCCTCTTTAGAAGCTGAGGAGAAATGTCAATCTACTGGAGAAGCTCGTCTCACAGGAGTCTGTGTCATGCCTTGTGGTCAACCTGTACCCTGGGAATGAGGGATACTCACTGATGCTGAGGGGGAAGAATGGATCTGGTAAGACCCTCTCTCCCTAGTCTCAACCCCAGATGCTCTCTAGAGCAGAGGTGGGCAAGGATGGCTGTGTGTGTTTCTGGATTTCATGTTGACGTCTGCTCTTAATTAATTAACTGGCGCAATCATTTGTGCAAACTGACATTTTAGCTACATTTATTGATTATGCATGCCTGCTGAAGACTGTTCTTGTGTCCCTATATGAAATGTTTCACTGTGGGTTAATCATGAATGAACTGACATTGGTGTACACAACTAATTAGCTAATTGAGATAGTGGAATTAGTGGAAACAAAAACCTGCATACACACCGGTCCTCCAGGAATGCTGTTTCAGTGAGTTTCTCTTGAGCTTGTTTCTGTAAGAAGCTGTAGTGAAGGAGGACTGTCTCTGACCTGCAGAGAAGCTTATTGGTCAGTTTTGTTCATTCAAAAATGCATTTTCCTTCCTTAACGATACAGTGGATACTTGGTGATTCAGACTAATTCAGCAGGAAAATCATATTACAGCAGGGGTTCCCAAAATCAGGCCTGGGGTACCCTGTGTATGCTGACTTCTGCTCTTAATAATTTAATTAGTCAAATTATTTGTGTAAACAGACATTTTAGGTACATTTATTGATAAGGTCATGAATGTCAGCTGAAGACTTCTTGTGTCCCTATATGAGATTTTACTGTGGGTTAATCAATGAGTGAACATTTTGTGAATCAATGTGGCATTTGTATATAAAGCTAGTTGGCTAATTGAGCCAGGGTAATTGGTGGAAACAAAAACCTGCACACACAGGCCCTCCAGGACCAGAATTGCCCACCCCTGTATTACAGGATCACAAAACTGCTATATCATAATCCCCACTAGAGGGAGTTTCCGGTTTGAGCTTTATGAATCTGAAAGCTGGGATGTGGGAAAGAAGGCAAAAAAAACGTAAAGAAGCTAAATGCGTCCTTTCTTGGTTGCCCTGTGGCTTCAAATGGATTAACTATTCTCACTCCATATGCTGCGGTGCAGTTTGCAAAGCTATATCACCTGCAGGCCTCTTCTGAAGTCTTTTCTTGCCCTTGCAGACTCTGAGACCATCCGGCTTCCGTACGAAGAGGGGGAGCTGCTGGAATACCTGGACGCTGAGGAGCTGCCCCCTATCCTAGTTGACCTACTGGAGAAGGCACAGGTGAATATGCAGACACTGAGAGACTTGCTACACCCTACCTACTACAAAATGGCTCCTTACCTGTGTTGCTTCAATGGACTAACCCAAAGAAAATGGAGTTCTGGAGCACACAGAGAGTTAAAGCCATTGAGCGCTCATGCTAGTCCAGTATTCTGTCCCTCAGAACTGGGTCAAGTATGCATTTGAAATATCTTAACTGGTAAAATTAGAAAACATCTCTGCAGATCCCTGAGAATTTTCAACAAAACATGTTACTAACCAAAAGGTGCATATCCTATTCGCATCATATAATATAAAATAAATTTCTTCTGAATATTGATGAAAATTGATGTTTCTTTTAAAACTGTCAGTAATCTGCAGATTATTATCAGATAATCTGCTATCTGATAGTAATCTGTATTTCAAATAATTATTTGACCCAGGTCCGCCGTTACCGTACATGAGCGGACTGGATCTTAGGGCTGTGTGTTTGAATCCACGATTGGATGCTGTTTTTGTTACCTAGACTCTTGACTTCATCTACTTGATTTACAAACCCAGTTTTGTAAATTGGTTACGGAATGTGCTGGGTGTAAAAGTTTAATCACTTAGGCAGTTCCTCAGGCCGAGGACGCCTGCTATGACACAACACACAGCTTAAGCATTCATATTAGCTAGGCGGATTCTATAATGGATTACAGTTGTTCCTAATAATCATTTAGAATACCGGTGTTTTGTCGTACGATGGCAAAAACAGGCTAACTACGCTGAGTTGATGTGCTAGGCTTTGCTGCGTGTTGACATGCCCCTCAGGGAGCCAAGCTGGAAAAGACAGCAATAACAGTGCCCAAATGGGGATTAGAGGTGAAATGGTGAAGCCTCAGGTTTTTCAGGAGGCATGCAGCAGGCTAATAATGTGGGTGATTTTTACAAGGTAACTTAGATTTTTACAAGGTAAAATCACATAGAAATGCACTAACAAGGTTATTTTTTTGTGTGTTGTTTTTTTTTTTTGTTTGTTTTTTACCCTGATAGGCCTAACAGACACGAGGCTCTGCGTTGCACCACTGTGAATCTTTATACACAACGCTTTTATTTATTATAGTCATATACAATGGTGCGTTTGTGTGAGAGAGAAAGCGAGTCAGTTTTTGTGCGAGAGGTGAATGTGGAGGTTTTTCGGAAACCATCATCGGTTCGACTACATGGCAGTCCAGAATTGTTCTCCGCTTGTGTCGTCACCTTGCCGCTTCTGTGCCCGTACCTGCCCAGGTGAACATATTCCACTGCGGCTGTGTCATTGCTGAGGTCAGGGACTACCGCCAGTCCGGGAACACAAAGATGCCAACGTATCAGAGCCAGCACATCCTACTGCGGCCCACCATGCAGGTGAAAAGATGGGTTTAGTTTCAGATGGGGCAATCAAAATAAATCTGCACACTTGCCTTTGACCCCTTTACTGCTTGTTCTCCTCAGACCTTGATCTGTGATGTCCATGCTATGACCAGTGACCATCACAAATGGACACAGGTACGGAAAGCTTGCTTCACCAGAGCCTTTAGGAATACTTTCTGAATGAAATGTTTTTTCTTCGTCCGTAACAGGAGTTTTCCAAATTAACACTTGGATCGGTTTTATCTGCCTTCCAGCAGGAAATGACAACATATTAAAAGGGAGAAACATTTTGTACAGATGTGGTCATTATTCATCTCTTTGGCAGGTGATTAATCTAATCTAAGTCTTTTATCATTGTGAGCTTTGGTCTGTTTGAAATTCTGGTGTTAAAATCCAGTCTGTTTGAATTACTTTTGACAAATCTGTCCACATCTGCCTCTTCATAAATGACCCCCAAGGCCATATCATTCAATTATTTTTCATCAAATTTGCTGCTAAATGATCTGCTCTCAGATAGTACTGTATGTGTTTGGGCAAGACCTAAAGTTTGTGCTGATTAAAGGAGATGGTAGCGATGAGACTTGATTTATGTTGCACCTCGGGGTGAGAGCTCAAGTGAACGATCGCCAATAATTTGCTGTTGTATGGCTCTATTTTGAATATAGTCTACAGCCTCTATGATTTGGACTTCATCTCCCATCAGCCCCCTCATCCTCAACATATGTTTCCATAGGATGACAAGCTGCAGCTGGAGAGCCAGTTGATTTTGGCCACCGCAGAGCCGCTGTGCCTGGAGCCTTCCCTCTCTGTAACCTGCACTGCCAATCGTCTGCTCTACAACAAACAGAAGATGAACACACGCTCCATGAAACGGTGAGGGGGCCAGTTTCATTAAGAAACGTGGTGGATGTATCATAGTGCCTTAAGGCCCATTTCCACCTGGAGAATAGAATAGACATTGTTAGGGTTTTGGATCACTCAATTTGTCGAACACGATAAATGTTTAACCAATTGTTGTCCTCTGTCGTGTGTACAACGATACAACATTCGCTAGTGTGGAGGCTAGTGAACAATTTAGTTCATCGTTATAGTTCTCATTCCTGGTACAAATGGGCCTTTATGACAGCCCTGTTATAATAAACAAAATTTGACAGGTCACAGGATATATGAATTAATATTCAAATTCAATGTGAATTGTTGAGGTAATCGTATCGCGTAACCCTATTAAAACGCATCACATTTTTTATTATAGTCCTACACAATGGAGCGTTTGTGTGACAGAGAGAGAGTCAGCGAGTTTGTGTCGGGAGTGATGAACCTGGCAGTTTTCGGAAAACTTCCTGCACGTCCAATGAAAGAATCTCTGCTATCAATCAGACTGACTGGCAGCTTAGTCGGCTTGATAGCAAAACACATGTTCCTGCACAGCCGGCTCTCACACTGAAGCCAGAAGCAGGAAACGTGACCTCGCTTAGGGGGCTGCAAGGGGAGGCGGAAAGCGTTGCCGTGCAGCCGTCTCCGCTAAGCGATTAGACAGAGAAGACAGAGATTTATTTTCTGGGTGTGCTTTTAATGGGCAGCTGTGTAGTGTAATGGTTAGGGAACTGGGCTTGTAACTCAGAGGTTGCCGGTTTGATTCCCAGGTGGGGGCACTGCCGTTGTACCCTTAAGTAAGTTACTTAACCTGAATTTTTAAAAAAGGAAAAATTTAAATTGTGTAAGTCGCTCTGGATAAGAGCGTCTGCTAAATACAAAATGTAATGGCCGGCCTGCCGTGGCGCTGACTGATGGTAACCATCTGACTGTTTAGCAAAGGGGGTTAGCACAGCTCTGGAGACCGCCCGTCAATGGGTGAAAAGAAAACCAGTTCATTTCAGTTTAAATTAAAGTATCTGTGTATAGTTGGCCTTCGGGTTTTACGTTCCCAAATGTGCAGGCGGAGAGAGATCTGCACTGCATCAGGCAACACACCGGCATTCTTCAAAATTGGTGCTTAAACTGTATTTGCGTTTTAATAATAATAATATAATATATGCCTTTTCAAAGACGCTTTTATCGAAAGCGACTTACAGTAGTGAATGCATACATTTTTCAGTACATGTGGTCCCAGTGGAAATTGAACCCACAACCTAAGCATTGCCAACACCGTGCTCTACCAACTGAGCCACACAGAACCACTTTTACAGAAGTGGGGTGGTTGTAATCATAAAAAAGAGTGTCCTTCCCGGGTAATTTGTTACTGCAGCTGTTACCGGACCAGTCTTGAAGGCACGTTCTTCCCTCCCCTCAGGTGTTTTAAGAGGCATTCGAGGGCGGCGTTGAACAGGCAGCAGGAACTGGCTCACTTCCCCACGCCCCCACAGCTGCGGCTCCTGGACTACCTGCAGAGGAGGAAGGAGAGGAGGCCGGCTCCCTCCATCGACCTCAAGATCTCCAAGGCGGGAAATGTAAGTGCTTTCCACCCCCACCCTAGGGTCGCCCCTCTGAAACCGCACGCATTGCCTGACCACATTCCCTTTCCCTCTCTCCCCGCTGCAGCAGTGCGTGGACATTTGGAGGCAGAGCAGCTGCCAGCTCGTCGCCCCGGTTGAAGTCGATGTGAGTATCTCTCTCTCTCTCTCTCTCTATCTCTATCTCTATCTCTATCTCTATCTCTATCTCTATCTCTATCTCTATCTCTATCTCTATCTCTCTCTATCTCTCTCTCTCTCTCTCTCTCTCTCTTTCCTTCACTCCCCTCCTTCACTGAATCACTCTCTGTTTTTGTTTTGTAACCCGTCCCCCAATCACAGGAAGAGAGGCTCGTGTTTCATTAAATTAGGACACATTCTCCTTTTATTGTGCTTGACAGAACGTTAGGTAACTGAAGAAGTCCCTTTGTTTGGAAGCGATTCTCGGCTGTGACCCATTTTTTCAGCGTCTCCAGCTCTGCCAAAGTCATGTTTTGAGGGCTTGTGTTGACGTGACACAGAGTTCTGTGCAGTGTTTGAGAACAGATCAGAGAAACGGATACTCTCATGACGAGACGCAGAGTTAAATAGTGGCTATTTGGACCTATATAAGCCAGGGGTCCCCAGCCCTGGTCCTGGAGAGCCACATGATCTGCTGGTTTTTGTTTTCATCTTAAAATCAACAACCAGGCGGCCTCGCGGGTGGTGTAGCGGTAGAACGTCCAATGCTGCCCACTGCGACTGGGGTTTGATTTCACCAGGTTGTGACAGTTTCAGCTATGGCCGGGAGTGCCACTAGGGGGCGACAATTGGATGTCCACCACATGGTAGGAGGAGGGAAGCTGATACGAGCTCACTGCGTATAGGAGTGGCCCTTTGTGTATACCGGAGTTACGGTGACGTCCTGGCGGTGTTCCAGCTCGGAGGAGGCGGTGCTTCGCCACATGTCACTGCCGGTTTCAGGACTACAGCAGCGAGCTGTCAAATAATACGAGGGAGGGGATCATTTACATGAAAAAGAGGGTATAATTGGCTACTAAATTGGGAGAAAGGGGGGAAGCAGAAAGTGAAAGTAAAAATAAAATTAAAAAATAACATCAACAACCAATCAGATCCAAGAAGCCAGGTGAGATGAGTTAACTGTAATCAACTACTTTAATTCTTCAATCACGTACCAGCACACCCTGCGGCTCTCCTAATACCAGGGTCACGGACCGCTGGTTTAAGCGTGGCGTGAACGCACTGACTCGCACTGTTAGATGATTTGTGGGACACTTGAGCGCTGAAAAAAGTCTCTTTTCACTGCACAATAGGAGCATTCATCATTGCAGCTGTTCCCCTTTCTCCCGTGGAAGCGGTTTTCCATTGTGAACACAGGATTTATGAACCTGAAGATGAGCTTCAGATCCCTCCCCTGATCTCCCTTACAGGTCTTCTCATGCAGACTTGTGCGACAGTTCAGTAAATGCAGACAGATGGCCATCCCGTGTGGTCACACTGTGGAATAGCACTGTCAGATGTCTGTGTGCCGACTGAGAAATCGCTCTCCTCTCTCTCTAACTGGGGGCGGGGGGTATGCTTGCAGGTGGAGAAGTATGCGGTGGTGGAGAGGTCCGTTAAGTTAGAGGAGTCTCAGCCTACAGTCTGGCCGGCTCAGGTGGGTCTCATGGCACGCAGGAAGGTCACGTTAAACCACAAAACCCCAACTACAGCTCACTTTCAAACATTTCAGAGCAGCGGAAGGATGCTGAAAGACCTTCGAGAACAGTCGAGTCTGAATCCCTGAGCCTTAAAGCCTTAGAGTGCAGCCTCCAGGAGGCATGTACAATTTGAGGATGATAAAATGTTTATGTACATGGATATACAGGGGGGTCGACAAAATAATGGAAACACCAAATGAGAAAGGGCTTGTACTTTGAAGCAACTCGCGATTAAAGTCGTGTCTACATGTGTACTATACTAATTACCAATATGTTTGTGCTATAAAAGATGTTTTAAAATCATTTTTTTGTATTGCTTGTTGTTTTGGGTGAGGGGGTGAGCATGTGACTGGCCCATGGTGCAGTCTCTGAGCCCCACCCCCATAGTCACGCCCATCTACCTCACTCCGCAGGAAGTGAAAGATGACTACCTGTTCGAATGTGAAGTTGGCGGGCAGATTCAGAAGACGAGAGTCTCCATTTTTCAGTCGATAGGAGACCCGCTGGTGTACGGGAAAATATACAGCGCTAAGGACCCCAAATCTGAGGAGGACACGCATGACCTGCATCTCATCCACCCGCCGTAAGCCCCCCTTGTCCCACCACTGTATGTATCGAACACCTGGGTCAAATACATAGTTGAGGCCTCCCGCGTGGTCTAGAGGCTTCAACGTCCAACGCTGGCCACGGCGACCGGGGTTCGATTCCCTGGTCCGTGCCAGAGTCGGCTCTGGCCGGGAGTGCCACCGGGGGAGGCAATTGGCTGTCCGCCCCAGGGAGGGGGAGAGAAGCCGACAAGACGTTCGCTGCGCACAGGAGTGGCCGGAGTTGCGGTCGACAGCATGATGAGTGTCGTCTTGGAGGAGACGATACTTCGCCTTTGTTACTACCGGTCACAGGGCTACGGCAGCGAACTACAAGAGAATAGCAGGAGTAATTGGCTACCAAATTGGGAGAAAATGAGAAACACATTTGTTTTTTAAATACATATTTGAAATACTCTTCAGATGCTGGTAAAATGTGAAAACACTCCTGCAGATCCAATTCCAGTAAAACTGGGAAAAAAGCACACTGCTGAGTTTTATGAGAAACATCCATAAATGCTGCTCAATGGTTTTCTCATAAAATTCAGCAATGTGCTGGAATTTTACTGGTGTGTAAAGTTTTTGACCCAGATTTTCAGAGCTGTCATTTACTGACCTGTAACCTCTCTCTTTTCAGCTTTCTTATTGGTTCAAAGAAAGATGCTGAGAGGTGAGATCATTGTTTTATTGTTTTATTGTTGTCATCTGGCAGGGGGTCAGGAGTTAGGGGGACTGCATTTAATGTGTGTATGGGTTTGGTTTGAGTGGGGCGGCACCAAGGGAGACCAGGGAAGAAGGGGGAAGAAAAAAATAGATTGATTCAAAAATAATATTTAAAAAATTAATAGACCGGATACGAGTGACCCGACAGAGCAATGTCAATGGTCTCCTATTTTTAACATATACTGGCTTTTTGTACTGTACATGCATCCTGAAGCAAATAAATTAGGCCCTCTTTTTTCGATTTCCAATAGTTAGCCCTGCTCAGGCGTTAAAAGAAAAAAATAGTTAAAATAGAAAAAGTTAAGATGTTAAAAAAGTCTTCTTAATTTCTGAAAAAAAGTGTTTGAATGGGTTGGGTCCTCCTCTGCTCCGTGCTGCTGACAACCCCCCCCCCCATCTCTCTCTGGCTGCACTGCAGGTTTCTTAACCAGTACAAGGAGGTGTATGAGAGGGATGTGAAGTGCCAGGTGAAGATGACGCACAACTCTGGGAGCATGGGGGCGCAGGGGCACCTGTCCCCCGGGAGGGAGGCAGAGGTGAGGGTCACTTGCGTCTGACTGATCAATGAACTTAACACTGGCTAAAACTTGCTAGAACCAATCAGATTGCAGGAAGCCAATCTCACAAACTGTGACTCCCCTTTCCCCACTCTGCATGTATAGCTTCTGGGATCGAGGCTAGACCGACAGCAGCCATTTGACGGTTGTGGGTTGTTCTTGTGTATTTTGTCTTCCGCATGGTGCAGGCGGATGGTTTCTCTGCGCTGGTTCAGTCGTCCGTTTTGGGGAAGGGAGTGAAACACAGACCACCTCCTATTAAACTGCCAACAGGGCCCAACAACAGCTCCTCAGGTAAAGCAACTGTCACACTGTACCCCCTCTGTTCAGGCTGAGCCTTGTTTAAGATGGTTTACAGTAATAGAATGGATTATATTAAAGTGTCCTTATTCATCCCCATTGGGGAAATTAAACTTGCCAGCAGTTGTAGACCCTTCTAACAACATAGTTGATATTAGTTAATATAGACATCAAATATAAAATATGGGTGTAGCATCTAAAGCCAGTGAAATCAGTTGGTTAATCGTGACTAAACCCTTTTCTTTGTTCCTGCGGTGCAGGTAACCCCTATAGCTCACAGCCATCGGGGGGTCACCTCAAGTGCCCGACCCCCCCCCTCCAAGAGCCAATCCCTCTCGCGGAAACACTCCATGGAGCTGGGCCAGGCAGGTCTCCTGTCCCCCGCTGCGGTCTCCCCCATGGGCTCCACACAGAGTGAGTGCAGCCCACGGCCAGGCCTTACCCAGAGACGAGGAAACGTTGCACCGCTCACCCATACCCTCCCCCTCTCTTTCAGGATCGGGGACTCCAAAGCCGTCCACGCCCACCCCGACCAACACGCCCTGCTCCACGCCCCACCCCCTGGACGTCCAGGCGGCCACGCCTTCGGTCACGCCCACCCCGCAGGACTCGGCCATGGCCCCGCAGCCGGCCCTGCTGGCCCCCTTCGCCCAGCAGCAGATGGCCCTCAGCCAGGCTCTGCCGGTCATGACCATCCCTCTCTCCACTATGGCCAGCTCCATCACCACCGGCACCTCCTCCTCGCAGGTCATGACCAGCCCCGCAGGTCTAAACTTCATCAACGTGGTGGGCCCCGTCTGGTGAGCATCCCCCACTCGTCCCGGGTTACATTCCATCAGATCGCACTTTGTTGTCTGTGCTACAGAAATTAGTTTCGCCTGTTTTTGTTCCCACAGCACAGACCATACACAAAATAGTATGTAAAATAGTGTGGTTAGATGAGATCAGCGGTATTTACTGTCGCCCTTGGAGAGAGGTTACTTTTGCATCTTGAAACCGATTCATTCCCATAATAACAGTAAAACATACAATAGTAGGGATAATGCATACAGTACTACAGGTAATACAAGTAATAGTTGCAGTACATATAATGGATAAATTATAGTTACATATGTGCATTGCTTATATTACATAGCGCACACACCTTCACACATATCACAAGGTCACAACAATTGCACCCAGGCCCATTATTGAATGTCATCCCCAGTTGGTTGGACATTAACAGACAGCAGAGCGATACGCAGTAGAATCCCAAAAACATGTGCTATAGATATAGCCCAGATATAGCCCCCTCATTTACATTCTTCTCACGGACAGTAAATTTGGAGCGTAGTAGAGCCCACTCGCTGCAGCACAGGAAGTGCACCATGTGAACCACATTATTACAGTATGTATTTGCTTAACAGACACCCCAGGCTTGCAGTGCTTAGTTTTTTTGTTCTTTTACACAATATCCATTTTAGCCCAATCTGGCATTTGAACTTCCCATCTCTCAGTTTCAAGACCAGTACTGTAACCATTATACTTCATTGCCACCCTAAGTAAACTCGTGATGAACTTGTGCGTACTCTCTGGCGTGTGTGTGTGTGCGCGCGTGCATTTATATGTGTGTTTGTATGCGCCGTGTGTGTTCAGTAGTCCCCAGACCCTGATGAGCGGCTCGAACCCCATGCTGGGCTGCAGCCCCGGCGCTCTGACCTCGGGGATCAACCTGAGCGGGATCCTGCCGGGAGGAGGTCTGATGTCAGGGGCGCTCCCCACCATGCAGCCCACAGGACAAGCAGGTAGACTGAGAGTTGGACCCGTCCGTGCATCCGTCCACTCAGCGTTCATTCATATTTCATGTGTAATGCATGCTGATTTTTCTGTGCTTTCGTGTAGTTGTTTTTGGACACAATCGCAAATGACAGTATCATTTTAATTTAACCAGGATGTACAATTGAAATGAGGAATCTATTTTGCAAGGCTTATATGGTCCAAAAGGGGCAATAGAACATACTGTTGAAGAATAATGTGAACTAGCCTATAGCGCCTCTCTTATTCTTCCTCCTTAAACCAGGGAGTCCCTTTGGTCTGAATAACTCCGCAGGACTGCGACCTTTGAACCTCCTCCAGGTAAGAGGTTCTCCTCAGGTGGCGAGCGATGTGATGTCAGTGTGCCTCGCGTGCCGTGTGAGCGTGGCCTCTCCCCGTCTCACCTGCATCTCCCTCCCTCCTCTCCCCTCCCAGCTCCCCTCTGGCCCTCTGATCTTCAACTCCCTGCAGCAGCAGCAGCTTTCCCAATTCTCCCCCCAGCAACAGAGCAACCAGTCGGCCACTTCCAGCCCCCAGCAGCAGGGGGAGACGGTGAGCACGCGTAAAACAAGCATACCACACACAAATGCTGTTGAGCAGGTGTCCCCCAACCCTGAACCTGGGGGGGGCCATAGCATCTGCTGGTTTTTCTTTTCACCTTAAAAATCAACAACCAGTTCAGACCCAAGACACCAGGTGAGGTGTTAACTGTGTAATCAACTGCTTTAATTGATCAATTAAGTGGCGAGTAACAACGAAAACCAGCAAGATCCTGTGGCTCTGCAGGACCAGGGTTGGGGAGCCGTGCTGTAGAGACGTGAAAGCATGGCAGTGAGGAGTTCAGTGTTGTAATTTGAGGCCTCAGTGACGCAGGTCCCCCCTCCAGGCTGAACCAGGCGTGGGCGGTCCGGACCAGGCCCTGGGCAGCCAGCAGACCGCGGTGATAAACCTGACCGGAGTGGGCGGCTTCATGTCCCCTCAGGCAGCAGGTACGGAACCACGACCTTGTTTCGACGCTACTGCGCGCTAGACCGCGGCTACGCTCACTGCCTCTCCATCACCGTCTCCCATCTGTGTCAGTCAGGGTCAGTCGTACGCACTGCGTGGACGTCCCAGAGGTGTGGAACGGTAGAACTGCAGAACTCGCACACGACCGTGCACGTGTATAGACCCCTCCCCCCACCCTCCCGCCCTCTTTCCCTTTCACCCCAAACACTTACCATGAAACACTAAAGACATTCGAGTCCGCTAAAGCACTGTACATTTCTTTAATTCCGCACTTAAGTAACACAACCAGCACATTTTCACAAACGAGGTCCACAAAGAATACTAACGGACACTAATAAATCGTACTAATCGATGTGCCATCTCTGTCCCCCTCGTGGTCTCTCGTAGCTCTTCCTACTAATTCAACCTGTCATTAGTGGATGTAGCTGTAGAAGTTGTTCTTTTGTAGTTTTGATTTTTAACTAATAGGTGAACTCTGACCTCCACCCCCCTCTTCTTTTCTGCTACACTATCCTTTTGTTTCTGTTGTTCCCCTTTTTTCCCCCCTCTCCTACACTTTTACTATGACCTCCCTCCTCCCTCCCTCCCTCCCCCCGTTCCTCCCCCCGTTCCGTGTCCTCTCCCCCTCGTAGTGCTATCGCAGCTGGGCTGTGGCCTGGACAGATCCGGGCCCAGTTTGCCGTCACCGAGGCTCCAGCTCTCCTCAGCCTTACAGCAGCAGCAGCACCAGCCACAGATACAAGTAATCCAGCAACTTCACTATGATCTCATCCACCAACACAAATTCTGCGCTCCACAAAATGAATCCTGCACCTATATAAGCAAACTGAGAGTGACAACGCACTCTTGATTTCAAAAGTAATTTGAAGATTTTACTTAAGTTTTTAAGTTGGGGTCATGTTTTTCCCCCGTATATCTTGTTTCTTCTCCATTATTCTTTTAACACCTGTATCTATACGTGTTTGGAAACTGCAGCTCTCTCAAGTATCTCTTAAGGAATTTGTCAACGGGGAGCACTGAATTTTCTCACTGACCGCTAAAACCCATTCCATCTTTATTTTAATTTTTTTTTTAACCAGCTTTCAAGTAGTGCTTGTGGCACATCCATATCGAACACTAACCGCTTCTGTTTTGAGACATCCGGCCTAGTGCATGCGAATCCAGGAGAGGAAGAAAAGAGTGTTCCTCATAACGACGCTGCTTTCAAATGGCAGTGCTTTTACACAAAGTTTTCTAGTGGTGCCAAAATCAAAGCCTCATTGAAAGGAATTTTGTTTGATCACTTTATGCAGATACTCTCACATGCATGGTGTTATTATTTCTGCCAAATGTTTTCCCCCCACCCCCTTTCTTAAGCTGGAACCCCTCCCCTCCCCACCCCCAAAACCAGTAACCCATCTGAAACCCTCACTAGCTAAGTACAATGCAAGCATTGAGTTGAAGTTGCTGACTTACTGAAATCTCTGCACCCCCAAAACACAACGCATGAGTGTGGGAAAGCGTGCGCATTGCATCGCACCATATCGACGTGCCCAAGCTGCACAAAGCAAGATTAATGCCGTCTGCAGATTCCCTGTGCCACTGGTGCTGCTTGACTGTCCTCTGTGTCTTGACTGTGCGGAATCATGTGTCCATTTCTGCAAGCACCACCTGTTACAAACAGCTTTTTGGTTTTACCTGCAAAACACCCCCTCCCCCTCTCCCTCCCCCCAGTCCAAGATGTATCCCTGCTTCTACTAATCCCAGACATTTACACTCACACTCCCTGTTCACGGTTAAAGACTCTTCGGAACCGCGTGTGTGACGAGGCTCACCTGCGCTCTCTTTCTTTCTCCCCCTCCACGTCTAGTTGCAATTCTTGCAGCACCAAATGCAGCAGCAAATGGCTATGGCGGCGGCAACAACGCAGGGGGCGCCGCCACGGCAACATTCCGCCAGCCAACCAAGAAGTAAACGGAAACGCAGCACCCCACAACCCCTGCCCAAATCATGACGGGACGGTGCCGGTAGCTCATGGTTCACCTCTGCACACAGCCCCCCAGTGCTTCAAAAAAGAGACTATTCTCAATACAGTACAGTCTGCTTTTAATACACCTCAAGACTTCTACAGACATTTCTTTGTTTTGTTTTTACATTAAGAAACAACATAAGGACGTTGATAATGAGAACAGGCTATTCAGTCAATTTTGGCTCATCATTTTGATGCTAAGGTATGCCTTCTGAGGCAGGGGTAAGCAACCCTGGTCCTGGAGTGCCAGAGATATTTAAATGTTATTGCTCTGTCCGAGTCCCTGGCTTTGTAATAGGATTCATTATTAGGCTTAATAAGCGCAGGTGACGGAGGTACACATCATTTCACCATTCTGAATTTTCGGGCCTAATCGATCGAACTTGAGCGGAACAAAAACCAGAAACATCTCTGGCACTCCAGGACCATGGTTGCCTGCCCCTGTTCTAATGTATACTGACACTAAAGTTTGCCTTTTAAGGTAGATATGTTACGCCTTCTGGATTGATGCCCCAGCATTAGGGTATCCATAAGAGGCTTTCAGACCCGGGACTCCATATAGAAAAAGCAGAAGCCCGTATTCAGGATTTTGGCCATCAAATGTTCCTTACAGCTTGTCAAAGAGATCTCTCGCTGAGGAGCCTTGTGGCTTACTATGCTCCACCATTTCTCTCTCCACGGCTTCCCAAACTCGAGTGAGCACACAGGAGGACCTTGCAAGCGTGCCCAGCAATGGCAGCTGTTGGATACTGCTGTCAAACGGAGGGCATATTTCAGCATGCATTGTGCGTGCGTTTTATCTAGCACGTTTTAAAACAATGTTGTACTCACAGGGATTTGTGTACATTCATATGAAATCAGGTGTGAAAAAGACAGGTCTGGCCACAGGTGCAGATTTTTTTGTAAATGTTCTTTGTCAGCAGTTTTATTGTGATAAAAGAAAATATATATTGACAGTGGAAAAATACAACTTTTAGAAAAAAAAAAAAAAAAGTGGTTTCTGTGTGGTCTCACTTTTGGGGTTTGACACTGTGCATGACCGTGTTTATCAGCTTGCTGACCTCGCGGTTCCGTGTTACCGCTCGACTGATGCAATCCTGAAGTTTCTCGCCTGACAGCGAGGTTCCACCTGAAGGAAAGGAGACATATTTTGTCATATTGACAAGCCCACCCCGAACCATGGACACTTCATATACAAGAAAGACAGAACAACGGAGCCTGCCTGGTTTGTGGAGTGTGCAGAGTCGGTCTTCCTCGTCAGTCACTACTGTCATCATGGCTGTGGATAAGCTCTCCTCCTCAGCAGTAGGATCAACGATGACTATGGAGCTACACGTAGGAAACGTTACGGCCAAGTTAATTCATCTCCTTGTGACAAACACGAATCATTGACCTCATAGGATGTGATTATCATTACACAATAGTCCTTCCTCATATTAGATATGTTTTCTGGAGCTTTTAAATGTTAACATCCATTATGAATGGATTTTATTACTGGAATCTCATGTCAACTTGTTATACCCTCATTGAGGGTGCTTGGTGTGTAATGTTTGAGGAACTCCACCATGCATTAAAGAACGGTGGAGAAATTAGGATTCTCACTGTTTACCTGCTGTCAGAATTATTCTATATAACTCTGTAGCAGTCAATTGGGACATACTCATCAAATACAGCAAACGACGAGGATATCGGATGTTTGGCGATGCTCAGGTGCTGCTTCTTGTCTGTGTTCACTTCTGCCAGGTCTGTATCTTTGCTAATGGTAACTTCTGGAAGCCACACTGAGGAAATTGGATACATCCTATTTAAATATATATATTTTTTTTTTTTTTATACACTAGAAATGTTGCAATATCAAAACAAAGTCATTCCAAACAGAAAACTGGGCAAGGCTTACCATGCTTTAGAGCTGCCAACAGGGCGATAAGACAGGCATCCAGCAAGTTCCCATCGTAGTCAAGACACATGATATCACAGTACAACACCCAGCAGAGCTAACATGAAAAACACAGTTAATTACTGACAAACTGATCATGGATAAGTACATACATAAAAAATGATCCAATATGAATGCACAGCTTGAGATTCCAAATAAATGTTATTTTCTAAAGAATATCTGCCTTACCTTTCCTTTTTCAATACATAGGTCTTCTCTCTGTATCACCCCAGAGCTGTAACACATATATATTTAAAATAGTCACATTTATATTCATAATTAATGTACATCAACCATAAAACAAGAACGGGACAGCAAAGCCACGACACAACATTCTATTGCACTGACAACGGGTTTAGTTCATTCAAAGCCAGGCAATAGGGAAAACCCTCGGGTCACCTCTCGATGACGTCGGCCACAAACTGGCTGGCAGCTTGTGCTTGTTCCCCTGGGGGACCAGGGCGGAATCTCGAGGAGCACAACGGCGGCAGGTCCACATTGGGCACTGCAATAAGAGGTCAGAAACGGACTGTCAACGGTGCAATACACATCTGCATCCAAGTATTTATCACAAAACAGATTAAGCACGTACCTATGTAACCTTTATTAGGTGCGTCGGCCGGTGGAGATGCTAGTTCCTATGAATGAGACAGAGGAATTAGTTAACACATTAAATAAAATGCATCGTGGTCAAATTGAAACACGTTTGATTTGGGTAGGCTGCTGCTAATTTCTGGACATCGCTATACTGTACCCCTTTGATGCCACAGATGACAGTGGTGTTTCCAATCTTCACCAAGGACGAGCCATCTGCTGTCGATATTGAACCTGAAGGGAATGGTCAAAAGAGAAATTATGCAAGAATGCTCCAACAATCGAAGCTAAGAGACATGCAAAATAAATGGCAACTACCCATCAACAGTAGTTTCTAAGTAAATCTATCAATTCCTTCTAGTTTTTGCACGTAACGAGAATTGTTATTTGGTCAAACTCAAAATGATAGATTTACAGGAAGATCACTGCTTCTCTCACCTATATTGAGCGTTGTGGTTCTGAATTCACCCAGTTCTCGGCCATCTGGACGGCAGTTCTCTTTCTAAAAAAGAGGAGAAATCACAAATACAATATTTGTTCATATACGATTGTAATGACATAACACGTCGTGACATAAAACCACACCTGCGCTTGACGCTAGCTAGCTGTTGTTGTTCATAACCATAGCAAGCAAGATTGTAAGGAAACAGGCTATCTAATCAGATAGAACAATGAATGCAGACAAATTCGCCTACCAGAAAACTCCTGTGGTATTCCAGGGGCTCAGCAGTTCTGGGGAAAAACACAGTTGGGAATGGGAATGTAGCTAGAAGTAAGTTTAATGATCATTGGCTTGCTAGCTAACCCCACATTCAGTTTTGCTCAATTGCTGCTTGATTGGTGAACTGTGGGTAACGTTTTCTAGTTAGCTTTCAAATGATCCTGCTGCTTTCGAATGGAGTAATCAGCATTTCAAGATACTATAGCATGTTCAAACAGTTATATCACTGAATGTATCCAAACACCAAGAGGTTACGAGCAAACAAGGTTTATTTTTTTAACATCCAGTTTACTCACTTGAATCCAGCCGCCATGCTGTATTGATGCACCACGTGAAACTAGGTCAAAAACGTTGATAAACAAAATCAGATTCGTTAACCAATTGTAGTACAAAATCGAAACGAAGTACTTTTTCATTTATATTTTGATTCAAAACATGAATTAAATTAAATGCATTTAAAGTTACACATACGAGAAGAAAGAGCTGTACAACGTTAGCTAGCTTGCCCGCTAGCTAAACTGTTCTTTCCAATTGAAAGATTAGTTCAGAAAGATTATTCCAACTGTCACTGTGAAAATGCACTTATTTTAAAAGTATAGTTACTTAAATGTTTAAAATATACATTTTTAATTATATTAATTGGGTGTACAGGCTTTTGCCGCTTTATCTAGCTAGCTCGCCAGATCTATATTCATTTGCGCGTCCAACAGTAGCTATAGATATGATCGTACTCCACGCCAGTAGTGGCCGCTGTCTTATTTTGTTTCCTTGCTCGTCGTTTGATTGCCATCTTGCAGCAATGTGCTGATGTGTTCTTTCCCAAAGAATGACTTCCGCGTAGGTGTTTCTCTGTGACTGGAAGTAAAGTTCAATGCAAACACAAACTGGTGGTAGCAAAAGAAACGATGGGATTCGTCACAATTTAATGTAGCTACCTTTCCTGTCTGTTTTGGTAATGACACATTCTACGAAGTCTCGTTTAATTTACCCTGCTTGTGTCAAAGTGCAATCCAGCACACACTGTAGAATTAGCTCCCCGGCTGGATTCTAAATATACTCCTGACTCTGCTGCTGTATGTTTGGGGTCCTTCACTGGGAATGGAGAGATGGATTGCGGATTATGTGAAATGATTCAGTGTCTGGCTGCCTTGGCCGTTGTGGTTTTAATTTTGGTAAGTATTTGCTGCTAGTCTGCTAGTGTAGGTGTTTTATTGGCTAGTCAGCTGGCTCGAATTGTATGCATCTGGTTAACATAGTTAGCAAGTTGTGATTATTGGTGATGCTGTCTTTAGAGTCGTAGGTAACTTTAGTTCACGATACCTGACTAGACAATTTAACTCGTTGTTTCCCCCTTCGATAAGTTAATTTAACTGAGTTAACTTAAATTGCCTAACGTTGCAAAATCACAAAGGCTTGAGTGATAGTCCTTGTATAATGATGGCTAGTTAAGTTAATATTTTAATGTAGTTTTCTGGTTTTGGTATCAAGTTATTGATTGCTTTTTAGCCCTAGATATGATGAATATTTACAATTAGTTGCACACCAAACGAAGCCTTTTCAAGTAACTTGGTGTGTCAGTGTCTAGACTGTATTTTGTATTTTCCTTTTGTGTTGTCATATTACATCTCATAGTCAGATTGATTTAATTTCTAATTTTTTGCACCCATTTTGAAGGTTGTACTAATCGCACATTTCAGTGCTTCTGGTATGGTTGATCTGAGACGTCATGAGAAGGAGAAATATTTCCTCACCAAAGATGGAGAAAAGGAGGCCTTTCCCAGTCTCCAGGACCCCCATTCACGGGAACTGTCAGTGGTGGTTCCGTCCTACAACGAGGAGCTCAGGTGTAGGTGATCTTTTCTCAAGTCACTGGTTGTGTTTAATAATGGGTCCTCGATAATGCCTTTGAAATGTGTTGACCGGTTGATCTGCTACTCTGGTATGTTTTTTTAACATTGTGAAAGAAAGAAAAAGACTAAGCTCACAATGTATCTTTGTCTTTTCAGTGCCAGTGATGATGGAGGAGACTATGGAGTATTTGGAGAAAAGACAGGTCAGCAAGCCACCTTTACAATGACACTTTATTTATTTGTTGATCGACAGTGAAAATCCATAAAATGCCATGTTTGAAAATGAATGGATGATGTTTCCAGTACCATGTTGTGATAATTAATTGAAAAGCTAACAGTTTTGAGAAGGCCATGGGACAAATACACACTGTACTTTAAATGTCCATCCTTATCTGTGCATTGCATAGATGTTTCATCAGAACCAGACGTGACTGAAGTAATTTATTTTAACACACGATTAGAGACCAGTAATTCCTGCAGATCAGATTTTAAAAATACATATTTAAATAATAATAAAATACATTTCAACAATATTCATGAGATTATAAAAGCCTGCACAGTAAAATTCGTTCATTTAGCAACACCAAAAACAAATGTTGTGATAATTGTGACTCAAGTATATCTGCCTGATATGGGATGCGATTTCAATCTCAGCTTCTAAAGGGTTTTTACAATAAATTACCACAGGGTGGCAGTGTCGCAATGTGATGCAATGAAATGGCAATATGTATTATTTATTTATTTATGTTTCAGAAGCAGCAGTCTTCATTTACCTACGAAGTCATAGTGGTTGATGATGGCAGTAAAGATAAAACGACAGAGGTACAACATCAAACCTTTCATTTAGATTTAGATTTTGTAAAAAAAAAAACATTGTAAATTGTTCACTGATTGAAGAGTTATATATTTTATGTTTGCTTCATCAATTTGTGCTTTCTATATAGGTAAAGCATATAAATTCAACATTGTAATTGTGCTGTGGTAGGAAGGAGGTGTAAAATGCCAAAATAAAGGAAACACTTGAGTAAATGAGGGATACAAAGTATATTGAAAGTAGGTGCTTCCACACAGGTGTGGTTCATGAGTTAATTAACATCCCACCTTGCTTAGGGTCATGTATAAAAATTGTTGGACAGGCCCAGTTGCCCATTATTTTGGCTACCCTGGCTAGAATAGATCTCTGTGACTTTTAAAGAGGGGTGATTGTTGGGGTATGTTTGGCAGGAGATTCAGTGAGAAAGACTGCTTAACTCTGATGTTTCACAAGGACCAGTGGCTAAGGTGATGTTGGCATGGAAGTCTGAGGGAAAAACATCATCAACTAGGGGCAACTCGAAAGCGCATTGGCCCTACTCTTTGACCGTGATGTCAGTGCATTGGTTCCTGATCCAAGGCAACAGATGAGCCAATCAGTCAGTTGGCTGCAAATATCAATTTCGGGCATGAACAGGTAGTTTGTCGAGAACAGTCCGTTGATAACTTCACAGGGAGGCATACTATGGTTGGGTTGTAGTGCATATGCCCCTTATTACACACAAAAATGCACGATTGTGAGTAAAGTGGTGCAAAGAACACAGGCAGTGGTCTACTGAGCAGTGGGGGAAAAAGTAATATGGTCAGATGAATCATTCTTAACCCTGTTCTCAACAAGCGGGTGTTCGCATTTGTGGCCCACGCCAAAAGAAACCTACCGGCCCAAGTGCTTGTTACCCATGTTGAAGGGCTCTGGTCATTCTGTAATGGTGTTGGGTGCATTTGGCTCAGGTCCACTCAACCTCTTAGAGGCCAAGGTAAATGCCAATCAATACAAAGCCATTCTGAGTGAACCTTCATCCTATTGTGAAGCATTTCTATTCTGATGAGAGTGGTCTCTTTCAGGATGACAATGCCCCTATCCACAGGGCACAAGTGGTCACTGAATGTTTTGATGAACGATGTAAACCATATGCCATGGCTGTCTCACTCACCACATCTCAAACTAGCTGAATGCTTATGGGAGATTCTGGAGCGCCACCTGAGACAGCGTTTTCCACCACCATCAACAAAACACCAATTATGGAACTTCTCGTGGAAGAATGGTGTTACAGCCCTCCAAATAGAGTTCCATACACTTGTAGAATCCATGTCAAGGCACATTGAAACTCTTCTGGTGGCTCATGGTGGCAATTGCCCTAATAAGACACTTTATGATGGTGTTTCCTATATTTTGGCAGTAACCTGTATGTGTAATATAACGATAGACAGGCATGATGCATGCTTTTATAGATGTTTAATCCTGCACCTCCAGGTTGCCTTGAATTACACTAAGAAGTACGGAGCAGACAAAGTGAGGGTGCTGACACTGGTGGTGAACCGCGGGAAGGGCGGGGCTGTGAGGATGGTGAGTGCACTGGGCCTAGTCCTGACCCCTGACCCCTGACCCCAGTACGCTTATTGTGCTGGCTCGGACACATGCTGCCCTTTGTCTCTGATATGATTCTGAACATTTTTGACTACAGAATCTCAAAAGACTATTATTGTTCTCTGGATTACAGCTACTGTACAACAAAAATGTCTGTTCAGTATCTGTCTATCAATTATCTGTCTATTAACAATTATCTGTCAAGGGGAAACATAATGAACATAAGGTTATTGCAATTTACTGTAGTAATAATACAGGCGTTCTGTCATATAAATAGAATAAGGTTTGGCAGAACACATATCATGATGCATAATTGAGTCTTCCTCAATGCTGTTTAAGCGTGTGCTCCTAGCAGGACATAGGAAGGCACATGTATAAATATGTAGTACTACATGCCTTTCTACAAGAGCTTGGTTTCCTCTCTCTAATTCACATGTGAAAGTGTTCATTATTTTTTAAAATAATAATACATTTTATTTATATCGTGCCTTATCATCACCTTAGTGCTTAACTTTCCAACATCAAAAGTATACGGAGGAGAGTCATATCCAGCCAATAGTAAAACCATAACAAGAATGGTCTGTAATGGAAGTAAACAAAAAAGCTATGGAAATGCAGTAAACAAAAGAATGTAGTTGTAGAAGTAAATGTATTCATGCATATGAAACGGAAGCTTTAAAAAATGTGTTTTTAACAACCTTTTAAAATTGGTGAAGGAGGCAAAGCCTCTCAAGGAAGGCATCAGGAGGTGTAACTGGACACTAATGGAGCATTGTCTGGACAGGGCACTCTGAGCTCTCGGGGCAAGCTCATCCTGATGGCGGATGCAGACGGAGCCACGAAATTTGCCGACATTGAGAAGGTGGAGGCCGGCCTGCGGAACATCAGCCCAATGCTGGTAGGGTATTGCTCCCATCACAGCCCCTTTCCAGACTTGCAGACCTGCTCCGGGTAGGACGCCTATTACCCTCAAGAGTAACGGTGGATTTCACTTGCAGGAGAACATGGCCATTGCCTGTGGCTCCCGTGCTCACCTGGAGAAGGACTCTGTCGCACAGGTATTACTCACCTCACACAAACGCAGCATCCGCGCCTACCTGGCCTCCTGTATGACTCGCTGCATGTGCCAAGGAATTCGTATTTCAAACCGGCTTGTTGTAACAAATGCGGTATAACGTTGATGCATTTCCCGAAGCTCCTTCTAACTTTGTGCTTCTCAGACGTTGGCCTGTCGCAATGCCTAGGGGGGGAAACTAAAGCCAACCTGGCATTTTGCACTTCGTGTGAGGAGGACAAATTGTTTTGAGAGAGGGAACAGCCCCGGTTTAGTGATGTCTGCAACATCGTTTTTAATGATGAGCAGTCACTCAAAAGCATAAGGCCGGCCCTGGTCGTCAGCCCGATCGGAGGCGGCATTTGGCTGTCCGCCTCCGGGGAAGGGGGGAGGGAGAGCCGGCACGAGTCCGTCGAGGAGAAGGTTAAGGCGTCCGTGGAAGAATTCCCGTCTCGGAAGAGGCGGGAACAATCGCCCAGGAATGTGTGTCTCGCTCCCGGAGGACGGGCGACGGACTCGTGAGGGTGGGGAATTGAAATAAATAGAGGGTTTCATTGGCAACCAAAAAAAAAAATTTTTTTAAATTGAAACAAATGTTTAAAAAAATATATTTAAAAAAGCATGTGTGTGGACATTCAAAGCCTCCCATTCTTATTGACCCATATTGGTGTTGGTTTTACTTTTTATATTCGCATACTTAGTATCCATGGTCATGCTTTGCTTTTATTGTCTTTTATTGTCCTTTGTCAAGCACCTTGTGTTCATAGCTGGAAAGGTGCTCTATAAATAAACATATTATTATTATTATTATTATAATTGGCAGCAAAACGCCAGTCTGCCCTGTTCTGACCCGTTTGTTCGTCACCCGTCTCCCAACTTCAGCGGTCAGTGTTCCGCACGTTCCTGATGTACGGATTCCACTTCCTGGTGTGGTTCTTCTGTGTGAAAGGCATCGGGGACACGCAGTGCGGCTTCAAGCTCTTCACCCGCGAGGCAGCCTTAAAGACCTTCTCCAGTCTGCATGTGGAACGCTGGTAGGTCACTTGTGTGAGGCTTTTAAAAATATATATAATTCGATTTTATCCCGTTTTTCTCCCAATTTGGTAGCCAATTACTCCCGCTATTCTCAGGTCAATCCCTCCCTCATAGTTTGCTGCCGTAGCCCTGTGACCGGTAGTAACAAAGGCAAAGTGTTGTCTCCTCCGCTGTCTACTGTAACTCCGGCACCTCAGAGCCACTCCTGTGCACAGTGAACGTCTTGTCGGCTTCCCTCCCCCCTCCCTGGGGCAGACAATAAAACACAATGGGGAAATGAGGAAAACGCATCTCCGCTTGTGTTGGAGCACAATCAATCAATCAGGTTGTCACAGTGGACATTTTCCAGAGAGAAAAATAAAAAAATCTATTTAGGACAAACTGGAAAACGATTTCCCCTGACCCCTTAAATTCCGGTTAAGCTGAACTCCTGGAAAGTATTGGGATGCAGATCATGTTATTATCCTGCCTCTTTCTGCACATTTTCACTTGGGGGACAAACATTTGATCATTCCTGTTAAAACCTGAAGGATTGTCAAAGCAGCATGGTGTGAGAGTCGATTTGGCTGTTTTTGGTATTTGCCCACTTTTTCCATCGTTTTATTTTAGCAACCGTAAATGGGGGGGACGACGATGACACTCAATTAATTTAGAACTTTTTATTTTTCAATAGCATCCTTCAAATAGGGTACATTTGTATTCGATTTAATTTGTATTGACAGATTTATTTCCATGCTTCAGACAGAGGACCAGTTACATAAGTGGCGTTATAAATTGCCAAGTTAATTTGAGTGTATGGCCAACAGCTCTGTATGCCTGTAAGTCTGTCTATCCCCTCAAAAAGAAGAACACATAACACATAATCATCATTCATTGGATGTGTATTAAATAATGCTCTGTAATCTCTCTTCCAACAGTCCCAACTCTTATGAGAGTGTATTTACACAGAGGAAAGATGGCATGAAAGCAGAGAACTGAGATTCTTGGCACTTAAAAGCGCTCTTAAAGTATGCTGTGGTGATGCTGCGTGTGAACAAGTGGAAACTTGGTCTGAGCCGGACAGCCACCTCTGCCTCAGCATCACACAGATGGCCGCAGCATGGCTGGCAAACGGTGACTGGGGGTTTAATTTAGACCGCCATGTGAACCGGGCAGCCGGGCCTTAGGTTTCTGTTGACACGTTCTGCATAGTGACCAGGCTTCTCTCGCACGCTGGACAATGACTGTGAGGGAAGAAATGCAAACAGTAGTGCGAGTAATGTACCCAGTCATCTATTTAGGGGTCAGCGAGTCATTTTCCAGTTTTTCCCCTCTCACATGGTTAAATGTTTGTTTTGTTTGTTTGAATATATTCCCCATATGTCCACTGTGAAGCACTGTGTGCCAGTCGGATTGAAAAATAGACTTACAGGGTTCAAACAACGCGTAACCGAGAAACCAAGGTCATGAATACTGAAAGTCTTGGGGCTGGGGTAGCCATCAAATACATGGCAGATCATGAATCATTATTACTATCATTAATACGTTATGGCGTGTCATTAATTTAATGAACTTCTTCCTCTCCAGGGCATTTGATGTGGAACTCCTCTATATCGCCCAGTGCTTTAAAATACCCATAGCAGAGGTCGCCGTGAACTGGACTGAGATTGAAGGTGGGCAGTTGCTAATAATAAATCTACTAGTTTGCATTCATCAAAGATTGCCAGGGATGACCCTGCATATGTGCACAAGCTTTGAAATAATTTGGATATAGAACCTTTGATTCAAGCTCATCTGTTTTCTTCTATGTGATGGATTATGACGAGCAGACATGTCTCTAGACAGATATGGCAAAAAAGGTTACTACTTGTTATTGTAAATTATTCAGATCAGAAGTAAAGGATGACCCTTCCGCGTGGTCCAGTGGTTACAACGTTCGACGCTGGCCACGGCGACCTGGGTTCGATTCCCCGTCGCGCCAGAGTTGGCTCTGGCCGGGAGTGCCACTAGGGGCGGCGATTGGCTGTCCATTTTTTGAGATCTGCACATTTACTGGTAATATAATGTTTACACCTGAGGAAGCATGTGTTTTATTGTCAAATAAGAGAGGCTGGGCTTCAACATCTTCAGGTGAGGCTGTAGCAAAGATTTCACCAAAGCTAAAAAAACAAAAACACGTACAGCTCTCCGTCGTAGATATAAATATAATATGTAGTAGCTTAATATATATAAGCAAATGTTGCAGCTATTTTTGTGTGTTTGTTCTCCAATATCTGCCATGACGATGAGTGTTGGGATTATTTCTACATGTTCTTTCAAATCGTGCCTTTCAGGGTCCAAGCTGGTCCCTTTCTGGAGTTGGCTACAGATGGGCCGGGATCTGGTCTTCATTAGACTCCGCTACATTACCGGTGCCTGGAAACTGGAGTCCCCAAGAAAAGCAGACTAGCGCACGCAGCTTTCTATTTAACGCGTGGAGACTTGCAGACAGAGGCATGGTTTGTGTTTCTCCGTAGTAAACGCACACACCGATGTCGCAATGTTCACATGCTGTATATTCAAAGCTGTGTTTTATGTTACTTTTTTTTCTAAACTGTGTCAAAGAGGAGAGAAAATAGTGCTTTGTAATCAAGGTATCATCGTTTTATTTTATATCATGGTTTCGGTCAGTTGAAATGTAATGGCAATTTTCAATGCAGTCTCATTTGGGAGGTATACTGTACCTGTGTGTGTTTTTTTTGACTGAAGAAGCACTGGACAACTTGAATCATATATAAAAAAATATAAAAACAAGGAATTTACTGTGTGGGTTTTTTTTATTTCAAATAATCTAAGAAAGAGACATCAGCATGCTAGCAGTGATGCTGTTTGCATACCAGGTAATCATTTTCAGCACTCATACAACATTTTTATGACTCATATTTTAACTCTTGACCAATTGCTGAACACTGGCTAATCGCAAATTTAACATTTAGTTTGCTGTGTTTATATATTTTGTATTATATAACCGGTGAGGAAATGTCTCAGGCTTGTGAATTCACTATTTTCTCCTTTTAAAATTAGAATAAGCAATGATCATTGAACTGCTTATCTGGTTTCTTATCCTGTAGATTTTTCGTTTTCGCCTAGCACAATAGTATATTATTAACTATATTGGGAAATACTGTATTGGCAAATTAAGTCAACTAAAGTAATACTCAAAATGTGCAATAATGTGAGAGAAAAGTCATTACTAACCCAATGAATAAGAACAAGCGAATGACTGAGACGGTCGTTTCCATTACACTTGGCCTGCTTTTTAGGTACGTTGTTCGCTGATACGGAAGCAGTGTGTTTCACCTGGCTTTTGGGCGTCCAGTGTCCAAACCAGTTCAACACATTGTACTCCGTTTGTCAGCTTGAGTCCCTTCGCTGATTATTCTGAATGTACACTGGTTCATATAGTGTACGTATTATTTATAAATTAGTTACATTCAAGGCTGTTTATAAGTTGTTTTAGTGAAACCCGTCTGAGGCCTGGAGCACAATACTGCTTGCTGACCACAGCTGTTAATTAACAGCATCTATGGAGCACAATCAAACTGAATTACGGCTAAATTGGTATATAACACACACACACACCCCGGAAAAAAATAAAACAATAATTAACAAACGTGCATTCTGCGATGTCTTGTGGTCATTTTCTTTTGTCCCCCAACTGCCTTGTATATTAGCATTTTTTGCATATCGAGGGTAATGACAGGACCCCCTGTTTAAAAATAAAGCAGTTCAAGGGAACTGCGGCTTGAATATGTGAAGTCCCATTATAATTAGCTATTTTCTTCTGCAATTTTGAGGTCTGCCAGAGACTCCAAACCTAATAATGTGGATGTTTTTGTGGGTTGCTGAATACCCTAGGGAGTACATCCTGTTTGTCCTCCTCTCCTGTCTGTCTCCTCGCCAGGAAGTCATTCTCTCTCTCGAACTCTCTCTCTCACGCTCTTTATGTTTCTTTCGTTTGGCGGCCTCTTTAGATCTGAAGAGTATGTATAAGGATTCAGAATGTGAAAGGCGACCGCAGTTGTTTCAGATTCAGATTCTGACAGTAGCGTTCGTGCATTTCAGATTACACGGGTAGACAGCCATCCACTCCCCTGCATCCCGAGTTCAGGAGAGCGTACACCTTGCTAAACATAGGCATACCAGTCCCCTGACGTTTCGTAATAGTCTTTAAAACAATACATCGTAAGATATCAGTCCCGGAATACAGACTGATTTGAGACGAGTTCTGAAATGAATGTACTCAATATTGAAAGCATTGTTACGTTCCTTCGCAGTTGCTGTAAACTGTGAAAATGTCAAACTCCTAGACTTTCTGTCGCCAGCCAGGCTTGCGTCATTAACTGGACTAGTCACTCCACTCACGATCAAAACGTATCCATCCGCAATGAAAAGACCTTACATATATAGAGATCGATTTTCTTCCTGGCGAACTTCCAATAATTGGTGCAACCGCATCGCGGGAGGATATTGGATGTTGCGTTTATAGAAACGCCCCTGGCGTAAAATCGCTTCTTAATTCGCCAAGAAAATGTATCAACTTGTGGAAAGGAGCAGGTAGGCTACTGTTATTGGGCAGCAGACGTTCACAGAATATAGTTAGGGATTGAAAGTGTTGCGTTTCTCATTAACTCACCATCACAGGTGTTTAGTGAGTAAACTATTCAATGCAACTTCTTCACTTTGCAATAGGGAGGCACTGCAGATTCCGATTTTTAGACCCATTTTAAGTTACGATTTAAAATGTGCTGGTCTTCACTTTGTAGGTCTTCACTGTTGCGCAACCTCACAATGTCTATGGACATTCCAGTCAAACGACCTAAAGACCAAAAGGTATTCAATACGCCCCCTCGTCCACTTCATAGCCTATATGGACAGCGTCCGCACGGCTACACGCTAATTTGCCATTTACTTTAAATATAAATAAATATAATTAATCTTAATTTTATACGCGAAATAAAGCGCACCTTCCTTAGAATGTTTAATATTTTGGCTGGTTACCAAATGGTTTCTATTTGTTTTCAATTACGTTTAAGACAATTGTATGCATTGGTACGTGCGTTGGTAGTTATTGTCTCCCCTTTTAATTGCACGTGTAAGTGCGGACCTGAAAATGACTGGCTATATTATAATTTTATTGAGTTACTTCAGTTTTTAAACGTATTATTGTAAACTTTCCACGATACAGGTGCGCTGTTGTGAACCCCCCTGTTCTGTGATGTCTGAAACATCAATGTACGTTCATTGTCAATGCAATAAATCAAAGTGGAATCTGTGCTCCCAGTGTCCGGTGGAGATAATATTAATTAGTGGGACTCGTGTCTCGTCCTCTTTTGGATGAGCACACCGCGTCTGCGATCCTGGGAAAGTTCCAGCGCAGCGGATGGATTCCGCACGAAGGCGCTGAGGCTCCAGCCTGACTGACGCCGGGGCTGTGCTGTTGCTCCGGCTCCTTGCAAACATACGCTCCACACCTCCACAGCACAAACAGCAGAGGGTTACCCACAACTACAACAGAAGTGTCTGCGGGTCCAAACAAAGGTAAGAAAGTGAAAGGATCCCTACTTTGCCCCTTAACAGCATCACTTGTTAGTTATTTATGGCATAGCACAGGTTGATTGCCATTTTCTTTTTTTTTAAATTGTGTTTAATTAAAATATTTTTCAATCAATTATATATGTGTGAATCTGACCGGGGTAAAAACTAACGACCAGATTTAGCAACTTTCTTCCTTTTCGTTTCTCCTTATGTAAGTGCATTTATTAATATGTTATTATTAATAATTCGTATAGACGAATTTAATTGAATTATTCCCAATTCTATGTGGAGGCATGGGAAAAAGTTGTGTTATGTTAAATATAATTTCTCCATAAATATACGGAGTGATGTGTTTGGGGAGTAAACCACCACGCTGCAGACGCACGGTGTGACAGTATCATTACTTAAGGTGTTCTCTGCCGCAGGGGTTAGGACCTGGATACACTTTTTAAAAAATGTATGCGCTCGGGTTAGCAAAAGGAAACGCGTCTGTTTACTTTACTGGGGGTGTCCCGATAATAAAGCAATGGGTGATTAAGCCTATCTGAGTCGGTAGACTGAGTGACGCCAGACTCATAAAAGACAAAATGAGAACGAACAAAAGTATTGATGCCGCATTGAAGTGAACGCCTGTTTTCATTTGGTGCCAAGAAAGGAGGGCTTTGTAGTTATGACTTGCTATTTGTGAGACAGTCTATGCGTTTTCTCTACGCACCAGCGCGCTACATGTCGTTTATTTCTGACTTTTTCCATTTTTAGCAGAAATTATTTGAGCTACCGTTTTAATGGTACCGTTTTAATTCGACCAAGTGCAGTTTCGCTTTTTCGTTTTTCCAAAGTACCAGAAGAGCAGCAAGGGAGTCCCGGGATTGGACTCACGTGTTTAAATTACAGTCGAGTTTTGCGTGCTTCGCATATCATTTTTTATGGTCATTGCATTTTCCTAAGGAATTAGGTGCCAAATACCGTTCAGTGCATTTTAGTTTTGCCTGTGCAAATCTGGCAAAATACTGGGGACAAGTGACTAAACCTTAAAAGCCAAATTGGAAGGGGGTGAGCAATGACCACAGGTATCCATTTATGTAAGAGGTTGTTGTTGAAGTTTTAGACCATTTGACGGTGGAATGTTGATCTCTGCCTGTGAAGAAAAAGACTAGCAGCCTGTCTTGTCTAAGCATCTGTGTGGGGAACTGAATCTGAGCCAGTTCCACCTCCTTAATACAATATAAGTGCGTGTTTTTGGGGGTGTGGTGGGGGGTGAGCTGCTGAATCCCACTGGCCTAACACAGCAGTGCTGTAATATTTGTGCCACACACAGCTGTCACAATTGCTTAATGTGACAGCAAACAGTGTGACTCTTGTGAAATGAACTATGACTTTGCACTCACAGCTCTGTCCAATAATTCCCACTTAGGGGGCCTCTGAAATCTGTGTGCATGAAGGTTTCCCATCCAGGCCCATCACTACCACACAGTATCTGTATCAAAATGTGCTAAGTGCCCAAGGTGGGTGCAGTTGCATGTTTGTGCCAAAGGCTTAAATACGGGACTCTTTGACACATGTGTTTGTCCCTTCAATAAATCAAACCATGCCACTGTTTAGCCTTTTGATTGGTTGTACTGGGTTACCCCCTTCTGAATCCCGAATCCTGACACTCAACACCTTCTTCTGTTTGTCTCAACAGATGATAGAAACCTTATCTGGACATCTGGCCACTTAAGAAGAAATATTCCTGATCTACAGTCTCAGGTTCCAGCACCAGCACCAGATACTACAGTGACACAAAAGTGTATTTGCTTTGTTGGTGGCGGGCTTCCAGATTTCCACTGAAGCGCCCAGACCTCCCCTCCATCTGTACGGCTACACAAATCCACCTCCCTGCCTGCACTGAGTCACAGTTTCCACCCCTCCCCCTGCCCATCTCCCCACTGTCTGCCCGATGCACGCCACCACGGCCATCACCTCCCTGTTCTCCTTCACCAGCCCGGCCGTGAAGAGGCTGCTGGGCTGGAAGCAGGGGGATGAGGAGGAGAAGTGGGCAGAGAAGGCGGTGGACTCCCTGGTGAAGAAGCTGAAGAAGAAGAAGGGGGCGATGGAGGAGCTGGAACGGGCGCTCAGCTGCCCCGGCCAGGTCAGCAAGTGCGTGACCATCCCCCGCTCGCTGGACGGGCGGCTGCAGGTGTCCCACCGCAAGGGCCTGCCCCACGTCATTTACTGCCGTGTGTGGCGCTGGCCCGACCTGCAGTCCCACCACGAGCTCAAGGCCCTGGACTGCTGCGAGTTCCCCTTCGGCTCCAAGCAGAAGGACATCTGCATCAACCCCTACCACTACCGGCGGGTGGAGACACCAGGTGTGCATGCTTCTTTCGGGTTCGAGTGTGTGCCGATTGTTACTGTGTGCCAGGAGGCCAGAATCGTTGTCTTGTAATGGCCCTGAAGCGAGTAGCAGCCAAAACCAAATCCATTTCAGTTATCAGAAAGGTAGAAGAAAGGTAGACCTTTATCAGGTAAAATGAGCACGTGCTGCGGCCTTTACCAGAAAATAGCCAATTGGGTTAATCTTTTAAATTATTTAATTTATTTCAGAGATTTCAAAGACTTTAGATAAAAATGAATGCAAGCCCTCAAAACCACAAAAGTACAGTTAAGGTTTCAGATTGCAAAATCAAGACTATGGCTTGCTGCATTTGCCTCTTACACAGTAATCAATACCATACCCTCTGGGGTTGTAAGGCATTCAGTTTTATATATAACCAGGCATTAAAATGTAGAAATAATCTCAAATCACTTAACCAAGGTTAAATCAGTTCTCTTACAAGCTATTTAGAGGTTGCAGGTTTGATTCCCAGGTGGGTCACTGCCGTTCAGAAAGGCACTTAAGCTGAAATGCTTCAGTAAATATCCAGCAGCATGAATGGATTGTATTTAAAAAGGCGCACCAGGTCGCGCCAGTTTCGGCTCTGTCCGGGAGTGCCACTAGGGGGCGGCAATTGGCTGTCCGCCCCAGGGAGGGGGGAGGGATAAAAGCCAAATGAGCTCACTGCATATATGAGTGGTCCTGTGTGTTATGGTGACAGGCTTCGGCTTAGGCGGGTGCCGGCTCGGAGCAGGCGGTACATCGCTCACTTCCAGTCTCGGGACTACGGCAGCAAGTTCTCATACAAGGGAGGGAATAATTCGACATGAAAAAGAGAGGGTATAATTGGATACTAAATTGGGAGAAAAAAATTGAACAAACAGCAAAAATAGAAAATCGCTCTGGATAAGAGCATCTAAATGCTAAATGCCTAAATGTAAATGTCTTATCAGATTGTTTTGAGTTTTTGATAAACTGCTTTTCTTTCCCAGTGCTGCCCCCTGTGTTGGTCCCACGTCACAGTGAGTTCAACCCCCAGCACAGCCTCCTGGCTAAATTCCGCAACGCCTCGCTCCACAACGAGCCCCTCATGCCACAGAACGCCACCTATCCTGACTCCTTCCCCCAGCTACCCTGCAGCAACTTCTCCTCCTCCCCCACTGGCTCCTTCACCCAATCCCCGAGCACCGTTAGCTACCCCAACTCCCCCAGCAGTGCAGCTGACCCAGGGAGCCCCTACCAAATAACAGGTACAGAGTCTAGGCTGGGAGGGTTGGTGGGGGGAGGAGGCAGTATTATAAGGCTGGTTGCCACTGACCTGACATAGTTGTCTGTGTGCCATTCTGACGTGAGCCAATATGGTGGCTTGTATTTCAGTTTCTTGGGGTCCCACCTACTGCTCAATTTCTGCTGACCATGCAACATTGTTAAGAGATTAATGTTCTGGTACTGCGCACACTTGCTGCCCTCCTACGTGTGTTTGTAAATAAGTTACCATGGTAGCTCGCCGAACAAAGTGTACATTTGCCTGCTAGTGTAAGACGGAGAATTAAAATCCTGATGCGCACACTTTTTGATTTTCGAGTGGAATATAAGATGGCAGCAATTATTTATGGAGCAGGTGTGCAACAGAGGTGGTAAATCTTTCTAAGTGAACTGATCTGACTTGATTTTGTTTTGAGGATGAGGACCTCAAATTATCCTTGATAAATTGCCTCTGTGTTGGGGCACCACGTCATGTGATGGACCACAATCCAGCCTGCTATCCATTAAATCACAACATTCACAGGTTGCGCAGCTGCCTCAACTTTGCCTTTCAGACTTTCTGTAGTCTCTCTTTACCTTCAATTGGATTGCCACCCTATGGATAGCCATCTCTCTCAGATGGCCTGATAATTTTGACCTTCAAATAGCAGACTTTGTCCCAATAACATTGAACTGACCTCTGAACCCAAATGTCAATAAAAGTCTTTACCATGTACTTCTCCCAGTGCATTGTGTCTTTGCAAGCCATGCTTATGTAGATAACTAGTCAAATACATAAATGAACAATAATTGATCTGAAAATGCTAGTGAAAAGGTGAAGGTGAAGCTAACATACTGCTAAGACAGGTCAGTGGAAATTCTCCCTATAGATGCAGCAAGTCAATCCGTGTAGAACTGCCTTTCCGTACTCCCTTTGGTCCTTCACCATGGCAACCCACATCCCCCTGGGAACAGCTTAATCTCAATCACCCAACAGACACATTCCTTCTGGGTCATCTGAATTTTTTTCTCCAACAATCGGCCTCAAAGTTCCTGATTGTTCAGTAAAAATTAAGAACGATAAGGAAGGGGGTGGGAGGATATCTGGGGACCGTGAGAAGGGGGAGGGGGTTGGCATCCTGATGCGAATCATGATTGTGTCATGTGAAGAGCATGGCTCATAGAGCCCCATTGTCTCCCCCGGCAGCTGAGACCCCGCCCCCTCCATACAGCATGACGGAGCCGGCTACGGCGGAGGACGTGAAGCCGGGAGAATCCTCCACCCCCCACAAGCTCATCTTCTCCGCCCCCCACAGAGGTGAGCCTGCGTCTCAATAACCCCGCGGATGAACGCACAGTGCCAGCATAGCAGACCTGCTTCATATGCATATTTTAAATACTTTTAACTCTTTAGATGCCGTTAACATTTTAAAACACCGCTGCAGATTCCTGAGAATTTTCATCGAAGCATGTTGCTAACCAGAATGTACATATCCAGAATCGTATGAAAGAAGATTTTTTTCTCCTGAATATTTGTGAAAATAGAGGTTTCTTTTAAAATTGTCAGTAAGATGTGGGAATTGTACTTGTGTTTAAAGGGTTAAAGTATTCCAATTATTATTTGACCCGGGTCAAAGCCTGCAACCTATAACTATATATTTTTTGTGTGTGTGTGGGTTAGCACTTCTAGGCTTTCTGCACTTTTTGCCCTGAACTTTTCATAGTCAATCGGTAATTCTTCATGATCCATTACAGATAGTTCATTGTGCAGCCTAATTCTAGACGATACAATAAAAATGTAGTTATTAAAGAAGCCGTGCTTCTCTGGCGGTAGATCTGCGGCCTGTGTGTTATGAGGAGCCAGAGTACTGGTGCTCAGTGGCGTACTACGAGCTCAACAACAGGGTGGGGGAGACCTTCCACGCCTCCTCCCGCAGCATCCTGGTGGACGGCTTCACCGACCCCTCCAACAACAAGAACCGCTTCTGCCTCGGCCTGCTGTCCAACGTCAACCGCAACTCCACCATCGAGCACACGCGCAGGCACATCGGCAAAGGTGCATATTGTTCCTTTTTGGGTTCTGTTCTGTTCTATTCGGTTCTGTTCTGTTGTTTTCTGTTTTAATCTGCTCAGTTTTGTTATATACTGTTCTCTCTCGCTGTTATGACAGTAGGGTCTTGGCCTATCTGGAGCTCATGGCAAAGGCAAAATATAGGCAGGGAGCTCATGCTCCCTCATGTGTAGGAATATAATAATAATATTAATAATAATAATATATCCATTGTGTAGGGAATATAACATAGTTTAATGAATAATTATTTTCATTAAGGTCATGATAACCTCAGAAATTCTTGCTACTAATGATACCTTTATGTTTCTGCCATCTCCAAAGGGGATCCAATTTGTGTTTTTTATTTTATTTTATATTTTATTATTTTAACCAGGTAGATCAATTGGAGAACTCTTCTCATTTGCAGTGATGACCTGGGGAATCAAAGTGGGGTGGGGAGTGTAAGGGACTGTGTAGCCAATCAGATGTAGAGGGGATGATTTAGGTGGCCAGATGTAGAGAGCCAGTTTTTTGGTAATGTGACCAGGACACTGGGGTATTTTAATGGGTATTTCAAAGCTCTCTGTTTTCAGTCACTGCTTCATTAAACTGAACCATATGAGTGTGGAACTTCAGACTGTCTGAATGTTGGCCTTCCTCATGGTGTCAGCTCTTGAGTTGGCACATCAGCTCAAGGGAGCTCCCATCAGCTCAAGGGACTGTGGGTTCCTGCATTGACGGCAACGATTGACATTCCCGGAGTCTCATGGGAGATAGCCAAGTTTACTTTGTGCCTGTGTGTCTGGGGCCCACTGTAGAACAAAGGTGGTGATATTGAAACAAGCCAGACAGGCAGAGTTTATAAGCATGACTACAGCTACGGTCTCCGCTTGGCACACGATGAAAACAAAAAAAAGTAGCTTTTTGTAAATAAAAATTAAACACATCCCCTCGTTTGTGGTACCATTTCCGCCCTGGAAAAAATGACCAGTCTTTACTGTGACTGTGGTATGTAAGCAATAAATTTTGTCGAAGACACATTGAAATAATACAGCCATTTGGTTGGAGTGATTTAAGGTTTTGGTGGAAGAAAAACTTTTGCGGCCATTTCAAGTCAATTGTTACTCAGGGAAAAAAAGAAAACAGAAAGGAACATGTTGTTCTCACCATATTTACATATTTATTTACATATTACAGAATTGCAGTTTTAAAAGAGCCATTTCATTATTTTACAGTGTTTCAGGCCATGGTCATGAGGTAACAGCAGAAATCCCTCCTCCAAATGACAGTATTAATATTCATTCACCCCGCCCCCGCCCCACCCAGAACTGAAATGTTAAATGAGCCGTTTCATCATGCTACACTGTTCCAGGTCTTATGAGATAACAGCTCCTCCTCCAACTGACAGTATTAATATGCGGCGTTCGGCTCCTCCCCTCACCTCGCCCCCCTCTCACAGGTGTACACCTGTACTATGTGGGCGGGGAGGTGTACGCGGAGTGCCTGAGTGACAGCAGCATCTTCGTCCAGAGCCGCAACTGCAACTACCAGCACGGCTTCCACGCCACCACCGTCTGCAAGATCCCCAGCGGCTGCAGCCTCAAGATCTTCAACAACCAGCTCTTCGCCCAGCTGCTCTCCCAGTCAGTGAACCACGGCTTTGAGGTGGTCTACGAACTCACCAAGATGTGCACCATCCGCATGAGCTTTGTGAAGGTAATGGGGGGGAGGGCATTACTGAATCTGAATATGAATGGTCAAGATAAATTTTTGGCCATAAAGTGGCCAAACTGAAGTTCAAAATAAAGCCATGGCTGTCGCATGTGGTTCTATAGGCCAATGTGGAGGGATAAGAGTCGGTATAACATTTTTGTGTCACGTTTGAAGGAGGCCCAAATAGAAATAGAAATATTTTACCACGTGTTGTTGTGGGAACTGAATACACTGGTATTCTGGTCCTGGACTAACGCCTTGAGCTGTTGAGTGCCAAGGAACACGGTGGTGATTGAATGAGTTTGTCATTCTCCAGTTACTGCGGGTTTGACGCAGTCCTTAGGAACAACGGCCACGTTCCAACCACCAATCCTGTCTCTGTGAACGACCCCCTGAACACCCCCGTACACTCAATACACAGTGGTGTACAGATGTATGTTAACAGCCCGGAAGAGAGTTTGCAGATGCTTTACTCGTATTTGGTTTTGGTTTTTGTGGATTTGTTTTCCTGCACTTTGATGTCCCTTACTTGGAAAAGTTTGCTTGTGTTTAGTTTGTTGGTGATTTATTATATTTTACTTGATCAAAGGTGGGAGTAGATGTATCTGGTCCCATATTCATAAAGCATCTGAGTATGAGTGCTGATATAGTGCTGATGATCAGTTTTGATCATAATGGATACGGTTAGGGTATGCACCGCGGTGACCTGATCGCAGATCAGCACTCCTACTCTGAGACGATTTAAGAATACAGGCCCTGATCGTTGTATTTTCACTTCCAGGGCTGGGGTGCAGAGTACCATCGTCAGGATGTCACCAGCACTCCCTGCTGGATCGAGGTCCATCTGCACGGCCCGCTTCAGTGGCTGGACAAGGTCCTGACCCAGATGGGCTCTCCACACAACCCCATCTCCTCTGTGTCCTAACAGCCAACATGCAGCTGGCACAGGGAGCCGAGGCCTGGCCCGGGACTCACCGGACACTAAACAGAGCTGGGCCAGTCACAGGTCCCATCGTTTCACTTTCAGTAAATACTCAAAATAGGAATATTGGAAATTGGAATATGTTCTTGTGCAGCTAAGTATATAAGTGGAAGTCTACACAGTCTTTTCATTCTGCAGCATTCACAGGTAGACCTGTATAATCTCTGACATGGCACTCGAATGACAAAAAATATGGGATTTAGATATTGGTACTAATTAAGTCTTATGTCCATTTAATTTCATTAGGCTTGTGTTTTGTAATGTTTAGGGGAGCACATATTAATTTGTCATTTCAAAACACTCCATGTACAGCCTTCAGCCAGTGTGGTTTCATTTTCTCGGTATAAAAATATATATGCTGTAGCTTTGCCTCTTTTCCAGTGTGTTTTGAAGCTTCTGTTTATCTACTTGATGTGTATGAAACGTGTAGCTTTGCAGCGTGATGCAGTGAAGGTCTGCCTGCTCAGATGCTCCTGTCTTGGACGTGCTTGCCCACGGGCTCGTTTCTGTCTGCCATGTAAAAGGACAGTTGCACTTAAAGAGAGGGGAATGTTTCTGCCTGCGGCGTCAATAGGAGACCTGCTGTGTCTGCTGACTCGATGAAAACTGAAAGAAAACAAGCAGTCCTCTCCCTTTCTCTCTGTAGGAAATATGAGGTTATAGACCAGTGCCCAGCATGCCCATGACAAGTCGTCTCCTTGTACAGTACTGTGTAATAGTAACATCTGAACTAAAGCTTAGCGTTTCTGTTGCTGTTGCATTTGCTGTAGTAAATTATAACTGGTATGTGGTTCCATTTTATTTCTGATATGAGTATATCCCACCGAAGCCACGTTTTTAATCTGTTCTAGCAGACTGATATGATTCTGATTGTTTTACTTCTCCAGAACTGTACCTGTACTGTAGTGCCTCATTATCCTTATAGGCACTCTACAGTACGGGTACAGTATTGCATCATGAAATATGTACACTATATGGCCAAAAGTCAGTGGACACCTGACCATCACACTTACACTATATGGCCAAAAGTCAGTGGACACCTGACCATCACACTTACACTATATGGCCAAAAGTCAGTGGACACCCTACTAATTATTGAGTTCAGGTGTTTCAGCCACACCCATTGCCAACGGGTGCATAAAATCCAGCACATAGATAGATCCTTTATTGTCATTGTAACACGTACAACGAAATTGAAACCACAGCCACAGACAAACATTTAGAATTCAGAATGGTTCGTAAAGAGCTCAGTGACTTTAAACACGGCACTGTCATAGGATGCCACCTCTGCACAGAGGCCTGACCTCAACCCCATTGAACACCTTTGAGAGGAATTAGAATGCTGATTGCGAGCCAGGCCTTCTCGTCCAACATCAGTGCCTGACCTCACAGATGCTCTTTTGGCTGAATGGGCACAAATTCCAACAGACACACTCCAAAATCTTGTGGAAAGCCTTCCCAGAAGAGTGGCAGCTGTCATAGCCGCAAAGGGGGATCCTACTCCATATTAATGCCCATGGTTTTAGAATGGGATGTCCAACAAACTCATATAGGTGTGATGGTCAGGTGTCCACTGACTTTTGGCCATATAGTGTAAGTCATTATTCACTACATAATACTGGTTCTTTATTTACTCAAGCTAAATGCACTTTCTGTAAGTCGCTTTGGATAAAAGTGTCTGCTAAATTATTGTAATGTAAATGTAAATAATAGTAGCGAGAACCTGACATTGATGGTGGTCATTAACCGTTGCAGAACATGAGTTAGCAACCCTCATTTTTTAAATATTTAAATAATGGCAAATTATGCCAGATTACTTTTGCCCAAGAACACAAAAAACTAGTTCCCTTTCTAAAATAGGGCACTATCCTAAGAGTGGCACAATGCATTACAGAACAAAGCATTCCTGATTGTACGATTATGTTTTACTTTTAGTTTTTTAAACCAGGAAATATATATTTTTATGCTTTCACCCCTTTATTCCTCCCAATTTGGAATGCTCACTCATATTCATATTCATATTCACGCTCACTGCAACCTCCACTGTCAGTGTGGGGAGTGCAGACAAGCACGTGCTCTCCTCCAAAAAACATCACCCCATGCGGCCGCTGGTCAGTTGGCGCTGGCACGGTCTAGATTCAATACCAGACCGCAGGGCTCATCCAAACAATAGAACAGTGCCTTAACAGGATGAGCCACCCAGCATCCCAGGAAATATTTGAACCCATATTCCAAATATAGCCTAGTAGTAGTGAGATCTGTTCTGTTCATGTGACCTTCAGGAGGACGTCTGCCCTATATTTGGATAGATCATGTACAACAGCTACAGATAGCTGAGTGTAGTGCAATAATAAAGGGTTGCACATTTCAGCAAGTTTGTAGAGAAATGCATTCACGCAAATTCATAATTGACTAGAGAAGCTTTACAGCATGGCAGGCATACCACAGCATTCATTGCAAGGAAGGGAAACAGTAAAACAGCAATTACACACTTAGGTATGTGATTTTTATTCTGTACTCATTTGAGTACAATCGAATTATGACACACGGTATTGACAAGCCATGCAATATAATACAACATTATTGTACATCACAAATATAAAAACTTGTTCGCACACACTAAAAATATTAAGGAAACTAATGGCATCTTGGGACATCTTCATCCAAAAACCTGATCACTTAAAAGGTCAGGCAAATTGCCTACTATTTTTTATGTAACAATGTTTAGTGATGACTCGTGGTTAATTTTTTATTTCTCGATTCTGGGTCTGCCATATAATACTTGAACACGTCATTTACAGTGGAATATATAAGCAGATATAAATATATTCAATTTATAAATACACATTCGCGAAATAATTTAAAATCAGTATGTTAATTTTCAAACACAAGTTTGATTTTGAAACACATTGTTCTTAGTGCAATTTAAAATCATTTTAGTGACAATGAGTCTTTATTTTACTGAGCAAATCAATAATTGTAAACCAAAATGGCATTGTTTGAAGCCATTTCGGGATATTGAATACAAAGATTTCAGAATTGTTCTACGTGCTGTGCAGCTATACAAAAATAAATAAATTAAAAAATCCTTATCAAATAACACACAAGCTGTTTTCACAACGACTGAGACCACAGCCCTCTACATGGCATAGACTTAGCGTCTCCAAAGCCCTTGTGTTATACAGAAATTGTATCTGCTATCTGCACTCAATTACGGAGGCCTTTGTAGAGCTGTCCAAACTGGGTCGTTCAGGCTTTTCTAGCGGATATCTGACTGCCAACAGTAACAAACTGTGTTTCCTCCTCCACAAATGGCTTCAATAGTCCTGTTGCGTCTGTCCGCGGGTCTGTGCAGTCAGCAGTCGCTGCTGCTGCTGGAGAAAACTGATGACCTCCGGGCTCCTCAACAGCGACTGAGGACAAAGCAAAGAACACTCACCATTTTCAGAGCCCACTCAATTTAGGGTGTCCAGGAAAAGGATGGCCAAACCATTCAAAATGTGACTTTGAACAAAGGACATTTTTTCCCCCCTCATCAGGGTTAAACTCCTATCATCTAAATCCATAAAAGATGACAGTTATAAAATGTTCTGGCATTTTTGTTTTTGTTTCTTAGCAATGCCAAGATGATGGTCATTTCCCCCAATGATGGAAAATTAGGTCAAATTTTAAAAAAAAGTTTTTAAAAAAAGGTCGGCCATCTTTTATGCTAATATGATACTGTAGGTCCTGCATTTCCACTGCTGAAAGTATATGCCAGTGCAAAGCAGGTCCCTTGCTACATTCTGACATGACAACAGAACTCAACAAAAAAATAAGTACCAGATACTCAGCTCCATATCATTAACATATTAACATTATCTCCCTTCAGTTGTAGCCAAAACATTGCAATTTGGGGGCTGGCGGATAGGGTATTGGTCTAACGCACCCATATTTGGCTGATCCTGTATGAGTGTGAGCTGCCTATCAGGGACACGGTTCAAAACCCGTCTCTGCCAGACCGGCCCTGGCCGTTAGCCCCGATCGGGGTGGCATTTGGCTGTCCACTCCTGAGGGAGGGGGGAGGGTGGTCGGCATGAACTCGCTGTGAAGCACGTAAGGGTATCTCCAGAAAGGGGGACGGTGAGTTTCATCTCGAAGGAGGAGGATCATCGCTGGCCTCGGAGAGTAGCTTGCCCTATACAGACGGGCGGTGAGTTTGTGGGGGAGGGTTAATTGAAATAAATAGAGGGTATATTTGGCTTCCACATTTGGGAGAAAAATGGGGAAAAATCTCAAACAAAATTTATAAAAACACATTGCAATTTGATGCATCTTCTGAAAATTAAGTGGCGTGACCATGTACAATGACAATTTACATTCTGTACAGTAATGAAGCACTAGAACCTCCTGTAGTTTAGAAGTAGAGAGGACGGAAGGAACACAGGAGCTGAGTATCTGTTTAGTCTATGGAATCTGTGCTAGTATATCTATTGGTCTGCCTCATAGATTAGTAGTCTGCCAAATTTAATAAACCAGTTGTCTTTACATAGTTCAGTCATGCTATCACCAGCTAAGAACTACTTCAAAAATCAGGTCATTCTTGTCGTCTAAAGACAAAGAAAATTATACATGCTTTTATTTCCTATAGGTTAGATTATTGTAATTCCCTATATACATGTTTGAGCCGTCAATCTCTGGCCCGGTTCCAATTACTGCAAAACTCAGCGGCTAGGCTGCTAACCAGGACAAATGGGAGATCTCACCTTACCCCAATCTTGGCTTCTTTGCACTGGCTCCCAGTTGAGTTTAGAATTGATTTTAAAATTGTATTAATCACTTACAAAGCAAGGCATGTTTTGGCTCCAGAATATATCACTGAGCTACTGTCACCTTACCAGACAGCCACTCAGATCATCTGATAAGGCACTGCTGGCTGTTCCAGAGTCGAAGGTGAACATTAAGGTGAAAAGGTGACCAAGCTTTCTCTATCAAAGCTCCTAGACTCTAGAACAGCCTTGCAGTAGATATTATTACAGCTGTTTCAGTGTCCTCTTTTAAAACCCTTTTAAAAACATACTTTTACAGACTAAAATAAATAAATATAGTTTAGCTTGCCCTGTACAGCTAATTTATAAATAAAATAAAACAAATATAAAATAAAATAAATATGTACATTACAGCACATTTTTGCTGTAGGGAGGATATAACTGCCATTGTTAAAAGCACTGCATAAATATTCCGACTTGACATCAACATCTAGCCAACATGTGGGCTACAAAGTGAACTGCAGAGTGAAGACATGTGCAAGTAAAATGGCTGGATGTGTCTCTAAAAGGTGTTATTCAGAGAAGAGAGTGTTTACTCACCAGTCTCTTCTGGTTCAACACTTGTTCAATGAGAGATGGCCTTGCCGGACGGTCACCCATAGTACCCAGACGTTGTTTCGTGACTGATACAGGTCTCTCCTCTGTGCTTTCCTACTCAAGAGGCACACCAATCAAAAGTCCAAAATAGAATTTTCTGTCAAATGTGTTATGCACACCTCTCTCCATTCACATCTACATGTATGTGGCAATGTAAGGAGGTGCCAGTATCGTATAATTGTTAGGGAACTGGGCTTCTCGCTGAGAGTTTGCAGGTTTGAACCCACAGAAGGGGCACTGCCGTTGTACCCTTGAGCTAAGTACTTAACCTGAATTGATTCAGGAAATATCCAGCTGCATAAAGGGATTGTATGTAAAAACAAATTAAGTAAGTCGTTCTGGAATAGTAAATGGAAAAGTAAACGTCTGCTAAATGTAAATGTAAAACAATGGAATGACGGGCTAATATATTTCACTTTGAATAACATGAATACCCACATTGCATAAAGTCATAAAAGTGAAAGGTCCTGACGCTTTCATGTGACTGTTTAACCACTGAATAACATTATTTTTCCAGTCTCATCACTGTCACGCCACTTCATTTTGACCGTGGTCTTCAAATATAGTAACATAACAAAACAGAGTCAATACTGGTCCTGCTGAAGAATGAAATGTAGCCTACTCATTTTAGTTCCAGTATTGCTCATGTATTCATGTTTGGAAATGTTCTCTCTGGATTTGACAGCATTTGCCAGTTACCAGTTCGCTGTTCACAGTGAAATAACTGTTCACTCAAGGGTGAATCTGTGCTGCTAAAAAGGCAAACACACATATTTATCATTTGTTTAACATCTAACCACCCGCCCAGTTGTTATAGGCTCTATAAGACCAAGGGGAACTTATCTTGAATCCATTACTACGCTAATTGCAGAGGCACAAATGAAAAAATATCTTTACTTTCTTAGTCGCATCAACACACGCGCAACACTACATTGCATGACCAAATAATATTGTCAACTAATGAGAAAAGAATATCAGCTAAGTAACAGCTAAAGTTAAATCAGCAATGGACAATGAAACCTATATTGAAATTAAGCGGGGCCAAACAGAGTCCCAAGTTACCCATGCCAATAATCAGGATATCAAACGTTTAGCTACTCGATGCCTTACGTCTAATTTCCCGGTGGACATAGCCTGGTCACTCTTCTTTTTCTTGTATTTGTCTTTGTACATTTTATTGCGGTGTTTCTTGCACATCCATGGTTTCCTTTGCTTGGCCACCTGCGTGGTGGTCTCTGTGCAGCCATGGTAAGTACAGGACTTGGTCACGTTCTCGTTGTCACCGAAAGACTCCTCGTCGTTCAGTTCCTCGGGGCTGGCAGTGCTATCCCTGGGGTCGGTGGTGTCCAGGACGTCGCTCTCGTCGCCTGGGTCTTCCATGTCAAAGGGGAAAATACTGTCGGACTCCTGCGGCGTGACCACATTCCGGCTTTCTACAACACCACTTTTGTCCACGAAGTACGTTTGTCCGTCTTTGGTGAGCAAAAGAGAAATGTTTGAATCTTTGTTTACTGGAGTTGTACAAGTGATGTTCTCTTCTTCGCTCATGCCTGCTATCCAAAGGGGGCTCAGCTAGATAGCTAAACCATCAAAATCCGAGACGAACAAAGCTAGAGCAACGCCGAATGTCAACAGTCAGTTTTCTACGTTAACCAGCTATCGTGGACATTAGCTAGTGACGTTAGCTAGTTCCCTTTCGATACCGACTTGCAAACTAATCAGTAGTAGGCCTTCCGAGGGACTCCACCAGGGTGTATTTATTTATACCTGTATTTAAATAATATCGCCGTATGTTCATGTTTAAATTAATACATTTTAAATGCTGAAGAAATAGGAGCTACCTCGGTGAAGCAGGCTAGCTAGAGGCTTGTTTCGTCCCCTTCCTGTAATACGATAAAAACAAACAAAAAAGCTCTATGGTCGAGGCACGCAGACTGTTGCAATGGTCTAATTACACCTGCTTAAGATTTGTAAGGTTTCCCTCTTGTGGTAGATAGTGGTAATGTCACAAACTGTCACTTCGCTCTGGCAGGATTTGAGGAGAGAATATGTATGTTAGACGAGGAATAGCAATGTCAAATGAGAGAATAAACGTTAAACCAGGAAATGTTTTGTCCAATAGTTATTATACATTGCTGTTTCTCGTTACTAAAGAGCACGAGTGGTGGATCATTAACCCCAGCAGCACTTCAAGTTAAACTGTTATTTAAAATGAGTAATTGGAACGAAACATAAGGAAATGGTCAAGGTCAAATGAGAAAAGTAGGCAAAAAAAGAAGTGAAAATAGACAGTATGGGAAAGTAAAAGTTTGAGAATTCCAGGATTATACGTTTTTAAAATGAAACGGATTGCACTCTTTTTTCAGCCTTTAAGCAGCCTTTAAAGCAGAGTGGACTCTGGACATTTACACTCATATGGCTAAAAAGAGCTGAAATAAGCACCTGAATCATTTGCTTCATCTTAAATGAAAAATGTGGAACACAGATATTTTATGAGCTTAGTTACTGATTTTTTTAAATCTACAGTATGTGCCTTCATTTGAACTAATAAGAGTGCAACCCATTTCTATTTAAAATATATAAATATATAAAAAAGACATAACATCAGTGCTGTAACCTCCTCAATAATACATTTTTTAAATGTTTTGATACATGGTGTATCACACAAGTGTTTTACAGCTTTACTCAAAATAGAGGCTCTGATTGGTCATTTCTCTCCAATTAACCTGTACAATCTGTGATGATATTGTAGAGTTGGGGTATGTAAGATTTCCACCAGCATATAACACAATTTCAGTGATGAAGGCAGAATGTTTAAACTTCAATTTGTACCCTCAATTTAAATTAAACATTTTGAGTGAGTATCTTGTATGAATGTTGTGGCTATATCTATATCAAAATGTCAGTTTTAAGTAAGGGTGGCACACCTCAGTGGTCATGGAAAAAGCCCCCATATTGCTGTCCTATGTAGTACAGCTTTGGTGTATTGTATTCTGCCTGAATTTGACTTGCATGGTGGGACTTCCTCCAATTCAGGAGCAATATGTTATATTCTGAGTCCCTGTTCTGTGGTTTTTGGTCGTTGTTTATGTTTCATCTGTTCCCTTTCGTTATTCGTTATTCTGTATTGTGTTTTCATTGTTCTGTCACGTCCCGCTCCCTGTCTGTTTCTGTTCCGTCTTAGTTCGTGATCCACTCCCTGTCTTGTCATGCACTTCGGGTCGTTACTTTTCGGGTATTTCCGCATTCGCTTATATTCTCGTTTTCTTCCTTCTTTCTTTCTTGTTTGCACTTTGTATATATTAGTTATATTTGTACAGTACTAACTAACTAATCTACTAACGTTTGGGATTTAGATTTAGTTACTAACTCTACTAATCACTAATTATCTCACGCTTCTATCTATCGCCCATTCTCTCATTATCCTCTCCCCGTTCGCCTCTCCATTCTCTCTTCATACGCACGCAACGTTTCTCTTTGCGTACCTCCCCTTTTACTATGCACGTGTCTGCCTGTTCTCCCAGGTCGTTTATTGTCTATATGTTTGTAAGCTTCAGTGTCCGTGTCTTGCGTTTCCCCCTTGTTATTTAATGATCGATTCCCTGTGTTCCCTCCTCTCTCTCCTCATTGTCTCACCTGATTTCCATTGTGTCTCCCAGTATATATGTTCAGTGTTTTCATTTCTCTGTGTCAGTACGTTGATTCATTTTTCCCTGAGCCTACCTTTCCGAAGCCAGTGTTAATTGTATTTCCCGAGACTACCCTTCTTATTACGACTCCGAGCTTGCCTAGTGATTTTGTTTGTTTGCCCTTCTGCCTTCCTGATTATTGACTTTTTGGACTGCCTGTTTTTGACTTCTCTCTGCCTCGCGTTTTTGTACCTCCGATTCTCTGATTCCTGGTTTTTGATCCCTGCCTGTATTAAACGTTCCTTTTGCCTGATCCTGGTCTGCGTCTGGGTCCTTATCCCGTTCCTCACACAATAGATATCTATAGTAGAGAAATCGTTTATTTGAGATGGACAAACACCAAGTTAACCATGCCCAAATAGGGGAAAGTGTGAACAATTTTTACCAGTAGGTCCTAGGTTTAAATAACAGTCATTGAGCATGCTAATTTATCTGAATTGTTTCAGTCATTTCCCAGTTTAAACAACTGATATGTTGAAATATAAGCCTTTCTTTAGCACCTCTTTGACATGAGCTCCTGTTCTGGTTTTCATTTCCATGCTGCAGAGATAGCAGAGAGAGCTCTGGGACTCCTGTTGTCAGAGAGCCACACATGGGATAAACTGTGGGCCATGACAAGTGCTGTGCTGATAGGTGCTGTCTGCCCTCAGACACCTGTGCTTGGTGATGGTCTGAAAGGCTGCCTGGAAGACCAACTGAGGAGAACACCCAAGCCTCCAAGGTCAAGGTTTTATTGTGTTGTTTAACAGTTTTTATTGTCTCATATGTGAGTACAATATTTGTTTTTCATGTTTTTGTGAAGGCGTAAACAAGACAAACAGTACAATATATAACAACACTGAATGGAAAATGAAAAGGGAGAACCAAATAATAATAATTATTAATAGATGAATTAATTAAGAGACAGAAAGTTAAATATATTAACACATCATAGTTAAGTGTTACCTCAGCTGTATAGCAAAAATATTCTTCAGAAGTGTCTTCATTGTCTCCCTACAGCCTTTTTTCACATTATTGCAAGGGGCAAGATTTTATTTAACACGCTTTGATAAAAGGACTTCAAAGCATTAAGATTTATTTAATGTAAAAATATGTTAATGAAAAACAGAAGTGCAGTTAACTTGTGTTATGAAGACTGGGGGCTAAAAGAGGGAAAATCCACAAAGTATCCATGGTGATGGTTGTGTAACATTGAAAGTTCTGGATGTGTTGCATGTACATATTTGAACAAACTGCTGCCGATTTAAAAAAAAAAAATCTAAGATAGGCTTTTACTAATAATTGCATTTTTAAAATATTTTTAATATTTTTTCTAGCTTTAAAATATTGAAGTCATTTTTTATATAATTAGTATTTACAAAAACATAAACATGTCTATTCACTATCCAATTTGGAAACATAGATTGGGTGCAAAGGGTATTTTAAAATGCATGAGCACATATCGATTGTGTGTCTTCAGTGTGTCTCCTACTTAATTTAAAACCATTTGAAACTTAGCAAGGGCGGCACGGTGGGGCAGTGGATAGCACTGTTGCCGCACAGCAAGAAGGTCTCGGGTTTGTATCCCGGCTGGGAGCTTTTCTGTGTGGAGTTTGCATGTTCTCCCCGTGTCCGTGTGGGTTTCCTCCGGGTACCCCGTTTTTCTCCCACAGTCCAAAGACATGCACGTTAGGCTAATTGGAGAGTCTAAATTGGCTGTAAATTGTTTTATTGCTACCTTTGAATTGTGGCTACAGTTTTACCTACAGGGTCCTAGTTTAACTATGTGGTTGCGCCTAGCACCTAGGAACGGTACTTCCCACTAGGGTGGCTTTCAGCTAAACTGTTCTTGACTACGGTTAACACTTTGTTGTACGTCGCTCTGGATAAGAGCGTCTGCCAAATGCCTGTAATGTAATGTAATGTAATGTACCATGAATCTCTAGTTTAATTCCATTAGTCTGCATCAAATTGTTGACTACCACTTGCCTTCACCTACTACATACCCTGAGTTATGAAAAACAAATTTAAAACATGCTGCATATACAAGTGGTACACAAAATAATGGAAATGTGAATGCAAAAGTACTCATATTTTGAAGTAACTAAATCACGGTCATACCATTTTTTTAAAATGCTATTACAGCAGTGACCACTAGAGGGAGTACCCTGCGTACCCAGGGTCTTAGCATTTAGTTACTAGAGAGAGAGAGACCTACTGTTACGATACATTCGATTTTGTAAAGCCCTTGCAAATGTTTTTGTATGAAAGGTGCTATACCTATTGTTTATTGTCATACTGTTATAGTCTTCCTATTTTTTAAATTATTATTCATTTAATTATTGTATTATTATTATTACTATTAATATCCATTATGCATACACATCCCCCTTTTCATAATGAAAGAACCATTGAGTTGGTTTGAATGCACGACCAAGCATTCAAGCATCCACGAACCACAGCATTCTCTGCTTTCTGGAAGCTCGCACCATATAATGGTTAACAGAGTTTATCATCTCTGCTCTATCATCAGAATATGGTTTCATATATATATTCATACGCTAAACATTGCCAACATGTATAGGAAAAATGCTAACATGTTTGTATACCGTGAGGAGGTTTTATAAAGTAGTGATTATCTGAGGTTTGTTTGATGTTGTTTGCTAAAAAAGCTATGAACATGTCAGTTTTGTACTCGTTTGACAATTAGCTTTTATTAAATATTACTTTTGCCCATATTTTGCTATGTTTTCATTATTATATTGTGGTGGGGAGTGGACACTTTAGGATTGTATTGCTTATACAGTGTGTATGAAAAGTATTCACCCCTTTTGGCATTTTTCACATTTTATGTTCTTATGTTTGCGCCAAACATAGCACCTAATGTTGAGGCCTAAAAAGTCCAATCTTGGTCTCATCAGACTATAGAATCTTCCTTCACCTGGTTTGAGAGTCTCCCACATGCCTTCTGGCAAACTCTAGGCAAGATTTCATGTGAGTTTTCTTCAACAATGTGCTTTGGTCTTCATGATTAAGCTCTTGTTTGGAAATGCACCAAAGGCACCAATTACTTCAAAATAAATGTGGAGTGAAAACAACGGTCATGGCGATCATTTGATTTTGATCACGGTCAGTGTACATGACTGCCGGGCAGGCGGTTTTACAGTTACTAGTCGCAAGTTGAAGCTCACCAACAGGGATAGATGGACACTCTACACCTCCGTGGCCCAGTCAACAAAAACTGTATGTTGTGAGCTTCATAAAGCTGATATTTCTGCTGTAGGGCTGCCGTTCTGAAAATTGCTTGTAACCAAGGCCAATGCACAAAAATGCATTACCGTGTAATGTACACAAAACCTGGACTTTCACCATTGGAAGAAAATAACATGGTCTGATTAGTCATCTTGTACACTTTTCCCTACATCTGGATGGGTTTATGTTTGGAGAAAGCCAAAGGAAGCCTTCCACCCACATTGCCTTTTCCCAACTGTTCAACGTGGTGGATCTGTTATAGTATGAGAAACCATCTCGTGAGAGTTATTGGGTGCAATTATTGATGGGCAAGGAATATGATGCCATTTTAGGTGACCAGGTGCACCCTATGGTTCAAACATTGTTTCCTTAAGCTGTTCCCGTATTCCAAGACGATAACGTCCCCATACACACTGATAAATGGATTTAGTGGTTTCATGAACACCAAGATGAACTCAAACACCTTCCCTGTCTTCCCCAATCACCTGATCTAAACATCATTGAACCTTGAATGGAAAATTCTGGAACGTACGGAGTGGGGAGAAGAAGATCTTCACCACCTTCAACTCTCAAAGAGCTGGAAGTCTTCCTTCTTGAAGAATGGTCCAATATCCCACTAGAAACACTTCAAAGTTGTATAGCTGCATTCCAAGAAGGATTGAAGCTGTTCTGTTTAGGTGTTCCATTATCTTCTAACCCTTGTACATAATTGATCATTAGATAACTGACACTGCTGTGTGTAAGGCTATGTGTACAAAACAGAATGGGCACCCAAATTATTTATATTTGTGTAGACACAACTGTGTCTTCCAAGAGGACTGATTCTGTCCTGAGGTTTGCACTGAATGAAGAAGTAAGAAGAAGAATTTTCATCTGAATTGAATAAAACAGAACATAGTGTGAATTGATTACTGTGTTTCATAATTATTACTGTTCATTTTGCTACTAAATAATTTTATTAAGATATCCTATTCAGTGAGAAAAAGATCCACCAAACGGGGGGAAAAGATCCACCAATCAATGGCTTTAAGATTGTAATTCTTTTAGCTGAATAGAAATTGTGCAAAAACAATGCTCATGCAAATTTAAAATAAAATAATGACCAAGAAAATGTATAATTGTAAAACAAAAGATCCAAATTAATTAAGATTGTAATTCTTTCATCTGAATTCAAAAACAATGCTCAAAAATTAATGACCAAGAAAATGCACAACCAAATTAATTAGCAGTTGTGCACAAACAAACGCAATCTACATAGTGGACACCACTGCTTTACATCACGTATCATGTAAAAAAACTATTATTATTATAGAATTGGTTTTATTTCCCAAATGATCACCTGTGGTTCGAGACCCCACCCCTCAATACCTTCAGTATCCTGATGTTTTTATGACCCTGCATGCCCTGATAGCTCCTTTATTCTGTTATCTCTGATGTGGTTCAGGTGGCTGACGGTTATTGACAGGAAATGAAATAGAGTTTTAGAAATCTCATCAAAGGCTTCATTAATTTCAACCGTCTCACCGCGCAGAGCTACCCAGGCGTGTTTACCAAGCCAGATAAATGCTTTAATGAAATGTCACCCGTGAACCTGTCTCCTCTGCATGTGGGCACACTTTTGTGGGGCCCTAACCGGAAATCGATACAATGTTATCTGCAAAGGTCTGGTCAATTGATTCTAATTCAACACAGGGGCCTGGATGAATGCCTAAGACAGAACAACCTTAAATCGTCCACCGCAGTGTCTTGTAAATATAAAATGAAAAAAATTTAAGAGGATGACCTTTAACAAAATTAAAACACTTTTTTGGAATCTGCTTTCTCTTTTTTTCCTAGCACCAGGTGACAATGTGACAATTATTGAGTGCCAAACCACATTTTTAATTAAGGTTTCTTCACAAGGCACAATGCCCACATGTTTAAATGTGCACCTGACAGTGTCGAGAGAGTGTTCTCTTCTCAGTAATTACACACCTTCGACCTTTATTCATTCATTCATGAGCCTGAGGCACAAGTGTTGCAAAGACACGATAAGAAAAACAAATCTATTAATCATGAGGCTATTAAGGATTTTCTTCACATTTCCTCTTTGATAGGAAGAGACGTTCGTCCTTGTTAATTCCTTAAATAATATCATTATCGCAGAGGAGAAACCTGCTGCCAAGCATAATGTGTACCAGGCTGTTGAACTGTACAGCAGGATATTACTGGTATTTATGGCTAAAGCATGGACAATACTCAACCAATATATACATATATAGGTGTGTGTGTATATAATGTCCTCATTTTTCCAGTTTTGTTTAAAGGAATACAATTTAAAGGGGGGAGGGTTATAAATGGGTTTTGAAATGTCTTCTAGATGACTCAATTACTGGATTTAGGAACATAACATGCAACATTTCTAAGCTTCTGTGAGATTTCAAAGGCCAGTGTTTTTGAAGGGATAGTAAGGAGCTGTGATGCAGAAAGGCTGTCTTGAAAAGGGAATTCATGCAGACTGGGCAGGGTGTGACCAAGTACAATACTGTGGTAATGGATGTTCTGTATTGTGATATAGCACTGGAAACTGGTATAGGTGGAAATTGCCCATGAGCAGTGGACTGAAGTCAGTTTTGCATTTTTTTCCCTAATGGTTAAGAATAGGATTTGTCCTGTAAAATTGCTTAGGGGGAACTTCTGCCTCGAGCCTGGAACCTCCTCTTACCAGCTGAAACCTCCTGTGGGTAGGAAGCAGAGGATGGAAGGAACTTAACAGCTGAGTATCTGGTCTGGTCTATTGAGTCTGTGGACCTTTGGACCACTGTACCACACGGGAGGCCCGAGGCCCATGCTTTTTTTAAATGTTGATTGCACACTCCAAATAAACGACATCACCCAGCATGCATTCGGTCTATATTGTTGGTTGGTATTCAATATTTTAAAAATAATTTTCCGTGTATAGTAAATGAAATAATTTCTGTATATGTGTATGTGATTTTAAGTAATTAAATTGGAATAAATAACAATAGTTTTTTATAACTTTACATTTGCGTGGAGGTTTAGGGTCAGCCCTTGGCGTCAAAATTCGCCGAAGTGGGAATCGTACCTTGGTCGTCAAAATCTGCCAAAGTGGGAATCGTCATTAAGTGAAGCCAAAGGCCGCGGAACCGGTAAGGCCAGTAGGGCCGTGGCCATACCTACTTTGGCTTGCATTAAACATCAAACATTGTGTAAAAATTTAAATCTATCAGCAAATACAGTACGTTCTTAATGTATTGCACTTTTGCGCGCTTCCCGGCTCATTTCCACTAGCTGTAAGCCTACGTAGCCTACAGTACGTAGCCTATCACAAGCAACAAACTCTGTTTCCTAATGATTGATTGGTTATTTGTGTCATGTGAGCTTAAATAAATAACAATAATAAATAAAGTAATGCGTTACGAGCGTGTGGCTTGGGTATCGAACACCAGACAGCTCATAATCCATTCTTATTATGATACACGTATTATTATGATACACGTAATAAATAAAGTAATGCGTTACGAGCGTGTGGCTTGGTATCGAACGCCAGACAGCTCATAATCCATACACGTATTCTTATTATGATACACGTATTGTTTTATGATACGTGTATTGTTTTTTATGTCGTCATACATCCGTATGATCCAATCAGATAGCAGATTGGATACGCGTATGCTTAGTAATATCTGTGTATATGTCACCACCACATAATAGTGACAAACTATGACAGTAACTATAACACTAACCTCTGGTTTGTCATCTGTAACATGCGTTCACGTACTATGACAGTAACACTAACCTCTGTCTTGTCATCTGTAACATGCGTTCTAGTAGTAGTGACTAATGGTGAAATCACAGTTTTTCACGAAACTGGTAGCATAAGCATTCAATTCTTCACACGATATATTCAAGAATGGCGTCGGGACCCAACCTGTAGAGATGCAATTGTCCAATGCACGCACATTAGTATGTGGACACCCAATTTTTTAAGTGTCCGCATAGGCCTACTTTTAGCCCCTTAAGTTCCAAAGAAGGGAAATCTTAACGCTACAGCATACAATAACATTCTAGACCAGGGTTTCTCATAAAAATTTTTGGCGTCATAAAAAAACATGTATCGATACACGATCATAAAACATACATTTCATGGGTGGGAAAATTCTTGGCCCTAATCGCGACCCCATACATAAATTATAGTGCAGAATCTACAACGCTGAAAAAACTTTAGTCCAGAAACATAAAGCATTGGTTAACCTACATGTCTATTTTACCAAAATAGTTGGTGTCTACAGTGTTTAAAACATCCATGTTTGTTGCAATGGTGGGTTCCACCTGGCTGTAGAAATGCTGTCAGGTTTTTCATTCAAACTCAAGCATCTGCATTTCAAATCCTCAGTTGCAAACAAAAGTACTGGGAATTACATTAGAAATAATCTATAACTCTCTTTAATTAAATAACCATCTCCGTTACTCAGGTATTCAAGTCCAATTTTAAATATCTGATCATTTTTGTGCATGCTTTCCAGACACTACACACAGTCCCACAAACACCTCCCTCAAATGTAACTGTTAATGACTGCTCATTGCCGACTGGGAACTTAATGCACCATTCCACACACACACATACACACACACACACACACATAGAAAACGGATGAGGTCAGATACAGTAAGAAAAGAACATCACATCAGGGCTCATTAGAAGTATATGCACTGAGCCTTACCCTTGTGTTCTTTGTATGAATAAATTAGTTATTTTCCTGGTAATAATGTTGTTTGTGTTGTTTAGCCATTAGATATCATGACAGTATGGTGTAACTAAAAGATCATTTGAATTATAGGCTTTCTTTGGTAACCTAGTTTTGCATTAGAATTTTTCTGAGAAGCACTGGCCATCACCGAAGTTGGTCCCCCCCACCTATCAGACCAAATTTGCACCCCTGTCCAAGAGTTATAATCAGGCATTCCAAGCATCACAATGCTTCTGAAATCTGAACAATCTGGAAACTCCTGTCCTGCATAGGGGAATGTGCTGAGAATTGCATAATGATGGTCTTTTAAGAGGTTTCAGTAATCTGTGACTGTAAAGCTGTTCAAGGATTTTATCAGAAAATTTAAAGGAGGCCTGCTCAGCAAAAGGTAAAGAGAGGGAAATTGCTCTTTGAAACTTTTCATTCTTCATACATTCTACCTGTACTTACCTAAAGCTCTCATTTGCCTCTGAAATCTGATATGTCTGGAACACCGGAGAGTTTGAGAAGTGAACTAAAGTTAGTTGCTCTTAGCAAAGTTTATTTTAAATACATATTATATAAATAATTACATATATATATATATATACACATACACAACACCTCCAAATGTTCCAGGCCAGTCTTGCTGATTGCAGTCTTGTTGCAGATCTGTCTACCCATATAGGCCAGGAGCTATCACTCAGCGCCTCTTGGGTAGTGAGAAATGGCCTATGCCAGGAACTCAATAAGCAATAGATCCCAGTTCAGGTTCTCACAGCTGAAGGTGAGAAAATATGGTATTGAAAGTATATCGTCGTTGTCTGAAGAAAACCTCTTAAAAACCCTTTTTTTTTCTAACAATGAAAAGTCGAATTAAAACTGTTAAGTCCATTTACTCCTGTCAAACCTTTAACTGATGGCTTCTGGACTGAAGCTTTCACCACTCTAGGACCAATGAAAAGTACTCAAAATAGCTTGTAATTAAAACTGTTAAGTCCATTTAGCTATCTATTCTGTCAAACCTTGTATCTCCACTGATGCTGCTGCTGGATTCTGACAGCTGGATGGCAGTCTTTGACAGCTCCTGGGCAACTTCATCTAAGGTTCTGCTACCTTTTCAATTTGTAATGTCTTTATAGAAAAAAGAAATTCTGTGTCAATCAAAGCCTGCAGGTAAAATATTGTATTTGATTGAATTAAAATTAATGATTTAGGTTTAAGTGAACTAATGTTAGCTATCAATAGATAGCTAGAATATGATGGATAGCAATTGGTTAATAACACTCCCACAATTTCCCCTTGATTCAAAATAAGCCTTCGATAGCTCAGATCTGGACTTGAATGAGTTATGTTTGGGGGAGATTAAACACTATTTGGTATTTAACGGCAGCAATAAACACAGCATTATTTGCCAGCCAGTAGCTAACATAACATGACCTGATGTTAGCTGGATAGCACTGCCATGATTGATTACTGATAAACTAGCTAGCTAGCTAACATTAGCCACCTCTAGTTGAAATAAGACTAACGTTCAAACCCTGGCATTCATCTTAAAGTCAGCGGTGAACTGTTCAGTATCTATCATGAAATAAGAAGACAAAAGAGGAGGAGGGGAAATCCTTCGAGGAGGTCATCAACCCTGGCATATCATCTTAAAGTCAGCGGTCTCGGAATTAACCTGGCCTTGTACCGCCCCAACAAAGATCATGTAAAAAAGCATGTTTCTTGCCACACTGAAGAAAGATGAAGAGAGCGGACAAACAGATGGCGGTCCAGCACTGGGTGCAGGTTGGGGAACCTAATAACATGGTTGGCTAGTGTTGCTGAATGCATACGGCATCATCAACTTGGCAGCACACCTAGTGTTGGCTATGGCTATCAAAATCGAAACACGGTGCTCGAAAATCCTCCTCAACTTCACCCCTGAAAACAAGAAGGTTGTCACACAGAAATAGCTTGAGCGTGGACACGCACAAATGGAGTGTGGCATCCATGTCCCAGCAGAGTATGTCTCCTTAATGAAGAAAGCTCACACAAACCCCAAACCGTGCAAGGTCAAGTGCATGGACCATGCCTTCTTCTCGGATTTCAGCAAACTTAAACACTGCAAAGCCATTCATCCAGGAATGAGCACAGGAGATGCCACTGTCCATGACTTGAGAGGTACATTGTCAATGGCACCATGGATTACAAGCTCCAGCATGCAGATGACTGGAGTCCACTCCCCAGACGAGACCTGAGAAACACAGATGATGATGCAAGAGTAACCCCCTGCTGCACCCCACCAGCCTGTGCTGCTTAGGCATGCCAAACGGATTGAAAATGTTGTTTATAAATATTTAATAATTTTGTACTTAATTGTATTTATGTTGATTTACTTGATCATGTCTTGATATTTCTTTGAACAAAACAGACCTGTTGCCTTTATATAATTTACTTATTGTTCCTTGTCATGATCTAATTGCCACAGAACTGTAATCGGTTATTTAAACATTAGCGATTATTTATTTATTTAATTCTTGCCATTTTCCTTGAGGGGTTATGTGTGATTAGTGTGATTCATTTTTGAATGTTTAGTGGTTATTTATTCAATATTATATGTATTATAGATTATTTAAAATCTTTTGTGTGTTTTTATTGCCTGTTGTACTGATATCACTTACCTAACTGTTCCTTGTCATGCCTTTCCTTGAATGGTAGGCTAATAGTCACTACAGCAATGAATTATTTAAACATTAGTGATCATTTAACTTTTTTAAAAATGCTTGATATCACTTACCTAATTGTCCATGCAATGTTTTCTTCACGTCATGGCCACATAATTGCTTTACCATTTTAGTGGTATTTACAGTTCGTCAATGTTTTATAAGAATTTGGAAATGTTTATGAAAATATCATCCATCCATCCATCCATCCATTGTCTAAGCTGCTTATTCCTGGTCAGGGTCGCGGGGGGGGTGCTGGAGCCTATCCCAGCATGCGTTCCGGGCGAGAGGCAGGAATACACCCTGGACAGGTCGCCAATCCATCACAGGGCACACACACCATTCACTCACACACTCATACCTACGGGCAATTTAGACTCTCCAATTAGCCTAACGTGCATGTCTTTGGACTGTGGGAGGAAACCGGAGTACCCGGAGGAAACCCACGCGGACACGGGAGAACATGCAAACTCCGCACAGAAAGGCCCCGGCCTGGATTCGAACCCGAGACCTTCTTGCTGTGAGGCGACAGTGCTATCCACTGCACCACCGTGCCGCCCTGAAAATATCATGAATGTATAAATACTATGTACTTGTTAATACACCATTGAAATCATACCAGCTTGTCTCTTCATTACGGTTTTCTTTTAATTTTGGAACCCCCTAAGGGTTACTTTCTCTGTCCACCTTCAAGGTTTGGCTACACCACTCACACACTACAGTATAGTACAATCCTATAGTTCATTTAAATAATGCCAGTTAATTTAGTTTTAGTTTGAAATGATCACATTTAGCCAATAATGTAACATTCTTAAAAATATATATTTTTAAAGACAGACATGGACCATCACCTGCAATTACATGCAAATCAGCTATTACCAGTAATGTGGAAATATGGGCTGCATTTATCAATGTCAAAACACAAACACAACATTTTGTCTGATCATCAGATATGTTAAGAAAGAATTGTCTAGATTTATGAATGAATGAGATTACGATGTGAGCATTCGTGAGGCAAGCAGATCAGGTGAGAATGCAGCTGAATGTAAAACATGTTTGGGATGTTGTAAATAATTGTTAAAGTCATGTCTGATCTACACTATACATCAATAAACATTTCAGAATGCATACCAATAGACAGACGCAGTCCATTGGAATTCATACAGTTAAAATCACGCATCTCCACAGTTTGGTGTAAGAAAACCGTGTAACTCCATTTTAACAACTATTTTATCAGATTTCAGTTATGAAGTTACTCTGACTAATTTCTAGCATTGTTTTGAGTAAATTCATGAACTTTTCTGATTTTATGTTCATAAATGTTAAAATGTGGAAGTTTTTTTTTTTTCTATCTCCTGAAAAGTTTCCATTTTGGAGAGGTTTTCTTTTGACAGCAACGATATGTGACTGTGACACTGGGAGAGGTGGAGGGAGGAGTAGAGAGGGCTGTGCCTCCCTTTTGGCTGCTGTCAGGTACTCCTGTTCTCTCCCACAGCCCAGAGAGGACTACAGGACCTTGGACAGCAGCAGCCTCACTTGCAGGCAGGCTCACCTGAGGCTAATGAGCAATCAACTCAGCTGTGAGCCATTGCCTTTGTTAGGCCATTATAAAAGCACAGACTGATGGAGGAGTTTTGGGGTATGGAGGAAGAGGTGCTGTCTTTTTATTGCGGTTTCCCCTCTGACTAATGGTTTTCAATTTAACTTTGTAGTTTGTTTTATTTTATAAAAGGAGAAGGATAATAGGGTCTTTAATCCACTCACCACCCGGCAGGGTGGCCACTCCTGCTACCTTGCTACAGTGACATACATGGACAGTATAATATAATAAAAGTATAATATCGTATAAAACAATATATAATAAAATATGCATTAATATGTGTACAAACTTACCATATACCATCCTGTGGCCAAGCTGTCAGCCACACACAGAGGCAAAAGAACATAAAAATGCATAATGATGAGAGCAGTACATTCTGCCCATGTAGGTCCATACTTTACCCACAGTCTACTCTAGAGAGTATCCAGTACTGTATCAAGCCTGGACATGAACACTCTGAGGGTCTTTTCCTCTACTGCATGGCCTGGCAAGCTGTTCATGAACGCAAGATGCTTTACCGTATTTGACAGGGCTTGACCTGCCTGTCATGGCTGGGACTGGACATTGCATCTGAGCCAGGCTGTGACTGCTGGGTGAGAGCTGGGCCAGGTAGCAGTTCCACTAGGGAGGCCAGATTAAAAGATTCAAACTCCAAATGCAGGACAAGCAGGATGATTTTGAATAATATATATTTTTAAAAAGTGAGAGAAAGCTGAAGCAATGTTTGTTTGTTGGGGATGCGGGAGGTGGTAATGATATTGTTGAGTCAGCCTAATTTACATTCAGTCAGCTCATGGTTGCCTTTCAGCTACCTGAGCTAGATTTAAGAACTAATTTTAGAACCCTTTTAGAAAATCTTTCATTTTGTGTAGCATGAAAGAAAAAGGTAAAAGAGAGAGAAGTTTACTTTTCTATATTCCCAACACTTCACTAGCTCAGACTTTTGTTACTTGATGATGTCTCTTTGAAGCTTGTGGGAGTTTTTACAAGCAGTTAAAAAACTTGATACTACAGGCAGTCCCAAAATATCATTATGGATTCAGCCCCCTGGCCTTCAAACTTCTTTTGAATGTGTGCTCTTTGGTATTGTCTTCTTTTGGTGGTCTTTGCGATTCTGGGCTGCTTCAGAGCAGTGGCTTTGATTGGTGTATTCTGTGAATCAGCCACTACTTTCAACATCACAACTCCCCACAGGAACAGCAAGGATCTGTTGCTCGTGGCAATAGCTCTACATTTTGGGGGAAATAAACATTCAATGGAAATGTGAGTTCCTCCCCCCCTGTTTATTTCAGTGTTATATGAACAATGAGTTCTGTACATTCTTTTTTTGGGGGGAAATACTAACACCAAACACATCCCCTTAATATTTACTACAGTGTGGATCAAAGAAGCAATCGAGAGGGTTCATCACAGATGAAGAAGTCAAGCCGCATGTATGCCACAAAGGCTGGTGCAATGCTGCAGCCAGGTGTTAACAGCATGTCCAGCAATATGTTGAGATTCTTCCCTCTGCTGTTTCCTTTCTCCTCTCTCCGGCATGCATTCAGTGGTACCCCTGCATGAGCCTTGCTAATGAACTTCTGGCAGGTTCCATGTGGCTATTCTGTATCGTGTGTATTACCCAGTGCTTTCACGATTATAGCAGAGTCAGCCTGTTAACCTTTAACAGATGGGCTTTGATTGATTTCGGATTGTACCCTACCCTTTAGTCTTCATTCTGTTTTGTGTGTGTGTATGTGTGTGTGTAAGGGAGAGAAAGTGCGATCGAGCGATAGAGAATGAGGGAGAGATAATGAGACAGGAGAGAAATTAAACAGTTTGATGGTTCTGCACACTATATATATATGTGTCTGTGTGTGTGTGTGTGTGTGTGTGTGTGTGTGTGTGTGTGTGTGTGTGTGTGTGTGTGTGTGTGTGTTTGTGTATATTGTATAACACTGGGTAGGTGTATATTGAATGTACTGTATGTGTATCAGGGAGTTGTGTCAGGTAATAAGTGTATATGTTGTGTGTGTGTGTGTATGTGTATGTGTGTTTATATCAGGGAATGTGTATTTCTATAAATGTATATGTGTCTGTGCCTGTGCGAGTAACAGAGGGACTGAGAAAGAGAGACAGACAGCAGCCAGAAATAGAGAGACAGACACACACATAGAGTCAGTCAGCGTCAGGTGACTCATGAGGATAGAGAGGACACAGTGGACCTTTGAGAGGACAAGCTACAGATCTCCATGTTGGTGAAAGTGCTCCCTCTGTCACTGGTGCATTCTGGGTAAGAGGAGCTGGAGGAGATGATGTTCTTTAGTCTGTAGAGGGCGATGACCAGCAGCGTGAGCAGGAAGGCCAGCAGGCTGAGGAAGATGGAGACGTAAATGTATACGTTTTCGGGGCGCCCGGATGAGGGGTCCACGGCGGTGGAGATGGAGGTGGGGGTGATCCTCAGGAAGGTCCCATTCTGGGGCAGAGAGCCATTGAAGGCCTCCGCCGGGATATCCATTCCGCTCATACTGACGTTCTCAATCCAAAGCAGCTCAACTCAATTCCATGAGAATCCAGAGAAGTCACGTGCTTCAATGCTGCCTTATGAGGAGTTGCCAATGGTTCACTCTAAAAAAAATAAAAAAATAAAAAGCAAGAATCATTTCTAATTATTTAATACATTTCAATCCAAATAAAAGGCAATGGCATGGATTTAATCAATATTTGTCCTTAACAGGTCGTTTTTTTCTTTACAAACATTTTTTGGCAAGTTCAGAGATCACAATTAACTGTGAAGAAAAAAATAATAATGCTTGCATTTCTTTTTTTGTCAAACTTAAGGACAAATGTTGATTAAATCCAGCTCAATATATGTTTGCATAATCATGATCCAGTAGTAATCCAGGAATTACGTGTGATACTCTGATCTGTTCATAGAGGTGAAATAAAAGTTCATACGAGCGACCTGCCCTCCCATTAGAAGGCTCACCTTTCCTCAGGAGTGGGATCATATTAACATGGGTGAGAGACAGGAAGTGACCTTGAGCGAGAGTGCAAAGTGGCCTTGAACCCCGAAAGCAGACAGTGTCTCATGTCTGGCCCTCGAGCTGGTGGTGGATTGAATGAGAGCGTGGAGAACACTTCAAAGGCAGAGTGGATTTAACACACTGAGGGGGACTGGCAGCTCTTCTGTCTCCATTGGTCACGCAGCGTGAGATGTGAAATTATCTTTACGCTTCTGGCGCTCTGCTTATCAGCCCTCATTCTCTCTCTCTCTCTCTCTCCCTCCCTCCCCTGAATGAGACACTGCGTGTGCTCCTGGAGACAAAGGCAGTGTCTGCAATGGAAGATTTCAGGCACTCGTCTGTTGTAGAACTTAAACGGAATTCTTTGATTTCAAATTCTCTTGTTCTTTTTTTTATTTGGAGCTACGTGCCAGACCTGGGTGAAATGCACATTGAAATACTTTCAAGATACTGATAAAATATGAAACCTTTCCTGCAGATCCCTGAGAATTTTCAGTAAAATGCGTTACTAACCCAAACGTACAGCCATATGAAGGAATGATTTTGCTCTGAATGTTGCTGAAATTAGATGTTTCTTTTAAAATGGTCAGTAATCTGCAGAATGTTAAAATATTTCAAATAAACGATTTGAAATACGTGCTACGTGCTGCTACGTGCTGGCTAGGGACCCATTTCTCCGGGAACAGAGTTGGAGCCCTGTGGCATGTTTACAGGTTTAGAACTGGGGGCTGAATAGCATGTTTAAATGATATGTCCTCGGAAATTTGGATTCACTGGTGCAGAGACATGAGGAATATTTCCCAATTGCATTCATCATCGATTTACTATGATACTCTCCGTCATGAAAAAGCAAAACATTTGGGGAGTAAACTATTACTCTATTTTAATAATTACTCTATTAATCAGCACAGATACAGTATATACATATGTTTGTGTGTGTTTGTGTGTATAAATATATAAATATAATTTATATATGGATAAACCTGTTATGTTATTGTTTAAACATAAATTGCATTGAATGCAACCTGATGAGGGTTATGACCACACCTGATTATGCTTTTTGTATCTAGGCAACATGCCAATTTGTGTGCTTATTTAGTCATTAAAAACAGCAGTGCTCCATTAGGACTGCAGGCAGAGAGAGAACACACGTCACTTGTAGAAGGTTGCGCTCCCGTTAGCCGCTCTGTCCTCACGTTGGCTGCTCGTGAATAATAGAGTGAGGGACATTTGGACGGCAAAATGTCACAGGAAATTTTGGCCATGTGACCCGTCCCTCCAGTGCAGCCCTCTGCCAGGCCACAGTGAGGATGGAGCATCAGACAGGCCTGGGAAATTTTGTGCAAAGCATTAGTTCAGAGGAGGCTGCCTTCAAGGTCATAATTGGCAATGCTCTCAGCAGGGCTGGAGGTGATGCTACAGGAGTTCAAATCTAAACCCATGGGGGGTTTGAAGGATTGCAGTGCTGAGGAAAAAAAGAGAATCAGCAGTACTGAAGGGAATACAAAAGGACAGAACTGCTGTAAAGACCTTGTGTGTGTGTGTGTGTGTGTGTGTGTGTGTGTGTGTGTGTGTGTGTGTGTGTGTGTGTGTGTGTGTGTGTGTGTGTGTGTGTGTGTGTGTGTGTGTGTTCATGCATCTTTTGATTATTTGTAGCAGTGCATATGGTCAGGTCGGGGGTCAATTACTAAAAAGTGTCTGGATTTAATTAAAAGAGATTTAATGTTATTCATGGTTTTGTGGGGGTATGAAAAAAATATTTGCTGACTCATATACTGTATCAAAGAAAATGACTGGAGCATAAAATGTGGCCGAGTGTGAGGAAGGTGGGATTAAAAGAAGGGAGTGGGTGGGAGGGCTCATGGAGACGCCCCTCTGCTTCACCACAAATAATGTGTGTGTGCATGTGTGAGAGAGAGGGAGAGAGAGAGTATATCTGTGTGTGTGCATGTGTGAGCAATAGTATCTCACTGGCTTAAAGCATCAATTTTATTCCATTTTTTGTTGCAGAAATTATACATGCAGTTTGAATTAGCGCTAAAACTTTTAACGACGTGGTTTGTTTTACATAATGAGGCTGGTTTGTTTTCCTGTGGTGAGCAGCACAGGACTTCGTAGTTTCCCCGCTGTTACGGAATCCCCAGAGCCTGCGATCTCCTTTTTTCCACATTCCGTACCTCTTAATTTCCCAGGAAACTTGTGCCTTCCCCCGATTTATTGGAGCCATGGGAACAACTGACTTACCTCCCTTTTCGTTCTGTCCCCCGTACCATCGTCAGCAAGAGAGGGGCCGTGTTGCATCGCTAATTTGTCAGCGCGTCACATCGGACAAATAGTGCAGGGACGTCCCCCGCTGGGAAGACGTGAGCCGCCAAAATCTTGAGGCTTTCGCACTGGTACCTCTCTCTTCCTCCGCCTGCTTCTCTCTCTCCCCCGTTCAGGTGTCTCTTTCAACTAAAGTTAAGAGAGAACTCGTCCGATAACGACCCGGGCAGCCCATAGCGCTGCTGTGTGTATGTGCGCTTTGTGAAGATGCTCAACGCGGTGGAAACACAAAGGGCACCAGGGAGGGGGACTGAACGAAGGAGAAATTACCGCTCCAGCTAATGCAATCACTAGCGCGTGTGTCAGAGTATTCCTCAGACAAGCCTTATACTGATACCCTCCTAGATAGGATAGGTTTTGCAGTGCCATAATCAACACACAAATACACAGATAATTCAGCCCGTTGCCTGCACAGCACAGGTCGCTCGTTTGCCAATCTTTGTTCTGCTCTCTTTTTGTTCAAACAAAGGAAGCTCACCATCCTGAAAATGTGAAAGTGCAGTGTGCGTGTTCATTTGTTTCTCAAAAAGCAACCAATTGTCCCTCTTTTGGTTCATTATCAAAGTACAAATTATTTTTTAAATATCCTCATTGGGGGAAAAGGAAGAGCGACTTACCTCTTTGCAGACTTCCCTCTGTTTCACGTTCTTTTGAAATCCATTCCCTTTTTGTGGGAATCCTCAGTGATAGTCCTTATAGTCTCTCATTTAGGGACTGCCTTGCTCATAGAAGGATTTGTGAGCGAGGAAGGAAGGAACTGTGAGCGAGCAGATATGTGGAAGAGGTGATCCCTGTCCTGTTGACTCTCATATGAGTGCAGGGATTGACTGTCCAGCTGTTGCACAAAGACCCCCCTTTCCGCTGCATCTCCCTCCCTCTCTTTCTCTCCCTCCCTCATACTCTTACTCCCCCTCCAGATGACAACACATGCAGCTGACTTTCTGTCTCTGAACTGCAGCGAGCACTGGCTGATCTTCTGAGAGACAGCCCCTCCCCACAACACCTGCCAGAGCTCTATACAGCTACAGGTTAAAGAATATCCCTGCCTAGCCTAAGAGTCACACAGCAACGCTGTGCCAAATAAAAATACTGCCCATCCTTTTCATAAAACTCAGAAAATTAACAATGATGTCTTCATATACTCCATGGTATCAAATTAAAGACTGTGAGGAATATGTTTTCACTGTTGTCAATGTTGTTGTGTAATTATTATATGTCACCTGTCACTTTAACATTCCTTTTCACAATATGATACGATATGTTTATTGTCCGTAGAACAGCACAAGAGCCAAGGCAACACCACAAGTACACATTCAATACTTATGGAAATGACTTTGAGAGACATACACATCCGTGCATATACACAACATTCATGTGGCATCACAGAACATGCATATGCACAGTATACATTGTACATTTATCTGGCACTACTACCCCCATACTTATGTCATGTAATTTATTGTCCCTTATGCGTTATGTTTGAGACAGGAGGCAGGGGAAGGTTTATCCTCCCTGGTTGAGGAGTCTGAAGGCCGGGAGGATAAACCTTCCCCTGCCTCTGTGGTAGATTGATTCATTGAGTTCTGCCCCTCTAGAGAGACACTGTGTTTCCTCCTAAATGTCATCTGACAGATGCTGCCATTCCAGCAATCTTGAGATCTTGCCATTCTCCAGAGTGACTGTGGTTTCTTCTGAGGCTGATTAGATCCTAGCCTCAACTGGCTTGTTGTTGTTTTTCTTTTCCACAAAGTAATTGAGGTGGAGATTAGCAGATTCAGGACCAGTGCTTATTTATACCAGAGCCCCTCTGTTGCATTAGCATAGCGCTTGTCTCCCCCCGTGTGTGGGCTATTTAAGCCCTCTACAACAGCGCTCAGCACTGTCGTTCAGAACTGGCGAGGATAATCACTACTTTCAGCTGTCTTTGAGCTGGCAGGGCCTCATTAGGGAAGATTTACTTTGTTTGCAGAGCATTATTTTTAAAATAAGACATTGAGGAGTGAGAGAGACATGAGCAGAGAGGGCCTCCAGGTGGGTGATGATAGAGGCACCACTTGTTCTGTTGGCAGCACTGGCATTCACATGCCTTTATGAAGAATATATCTGAGGTAAAATATGACGAAAATTGAAGAAATATGTGCATTTATGCAAGCCTTACACCAAAGATGTATGAGCTTTCATATGTGCAATTTTATACTTTTTTATAACAAATACTTTAAAATTACAATTCATAGACTATGCCTGGAATTCCCCCAAAAAGTTCAAGTGAAAAACTATTTTAAGTGTCCAGTGTGAATTGATATTTGTTTAATATAATATCTTATGTATACATATTCCTTATATAAAACTAACACGTCCTCTTCGGAGTACCTTAGACAAACATAAGCAGACGATATAGGCTATACTCTTTACTTTTTGTCTCTGTGGCTATATTCTCTTCATATCCTTATATTTCATTATCAATTTCCCTGGCCATCAACCTCATCTGTGGCCAATTTGGAAATTGCATACCTTACTTTAAATAGCCAGATTATGCACCTGAGTCATTGAAGGGAACTATTTGCTCAAGGGTTCAGTGTTCTCCGCTTGCGATTCAATCCTCGGATTTAAAGTCTGGTCTTCTCACAGCTATACCACATGCTACCCCCTTTTTGCTCAGTAACAGCTGCACTCCTGGAGTGACATATGGCTTTTCTTCCATAAACACAGGGGTGGGCGCTGAATATCAATGTGGTCACTTCTGAGTGCTTCTGCCTCGCCAGGCAGGGGGCTTCATAGAGTTTGGAGACCATGAAAATGGGAAACTTGCTTCTATAGGGGTAGTGCTAGGACAAAAACAATCACAGCACTATTAAAGTGTTATGATGGATTGAGGGCGTGTGGGTGGGGGGGGTTCTTGTATTGTTTTAATGATCTGAAGTGTGTGGGGGCATTTTCTGTCTTTTTTTCTTTCTTTCTTTGCATTTCAAACCAAATGCAGAGGAAAAGGTGATGCATGTAACAATGGATTTTCAAAATGAAATCTAATAAATGTCACAACAGCTCCCAAAAACCATATTATTAAAACTTGTTATTTCCAGACAGGGCTGCGCCGTTTGTATCGATCCAGTGCATTTCAGGGGACTCCTGGTCTTTCTGATCCAATTCGACTGCGTGCTCTCAAATAGAAAACCAAGGACAAGTTGAAAGTCAGGCTCCTTTCTGCTAATTAGTTTTGCCCTCCCAGTTGGAGGATAAGCTGTGGGAGGTGAGGTGGCTGGCGAGGCGTCTTCAGGGGCTCCTTGGTTAATTCTCCTAATTCCTGCTCTGAGTGAGTGGATCCTCTGGGCCTCTGTAATTGTGTCTGCACAAGTGGCGGCGCGTTCTGAAGGACTCCGATAAGAGCACAGCCCTACTGGCTTGCCTCGCGCAGACCGCTAATCCCACATGGCGCGGAGATGAGGAGACAGACCCCCGTTCCTGACTGTGGGAGATTCGCCCTCACATTAATTCAATTTCCACACGTTGTAACCAGAACTTATGTGTTACTGAGGACAGATGCAATTGGGTCTTTTGGCCATTTGCTGAGAGAGGGTGTACTCCTTATAGGAAATATTCTGGCATTGGCAGGGGCATCCTTCAAGGGGGTTGCTTTCCTCCAAAAAATGTTAGCATGGCCATCAACGTAATCCTCCCAAAAGCAGGTCGATGTTGGATTTAACGCACTGGAGCGTGTTACATCGGCGCACTGGGGAGAAGGCTCTGCCTGTCTGATTATGTCACTCTTGTTCTGAGGGAGGAGAAGAGTGGGGAAACGGCAGAAGATGCTTTCCTTGCTGCTGAACACAGACGAGGTCGACAGCCTGCTTCTCCGACTGAGAAAATGTAAATCGCCAAGTGGGGGAGGGGGGGGCGGGTTGCTTTTTAATTATTGTATTCTCATCTCTCATCTCGTGAATTCTGCCAGACTATGCCGTCCTCCAGGAATAGTCAGCTATTATTTCTGTGGATTTCAGTGCAAAATTAATAATTAAATGGGGGGTGGTGTTTAATTATCAATATTTCATGTGTTTACCCACAAGGGAATGTTCTTTGTAACAAAAGGATAGTCACATCTCAGCTAATCAATAATGAGTCTCAGCTAATCAATTATGACTCCTTATTCATTCAAGATTGAGATTTCATACATTTTTATAAAATGGTGGCTAAATCACCAAAATAACAAAAACATTGTATCAGTACAAAAGTAAATGCAAGAATCTGTTCTTGTATGTTAATAATACCTCAATACTCCAAATGTGACAGAAACATAAAATGCTTAAATGTTCATAAAATCATTCCCTAGTCCAGTAGCGGTTTCAGCTGTCTCAGTAGTCACAAACGCTCAATTCTCTCACCTCAAATAACACCAAAGACATCCAGGAGGATGACGAAATTGTTGCTTCTTCTCAAGAAGAAAAACTTCTGAAAATACGGCCTACAGATGGATGGGAAAAAGTCTGTTTTATTCCAAGAGATAAATAATTTAGAATTAAGAGGATAGAGAAAACCCTTGAATTGCAAAAGCCCTTCCTTCATCTATTAATTAATTCATATAATCGACACACAGGGATATTGGCCATAGGGACACAGTTGTAGGGCGGATTTTTAACGGAAATGTTTACCAAGGGGACAATACAGTTTGCCCGTGGCATATGACTAAAGGTGGTGTTACCAGATGTTCTGAATATTTCATGGGCAAAAATAAATTAATAAAAAACTAAACAATTAAACTTTCATTATTATTTATACCAGATATAGCTGTAGCATAAATGCTCAAGGCATTGTGTTAAATTGGGCCACCCTGTTCCACTCTTTTCAACTATGGAGCCCACCATAATTATCCTACAAGACTATGCGAGAAAGCGCCAGCAGTTCTATTTAGTTTGTAGGTTCAACTCCCAGTTCTATTAATTAGTATCATGCTTTAATTAATGTATTTTTTGCATTTGCAATGGTGTTGCAGTACATTATGAAATATAAATTAAAACACGTCTGGATATGGGCGTGTTCGTAAGCAGACACTAATCTTTGCAATGTGGGTTTGATATGATTTAAGTGTTTGGGCATTTTGAATGCATTCTGAAATATAGGGAATATTGGGTATTCCTCAATATACCATAATTATATTAGGCCATACATCTACACCAGGGGGAAATCTGCTTAATACACCACATACATTTTACTGTCATGGGTTAATTATAGTTTATTGGAAAGTAAATTCTGACAGGTAACACACAAGTCATTTAAAATAATACCTGGGACATGTTTTTCTGATACTATGAGAACTGATATGGTGTCAATCAATGGGTTTTTCAGCATGTTAGCTGAAGTATTAGATTAGATTAGATATCTTTATTGTCTGTTTTCACAGAAATGTACTTTGCGTGCAATAGTGCTTTGTGGTAACAAAAAGAAGACAGTGCATGGTTCTCCCACACTAACTGTTTAACATCCATCAAACATCAAACAAGCATCCCGGGTGACTATTTCAGGTAAAAAAATACAAGAACATTTCTTGAAAGACAAGTATGGTCTATGCCTCCATATATTCATTTCCCCTTTTGGAAAGACATTTTTTATGTATTTTAAAATATTAATAACTTGCATCAAAATGTACACAGCATATCATAAAACTATCATTGTAAGTTTTATTCATGTAAGTTTATATAAATAAGAACTTGACCTGCTTACCAAGAGATGTTGGAGGCAGGAGTAAATCTGTGCATGGTCACTTGTCATCTGGAGTGATCACAGCCAGCCCTTTCTAAACTGGAACAACGCTATAGAACCAAACACAGCCTGTTAATGATAGCCCATGATCTGAGAGAAACAAGTCACAACACCTTGCAGAAATCAAGACATCCTCATGATTATTTCTGCTCGTCTCACAGCATCAGAAACAAGCAGGTGAAACATCATAATGTCTTGATCTCGGTGAGGTGTTGTGACTCCATTCTCCAACATACAGATGGTACAAGGACTGATGAAGAGACCATTGATTCCTTTCTGATAGATTTTCTTTCATGGGCTCTAAAAGGTTTGACATTCAACAAGTTAAATCACATCATTACCTACACCCAACCTCCCCGTAATGACTCTCGAGTTGATATTTATTCATCAATTCATCAAACCGGCACCAAAAACAAGTAATCAATACCCCAAACCTGTTAACTACTTTACTTTTCTTTAAAAAGCATGCATAAATAATGTTACGGTCCTTTTGATGCTCTGTATATTTGTGATATGGCCCATATTTAACATACACGACATATTATATTATGTATGTAGTTCATGGATATGAAATTATATATTCAGAAATTTTGATGCACTATTTTTCATCAGGGAGTCTATTGCAGGGCAAAAGTGGAGGGGGTTGTAAATGACCTGTTGTAAGACAATTAGAAACTTTTTTTTCTAGATATCTGCAAGTTTTTATTGAAACTCCTGATATAAAGGCCAAGTGAGTATATCACATGCTACGTGACAATCCCTGGATGGAAACAGAGCAGTCTGGAGACGGAGTGGAGTTTGCCGTTCTACGGACCGGATTTTTATTTTTTTCTGTCTCTCCCCCCAGACTTGGGAGAGAGACAGTGGAAGAGCAGGTTAACATAAAACAAACACAAAATCTTCACCCTACTTGCTGCAAAGCTTTTGGGCAAAAAACGACAAACTAAAATAACAAGCTAAAATAATCAAACAATAAATGAAAGCCCCGCCTCCTCCGAGGGGGGAATCCCCTTCCGGGGAAACACAACACTTACGGGAAACCCCTTGCGGGGAAGACACCACACACAGTATGTCACTCACATTAAACTTACACTCCACATGATATGTCACTCGTGCGTTCACACACACGAACAACAAGACCCACAACTCTTAATTCACACACATCAATGACCAGACTAACTCTCACACATAATGACCAGACTAACTCTCAACAATATGCACACATAACAAAGACAAAAGACTAACTGATTCCCCACTTGCCCCACCTGCTCTTAAATAGGCTTACTTTCTGCCTGGCTCAGGTGGGACTCGTGAGACAATCACCCAATCACAATCACTCAACACCAAACAATTCACATTCTCACACACAAATGCAATCAGTCAATTGAATTCCAATCAATTTCCAATTAAATAATAATTAAATAAATTATGGCCTTTGGAGCAACCTTCCGGGCAACAGTTCACTCTCACACCCTGTGAGAGTGCCAAACCTGCCTCCGGAAAGTCTCCCTGCTCCAAAGGCCTTCACAACATGGAAAATCAAAGGCCCCTCAGATAATGTGAAAAATGATTACTAGGTACTTCAGTATCTAGTAGTCATACTAAAAGAGATTTAACTTCTGGAGACCATCAGGAGTTCATTTTTTAATGCTTTCTGAAGGTCTTTAGAGAAAGGGTTTCCATTCTGAGATAAAGGCTTGGCAATCATTTGATAAGAACCAATTGCAAATAATAACTGTAATGAAGAGGTTGAATCCTGTCCTGGAAGTAATGCTGGCCATAAGTTTGTGCCTTTGGTGAAGAGGATCACATTGTTCAATGGAAAAGGACAAGGACCTTTCTCAAAGTCTGTTCCCAAAAATCAGCCAAACCTGTAATTAAGTCAGGTTCTGTTCTGAAGAAAGAGGTCATGTATACATTTTTACACCTTATATTTTAATCTTAGACTCGGCATTGGTGAACAGGAGGCCAAAAGTAGGTTTCTGCATCATACAGGTCATATATCATCATATAGTTTTGTAAGCAGGCAGGGCTTGGATCTTATTTTCGGAAACCAGCAGTTCCACAATTTCTGTACATTACTGTATATCATACAGTAGATAGATCTATAGATATTCAAACCAGTCGAATGAAATGCTGCTCTAGTTCAAATTCTAATTCACTACACAAGTAGATGCAGGTGTTTCAGAATGCTTGGGAGCTACTTACATAATAAACCCACACATGCTGGTTTCCCAGGCCACTTTTCAACCTAGACGCAGAATGACGGTTCAGTTCAAGTCATTGGAGGGTAGGTACTGGGGCAAAACATTAGAAAAAGACAATTTGATGTGATGGGACAGGCTCATTAATATGATTGGGGGAAATTGTGGTAAAAAGGTGCTTAAAAAAAGACAATTCAAGTGGGAAATCGTAATTAAAATTGTTTCTTATTGTTCATGCTTGCCCAGTGGTCAACCAGTCCACATTTGTTATGACTTCTTCTCCACTGTGTCCCATAAGTGTTCAACTGAGTTGATATCTGGTGACTGAGACAGTCATGGCACATGGTTTACATCGTGTTCATGCTCATCAAACCATTCAGTGACCACTTGTGCCCTGTGGATGGGGGCATTGTCATCCTGGAAGAGACCACTCTCTTCAGGATCAGGATAGAAATGCTTCACCATAGGATGAAGGTGATCACTTAGATTGGCTTTGTATTTATTGGCATTTATCTAGCCCTCTAAGTCGTTGAGTGGACCTAAACCATGTCAGAAAAATGCACTCCACATCATAACAGAGCCACCAGAACCCTTTATTTACTCAAGTGTTTCCTTTATTTGAGCAGTTACCTGTATATTAGTGTCTTAGTGGCTGGTTTAATCAGTGGTTTGGAAACAATGCCAAATTGATTTCCAACCTATGGGCACAAACAGTTCATTCAGCTTATGTGACACCGTACATCATCCTATTCTTGTCAGGCTGCCACACTCCTGTTCAAGAGTTACCTCAGTAATGCACATCCCGTCCTTCCCTGCTCCTCATTGTGTTGTTTGCTTTAGATTAATGAGCCGTCGGCTGGGAGACGAGCTGCCCTGCAGACGGAGCCCGATCCATCGTCTCTGCTCCGCACACTGGAGACATTAATGAGTTGAGGTTTTATATTGTGTGCGACAGAAATGTTCCATTTCGTTCCAGGGCCTGGGGGATGGTGGGGGGTTTCTGTCGCTCCTGGACAGGTGCTCTGTCACCATTTGCCTGAGGAGAAGCGTCGCTTGCATGAAGCTCACACTCCCTGTTGGTGCTGTGTCAAGTTGAACAGATGTGTTCCCACAAGTGCAATTAACCGATGTGAACGGGTTCCTTTCCTCTTAATAGCATTCTGCATCAAGCTATATTTGTTTGGGGATGGCACTGTATCAAATCCTGCTGTATGATACTGTATCAGTAGCACATCTTGTAAGGGGGACAGGGCCTGCCCGGCTTCCTCATGTTTCAGCCATCAAATGTTTCATTAAGGTCTTTGATTTGAATAGTGCTGGAGAGATGGGTGGGCAAACAAATATCCTTGGATAAAGGTGTCTTTTAAGCAAATGAACAATAATGCAAAAAATGTTGTAGTCTATTCAGGCTGCGGTTTCCAATCCTTGCTCTGTAGTAATGCTATTGTGAACACCAAAGCTAAGTTTATGAGGATGGGCTCCCCCCCCTTTTTAGTCTGGTTCCCTCACAAGTTTTCTCCCTACTAAGGGAGTTTTTCCTTGCCACTGTTGCCTTTAGGCTTGCTTTTGGGGGGGTCTAGGCCTGGGTTCCCCCTCTGTTAAGCGTTTTGTGACAATTCTATTGTGAAAAGCGCTATACAAATAAACTTGATTTGATTTGATTTGATTTGATGTCGCAGCAACACAGCAACACAGCAACTAGACTAAATGGACAAAGCTGTACTGGTGTTGTTTCTTTTCTTGGCAGAAATCACTTTCACATTCCTCTTATGTCCACTTCAATCTATCAATCAATTTGAGTTGTATTGAAAGAGAAGTGTTTCCCCACTGCAACAGCTTTGCCCAGCAAAACACCTCCAAGAGGACACATTCACCCTGTTAAAAAATGAGGGTGCACATCCGTCAGATTTGTATTTCAGGTGAGAAATTTACAGCAACAGACCAGCTGCCTACACCTAGCCAGCACCAATACATCAAGCTAATCGAATGGCAGAAGCCCAATTCTGAACTTCACACACAATTTACATCTACTAAAATAAATCACAGACACACACACACACACACATACACACACACTCACACACACACACACAAAAACCAACACAGCCAGTAAATCTTTGTTTTGTAGTGCCGTGTGCTGCCCGTTGACTTACATGGCATATAATGGTGTTCCAAATATGCAATTCAGTCATGGCAAAACCACTGATGAAATGAAGGCTTAATTGAAGTTTAAATGTCATGCTGTGAAATCCCATGTGTTAGCGTTTCATAACTGCTGGCCATGAGTGGAAGTGGATACTGCAGCAAAAATATTTTTAAACAAACCTCATTGACGGTTATCTGAGCTGAAAGCCAAGCACTTTACATCGAGCGCTGCGTTGTATTTACTGACTTTGGCAATATTCTGCACATGTTTTTTGTTGTTTTTAAAGCATTGCATTGGAATTTAGTTTTATATTCATGTCACGCACATTTGAAATTTCCTGCCCCCCTCCCCTCCCTTGCTTTTTCCTCACACTCACAGAGTGTTTATGTTTTGTGCATCTGACACTTTAATATTTTTCTTTTCAGGCACGTAACAGACGGCTGCAAGTGGCCTCGTAGGAGCCCTCAACGTCCAGTCAAGAGCTTGTTTCTTGTTGCCAGTCTTCTTGCTGCCACATGGGGATGGGACGTGTATTGATTTTCTCTCAAATAAAATCATTGAAGAGGAAATGCTGTCATCCATCTCTACTTGACTCGATTACTACAACCTCTTTTCATTTCCCAACCATTCAATCCTATCACTATATAGCCTATGTCCAGATGGTTCTCACCAGGGCTACCATGTGTATTACAGTGTGTGTTTAAAACTTGGGTTGAATAAAGTTCACTTTATAGTATAGGAACTGAGGTAGAGAGGAAGACCTTATGCACTGACCGTTTGTTGTTTTCACTGTGGCCTTTAGTTATATCCTCCCTGTACAAACACTTTGCTGGATAGACAGCTCTGGGCAGAATTGAGTTCAGAGTCTCTGGGACATAATTGCATGTTATTAATATAACATGGATATGCATAGGGCAGCAGTGTAATATAATGGTTAGGGAACTAAGCTTGCAACCCAGAGGTTGCAGGTTTAAATCTGCCATCTACTCTATAATTACCATTTCTCCACACAAACCTTTGATGACCATGATGGCACTGTGATGACACTGTTTAGCTGTATCTCATACATACAGGAAAGCAGTGCTGCCGTGTTGAAAAAACCTGCCACTGCACACACCTACATAAGGTAACTATGTAGATTGCAGTCATGTTTTCACTCAGAGCTAATCAAATCTAATTGCTAATAGTAAACACTATAGGCTAATAGCTCAAATGTTTGTGCTTACTCCTTCCCCCATGTTTTCACCTTCATTTTTATTTGTCAATAAATCACTGCATATTGGCCTACCTGTTTTGAGCCAGAACATGCCCTTTTTTATCCCTCTGTTTATGAAAAGGTCTCATTCCAATGGTGAATTTCCATTGGCATTAGCGTCAGCATTTAGCTAAAATGAACCAATAAGGTAATAAAGTTTAGGGGGCATGGTGCTCTTTCAGTCAGTCTAGGCTTAAAAATAATCTCAGATGTAAATAATTCTCAACACATTTGTGGCCGTTAAAAAGAATATAATAATTTTTTATGAAAGCTTTAGCAGAATTAAAATAGAAAGAACTACCATTTATATGCAATAATGACTACTGCCTCACCTTACCTTGTCAACTGCAGAAACACTAATCTATCGCTAGATTAGATAATGGGACATTTTTTAAAGTGTATCAGTCAGAGTGACACACAACAAAAGACCATGTGATTCTCTCAACACCCACACAATTCAACACAAACCTAATGATTTGTCTGACCTTTGCAGTCATACAAGCAAAAAAATGAGTCATTGAATGTGAAGCGTGTTATGTTGCATTTCTTTTTCTCTCCCTTCTACCTAGGACTATCTCATTTTCATCCACTTTACAAATTCGTCCATTTTCACAGGTAAAATGTTTCCTTTTTTTTTGGACAACTCATTGACAATTTCTAGAGTTCTATCACAGCTAATGACATGGTGTTGGCAGGGACTGAAGGTCACATTGATATTTTAGAGATCCACTATGGTCAGGGGCCAGCCAGTTGATTATCAGGGTAATTCCATTTGAATTAATTTTGTTGACTGTGTCTGAAGGCCGCTGAATGTGCCTCCCAATCTGTTGGAGTGGTTGACAAGAGAAAAAGCCAAGTGCACTGGTTATACATTTATATTATTGTATTTATATATGCATTATTGTATACATAAATAACACATTTACACTGGGTTCAGTCAAATATTGTAGAGGCAATATAAAGCCATTTCATAAAGTGACTCATATACAGCATGGGAGAAGGGGAGGGCATTGTTCCATTGGCAGGTGAAGTGTGCTGATTGCAAAGTGGTTTAGCTTCATTGACAATAGGCTTTGAAACACAGTTGTTGTATTGAAGGGGCTGCTTTGTGCGATCAACAAGCTTAATACACTAGAGCTTACACAATAGCTTCAAACATTTACATAACGTTGGCATCACAGAAGCTCTTATCCCCAGCCACTTACACTGCTTCTATGGTGAATGTTACTCATCATTATTTAACATCATTAGTTGTCACCTGCACTGAATGGTGGGAGAGTTCCATTCCTGCAGCTAGTCTCCAAGGGCAGTTGCTTATCTGACCAAATCCAGAATATTCTAGTCAAGAAATGTTGAAATTGAAGATTCTTCATGGTTTGATTCTACCAGGTTGTCCTGGGTCTACCCTGAAATAATGCTTAGGTTAAAACTTGCAACCATTTAGTCACAACTCTAGCTCCTGAACCATTACTTCGCAGTAGCACAGAGATGCAGAGATAAATACCTTCTGCATCACCATGCCACTGCCATCCTAGTGGCTGTGTTATCAGTGACAGAGTGTTTGAGTCATAAAGGAACAACTGACAGTTAAATTAACCCATCTGTTATACCTTAACTGAAATTTGAGTATCACATTTTCTGAAGCTACAGTGTCTTAGTGAAAACAAAGATGCTTCCTCCGCTTTGAGCAAATAAATATACAGCATTGCTTGGCTTATTTCCTGGTGTTTGCTGTGATTGTTATTGTTGCTGCTGTTGTTATTATTGGAGCAGGACCACTGAAATGGTAGTCTTTAATTTAATGCAGTTTGCTTAGTTATCCCGTGACAATAGACGGCTTGTGAGCTCAGTGGAATACAAACACCATCGGCCCCAAGGTAAGGAGTCAACCGCCTCTTTTTTTTTTTTGGGGTAAACTAGGTACCCAAAGGTGGCCAAGGCACAATGACCAGAAAATGAGAGAATAAGTGAAGAGAGTGTGCTGGGTTTTTCCTCCTTTTTTTACCAGCTCAAAACAGTTTTCCAGCTACGTTAGAAAATTGGTCTAAATCAACCAAACAAAATAATGAGAAAAAAACTGTTTCACAGCTTTCCACAACCCTAAAAAAATTTCCATGGATCCATGAATGTTACAACGATCCATGTGAAGTCTGCAGCTGTAGCTCACGACTTTATCAAAAAATGTCAGATCAAATAAATAATTGACCTGATTAAATAATTAAGCACAAGTTGGCATGAAATCCCGAAACAGATCATCCTTCGTTGTGCACCCGTGGTATGCTTGCTATTGACGCAGTTGCGAGCACAAGCGGACTTAACGCTTCCTCTGTTGCTATGGCGACATTTAATGAGTTCATATAGTTGTCTGTGATTGGATAGTGGACTGAAAGCGGTGTGGTTGAAAGGAATCTTGCTGAATTGTTGTTGAATTGCTGGATCTGCAACAGCTGAGTTTACAGAGAAGACAGCTGATTAGCTAATGCGCACATAGGAATTAAATGTTGTTCACGAAGCCCATAAATACCGATGAGAGTAACCTATTTAGAATCAAGGAGTTTCCAGAGATTTGAGTTAGATAATACTGAGGCTGCAGAGAGTGCATTGTCTGCATAACACGCGATATCAGGTTTGTGTTTTTGTTCGAAATGTGCTCTTGTTCGTTTCCTGCTGCCTTTACGTTCGCTAGCTAGCGACATTTAAATGTACAGTTGGTGCTAATGCTAAAAAATAATTAGACTTTTACTTTCGCGTTTAACGATTCCCTAGCTAGCGCACACACCCACTGCCGAAAGTTGTAAAATGGCTAAACTTTCCTTCAATCAATTGTCTTCTACCACTAGCTTTCTGTTTGGAAGATGAGCTTTGGCTGCTCTGTCCCTCTTGCAAACCGAAGTAACCAAGAAAATCACCCGGCGTTATATAAGATGGACGCATCTCGATTGCAGCTTGCTGCAAAACCCAAACAAAGGACTGTGCTGGGCGAGCTGAGCGAAAACGAGCAATTTAGCCGGTTCTTTAGTCAGGTAAGCAAATTGCAAATGCGTCGTCCCTATGCAAGTTGTAGCCGAAAGTTGCATCTTGTGTTCGTTGAACAGCACTGTTCAGCGACGGCTGGCAGTGTAGTGTAATGGTTAGGGAGCTGGGCTTGTAACTCAAGAGGTTGCAGGTTCAATTCCCAGGTGGGGCACTGCTGTTGTACCCTTGAGGAAGGTACTTAAGCTGAATTCCTTCAGTAAAATATCCAGTTGTATAAATGGATTGTATGTAAAGAAATGTAAACTAAGTCGCTCCAGAGCGTCTGCAAAATGCCTAAAATGTCAACGTAAAAAATGCACTGCTATTGTCCATAAGGAATGTACTGAAATTTGGAGTTTTACTTTTATTTATTAGGGTGGCCTTCACTCCAAGCATGGGTCAGAAAATGCATTCCCTGCAGCCTTGCTGACGTCCATCCCCTCCAGTCTGTCTAGTTCTAGCTTTGATGTCCATATTGATGATCCAAGTGAGGTTGTACTACCGGTCACAAGCACAATGATGGCACCAGAACCATTGTTGCATGAAGAGGACATAGCTGCCATGCAGCATAAAGATTTTAAACTGTTCTTGGACCTTAGTTCAGGTAACTTTGCTTTTGTGCATGATTGTCTTAAAGGCAGGGTAACAACTTTCCTTGCATTTCCACTGTTTCTGTGCTTTGAAGTCCATCAATGGAATCTGTTGTACAGGATCCTGTATGGATGCCTCTATGCAGTCTCAGTCTGAGGATGACCCTTCGAGTGCCCAGGATGTCTTGACTGTAGCAGAATATGCAGAGGATATCCATCAACACATGAGAGACCGTGAAGTGGGTGCTTTGACAATTCCAGCATTTCATGTGTCCTGGATAACTAATTTCACATGAGCCAATCCTTTCTCTTAGGTAAAATGCAGACCAAAGCCTGGCTACATCCAGAAACAGCCAGACATCACAAACTGCATGCGGGTTGTTCTGGTAGACTGGCTGGTGGAGGTTGGGGAGGAATACAAGCTTTGTGCGGAGACAATTTATCTGGCTGTAAACTACATGGATCGGTTCCTGTCCTACATGTCTGTCCTCAGAGGGAAGCTGCAGCTCGTGGGAACAGCTGCAATCCTTCTGGCTGCGTAAGCGTCTTCTCTCACCCCCTTTGAAATGTTGTGGTTGGTGTAATACTACTGACATGGTTCCTTGCCATCTCTAGGAAATATGAAGAGATCTACCCACCAGATGTGGATGAATTTGTTTACATCACAGATGACACCTACACAAGGAAGCAGCTTTTGCGCATGGAGCATCTGCTTCTGAAGGTCCTCTCCTTTGACATGACTGTGCCCACAACCCATCAGTTCCTGAGGCAGTTCATGGTTATGGAACCTGTCTGCACAAAGACCGAGAACCTTGCTCTGGTAATCCATGCTTTACTTGCTAAGATGAGTATCAGTAACTGGTAATCCAAGACTGCCCTGCATGATTCTACTCCCTTGTTCCCTTAGTATGTTGCTGAGCTGAGTTTGCTGGAAGTGGACCCTTTCCTGCTGCATTTTCCATCAAAGATTGCTGCTGCAGCTTATTGTCTTGCAAACTACACGCTGAACAAGGCCTTATGGGTAAGTGATGCTTTTGGTAACTGGTGTTGCTGACCAGGGGAACAGCCTTGGAATTGCAAGGGAGTCTTTGCCTTTCCCCATTGGAGGTACAAGAGCAGCTATTGCTTGTGAGAAAGTCAAAACTACGACCAAACTGACTCCTTGTACCTGATCAGGTGTTTGCAACATGCTGACTAATCTTGCAGTCCACAATTGTGTGGCTCAGTATAGCCATTTGTGTGCAGGCAACCCTGATTGCTGTTAATGGCCACTGACTAGGTCTCTAGAGCGATTTCAGAGGCCAAGTACATGTGTATATATGCAATACCATGGCTTCTGCATAAAGCAAGGCTCCTAAGACTAGAGGCATGTTTTGGACCCTTGAGGCCATTGTGTGATTCTTTCTAATGCATGAATCCATCTAGCCTCTAGTCAAAGTTCACTTGGATTCCAATGTTGCCTTTTACACCAATTGTGTTCGCACATACTGGGACCTGAACAATCGTTTGCCTCAACAGCCTGGATCTCTGTGTGCATTCACCGGCTATACTTTAGCAGAAATTGCACCTTGCCTGAAGGATCTCCATAAATTGTATTTGAGTGCTGACAGTCGTCCTCAGCAGGGCATCAGGGAGAAGTACAAGAGCTTGAAGTAAGTGGCAATCCACTTTAATGTGACCCATATCCCTCTGGTTATCTCTCCTGACTTCTGCTTTTCTTCCAGATTCTGCAGTGTGGCGCTCATTGGTCCTCCAGGCTTCTTGCCCATTCACTGATGCTGCTAGGACCCCTCCCTTTAGATTAGCGCTTACCTCCTTTCAGAAAGGGACTGTATTTAACTTCTGGGACGTGTGGGGAAATCTCTCTGAAATGAATTTTTAACTTTTTAAATCTTGAATAAACTGTTTATCCTAGATGGTCCCTATAGGTGGCTCAGGTGAACAAAATTTTAAAGTAACTTGTTTGTGACTGCTTCTCACACCTGTGCTGTTAATGTGGTGTGGATGTATTTGTTGGCAGACCAGTCCAATCTTAACGGGTGGTTTTGAATCCATTTGTACTGTCCTCATTTTGCTAAAAATTGGGGCTGTGAAACTGCTGCATGGAATTATGACAAACCTGTACTGTTTACAATGTGATTAAAGAAGCAAATAACATGACTCTGACTCTGGCTCTTCCTGCAATCTATAACTAGTACTCCATGACCTCACACCTGTGACTGGTTCTGGTACATTCAGGTGTGACTCAAGGGATTACACATTGTTTATCTGCCAGTCCCTGGAGCAAACTTGAGATCAAGCTGTTCTGACGGTACAATATTTGCTACCAGGAAGACATGGCACCGCCCTGTGGCAGGGATTCCTTTACATTTACATTCTAAGCATTTAGCAGACTCTTATCCAGAGCGACTTAGAAGATGTGCATAAATACATGGTAGGAACAATTGCAGTTTGCCCAAGAGATCAGTGCAGTAATACAGCGATGGACATCATTGCAGGCAGCTGTGTGCCATACCTGTAACACTGGGAAGGATAATTTTTTTTTTTGAGTAAGTAGGGATGCATACTGTTGCGCAAGTAGGCAGTGGTGATGAGTTAGCTAGATGTACATAATTCAGTGGTAGTCTGAAAAGGTGGGTTTTGAGTCTCTTGCGGAAGATCGCGTGATTCCGTGGGCCTGACCAATTGTGGAAGGTCGTTCCACCACCAAGGGGTCAGGACCGAAAAGAGGCTAGACCACGAGGAGCAGCTGCCAGGTGTCCAGAGGGATTGGGCAGTCAGTTTGCCAGAGGAGGTGGAGCGGAGGGGTCTGGCTGTGGTGTAGGGTGTGATGAGTGTCGAGGTATGGGGGAGCAGTACCTCTAGCCGCTTGAAAAGCAAGCATCAGTTATTTGAATCTGATGTGTGCTGTGATGGGGAGCCAGTGCAGAGAGGAGAGTAGAGGGGTGACGTGGGTGAACTTCGGTTGATTGAACACCAGACCAGCACCAGTACCTTTATTGTACAGAATCGGTTCCCATGACTCCAGTCCTGTAACTGCCATGGTCCATGCTGCCAGGGTGCAAAGACCTTTCAGAGGCACCAGTAAGGGCAGAAGCTAGTGTCTGCTATAGGCCTTTCATGATGGACTAAACCTGATCGCAACTGGCTTGCTATAGAATTGTAAAATTCAAACTTGAGCTTGCTCTTTGGGGGGTGGCTTAAGGGGGTCAACTACATACTTTGGGGGGGTGTACAAGCAGAACATAATTCAAGCATATAGAGGTAACTTTATATTCAATTTATGCATTCCTAATCTAATTCCTTGCCTTATTAAAATCGTCTGGCAGGAACATGCTTCTATATGGGTGGGCTCTTGTTCTTCAAGTTGTATTGAACATTCTATTGGCTGACATTGCATCACATGCACATCCTTGTGTTAAATATCTGCAATTGGATACTATGAACAGATGTTATTGGTTGAGGGTGACCAATGGAGAGATTGTGGTACTAGAGCATGTTTGATATCATTGGCAGGGAAATTAAGCAAAGGTGGAAGATGACGAAACTCAAAACCCAAGTTTGGGGCTTTATTATGTGGCTAAATTGCATCTGAATTCTGTCTGTTTACATGTCATATAATACAGAAATTGTATATGGCCTGAGTTTGTGACCAGTATGACTGCAATTTCTGCGGGAAACCATTCTGTAAAAAATGCCACGGTGCTGTATGGGTATTGGCTATGCCCCGCCAACCGGTAATTTGGCGGATGGCATACCTGTCACCCTAATAATCCGTCTATTTATGATCTTGATTGGGGCTGTTTAGTATCTGCCTCTGCGGCCTGGTGGTCTGGTGGTTTGCAAAAACTGAGAGTAGGGGGACCTCTAGCGTTCGCACTGGTTAAATATATTCACTGTTTGTCCATGTAAGCTTGCCATACTTCGGCTCGAACTTTCTTATCAGAACAGGTGACAGTGTGGCTCATCGTTGGACAGCTGGAACAAAGTTATGAAGTTGCTTGCAGTCGGACGTGCGTAAACTTCGAAGAAGCTGTTTCTCCGTACCGCCAAACTTGCAGTATTAGAATTTCAAACGAGGGGTATGCCATTTTTCTATAATACAATATTGACCAGCTAGTTAACGAAAGTCATGTGATTGTTTTTTTGTCTCACTTTTTTCCAGCAAGCTAACTGTTGTTTTTAAATCAGGTTTGAAAAGGCACTGCGTTCCTCTAAAGGTTTTGTATGTGTCTGGCTACCTTGCAGCTAGGTTGCTACCAAGCCAAGGACAGTAAGGTAAGACCACCATAAAATATTCTCGGTGCTGAAACTGTGAAGTTATGAAAGTTATATTTAGCTTGGTAGTGTTGTTTCGCTTAATTACTATCGCAACTAACGCTGTCATTTATAATCAACGCGTTTGTTCCCTTTGGGTGGGTATATTGGGGAAAAACTATTTGATTTAGCTGATCAGCTGTTCAGACACTGCCCAGTAGTGCCATTACTGACTGATTCTTCTAAAAGGTCTTTGTTGAGCTATAAGGCTACTGCTGGGTAAAAGCTAGGGAAAGTTTCTATCAACTGACAATTGACTAAGCCTCAGACACGAAGAATATTGAGAATGTTGTTGTCGTTGCAGGTATAACCAGCTCTGTCGCTTTTTTTAGAACATTGTCATGAACCGACAGACGCATATTTTGTTGCAGTTGCACACCAAAATATGTCTGTAGTTGCCAATAAAATCAAAGCTGCTATGTTGCAACATTAGGAAAATCGTTGTTGCCACATCAAGTTCTGAGAATGTTGCATCTGACCCCCACGGAAAAGAAAACCCCCCCCATTTTACGTTTGATTTCACTTGAAAAAATAAAAATAAATTTTTTATTTTTTTATAAACAATTAGGGGTATATACTATCTTATCGTCACCTTCTTAAAAGAATGGCCTAAGTCATATTTTCAAGTTTTTCAAAAAACAGAATAAACTGAACCAAATATAGAATATATGATATTTATTAATCATTTCACACACAAAGGTTATGACAATATATGACTATTGACATACAAATAACGCTGTCTGTCAATTATGTAACATAAGAGGATTAGATTACTTAGGCCAATTTACGAACATGCCGTTGTGACTTAGGCCATTATTTTAAGAAGGTGACGTTATACTGTACGGTCACAGATCTCAACTCCGCTATAATGCCTGGTCTCTTACCAGGTATGGAGGAAGCAAAGCTACAAGTGTTTGATCCGATGGGACTGCAGATCATAAAGGAGCACTATGAGAGGGCCCTGGAGTGCCTGGACAGGGCTCTGACAGACGACGAGGCCGGGGACGGGGCCACGGCCCTGGAGCTGTACAGGCAGGGCCGCCAGCACCTCCTCAGAGCGATGGAAGTGAACTCCGGGAGGCCCGAGTGCGATGGGCCCGCCTGGGACTCCGCTCGACAGATGCAGCAGAAGATGGGCGAGACTCTGGGGAACATTACCATCCGTCTGGCCGCACTGGAGACGGCGCCCGGCCCCGAAATCAACCCCGTCCGTCACCTGTACCCGGGTCTGCCTGCTGTGGACCAGCAGGGGGCAGCGGCGGCTCCCACCAAGGGGCCCCTCCCTGAAGCCGCCTGCGGGTTTATGTCTTTGCCCACATCCCCCACAATGCAACAGGGCATCTCCGGTGAGCTGCCCCCGGCCTACACCCCCCAGGCTGCCGATGGGCATCTCACCCTCTCCTATGGCACAGAGGCGGGCGAGCTGTCGCTGGTGGGGAACGAGTTCCACAGCCCAGTCCCCCCGCTGCAGAGCCTCAGCTCCAGCCAAAGCCTTGGGGAGGAGGGGCAGGACCTCCTCTTTCTGCCGCAGGGGGTACAGATATTTTTCGTCACGCCCGACGGGCAGGTCAGCGCCCCATCCTACCCAGGGTACCTGCGCATCGTCAAGCTCGACAACCACCACCCGGACAGTGCCCACAACCGCCCCCCTGCCTTCCTGCAGGTAAGGAATGAATAGAGGGAGGAGAGGAGCGAAATGCAGTGGGGTAGTATGGGGTGAGATGGGGTGAGATGAGATGAGATGAGATGGTTTGTGTTGAGCAAAATCTAAATTTCAGTTCTCAAAGCCAAATATTTGAACACAAGGTGTCTTCTGTTTCTTTGTGGTGGTACACTGTGAGGGACCGATATGGCTTAGCAGCAGATGTAGTAAGGACAGGAACATTAATGCGTGTGCCTGTTTTCTCAGAGAGATGTATAAAATATTGTCAAGTCTACTACCTCTGTCCCTCTCACCCTGAGTTATGCACGTTTTAACAAAAGCTTTTTGATCAGTAATTTCTGTATGGAGAAGTCCCCGCCCCCAAACTTATCACATGTACTACTAGGATCTGTGTCAGTGGCACAACAAGTTTTGACCATGGTGCCAAGAGCCACTCAACAGAAACAATGGTAGAATTGTCTGGCATTGCTCTGGACAGGACTTTGACTCTTACTCCACCACATCAATTTCGACTAGACTTCGACCACAGTATGCTCTGTGGGATATCAATATTGCCTATCTGCTTCAGACTGATATGGTTTGTTTGCACCTCCTCCTCCTCTCTAGAATTGCTGAGCAGGACAGATGATGTGGACGAATCCACTGGATTGAGTGTGCTAGTTTATAGTTTGGAGCACATGGCTTAATTCCAGTCTGGCCTAAATCACGCAACGGTCTCTCCTGTAATCTGATTGGTGACCTCTGCGCCCTGTCCCCTGTTACATGATGTCCCCTCATGTGCAGAGCATTAACACAGACTCTGCTGTTAGGAGCAGTGGGTACAGTCAGTCAGCTGAATCAAAGGGGTTCCCAAAGCCTGGTAGCTCACAAAGCACCATTTTAGCATTATTATTATGACCAATATTCTACCAATGTAATTTAATGATGACATTTGGCAACATTCAGGGCAATAGTAACAGCAGTTAAAGGTTACAAGTAGCATTCTTTGAGAGAAATAAAAAACATTTCAGGGATTACCTGATGACTGGCTATCTGATATGTGCCGGTTGTTTGTGCATCTGGCCAGATGTTTTTTTATTTTTTAAACGTTTCCCCCTCTGGGTTTAGTGGACTTAGTGGAAGAAGTTTAGTGGACTAAATCCAGTGGGCATACTCAGTGTAGGGGTGGGCGATATGAGCTAAAATTCATATCACGATATTTTCCACTGTCCAGACGATATCAATATGATATCACGATATATGTGAGAAAACAAAATCGGAATCACATTTGAATAGCCCTTCTTAGTTAAATGACATTAGTTAAGGCAAAATATGTATTTTAACCTTATATAACCAGAAAGAGTTATAGCGAGTACCGGCAGCGAATGATGACTTGATTGATTTCTGCGTGGGAGTCTGGCTTGTCTTCGGGCGAGCTCCTGGGCTAACTGTTTCACGCATTCGGGTACATTCCTCATATTCACGGACATGCATGTTTTTCAGGTGGGTAAACAGGTTGCTGGTGTTTCCACCTTTGGCTAAAACAACTTGCATAGTATTGTTTGTTGGTCGAGGTCGGAGATTTTGAACCCAAACCAGTTCCAAACGACGGGGGGGCCCCTTTTTTTTTTGAATTTATGAATATATAACGGTATCCACGGTATAGCAAAATCCATATCGTGGCGCAGCATAATACCGGTAGTCACTTTCATACCGGTATAGCGCCCACTCCTAACTCAGTGTAGTGTGCACTTACAATAGGCAACATTTCACACACACGCACAAACAAAATCACATTTAAAGGAGGTCTGCTAAATGCTTAAAATGTAAAATGTAATGTAAAATGCTTAGATACAGTACAACTAACAGACAGGAGCTGTATGCATCAACGTTTGGGAAAATCTTTGCTCGTGTCTCTACGCTCTGACGCATGGTTTCAGTAAAGAACCACGGTTAAACCACTCTAAACCAGACTACCATTCACTGTGTTACAGTGAACAGACTTCTGGGTTTACATTGTATGCTGGGGTTTTAATTTTGAGTTTTTGCATCTTAGTTTGTCAATTGAGACACTGTGGATGCTTGATAAGGGCCACACAATGTACATCAATATCCACCTACATACTTTTCTTATCTCTGATAAAAATGCCCTGCAGCTGCAGATGAAAAACTGTGCTCTTCAGCTTTATCTCAGATGATCTGCTTAGACTATGGTTAACCATGTGTGCATCATGGTGGTAGTTGCACGCTTCTGTCCTGCTTCGGAACGTGCATCAAACAAACACAAGGGGTAGAGCTTGTGATGGCTCTTATCTGTGATCAGTGTGATTTATATCTTTATTTTTGAATCATGATGCATCACAATGTTTCAAGTTTCAAGTTTCAAGTCTTTATTGATCACGTACACATGCGTACATGGCAGTGAGATTTGTTGTTCCCATATGGATCTCTCTTCACAACACAACACAACAGTACACAATAAGAATAACAGTAATAAATTGTAAAAAAATAGTAAAATAGTAAAATATAATATAATAATATAATATAATATAATATATAATATAATAATATAATATATATAATATAATAAGTAAGACTAATTTACAATATTACACATCACTGGATGGCAGTATAAAGTGATGAGTGCTCCCATATGGAGCTCTCTCCACAACACAGTAACACAATAACAATAATAATAATAATAAATAGATTGACCCTTAGGGAGAATCCCAGCGAGGGCGTGGCATTCAGTCCTGCTTCGGGGAATTGCCAACAGGTGCATAAAATCCAACACATAGCCATGCAATCTCCACAGACAAACATTTAGAATTCAGAATGGTTCATAAAGAGCTCAGTGACACTGTCATAGAATGCCACCTTTGCCACACGTCAGTTCGTGAAATGTCTGCCCTACTAGATGTGCCCCGGTCAACTGTAAGTGCTATTATTGTGAAGTGGAAGCGCCTAGGAGCAACAACAGCTCGGCCACAAAGTGGTAGACCACGCAAACTCACAGAGCTGGGCCGACGAGTGCTGAAGCGCATAGCGCGTAAAAATCGCATATCATCTGCTGCATCACTCACTACAGAGTACCAAACTGCCTCTGGAAGCACCATCAGCACAAGAACTGTGCGTCTGGAGCTTCATGGAATGGGTTTCCATGGCCGAGCAGCTGCACAAATCACCATGCGCAATGCCAAGTGTTGGCTGGAGTGGTGTAAAGCACCCCACAACTGGACTCTAGAGCAGTGGAAACGTGTTCTTTGGAGTGATGAATCACGCTTCACTATCTGGCAGTCTGATGGACGAATCTGAGTTTGGCGGATGCCAGGAGAATGCTACCTTCCGGAAGGCATAGTGCCTACTGTAAAGTTTGGTGGAGGAGGGATAATGGTCTGGGGCTGTTTCTCAGGGTTTGGGATAGGCCCCTTAGTTTCAGTGAAGGGTATTCTTAATGCTACAGGATACGAAGACATCTTAGCCAATTGGGAGCTTCCAACTTTGTGGCAACAGTTTGGGGAAGGCCCTTTGCTGTTCCAGCATGACTGTGCCCCTGTGCACAAAGCAAGGTCCATAAAGACATGGTTAGACGAGTTTGGTGTGGAGGAACTCGATTGGCCTGCACAGAGCCCTGACCTCAACCCCATTGAACACCTTTGGGAGGAATTAGAATGCTGATTGCGAGCCAGGCCTTCTCATCCAACCTCAGTGCCTGACCTCACAGATGCTCTTTTGGCTGAATGGGCACAAATTCCCACAGACACACTCCAAAATCTTGTGGAAAGCCTTCCCAGAAGAGTGGCAGCTGTTATAGCCGCAAAGGGGGGTCCAACTCCATATTATTGCCCATGGTTTTAGAATGGGATGTCCAATAAGCTCATTACGAGGGGGCATAAATGGAAACTGACAAAGGGTAAATTTCACACGGACACTAGGAAATATTTTTTCACACAGAGAGTGATCAATGCGTGGAACAGCTTGCCTGGACATGTAGTGGAGGCTGAGACACTAGGGGTATTCAAGGCCAGGCTCGATCCAGTGTTAGACACTCTAGCCTTTGGGTAAACTAAGCATTGTGAGCAGATTAGTGGTAGGAATGGATGAGCAGTGTTGGGCTGAATGGCCTGTTCTCGTCTTCCCCTTATGTTATGTTATGTTATGTTATGTTATGTTATGTTATGTTATATAGGTGTGATGGTCAGGTGTCCACTGACTTTTGGCCATATAGTGTAGATATCAGACAGCCAGGGACAGGGAGTGGTTTCCTTCAATACTGGACGATTCCAGTGGTATCCTGCCACTGTTGGACCAAGGGACGTTGGGAGATTTGGCTCTCAAAGCTGGTCCTGGCATCCTAAAGGCATCTGTCTGAAATCCCCGTCATCTGTCTGATCACCAATCTCCCTGGAAAATGTGACTCAAACGGGGGCAGGGGTGCGGTCCCGCTAAGCGTAGATTATGTCTACTTAAAGTTCAGAGCCTGCAAGTAGATTTTTCCAGGTATTAACACCACAGCCAGGCTACAAATGAACTCTATCTTCGAAAACGTAAGGGATCTGAAAGAGGTAGCCCGTCTCCCAGCCTCACTCGCCTCGGATGTAGTCTCAGAATGAGATGCTCGGGAGCTCTGGAAGAAATAGCGGCAGACACGCCAGCCCCCTGTGCGCGTTTTATCTCTGACCGCGAAAGACCCGTTTCGGGAGCGCTGGGATTTCGGCACAAAGGACGGCCGCAACAGATGACGCTGCTGTTTTGTTGTGTGTGTCAGGCCATGTTCTTTCTCTATAAATGCCTCTGGCCGACGTCCCAGCCCTCACCCTCATACCTCACACCACCACTTCCCCTGTTGCAGCTGGTGGGTCTCATCTGCCGTGGCAACTGTATCTGAGCGACGTAAACACCGGCCAGACCTTCGCCGTGGTCCAGCAGCCTCCACACTTTGGGTTTCAGGAAGGTGCCCTGTTCTGTGTTCAGAGGATGAGCAGGCCTGGATTCAGTATCTGCAAATTGATTGCTTTCAGTGTTTGCGCAGATGGAATGCGTATTACGCATGCTGTGTATATGTGGTCTAAACATTATGGTCTTTGTGGAAATGTGTAATTCGGTCGGTGACTGTTGATTATTATTATTTTTTGCAGGTTTGTGACTGGGTGTACCCTCTGACACCCGACTCCCCAGTTCTGCTGTGTAACACTGGGGTGTTCATGTTCCCCGACACGATGACGGCCATGCCGTGGTCCTATGTAGGGGTGGTGCTGTCCTCAGAGTTGCCTGAATCAGACCGGCTGCTGTTTCAGGACCAACTCTCACAGCTGACCGATCTCAGACTCCAGGTACAGACTAATATTGAAATGGCTTCACTTGAACATTCTGTCTATCCCGTCATGGTCTATATATCTATGTGGCTGATGTACCATGTGAATTATTGTATGTCCTGAGGCCTTTCAATTGCTAAAAGACATTATTGATAGGATTGTCCTCTGCAGATTCAATTTCAATTTGAATCTTAAAAGCCATTCAAAAACAAATGCATTTTACCACCACCTCATGCGCTTAAAAAATATATATATATATAATAATAATAAAAAAAAGTGTCCCATTGGATCATGGACCTTGGCCTGTGTGAGAGTCTGGGGACTGTCCTCATCTCTGATTGGTCCTCCTTGAGTCACATGTCTCTTGGAACCCATCACCTGGCGATAAGGACCAAAAACCGTTCCAGATTTCCGCAGAGATCATCCCAGTAGGACGTGCCGATCAAATTAGCAGGGCAATTTAGTGGATTATTTATGTCAGTTTTTGGGACAAGCTGTAAGCCAGCATTCAGGAAGAGCTGCCTGTTGATGCCAGTCTGACCCCTTGTAAGTGCCTGTCTTTAGATCAGCAGAAAGTCCCCTCATCCTGTATGGTCCTGTGGTGCACTGGACATTCAGATGTTCTGAATCTGAACACAACAGTCGCTTGAATTCCAGTGCTGACTGCACAGCATAGCACTCTTCAACAATGGCCAACGGTAATGCTTTGGGCGAAGCAAAATAAATACCACACATCAGCTGAGGTGGAGAGGGAGGGATTTATTAAGCCACATTAAACGTGGGGTTGATTTGGGTTGCCAGGTGTGAGATTTGGCCTGTGTGTTTGAGTCCTTCCGTCTCCCTGACAGGCTCCCGAGGAGGCGGCTGGGGCTGAAAACCTCAGTGAGAAGGTGCCCCTCGGGCCCCCGGACGAGGCTACTGCCCTGGAGGCTGTGAAAGAGGAGGAAGGGTTTGAGGTGGTGGAGGTAGAGAAGCTGTTGCCAGAGTGGAGCGAGAGGGTGGCCCACGGCATTCTCACAGGTGACCTAGGGACCGGGACGGAACAGTTACACCCCCTCTGATCCCCCAAACACTCCCTCTATGACATTCTAGACCTCCATGCACCTATTTTACTATGTCTTTGTGTGCTGCCACCAGTAGGGTCTGTGGTTACAAAGGCACTGCATATTCTGGACCAAAAGGTCATGGGTTTGCATCCTGGGGAACATTGTGATACCTTCCTGCAAGGTTCTTTACCATGAGTAAGTGGGTTACCATAAATGGGTTACTATACGGAGTACACTTTGTGTGACTCTACACAGCTTGACAGAATACAGTCCAAACGCTAGCCCAATAATTCTCCTGGAGCGGACAAAACGTTTGAACTGAAAGAAAGTGGAAAGTAGCACACAGTGGTGTGGATGGTATCAGAGAATATGTAACACTGGTGTATCCAACTAAATTAATTTGTCACCAGAGGTTTCAGGATGCTGGCTCTGAATTCTAATGCTAATTAATCTGGAAGCTGTGCAGTTCCAGCTATCTACTAACTAGACCCAGGCAAAACATTCATATGTGCACTAGGAGTGGGCGCTATACCGGTATGAAAGTGACTACCGGTATTATGCTGCGCCACGATATGGATTTTGCTATACCGTGGATACCGTTATATATTCATAAATTCTAATTTGGCATTCATATTGTTTTGTTCAAAATTTCAATTGAGTGATAGTAGTTAGTAGCTACATCTATTTTTTATTTTAATCTAACCTCCAGGTTCCTACGAATTTTTTTTTTTTTTTTGACGTTTTATGCATTTGTTGCGCGCATGTAGCAACAAACAAGCGTGCAGGCAGCTGCAGTTAGCAGGCAGACTACGTACTAATATTTATAGCCTATTACAAGTGCAAAAGTGAAGAATCGAAAATGAGCGAACACGCAGAAAGTGATGTTGCTCAAGAGCAGGATGATGACGAATTGGTTTAAAAGAAACGGGGCTCCTCTGTCGTTTGGAACTGGTTTGGGTTCAAAATCTCCGACCTCGACCAACAAACAATACTATGCAAGTTGTGTCGCCGTGTTGTTTTAGCCAAAGGTGGAAATACCAGCAACCTGTTTACCCACCTGAAAAACCGTGAATATGAGGAATGTACCCGAATGCGTGAAACAGTTAGTCCAGGAGCTCGCCCGAAGACAAGCCAGACTGACTCCCACTCAGCAATCAATCAAGTCATCATTCGCTGCCGGTACTCGCTATAACTCTTTCTGGTTATATAAGGTTAAAATACATATTTTGCCTTAACTAATGTCATTTAACTAAGAAGGGCTATTAAAATGTGATTCCGATTTTTTTTCTCATATATCGTGATATCATATCGATATCGTCTGGACAGTGGAAAATATTGCGATATGAATTTTAGCTCATATCGCCCACCCCTAATGTGCACACTGCTGGCCCACACATAAATTCATTTTATAGAACATGACATTTTCAAGACAGTATCTAAAATGACCCACTAGAGGGCAGCTCTAGCACCCAAACAAAAGATTATGAAATGGGTAGGGGTCCACGGTTCATGAAGATTTATAAATATAAAAAATCTTAAACCAGGGATTTTCAGTTTATTAGGTAGCCCTATATAGGATCCCATCTGGATTTAATATATTGTGGTAGTATAGGCTATTGCTGGTCACTTTCAGTTTTATTCTGATTATGGACAGTTTATCCTAGACAAAATTAGCAAGTTGTCTGTAACCTTTACTCTCACCACCTCTATATTGTTCTGATAACTGTCTCCACATTATTAACTGTCTGATTAAAGATCATGTCAGGATCCTGTCACCTCCTTTGTATTATGTTGTTCATGTCTGTATTAATATTAGTGTTTGCCTTTGTTTTTTTTAATGTCTGCTGCTGGTGGTAAAATTAATTTCCCCACTGGGCATCAATAAAGTATATATTCTATTGTATTCCATTCTATTCTGTTGAACATTTCAATCCATAAAGTGACTCGGGCTGACCCTGACCAGTGTGAATATGGTGTTTTCTCTGTCAAAGGGGCTTCCTGGCTGAGCTGGGGGCTGGTGAAGGGGGCGGAGTACACCGAGAAGGCCATCCACAGGGGGGCGTCCAAACTGCGCGAGCACATCACCCCCGAAGACACGCCCGCCGAGGTCAGCCCCAATGTGGCCAAGGGACTGCATGTCGCCAAACAGGCCACCGGGGGCGCTGTCAAAGTCAGCCAGTTTCTAGGTGAGGAACTCTGGCGGTTCTCCAACAACTGCCCGTATCTGTTTGCCTCCGTCCTGCATGTTTGTGTGTGTGTGTGTGTGTGTGTTTGTGAAGGCTCTGCTCTGTTGCAGTGGATGGCGTCTGCACCGTGGCAGGGCATGTGGGCAGAGAGCTGGCCCCCCATGTGAAGAAGCACGGGAGCAAGCTAATCCCCGAGTCACTGAAGAAGGACAGGGATGGACGCTCCACCCTGGATGGAGCCATGGTGGTGGCAGCCAGTGGCTTGCAGGGTAGGTGCTCTCTATTAGCATTCCTCCTGCTGGTATGGAGGGAGTCCAGCACATGTGCTAGCCTGGAGGGCAGCAAGGTGTACTTTCCCCTACAGAGCCCCTAATAAGCTAATTTAACTAATAAGCAGATTTGGGTAAAATAATGATTTGAAATGCTTTAACTTTTTGGACACATAATTCCTGCAGATTAGTAACAATTTAGAAAACAGATAAACATCCATGCTGACCGATATTCAGAACAGACATTCTTCTTTCATATGATTGTACATTTTGGTTGGTAACGTTTCATTGAAAAAGGAGTGTGTTCAAATTTTACCAGCATCTAGAGTTAAACTCTCAGAGCTGTGCAGTGGTTCTTAAAGCTACTTGTTGTGATCGAAACGTTTGGATTCGATCCATGCGTTGTCAGCATATGCAGTTAGTTTTATTTAATTTTTTTGCTGCACAGGACTTGCAACAATGTGGACCGGCCTGGAGATGGCGTCCAAGAGCATCGGCAAGAGTGTTGCCTCTGAGACAGTTACCACGGTGAAACATAAGTAAGTGGAGCTTCTTTTTTCCGTTCCGCAGCGTGTCAAATAACCCTTACTCGTGCTGTCGCTTGGCTTCTGGTCATTGTCTTTGCGTCCTTTTGGTCTTTTTTCATTTGGTTTTTTGGAACACGGCTTGAAACAAGAACTTACGGTTGTCTTTTTCTTCCCCTTATTTTACAGATTTAGAGGTCTAGAAAACGTCTTACACCCTCCTAGCAACAATTAACAAAAAACAGGGAAAAACTTGATGTATAGAAATCAAAAGTATTGTCCCGACAAATTTTTCATTGGCATGCCTTGCCCTCCTTCAGCCTTTTTGAATGAATGGCTTGCAGCTATCGCCTGTGCACACAATGTGACCTCCCCATAGTTAATAAAACTGAAAGGAATACAAGCAAATGCCTGTGTCCGTTGCTCCTTGGTGTCCAAACGATGCAGAGCTATTAAACCCCATTACCACAGTCATTACCATACTTCCACTTCAATTCCAGCCTGCATGTTCACCAGCCTGCATGTTCACCACCCTGCGTACACTTCAGACACCTGCTCTGCAGATGATCTTATGAACGCGAATTAATTTGTGCGGTCCGTTAATGCGTCATGGTATAACAATTCATATGATTGCCATTTTTACAAGGAATATTCAAGATGAAGCTCCGTTACCACCCTTCCGTTTTGCTTTATAGAGCATGTAGAGAACTTGCATTTTTCAGTGTTTTTCTATCATCACCAACCATTAACTTTTAAGGTACAATTGATCTCTAGTCACCAGGCTGTTGTAGGCTTCAATTGAGAAATCAATAGCTGTCCTGCTCTAGTGTTCTGCACACAAATACAGTACAAGTGCAATACACTACCTTTACAGTAAATGTTCCCAGGTGCAGATTTCATTGTAATGGTTAATGTGACTAGCTCGTTGAATAATCACCTTATATTTTCAAAAAATGTCCTTGACTCAGACTCCCTAACCCTACCATTATGGTAACAGCATGTGATCAATAATAAACACTGAACAATTCAAGGTCAAAGAGTATGGTGCAACTGCATAATCCAACACAAAAACATAACATAATCCAATCACTATCAATGTATATGTTGGGAACTGGGAACTGGGAATCAGCAGCATGATATTAATCCAGCACACCCATGGGGTCCAAATCTCTGCATGCTGCTACTCTCATTCACCCCCCTGGCTTTCATCAGCTGTCTCCACCTCATGACCTGCCCTCACTTCTGCCTTTCACTCTCACCCCATGATTGGCCCTTCCTTCTGGCCCCTCCCACCCCAGGGTTAATAAAACAGGTTTACGACAAACTGTGGCCTTTCCATGCATTGGTGCCAATCGGGGTTATTAAAACACAGTCAGGACAGACTGACGTATCTGCACACTAGCGCCAAACCAGAAGTAGATTCCACATTTAAACAAATGGAGCTGCTTTAGTTCCATTTTGACACCAACTCCTGAATACATTGCATTCTGTCCTAAACCTTTTATATTAGGCCTAGTGTCAAACCAGAGCTAAGAAGCTACATTTGTTTACATGGCTAGCTTACCTTTGATTTGGCCCCATGCATGGATACATCAGTCTGCCCGAAAGCAGCTGCTCCCCTCACCCCTTCTCAATGGTTTGTGATTAAGGTATGGCGCGGAAGCCGGGCAGGCAACCGACAGCGGCGTCAACTGCGCCATCAATGTGGGCATGGCCGCCTATAACTTCGACCACCTGGGTATCAAGGCGATAGTCAAGACAGTGGGCAAGAAGACTGCACGCGCTGTGCTGGAGGAATCCAAGACTCAGGGAAAAGGAGGGCAGGAAGAGGAGTACAATAAGAGGGAGGAGTAACAGCCTTCATTCACATTTTCCTCAGGGTTTGCTGTTCTTTACCTTTTCTCTAGGCCTTAAAGTATTATTTACACCTGGGATGGCTAACCGTGGTTCTAGAGAGCCACAGGTTCTGTGGGTTTTTGTTTTCACTGTAAAATCAGCAACCTATTTGGATCCAAGGAACCAGGTGAGTTAACTGTAATCAACTTCTTTAATTCATTCAAGTGCTGAGTAACAAGGAAGACCAGCAGATCCTGCAGCTCTCCAGGATTTAGGTTTGGGGATTTATACTCCTGTACTGAATAATGAATGTACTCATCAATATCATTTATAGTTGAAAGAAGATTGTTGTACTGGGTCAAAAATATTTTTAAGATGGTACCTACGAGTGCATGGATTGTAACAAATGTAAATTATGAATTGTATTGCACACCAACAATATGACTAAAAAGTTTAAAGAAATTATTTATTATACAACTCCAATATTGCTATAATGTACTTTCTCCCCAGTGAGTTGTATAATAGAAATATACCTTAAATCTTTCATAATTGGCTACTAAATTTGGAGAAAAACTGCAAATGCAAGTGAAAACCTGAAAACAAATTTATAATAAATCTTTCATATTGAATTATTTTTTATGTATATTATTTTAATTATCAATATAATTTATATTGGTATATATATGTATGTGTGTGTAATGTGGGATACTTGCATTGTATAACAAGTGCCATATGGTTTAAATATAAAGCATTTAACTTTTGTTGGGAAAACATTACATTGAAGGTCAAGTATACTAGAAAGTTATGACAAGCTCATTTAAACCTGAACTGATTTTCTTTTTTCTTTTTTCAGTCAAGGCTAAAATAAAATATTTGCCTAAATCAATTTTTACTTGCAATTACATCACAATACAAAGTATGATGTACAGAAGATGTAGCATGTGCAAAGATGTGGGTCATTTGGGGTTTTGTACAAAATAAAAATGATAAAGGTGGTATGTTTTTCAACAAAATGTATTCGGAACAAATGAAAGAGACGATGGCACTGTAGCGGTCATCCGGGGGCCTATCGGTTCAATAGACCACTGCCACACTTGGCTGCTGCCACTCTCTCCAGGCGATCCTGGGCCTGCAAACAAGGCATCCATTCATCAACATCCTTTAGCCCAATGATTCAAAACCTTTCATGAAGCTGAGGATTTTATACAACCATTACACAATGTAGTCTAGTTTACTTTAGGAAACGCAAAACTTGTCCCGATATTAAGCGTCATTTCCAGTATTTAAGCTTTAGCTTTATATTAAGAAGCACATCGTTTGTAGTTACAGTAGCCACAGTGAAGCCTTTAAAATGTTTTGCAGGCAATTCGCATTAGCTAGCCAGTGGACAAGAGTGTAAACTGTTGTTTGCTGGAGAAGGACTCTTGTTTGGGACCCCGTAGGTTTTCAAGAGTTATTTTGTTCGATAGCCAAAGATCTAATATTTGTAATGGGTTGAATTGATTAACTGTTATATTGCATCCCTTCATTTCTCTCATTATATATTAGACACTAAATTAATCCTCCCACCAGACGATGTAGACTACGTGAGTGCATAGGTAAGACTTGTCAACGTTGTCCAACCTGTTTATGAATGAATACAGGTCCTCCTCACTTAACGACCTATCTGTTTAACGACCGCGCGGACTTACGACCAGCTCTCCGACCAGTCGGTATTGTACGCTGTACGAGAACTTTGGTCGTGGAAACGGCCGCGCGGCGTCTCAGCGTCAAGCATCTCATCTCGCATCACCCTTTCTCAGTCTGTCTCGTTCCCGCAGTCGGTCAGTATTAACTACACTACCCACTAACAGTGTAGTATGCTTGAAATATCGGTAAGGGGCGAATCCTCGCTTATCGACCAATTCGCTTAACGACCTAGTCGTAGGAACGGAACTCGGTCGTTAAGTGAGGAGTACCTGTACATTTATTTGGTAACATTTGTGATCTCGTTAAAAATCGAGTATTCTGTCATATTCAGTGGAACACTATTGTCCAGAAATGGGATGTGAGCTAATTACCAGCAGAATGTTTCCTATCAAACTCGTTATCTAGCTAAGTTAGCCTAAACAAACTATGGAAAAGATCGTTATTACCTGATTGAAGGATTTGTTAAGATTACAGAGAGCATGATTATGTTCAGTCATCTTCTTTTGGTATTCCTCAAGTTTGTTTGTTTCTTCTATGAGTTTTCCTTAAAAATAAATCGAAAAAGATTTCGAATCGATAGTGTGTTTACTACAGTTTTGCACTAAGTAATGGTCAAACTAAGTTGGTCTAGTACTACAAAGCTCTGGGCCTTTAAAACTGGCTAACGTTAGATACAGATCATGATGAGCAAGCTGTCAAATCTGCCACTGTCAAATTGACAGTTTGTAGCTAGCATTACATTGTAGTACAGTACTAACGTTAACGCATCATCAGCACACATTCAAATCGTAATTTGTTACATTATTAATATGAGCTTTTCAGCTACTAATGTTACCTTTCTATATTTTAGATACTGGCTATACTAACTATACAGCTTACTAGGTATAACCACAGATTTATAAATAATATTAAAGCTATTAACGAATCTCTGATATAATTTAGCTAAATTAGCTAACTCAGGATGAGCTAACTCAGTCAAAACTTGTTTGATAACTTTCTCGACATTACCCATCAATTCAGCAATGGCTTTGTATCCCACTCTCGTCCGTTCTGACATCGAATTCATCACCGTTTATTTTTAGAGAAAGGAGAAGCACCAAACGCCAAGCAGATTACTGTCACAGTCTTATGTTTTCAAAGTCATCTGACGCGCGCTTTTCTGAGGCACTTCCGCTATATGTAGCTGCCCACACCGGATGCAGCAGTTGCCTTTGGAAACAAGATAAACAACCTTTCTAAAATGCTTTACCTGCACCGCTAGCTAGTTTGTCAGCTTCCTAACCAATGCAACAATGGAAGATACTGACCTTAACAGCTATGATTTAGATCGATTGCGGGCCGAGCTTGAACAGGAAAAAGAAATGAAGTAAGTTAAGACATGTTCCAGCTTTGTAGCTAACATTAGTTCGCCAGATAGCTCGCGCAATCACTTCGCCAACGTGGTGAGCAGTGGGTAACATTCCATTATCTAGATAAATCAGTAGTTAGCTAACGTTAACTAGATCATTAGAGTCCAACAGCAGATATATAACTCGCACTTTGATAACTAGCTAATCAGTTTAAATGTAGCTTTCTAGTAGTTATTGTAACGTTAGCTAACTCACTCGTGTAAAACTTTTGCTCATTGTCAACAACCCCCCCCCCCTCCTGCTTTTTCCTTTTTTATTTTTTTCAGGGAAATGCTCGAGGTTTCAGTGTCTGAACTAAGAGGTACCACGGTAAAATTGGAGAAAAGACTGCACAGTGTAGAAGGCGAAGGTAATAAGTTAATCAATATTACAGTGACATTTATTACAATTTAGTATTGTTACTGTTATGTCTTCGCTACATTACTTACCCAGGACAACAGTTAAAATTGCAACATAGAACCAAGTAAAACATGGGCGTCGGAAGTGGATAATTGCATTTAATTATCCACTTTAAATTAACTTTAAATTTAATGTTAATTACGAACATATACTTGCATAAGACAGACATTTCTTGTAACGCAGTGTCATTCCTTTCTGAACGTATTTAAGAGGATGAATTGCGAAGCCTAATTGGAATGCATAAGCTACAGCTAGGAAACTATTGAAAGTATTTCCTTATTTGGAAAAGCCGAATCTCCTCCCAAACCTGTCTGCTAAACTTCACTTGAATGGTTTATCATTTGAATACTGGCCTGGTTGAATGGTCGATTTTCATATGTGTGATACTTTAAAAACACAGGTTTCTTTTCCTGCTCAAGAAGACACAATTTTAGCAGTGCATTTTTATTTTGGTTAACCGATGTACTTGTCCATACACAGGATTAAATGTATCCCTCCAGTTGTTTTGGGTGCTGTGACTGGACTTGTGTTTCTGTCATGTTTTCCATGCCCATTCTGTTCCAATCCAGGGAACGAGTGGAAGACCAGGTTTGAGACCCAAGTGGAGCTGAACAGGCAGCTAGACCAGCAGATCTCCCTGGTGCAGGAGAAGCTGGAGGACCTCAGAGGCAATCCTGATGGTAAAATTAACTCTTGACTCATTACTTTGGGGTGGAGTCAACTTATTACTCCAATATTACTTGGATGAACAACCTTGCCAATCATTTTTGATCATCAATTTTGTGTTCATTTGCAGACCGGTTATCCTCGATACGGTCATACGACAAGATGACAGTGGTGAGTATTCTCATAATGTAAAATGAGGGACACCTTAACTCACATGTGATGCCACCTAAACCACAGTCAAATATGAGCCCTGGTTATTCTCATGAGGCCCTGTATATATTTGTAAATAAAGTAGCTAAAGTCCTTTAAGTAACCTGATATTCTCTTTGTTTACTAATGAATCACATTTTACTGTGTTAAGCAGAGCTCTGATGTTCTTTAGACCTTCTTAGTCACCCCCCATCTCCCCCTCCATCCCTAGCTCAGATTTGCAAATGCCAGCATTTCAAAGCCATGCTTCTAGCCTTGCAGCATTTCTTTTTATTCTCAGTGACTGTCATTACATGGTCATTACAGTGGCCTGTTTTTGAGCCAGTGTTTTTGCTGCCAGAAAGAGATTAAGACCATGCTGCTGTGACAGCTGGGTGGAACAAACCCCTTTAATCTGAGAAATAATCACTGGAAAAGACTGTGCTTTAGAACAAAACGAGGAGAGTGCATGGCTACAGAAAGCTCAAACCATGCAAATGAAGTGCTCCTGAAAGGGAATACTGTGGGCTTTCAGCATGGCCATAGCAGCAGAGTGGATTGTAGATTTAAAGACAGTGTGGTGGATTTTTCAAGGTAGGTACAAAAACGAGATGACTAAGAGATGGATGAGTTCAGTCAGGTTCTCTGCTAAAATAAACTAACTGTGGACTGTGGCCTGTCGAGCCTACCAGGCTTGGGAACACCTGCTTCAGATGGGTCAACATGGTGTCTGGAAAAGACCTAAATAAAATAGGGTGCTGTGTTTAAGCCAGTGAAAACGATTGTCCCCTCTCCACACATTGCTTTTGTGTATTGTTAGGATGCCCTGAAACGCCTCCTCGAACAGTTAACCAGCGAGAAGGCCAGTCTCCAGAACCAGCTGATGGACTACGGTCTGAGGATCATACAGGAGGCAAAGGTTTCCCATTGTTCCCATTGGATATCTCATTTCAACAAAATCCATGATCCAAATCAAGCCCTGAAGTTTCTAATGTAACGAGGTACTCTTTATAGACCGACAGACAGAAAAGCCCCAGTGATGTAGTGAAAAATCTTAATGTGATGTGTTTCCGTGTGTTCCTGGCTTATATCTGTCTTGGTTAAGCCATTGTAATCATTGGTAATGTTTTGGGGTTTTCCCATTTCTGTTGCATGAGTTGCACCGCTTTATATAAGCGATATTATTATCAATGAGGGGAGATTATTGTAATCCCCTAAAGTTAACTGTGATACTCTGCTGCAACACAGGGGAGAACACTGTATGTCGGCTAATTTGAACCTCATGTGTTGATAAACATGCTGATCAAGAGGAAAATGTTCAATCATATCATTTTGATTGCATCTTTTTCCATAAGGCGTACCATAAAGCTAATGATGAGAGGCGTGCTTACGTGGCGGAAATCTCAAAGGTGAGAATCAAGGTTAATGTGTGGGAATTAGTGCCATAAATTGTGATGCATCTGAGTCTCAGTGCTCTGACATTTCTTGAGGGTCAGGGTTTTGCAAGGCATTGCACCCAACAGTCATCCTAATAAGCATAGTACTTCAAGTATGCAGCTTGAAAACTCAGTTTCACCTGCAGGTGGTGTGTATGTTATGCTGGTAAACAAGTGCTGCAAAGACAGTAACTAAAATGGTTGTAAAGTACCCATTTTTCATTTTTACTAGTGGTGGGACTCGATTAAAAAAATTAATCTAATTAATTAGAGGCTTTGTAATTAATTAATCGAAATTAATCGCATTTTAATCGCATATCAATATTTGACACGAGAAGCAACATTTTTCAATTCAAATGGATTTTGGTATACGAGTGAATCAATGAATAGACATATACATAAGTTTAAGCAGCAAAATCTTGTTTATTTTAGCTACTACACAGACCAGTGCAATTTTTAACAAAGTGCAGCAATTTTAGGAATATGATAGTGCAAAGGACCTTTGGAAGAAGCTGCTGGATTTTTTTCGAAATTGTCTTTCTGCATGGCAGTTCATAAATTGTGTCAGACGACGCAATCTGTAGCACCTTTCCTAGCCCCTTATCTTCGACCACCGAAAGTGGTCTACAGTCCACGGCAATCCAGTGAGCCAGTGAGTTGGTTACTTTGTTAGACGTGGTCTTACTCATCTTGGCTCTGAACCCCGTCATCTGGTCGAGTGTGGTTTGGCGACTCTGCTTGCTCGTACTAAGACTAACGTTAGCCTGATCAGCGTTAGCTCTGGCTTCCACGCTAGCTGCAACATGTTTAGCATTGAGAAACGTTCCGTGGTGTCTGGAGTGCAAAAATATAGTGCGATTAAAATGCGTAAATTTTTTAACGCGTTATTTTTTCTGTAATTAATTAATCGAAATTAACGCGTTAAAGTCCCAGCCCTAATTTTTACATTTAAAAAAATTATAATAAAATATTATTTCATACATATATTTTTGAATGGAACACAGTTATGTGCAACAGTAAATGTTCAGCCCAAAGCTGGGTCATTAATGGATGTGGGCTCACTCAAAACCACCCCCTACACATGACCAATAATGTCGGGGTATTTCAAAATATTGGGGTTTAGGTCTTTAATCTGCTTATCGGAGCAGTGTCTCAGGTCTCCTCATTTACCTCAGATAAGTGGAAACACTGCGATAACTTTCTTGTACAGTATATGATGGCTTTGCTTTCATTGTGGTGCTTATTTAAGTTTTCCAAAGCTGAACTCTTCCAAGTTCTGTGAAAGCATCATTATAAAACTGCAGACCAACATTTGGTATGCAGTGGGGACAGCATTGTTTTATTTTTCAAACAAATGGGGTTATTTCAAATGCATGATACAGCAAAAATAAATTATTCTGTAGTCCCAAACATTCATTTTCTTTGACAGGCCAGCTTCTCGTAGCATTCTCTAGACCCCAGTCAGAATCACTGTAGGATTTTCAGCTACACCACTGGACATTGTTGTAATGGTTATTATACAGTACACAATCTATTCTGTGATCTAAAAAAACGGTGTGATGATGAAAGATTGGCCTGGTGTGCAGTGATGTGGAATGTTAAACTAGGTATCGGCGGCCCTGGATGCCAGCAGGAAACAGCACATGGCCAAGCCTCAGGATACGAGGGACAGCAGGCTGAAGAAGTATGTAACTGCTTCTGTGTGCAAACTGTGGTCTTTGGTGTAGATTCTGGTGGACAGCAGGTCAGCTCCTGGTCTTTTCACATTTGTGGGGACTTCGGGTTAGAGGGGGTGGGGGTTAGGGTTAAAGACCATCATTCCTTGTTTCCTTTCTGGAATCAGCAGTGACACCCCACTCTCACCCAATGACACAGTAAACTTGAGGGAGATTTCTATCCCTCTTTAGAGAAGAAGTGTAGACATTGGAGATGCCCTTGCAGAATATTTTAGAATAACACAACCTGACCTTGGCATATAGTCAAAATACCTTACATTATATTACATTACATTACAGGCATTTAGCAGACGCTCTTATCCAGAGCGACTTACAGTTTACAATCCATTTATACAGCTGGATATTAATTGAAGCAATTCAGGTTAAGTACCTTGCTCAAGGGTACAACGGCAGTGTCCCACCTGGGGATTGAACCTGCAACCTTAACGTTACAAGCCCAGCTCCCTAACCATTATACCACACTGCCTGCCTTACAGTTGAGTTCTATTGCCCTGAAATTGTATGTGTTTTGTAGTGCATCTACCAGGTGCATTTTGATCATCATTTAAAATTAATGTGAATGTGAACTCTGGTTTGGGTGAAGGAATTGTCTGGAACAGTGATTCCCAACCCTCTCCTCACAAACCCTCAGCCGGTCCATGTATTTGTTCAATTCCACCATAAGCGCACCTGATTCAACTAGATAACTACTTAATGAGTATTGATTAATTGAATCAGGTGTGCTGGTGGTCGAATTTAACAAATGCATGGACTGGTTGGGGATTCGCAAGGAGAGGGTTGGGAACCATTGCTCTAGAGCAGGGGTATTCAAATCCAGGCCTCGAGGTCTGCAGTGTCTGCAGGTATTTTCTCCAACCACGCACTACGCCACCTGATTTTGAATTATTGGTGAGCTAATTAGTGAAATCAGGTGGTGTAGTGCGTGGTTGGAGAAAATACCTGCAGACACTGCGGCCCTCAAGACCTGGATTTGAATACCCCTGCTCTAGAACAGACAGACCTACTTGAACTGTACCCAAACAGACTGAAAAGGAGGCTAACGATGAGATGATGTTGTTACAAAACCGGATTCTGTACTTTGAATGGTGTGCTGATTTATGTAACATGTAGTATTTCAGATGCATCAGGATGCATTTCTGGCACAGCAATTTTAAGTAATTCATTAGTTAGGTTATTCAATTTCTATATACACTATCCGTCAAAAGTTTTAGAACACCCCCATTTTCCAGTTTTTACTGAAATGTAAGCAGTTCAAGTCCAGTGAATAACCTGAAATGGTACAAAGGTAAGCAGTAAACTGCCAGAGGTAAAAAAAAAAAAAAAAATTAAAAGAAAAAGTTTAGGTTACCAAAAACTGAAAAATAATGTAAATTTCAGAGTTATTAAAAAAGGCCCTTTTCAGGGAATAAGTAATGGGTTAATGTGGGTTAACAGTCACTCTGTGCAAGTCGCCGACTCTGGATCAACCAAAAGAGCCCAGACCATCACGCTTCCTCCTCCATGTTTGACAGTTGGTGTCACACACTGAGGAACCATCCTTTCGCCTACTCGACGGCCTACAAAAACCTTTCAAAATTAAAGATTAAAATTTTTGATTCATCGGTCCATAAGACCTTCTTCCAGTCTTCAGTAGTCCACTGGCGGTGCTATATGGCCCAGGCAAGCCTCTTTTTCTTATTTTGCCATCTTAGCAATGGCTTTCTTACTGCCACTCGACCTGTCAAACCTGCAGCTCGAAGTCTTCTCTTCACAGTTGAAACTGAGACTTCCTTACTTTGAGCCACCTATAACACAAGCTGTTGACTCTCAGAAACTTGTCTTCTGATTTTGTTGTGGCTTTGGGTCTGCCAGACCTCTTCCTGTCAGAGTTTCCTCCAGTTTCCAAGTGCCTTTTGATGGTGTATTAAACTACTCACTGCCAAAAAAAAATTAAATTGTTATGGTAACCTAAACTTTTTTTTTAACCTCTGGCAGTTTACCGCTTACCTTTGTACCATTTCAGGTTATTCACTGGACTTACATTTCAGTAAAAACTGGAAAATGGGGGTGTTCTAAAACTTTTGACCGGTAGTGTATGTTAAAAAAAAATGTGTTTCCATATTAATTAATGTTATTTCATGTCCAAAATATCAGTAATTTATTGGACATATTGGAGCAAAAAGTGTCAAATCAGTCTTGAAACATCACATGTAAAAGAAGTGACAATTTATATTTTTGCCATACAGAAATATTTTCATAGGCCTTTGAAATGTGTTAAATAATTTTTTTTGTGATGTTTGTTTAGCATTTCACCTTTTTCATATGGGTGTGTTTTTCCTCCCTTTGAATCCCTATACAGAGGCCTTCCCAAGCAGACTCATAAGAGGACCGAATCTCAGCCGGTCAGAGAGCCCGCCAGGACGGCCACGACCTTGAGCCGATTGCCAAAGCTAAATCGCTGAGTTAATGGCAAGGACCGTTCTTAAACAGATGAGAAGTACAGTCTCCATTTTGGAGTTGTGGATTTTACATGGTTCTGCCAATCAGTCTTAGTAAATAGTGTGTGTGTCTTATAATAGAAGTGGATGTGGATTTGGGCGGGATGTTGGTTTGCAACACGGAAACTGATACAGCAATTCTGATCATGTTTGGAGCCCAATAGCAATTCAGAATTGTAAGCAGCTCAGCCCTTGATTGAACAGGAACATTGGATGTTCTGAATATATTATGGTGCATATATGAAGACACACAACATTGCTAAACTGAGACTCTTTGAAGCTCAAAGAGAAATGCTGGTTGAAATGAGATGCCAATTACCTGCATTGAACATGTTTAATGTGTGTGATCAATACCATTTTTTGATCACCTCCAATTTTTAAATAGTTGCAAAAAGTTTGAATCTAAGTACATGTAATACTTGTGCATACTAATTTGGGGAATTATTTGGATTTATGTTGATTGTATTATCATTTTATTATTATTCACAAGTTTTTCCTGGCATTAACACCCCCTGCCCTTTGTTTGCTGGAAGGAACTATGTATAAAGTATTAATCATATTATAATTATTTTGTCATAATTTTTTTTTTTTCTGATTTTATCCCATTTTCTCCCAATTTAGTAGCCAATTAGACCCACTATTTTATGTCAATCCCCCCCCAGTAATGCGAGTTTGCTGCCGTAGTCCTGCCACCGGTAGTGACGAAGGCAAAGTAACATCTCCTCTGAGACGGCACTCACCAGGCCGTCAACCGTAACCCGGTACTACAGGGCCACTCTTATGCGCTGCGAACGTACTGTCGGCTTCCCTCCCCCCTCCCTGGGGCAGACAGCCAATCGTCGCCCCCTGGTGGCACTCCCGGCCAGAGCTGGCTCTGGCGGGACGGGGAATCGAACCCCGGTCTCCGTGGCCAGTGTCGAACATTGTAACCACTGGACCACGTGGGAGGCCCATTTTGTCATTATTTTCATGATTTTGAGCACTCTGACCAAAATCCATGGTTTCATGATGTACTACTTACTATATGTGTTGTCGATCCATCCACATGCCACTGTTGACACTTTTTCGTTTATGTCCAAGACCAAGACACAGTGAGTACAAGTACAGTGAGTACCTCATGAAATTATACTGTCTCCAAAAAAAAAAAATGCAGCTGCCAACAATGATGTCTATTGCTGTATCACTGCACTGATCTCTTGCACAAACAATGATTGATCATAATACAATACAATACAAAAAGCTCTTATATAGCACTCTTCTTGCGAACAACCCAGGGCACTTTACAAAGAGAAAAATACAATTAATAAAATAAATGAAATAAAATAAAAATCAATAAATTAATCTGAATCAGCTAAATCCAAACTAGGAAGAATAGACACATGAGAACAGGTAAGTCATTCCAAGCACTTTACAAAAGATTTAAAAATCTAAATCAGCTAAATATCCAAACTAGGAGGAATAGACACACCTGATTTAAATGATTGTAGCTGCACCTCTAATATGGCTTGGAATTGAGTTTCCGGAGATGAGGTGCAGAACAGCTAAAAGCTCTTCCCCCAACTGTTTTTATACGGCTGTGAGGTATCACCAAGAGATCAGCATTTGCTGAGCGCAGATTGCGGCTGGGAACATAAGGTTCAATCAGATCCTGCAAATATGAAAGTCCAAGGCCATGAAGCGCTTTATAAGTAGTAAGCAACACCTTAAATTAAACCCTGAATTGAACAGGGAGCCAATGCAATGTCCAAAAGACAGGACTGATGTGCTCTCTTCGGCATGTGTTGGTGAGCTAGTGCTGCATTCTGCACTAGTTGAAGCCACTGCAATGAAGGGTCTGGTAAACCAACGAACAAAGCATTACAATAGTCCAGCCTAGACATTACAAAGGCATGCACCAGCATTTTGGCATCTTTCTCTGACAGAATTGATCTCAATTTCAGAATATTGTGCAAGTGAAAGTAAGATGTCTTAACCACTGAGTTAATGTGGGCATCCAGGCACAACTCAGGGTCCATTATAACTCCCAGGTTTCTTACAGTTTTCAACTGTTTCAGAAAATGGCCATCAAATGGGATGTCTATACATGGCAACTTAGTCAAGCTATGCCTGGAGCCAAACAGCAACAGTTCTGTCTTTTGCCAATTCAGTTTCAAGCAGTTTGCTGTCATCCACGCCTGGATATCACTGAGACAGAGCAGCCACTGCCATTTCTGGTTTTGTGGAAAGTGAGCAGTATATTTGTGTGTCGTCAGCATAACAATGAAATCCAAGGTTGAACTTCGCAATGATGGCAGAAAGGGCATATACAGACTGAACAACAGAGGCCCAAGCACTTGTGGAACACCATACCTCACATTGCCCTCTTCTGAACACGAATCGCCCAAAGAAATTGGTGACGGTGTGTCAAATCTGAGCAAAAGTACTGCCATTCCAAGGCAGTACCTCCAATTCCTGTATGGCTGTGCATTCTCTCCATAAAGGTTCTGTGATCTACAGTGCTGAATGAAAATAGATCGCTGACCAGAATCAGCTGACCGTAGAAGGTCATTGCTGACCCTTATCAAAGCAGTCTCAGTGCTATATCCAGAATGGAAACCAGACTGAAATTTCTTCATTTCCGTGAAGGTAGTCTTGAAGTTGGTTTGCCACTATTTTTTCTACCACTACCATAACATGTATAAATGCACATCTTGTAAGTCGCTCTGGATAAGAGCGTCTGCTAAATGCTTAAAATGTAAAATGTATTATGGATTTTGGTCGGAGTGTTCCTTTAAATCTTTTTCAACTGGAATAAAATGATTACAAAATTATAAAGGTCTAAAGCCATCCCTGCGTTCTTTGTGACTTCAAAATAATGTTCAAGGAACATCCAGGAAACAGGACAAATGTTTGGATAGTTTATCCTAACTTTCCGGGAGCCAAAACTTGTTGTCTGGGTTTGTTTAGAGTTGAGATTTGAATTAAGTGCCAACAATTTCTGAGAAAAGTGTGCAGAATCCCACTGAACAAACCGATCACTCCCACTCAGTCTTCATCTGCACCCCACTGGACCCAAGGAGAGGATATGACTGAAATCCAGCAGAAATTGAAGGTAAAGCGCAGCATGTGTCAAAAGGAAGTATAACTCCCTCTGTGGATACCCTCAAATCTTCTGTGCAGTACTGTCATTATGAAACTTGCTGAATTATTGAAAGTGAGATGATCAATCAGCTCAATGAATAATACATTGAAGATGTAATCCAGCAAAATAAAAAAACATTTTTTTTTAAAGAACCTGATTTAACAAGCACTCAAACAGAACCTTTGCATATTGGACTGCAACCATAAATACTAGTATTCTACATATATTATTTTATGCATATGCCTAATACACAATATTTAGTCACTTTATTCAGTCCATATGGAATTGAAATACTTATCTTTCAGTCTACTCGTACCAATTTATACAGATGTCATTTTTAGAATGGAGATAGGTCATATTGATAGGTAGTTGGCCAAATGTTCCTCACCCTGTGGGACTCCTGGTCATAGTTGGCCCTAGCACAGTCAGGATTCTATTCTGGATTGTTGGGTACGTCACTTCACCAATGACTAATAGTGTAACTGGACATGCCACCCATAGAACCTTGTCTTTATTTTATGTAATAATAATTCTAACTATCACTGAAATTGTACTTGTGTATGTTAGGAAATGGGTTGAAAAATGTAGGATTTTTATTGTGTTGGTTCTGAATATAGCACAAATATTCAATTATTCAGTCATGATGATGAGGTGCTTAACATCCACCCTTTTGTGTGTTTGAATGGGAAGAGGAAGTGGAAGTTGGGTCACAGGCTAGGTAAAAGTAGGGGTGTGCCTATGGGTGATGGAGGAAAGCCTAAGTCTGATGACTCAAGCTTAGGCAAGGTTGAGGTGTGAATGCAGCAACATGGCATAAATCAGACCTAACTGCTGTAGTGATGGTTTAGCGGTTTTACACAGCTTTGAACCAGCAAGACCTCCATACATCTCAAAATGATCTATGCAGAGAATCCTGCCAGTAGATTAGTTCAGTAACAAATCATGTATGCTCAAGCATTGCACAGTTGCCAAGCTTTGAACACAAGTTAATTTGACCACTGCCTCGTCAGCCCGGGACTGAAAGAAACCAGCAGACGAATTGATTGGTTGATTGTTTGATTGATTGTTTTGATTGATTCCTGCAGGGCCAAATTACTCCCTATCAAGCCATGTGCATCTCGGGTGTAAAAAAATATGTTTGTTCTAATTGTTTTCTATTCTTTTTTTGTCATTTATTTTTGTATCTTTTTTTCAGAATTTTTCCTGTTTTTCTCCCAATTTAGTAGCCTATTACACCCTCTATTTATTTCGATTTACCCTCCCACACACGAGTCCGCCGCTTGTCTCTGCGAGGCAAGCTTATTCTCCGAGGGCAGCGAACTCCGTAACGCTACCCTACGTTTGACCACTACGCTATCCGCCGCCCTTTTATATTCTATTCGAACTCATTTGTACCCAGGAGCATCACAAATTTAAACACACAGTAGCACTTTGTCTCATGCCAATAATATTCAGCCATTGTCATTTGGGATTATTTCTTTATTGGGATTGATTATTTATTAAGATCTTTGTACTGAGCCTGCATTACAGAACAATTTTATAACATTGTGTAGCCTGTTACTGGCTAATACCTTAAATGTGATATGCCATACAGGTAACTGCCAAAATAAAGGAAACATTTGAGTAAATGAAGGGTTCTAGTGACTCTGTTATGCTGTTGGGTGCATTGTCCTTGCATGGTTTAGGTCCACTTAACCCGTTAGGGGGCAAGGTAAATGGCAATAAATACAAAGCCATTCTGAGTGATCACCTTCATCCTATGGTGATGTATTTCTATTCTGATGGGAGTCGTTTCTTCCTGGATGACGATGCCCTTATCCACAGGGCATGAGTAGTCACTGAATGGTTTGATGAGCATGAAAACAATGTAAACCATATGGCATGGCATGATCGAATTTCAGCTGAACATGCAACATGATACAGGTTTGTGGTGTGGCACGGGAGTGTGGCACGGGAGCCGGCGGTCCTCCTGACCCCCGGACAGCTACCCAGACAAAGCGACGAAGGAAGAGAAAACATTCCGCAGCAGGGCAGCTGTCCGGTGCTGAACCGGGGAGACCGGTGCAGCCAATCTCTCAATCAGGCAGTTGTCTCCCATTGTATAATCAGAGGATGCTGCATACATTTACATTTTACATTTACATTTTAAGCATTTAGCAGACGCTCTTATCCAGAGCGACTTACAAGATGTGTAAGATGCATAAAGGGAGAGACAAACGCGGCCGCGAGGAGAAGCGTCGGAACCGAGCTGGCCGACATTACGGTTATCGCTTTTCGCTCTCTCCCCTACAGAAACGGACGCCTCCTCCAGACGCCTTTCCAGGTATCGGCGGCCCTGGATGCCAGCAGGAAACAGCACATGGCCAAGCCTCAGGATACGAGGGACAGCAGGCTGAAGAAGTATGTAACTGCTTCTGTGTGCAAACTGTGGTCTTTGGTGTAGATTCTGGTAGACAGCAGGTCAGCTCCTGGTCTTTTCACATTTGTGGGGACTTCGGGTTAGAGGGGGTGGGGGTTAGGGTTAAAGACCATCATTCCTTGTTTCCTTTCTGGAATCAGCAGTGACACCCCACTCTCACCCAATGACGCAGTAAACTTGAGGGAGATTTCTATCCCTCTTTCGAGAAGAAGTGTAGACATTGGAGATGCCCTTGCAGAATATTTTAGAATAACACAACCTCACCTTGGCATATAGTCAAAATACCTTACATTATATTACATTACATTACAGGCATTTAGCAGACGCTCTTATCCAGAGCGACTTACAGTTTACAATCCATTTATACAGCTGGATATTAACTGAAGCAATTCAGGTTAAGTACCTTGCTCAAGGGTACAACAGCAGTGTCCCACCTGGGGATTGAACCTGCAACCTTAACGTTACAAGCCCAGCTCCCTAACCATTATACCACACTGCCTGCCTTACAGTTGAGTTCTATTGCCCTGAAATTTGATGTGCTTTGTAGTGCATCTACCAGGTGCATTTTGATCATAATTTAAAATTAATGTGAATGTGAACTCTGGTTTGGGTGAAGGAATTGTCTAGAACAGTGATTCCCAACCCTCTCCTCACAAACCCTCAGCCGGTCCATGTATTTGTTCAATTCCACCACAAGCGCACCTGATTCAACTAGATAACTACTTAATGAGTATTGATTAATTGAATCAGGTGTGCTGGTGGTCGAATTTAACAAATGCATGGACTGGTTGGGGATTCGCAAGGAGAGGGTTGGGAACCATTGCTCTAGAGCAGGGGTATTCAAATCCAGGCCTCGAGGTCTGCAGTGTCTGCAGGTATTTTCTCCAACCACGCACTACGCCACCTGATTTTGAATTATTGGTGAGCTAATTAGTGAAATCAGGTGGTGTAGTGCGTGGTTGGAGAAAATACCTGCAGACACTGCGGCCCTCAAGGCCTGGATTTGAATACCCCTGCTCTAGAACAGACAGACCTACTTGAACTGTACCCAAACAGACTGAAAAGGAGGCTAACGATGAGATGATGTTGTTACAAAACCGGATTCTGTACTTTGAACGGTGTGCTGATTTATGTAACATGTAGTATCTCAGATGCATCAGGATGCATTTCTGGCACAGCAATTTTAAGTAATTCATTAGTTAGGTTATTCAATTTCTATATACACTATCCGTCAAAAGTTTTAGAACACCCCCATTTTCCAGTTTTTACTGAAATGTAAGCAGTTCAAGTCCAGTGAATAACCTGAAATGGTACAAAGGTAAGCAGTAAACTGCCAGAGGTTTAAAAAAAATAAAAGTTTAGGTTACCAAAAACTGAAAAATAATGTAAATTTCAGAGTTATTAAAAAAGGCCCTTTTCAGGGAATAAGTAATGGGTTAATGTGGGTTAACAGTCACTCTGTGCAAGTCGCTGACTCTGGATCAACCAAAAGAGCCCAGACCATCACGCTTCCTCCTCCATGTTTGACATTTGGTGTCACACACTGAGGAACCATCCTTTCGCCTACTCGACGGCCTACAAAAACCTTTCAAAATTTAAAGATTTAAAATTTTGATTCATCGGTCCATAAGACCTTCTTCCAGTCTTCAGTAGTCCACTGGCGGTGCTATATGGCCCAGGCAAGCCTCTTTTTCTTATTTTGCCATCTTAGCAATGGCTTTCTTACTGCCACTCGACCTGTCAAACCTGCAGCTCGAAGTCTTCTCTTCACAGTTGAAACTGAGACTTCCTTACTTTAACCAGTGTTAAGCTGTGCTTGAAGCTGTTGTCCTGTGAGCCACCTATAACACAAGCTGTTGACTCTCAGAAACTTGTCTTCTGATTTTGTTGTGGCTTTGGGTCTGCCAGACCTCTTCCTGTCAGAGTTTCCTCCAGTTTCCAAGTGCCTTTTGATGGTGTAGGAAACTACTCACTGCCAAAAAAATTGAAATTGTTATGGTAACCTAAACTTTTTTTTTTTTTAACCTCTGGCAGTTTACCGCTTACCTTTGTACCATTTCAGGTTATTCACTGGACTTACATTTCAGTAAAAACTGGAAAATGGGGGTGTTCTAAAACTTTTGACCGGTAGTGTATGTTAAAATGTGTTCCCATATTAATTAATGTTATTTAATGTCCAAAATATCAGTAATTTATTGGACATATTGGAGCAAAAAGTGTCAAATCAGTCTTGAAACATCACATGTAAAAGAAGTGACAATTTATATTTTTGCCATACAGAAATATTTTCATAGGCCTTTGAAATGTGTTAAATACATTTTTTTGTGATGTTTGTTCAGCATTTGACCTTTTTCATATGGGTGTGTTTTTCCTCCCTTTGAATCTCTATACAGAGGCCTTCCCAAGCAGACTCATAAGAGGACCGAATCTCAGCCGGTCAGAGAGCCCGCCAGGACGGCCACGACCTTGAGCCGATTGCCAAAGCTAAAGCGCTGAGTTAATGGCAAGGACCGTTCTTAAACAGATGAGAAGTACAGTCTCCATTTTGGAGGTGTGGATTTTACATGGTTCTGCCAATCAGTCTTAGTAAATAGTGTGTGTGTCTTATAATAGAAGTGGATGTGGATGGGGGCGGGATGTTGGTTTGCAACACGGAAACTGATACAGCAATTCTGATCATGTTTGGAGCCCAATAGCAATTCAGAATTGTAAGCAGCTCAGCCCTTGATTGAACAGGAACATTGGATGTTCTGAATATATTATGGTGCATATATGAAGACACACAACGTTGCTAAACTGAGACTCTTTGAAGCTCAATCGTAGAGAAATGCTGGTTGAAATGAGATGCCAATTACCTGCATTGAACATGTTTAATGTGTGTGATCAATACCATTTTTTGATCACCTCCAATTTTTTAAATAGTTGCAAAAAGTTTGAATCTAAGTACATGTAATACTTGTGCATACTAATTTGGGGAATTATTTGGATTTATGTTGATTGTATTATCATTTTATTATTATTCACAAGTTTGTCCTGGCATTAACACCCCCTGCCCTTTGTTTGCTGGAAGGAACTATGTATAAAGTATTAATCATATTATAATTATTTTGTCATCATTTTTTTGGTTTCTGATTTTATCCCATTTTCTCCCAATTTAGTAGTCAATTAGACCCGCTATTTTATGTAAATCCCCCCCAGTAATGTGAGTTCGCTGCCGTAGTCCTGCGACCGGTAGTGACGAAGGCGAAGTAACGTCTCCTCCGAGACAGCACTCACCAGGCCGTCGACCGTAACCCGGTACTACAGGCCACCCTTATGCGCTGCGAACATACTGTCGGCTTCCCTCCCCCTCCCTGGGGCAGACAGCCAATCGTCGCCCCCTGGTGGCACTCCCGGCCAGAGCTGGCTCTGGCGGGACGGGGAATCGAACCCCGGTCTCCGTGGCCAGTGTCGAACATTGTAACCACTGGACCACGTGGGAGGCCCATTTTGTCATTATTTTCATGATTTTGAGCACTCTGACCAAAATCCATGGTTTCATGATGTACTACTTACTATATGTGTTGTCGATCCATCCACATGCCACTGTTGACACTTTTGCGTTTATGTCCAAGACCAAGACACAGTGAGTACAAGTACAGTGAGTACGTCATGAAATTATACCGTCTCCAAAAAAAAAAAAAAATGTAGCTGCCAACAATGATGTCTATTGCTGTATCACTGCACTGATCTCTTGCACGAACAATGATTGATCATAATACAATACAATACAAAAAGCTCTTATATAGCACTCTTCTTGCGAACAACCCAGGGCACTTTACAAATAGAAAAATACAATAAAAAAAAAACAATAAGTCAATAAAATAAATGAAATGAAATGAATTAAAATTAAAATCAATAAATAAATCTGAATCAGCTAAGTCCAAACTAGGAAGAATAGACACATGAGAACAGGTAAGTCATTCCAAGCACTTTACAAAAGATTTTAAAATCAAAATCAGCTAAAAATCCAAACTAGGAGGAATAGACACACCTGATTTAAATGATTGTAGCTGCACCTCTAATATGGCTTGGAATTGAGTTTCCGGAGATGAGGTGCAGAACAGCTAAAAGCTCTTCCCCCAACTGTTTTTATACGACTGTGAGGTATCACCAAGAGATCAGCATTTGCTGAGCGCAGATTGCGGCTGGGAACATAAGGTTCAATCAGATCCTGCAAATATGAAAGTCCAAGGCCATGAAGCGCTTTATAAGTAGTAAGCAACACCTTAAATTCAACCCTGAATTGAACAGGGAGCCTATGCAATGTCCAAAAGACAGGACTGATGTGCTCTCTTCGGCATGTGTTGGTGAGCTAGTGCTGCATTCTGCACTAGTTGAAGCCACTGCAATGAAGGGTCTGGTAAACCAACGAACAAAGCGTTACAATAGTCCAGCCTAGACATTACAAAGGCATGCACCAGCATTTTGGCATCTTTCTCTGACAGAATTGATCTCAATTTCAGAATATTGTGCAAGTGAAAGTAAGATGTCTTAACCACTGAGTTAATGTGGGCATCCAGGCACAGCTCAGGGTCCATTATAACTCCCAGGTTTCTTACAGTTTTCAACTGTTTCAGAAAATGGCTATCAAATGGGATGTCTATACATGGCAACTTAGTCAAGCTATGCCTGGAGCCAAACAGCAACAGTTCTGTCTTTTGCCAATTCAGTTTCAAGCAGTTTGCTGTCATCCATGCCTGGATTTCACTGAGACAGAGCAGCCACTGCCATTTCTGGTTTTGTGGGAAATGAGCAGTATATTTGTGTGTTGTCAGCATAACAATGAAATCCAAGGTTGAACTTCGCAATGATGGCAGAAAGGGGGAACATATACAGACTGAACAACAGAGGCCCAAGCACTTGTGGAACACCATACCTCACATTGCCCTCTTCTGAACACGAATCGCCCAAATAAATTGGTGACGGTGTGTCAAATCTGAGCAAAAGTACTGCCATTCCAAGGCAGTACCTCCAATTCCTGTATGGCTGTGCATTCTCTCCATAAAGGTTCTGTGATCTACAGTGTCAAAAGCAGCTGAGAGATCCACTAGAATTAAAATAGATCGCTGACCAGAATCAGCTGACCGTAGAAGGTCGTTGCTGACCCTTATCAAAGCAGTCTCAGTGCTATATCCAGAATGGAAACCAGACTGAAATTTCTTCATTTCCGTGAAGGTAGTCTTGAAGTTGGTTTTCTACCACTACCATAACATGTATAAATGCACATCTTGTAACTGCTAAATGCTTAAAATGTGCATGTAAAGTATTATGGATTTTGGTCGGAGTGTTCCTTTAAATCTTTTTCAACTGGAATAAAATGATGACAAAATTATAAAGGTCTAAGGCCATCCCTGCGTTCTTTGTGACTTAAAAATAATGTTCAAGGAACATCCACGAAACAGGACAAATGTTTGGATAGTTTATCCTAACTTTCCGGGAGCCAAAACTTGTTGTCTGGGTTTGTTTAGAGTTGAGATTTGAATTAAGTGCCAACAATTTCTGAGAAAAGTGTGCAGAATCCCACTGAACAAACCGATCACTCCCACTCAGTCTTCATCTGCACCCCACTGGACCCAAGGAGAGGATATGACTGAAATCCAGCAGAAATTGAAGGTAAAGCGCAGCATGTGTCAAAAGGAAGTATAGTCCCAACTCCCTCTGTGGATACCCTAAAATCTTCTGTGCAGTACTGTCATTATGAAACTTGCTGAATTATTGAAAGTGAGATGATCAATCAGCTCAATTAATAATACATTAAAGATGTAATCCAGCAAAATAAAAATAAAAATGTTTTAAAAGAACAGGCTTCCAATCTGCTTTTGAAAGAACCTGATTTAACAAGCACTCAAATAGAACCTTTGCATATTGGACTGCAACCATAAATACTAGTATTCTACATATATTATTTTATGCATATGCCCAATACACAATATTTAGTCACTTTATTCAGTCCATATGGAATTGAAATACTTATCTTTCAGTCTACTCGTACCAATGTATCCAAATGTCATTTTTAAAATATAGATAGGTCATATTGATAGGTAGTTGGCCAAATGTTCCTCACCCTGTGGGACTCCTGGTCATAGTTGGCCTATCAACTATCACTGAAATTGTATTTGTGTATGTTAGGAAATGGGTTGAAAAATGTAGGATTTTTATTGTGCTGGTTCTGAATATTGGTAGCACAAATATGCAATTATTCAATCATGATGATGAGGTGCTTAACATCCACCCTTTTGTGTGATTGAATGGGAAGAGGAAGTGGATGTTGGGTCACAGGCTAGGTAAAAGTAGGGGTGTGCCTATGGGTGATGGAGGAAAGCCTAAGTCTGATGACTCAAGCTTAGGCAAGGTTGAGGTGTGAATGCAGCAACGTGGCATAAATCAGACCTAACTGCTGTAGTGATGGTTTAGCGGTTTTACACAGCTTTGAACCAGCAAGACCTCCATACATCTAAAAATGATCTATGCAGAGAATCCTGCCAGTAGATTAGTTCAGTAACAAATCATGTATGCTCAAGCATTGCACAGTTGCCAAGCTTTGAACACAAATTAATCTGACCACTGCCTCGTCAGCCCGGGACTGAAAGAAACCAGCAGACGAATTGATTGGTTGATTGTTTGATTGATTGTTTTGATTGATTCCTGCAGGGCCAAATTACTCCCTATCAAGCCATGTGCATCTCGGGTGTAAAAAATATGTTTGTTCTAATTGTTTTCTATTCTTTTTTTGTCATTTTCTTTTTTTTTTTTTTCAGAATCTTTCCTGTTTTTCTCCCAATTTAGTAGCCTATTACACCCTCTATTTATTTTGATTTACCCTACCATACACGAGTCCGCCGCTTGTCTCTGTGAGGCAAGTTTATTCTCCGAGGGCAGCGAACTCCGTAACGCTACCCTATGTTTGACCACTACGCTATCCGCTGCCCTTTTATATTCTATTCGAACTCATTTGTGCCCAGGAGCATCACAAATTTAAACACACAGTAGCACTTTGTCTCATGCCAATAATATTCAGTCATTGTCATTTGGGATTATTTATTTATTGGGATTGATTATTTATTAAGATCTTTGTACTGAGCCTGCATTACAGAACAATTTTATAACATTGTGTAGCCTGTTACTGGCTAATGCCTTAAATGTGATATGCCATACAGGTAACTGCCAAAATAAAGGAAACATTTGAGTAAATGAAGGGTTCTAGTGACTCTGTTATGCTGTTGAGTGCATTGTCCTTGCATGGTTTAGGTCCACTTAACCCGTTAGAGGGCAAGGTAAATGGCAATAAATACAAAGCCATTCTGAGTGATCACCTTCATCCTATGGTGATGTATTTCTATTCTGATGGGAGTCGTTTCTTCCTGGATGACGATGCCCTTATCCACAGGGCATGAGTAGTCACTGAATGGTTTGATGAGCATGAAAACAATGTAAACCATATGGCATGGCATGATCGAATTTCACCTGAACATGCAACATGATACAGGTTTGTGGTGTGGCACGGGAGTGTGGCACGGGAGCCGGCGGTCCTCCTGCCCCCGGACAGCTACCCAGACAAAGCGACGAAGGAAGAGAAAACATTCCGCAGCAGGGCAGCTGTCCGGTGCTGAACCGGGGAGACCAGTGCAGCCAGTCTCTCAATCAGGCAGTTGTCTCCCATTGTATAATCAGAGGACGCTGCATAAAGGGAGAGACAAACGCGGCCGCGAGGAGAAGCGTCGGAACCGAGCTGGCCGACATCACGGTTCTCCCTTTTCCTCTCTCTCTTTCGCTCTCTCCCCTACAGAAACGGACGCCTCCTCCAGACGCCTTTCCAGTGCCGTCTGTGATACCTGACCCGAGGACGGCGCAGCCTTACTCGCCGACCCAATCCGGCCCATAAAGATTAGCCACGGAGACCGACTTAATCGCATGGGAGGTGCGCAGTCCGAGAATTTAAGACTTTGAGTTTGACACTTTACTTTAATAACGTGCAAGACCATTTTTTGACTATTTAGTTTTTCTGTAGTTCAATTCTTTCGTTCCGTTTATTCTTGTTGCTTTGGGTGAATTTGTCTCACTCCCGGTCTTTTGGCCACGCCTTCCTCTGGCGTGACGACAGGGGGTTTGGCTAGGTCATGTGTTTTGTGCACGTTCCACAACACAGCAGTGGCAGGAAGAGCATGATGTGTGAGCACCCATACTGCGCTTGTAATTTGATGCTGTCCTCTAGCAGGCCATGAGACCTGTGAAGATCAAGGTCATTACCACTTCCACACCAGGTGGAACAGGTTGTCATTTGTGTGTGTCTTTCTTTTATATTGTGTTTGTTTGTTTGCTTGCTTTATCTGTCTAAGAGCAGGGTGTGTACAAGTAGCACAAGTAGCTGCCCATTGGACAAGGACCAAATGAATAATAATTTAAACTCTTTCGGGTATCGGAGGTGTATGGTCCACCAAATGCATTTCACGTCGTTCATGTGATAAGTGAATTGTCCGAGTAGTGTTTGTTATTCAGTACTTTCATTGAAATGCCTGCCTCCAACCTTTACCTTAACTTTCCAGTCAGCTTGTAACTCCAACTCTCTCACTCAATATTACTTCAATAGCCTAGCTGTGAGAGTTTTTGCACTCATACTAGATTATGTTGACTGTAATACCCTTTCCCTTTTTTTACTTGACCCTCAGAATTTCAGGGAATGATTATAATGGATCTGTGAGGGGTCAGTTAACTATTTAAGGACTTCTACCAGGTTTCAGCCATCCCATGGCACAGAAATCAGGGCAGCCTGAAAACCGTGTGGGCTCAAACAACTTGGTTCTCCTTTCACTCTAAATCTTTCAGAATTGTATTTTGGGCTGTGAGTACAAACGTGGGACAGTGTGATGCAGTATCCTATCTTGCGTCAGACCTGAATCTTAACCTGCCGTGGTTTCTCATGGTTTTGTATGTCAATGACAATGTACTGTAGCCTGGCACCCAGACCCATAGCCATACCACTAACAAGCTTTGGAACAAATATGCCTAAAGGGTTTGCAAGTGGTGCTTTGAACTTTTTGGCACGTTACATCAATAATGAAGGGGTTAGGCTATCTTCTGTGTGGGCCCTTTTGTTCCATTCCTGATTCCACTAATCAAAGCCCTGATTGAAGAAAACTGATTAGTCAAATCAGGTGAGCTAGCAAACAAAAGCCTGCACCCAGTGATTGCCTGACTATCTTCTCCCATTCCTGGAAAAAACTTTTAAGTGTGAACTTTTTGGAACAAATATTGCCATTCACAATGCGATTTAAAAAGCGCATTACCAGACCCATTCGGTACTTAGCTATGCTAACAGGTCTGGCTTCCAGGCTAAATGTACTGGGCCTCCTCACTCATGAGTGGTATAGAACAGTAATCTCTGTGGAAGACCTAGGTTTCTATTGTTTCTTATTCATTTATCTTTTAAAGTGGGTAATGTTTTTCAATAAACTGTATTCAGCATTCAGCAAAATAGCCTTTCAGTTGTCATGTATTGTCCAGATTATTTTCCTTTGCTTATGTGGTGACCTCCGGTTCCCATCTGGTATGATGATAATACCATAGTCTGTGGTGTTGTATCCTTTTTTTCTGTCAGGACTTTGATCTGTGTGCTTCATTTGTCTGTTGGGACGATAGGGATCAGAACTGTGGTACTTCACAAACCCCATAAAAGCCTACTTGCTTTGTGTAATTGTATGCACAATGACTGCCCTAACAACACAACACAATTTGTTTTGTAGGGATATAATTTTTATTCAAAAAAATAGCTTCTGAACTTTGAACCCACAAAGTTTCTGAATAGGATTTACCCGTTGTGGCAAAAGAGGTTTGAAGGGGTTTCGGAGTCACGTCCTCACCCCCAGGCAAAGGTCTGATTGGTCAGATCTGTGACAGGCAGTATTTGTTTAGCATTCACGGCTCAAACTTTTTGAAGTCAAAAAAGGAGGAAGAAAAAGGCTGATAATATTCTTGTGCTTGATGTGCAGAGATGACAGATGCAGAGGGATGCACCGTCAACAGCAGTCAGCCAAAACTGCAGCCACAAACCCGCGACACACACAAACATCTCTCATTCTCACTTACACTGTCACTTACACACACACACACACACACACACACACACACATACTATACACACCAGAAGCAATTTGTCATCTTGAAATTAAGGAGGCTGAAACCCCCCTTTAAACTGATGATTACTCTCAACCTGTTTCCGTTTACATTCCTTGATTATTAATTCATTGCTGAATACTGTAATCCATACCAATACATTACAAAATTATGTAGCATCTACAGATATGATCTTGTCTTGATCTACTTTTTGTTCTCCATGACCAAATTCAATATTGATGTTGTAATTATCTGTTAATCTGATATGTGCAGATCAGGTTTTATTGCACATTTCTCAAAGCTAGTGCGCTATACAGTTAATGAAGGGATTTAAGTTAAAAGTGTAGCCTATTCTTTGATTTGAATGATTCAGTTGATTCTTACTCAATTAAACCCCTTATTGTCAGTTACATTCTGTAATGGCATGTAAAGAAAGAGATTGTTACAATGTGAGACATCAGATTATTCAATTAATTTCCACACTTGTTAATTAAACAAAATAAATTAAAACAGGTTGAGACCAATGGTTGGATTAAGGTACGATTTCAGCCTCCTCTATTCCCAGCTCACCAGCCGCCTCTGGCATGCACACACACACACACACACACACACACACACACACACACACACATTGTTCAGTACCAATGTTAAAGTTGGTACCATGTAACAAACTAAAGAGAGAAGGACAATTCTGTTCATGGGGGGAGGAGAATGTTGGTCAATGTGTTTCACTTTTTCCTCTCCTTGTCTTCTTTGAGAACAATTTGTTTCCTTGCCCTGTGCTGTCTGCACTCATGGCTCTTGGGTGCACACTTAAGCACACACACACTCTTTCTTCACTTTCTCTGTTTCTGTCTATGTCCCATCAGCCCTTGCGTGAGACCTCTCACCACCCCCCTCTGTCTCTGGGAAAGGTTGGTGGCCATTTATAATTCATGTGATGTTTTTAGTATTATTAATTAATCTGCTCACCTGATGCGGGTAAAACACAAACCCTCACTTGTTGTATTTGGCAGTCTGAGAAGTCCCTCACCCAAACCTCAGTATTTATTTATTTACTTTCTCATGCATCTAGAGAACAGAAAAGGCAGCCGTCTGGAACCTTCTGGTAGTCAGAGCATAAAATTATTGAATGAACTCTTCTCAATTTCTCTATTGCAGTTTTCATTTAGAGTAGATAAAAAGTGCCATTAATAATTTATTTAGAGGCTCTTGGTTGATCTAACAGGCTCCAACAATTAATCATTGCAGTTTTTTGGCAATACATTTTCATTTTTATCTTTTTGATTATAGTGTTTTTAAATCTGATGCTGCTGTTGCCACTTGCTCTCCGTTCAAACCGTAGATGATTTATGCTTGTTGCCGATTTCATTTAATACCAGCAATCTCTTTGGTAGGTCTGCTATTTTCTCAGAATATTTGTCAATTTACATACAGAAACCATAATATGTATGAATTTTTTAACAACATGCCCTATTCTGTTCTAAAACATTACAAATTAATTATGACATTGAAAAAGTATGTCTTCTGCTTTCCGGCTACAGCATTTAAACCCCTCCTTATCAAGACACAAGAGTTCTTGAGAGATTACAAAGTTTTCTTTTTAAAATGTGTCTATGCAAGCGTTTAGTTTTTAAAACTCAGCATTTCAAAGCCTTCCACTGCCCACCATGCAGGATTAAATGTAGACTCTGGATGAAGTTCTGAAATGAAAGTTTCAGCCCTGCAGTGAAGGCTTGGCTGTCCATCAGCAATCCAGCCAGTGCCACTCTTAACAGATGCCGTATGTTCTAACTCTGAGGAAACCTATAAACAGTTCTAATGCTGCTTTCATTTTCTTTCATTGTTACTGATGAAGAGGACATGTCAATGGAAAATACTTTTCAGTCTGTGCTTGGATGGATTACACCTGTGAATTAGGCAACAAATTTGGTTCCCTGCTATAGAGACATACAGTATTACTTGTACAGTATAATACATTTACATATAACCTATACTATATACATACAGTATTGTTGGTATTACTTTCTCCCCTCATTTGCACTGGTCCCAAAGGATACTCAGGAAATAGTTTGCACACTAGATTTTACAGTATTAAATGTATCCTTTATCAGTGTCCGTCTATGTGAAACACATTTGATACTAATGAATGAGGAAGTATAAAGAACAGACTTTTGAACCTTGGTAAGGTCTCACTGCTGAAATAAAGGAAGATCATTGTAAAACTGTGAAAGTGTATTCCAGAGCGTTGTCTGGAGATGTAACGTGCAGGGGAGTAGAAGTCTCTTCCTGACTCCTGGTTGGAGAGAACAGGTCTTTGCAGTCCTAGAAGGCCTCACACATAGTCTAGCACATCTGGGCTGTGCTAGTGACGCAAACAATGAGCAGCAGGTCCCACAGGACAAGTAGGCTATTATACACCGCTTTCTTTCACTGGACTGCAGATTTCAACTAAAAATAGAACAGAACGAGCAGTTATCTGAGCAATGCAGGAACCAACCAATTCCCTGTGATAACTACAGTATAATGTGAACCGTTATCAAGCAACAAAAAAAAGCCAGCAATGTCAAATGATTTAAGGAAAACATGGCAGAAGAGTATCTGTGTGCTGGCATCTAACATGATAGCTAATAAATTATAGCCAACTTTTCTGAGATTTCTGACTGGCTTGTCAGACCATTTGTAATGCACTCTCTAGTGTAAATTGATTAAAAGACTGGTGATTCACAAGCTACAATCACACTACTGAACCCAAGTCAGCTTTAAACCACCTTGGACAAATGTGAAAGCTGGCAAGGAGCCAGCTAGGTCACTGGTAGACCCCTTTAACCTGGCAATAAGGCAGCTGTTGCTGCAGTGCAAAAGGAGCTTATAAGCTCATGTACGATTTCAGATCCAATGTGTAAAGTGTGTTTTGAAATGCTGTGTAAATAACATTCTAAACAAAGCAATTTCTGACAGAATTGCATATACAAATGTATGTTTGTACTTGTGCCAAATGTTATTTTACAATATCCAACATTATATGAATCCAATACTAAGAAGTGTTGTTTTTTGTAACATTGCCTACTTGGAACACAACATTGTTTGCTAGTTACTAGCTGTAGGGTCTCAGGCTGGAAACAGTTATTGTGCCTTTGTTTGAGGTTCTCATCCTAAATGTCCCCAGGAAACTTCGGGCCATGGAGCAACATACTGTTACTGTAAAATAGGGCTGCCACGTTATATTGGAATATCGAATCTAATTTCGAATCTGCATTCCAACAGCAGTTTCGAAGATGAATGGGTAGATTCATCTAAAGCTAAACAAATGGCGACTCAGTTCAAACATAGTTATACAGAACTCGTAGGCAATTTGGACCCGAAACAAAAGTTCGGTCGCGCGAACTACCATTTCTCAGCCTTGCAAGAAAAGTGAGGTAACTTTTCCGGGAAGAAGAGGTTTGAAGAGGTTTTTGACTAACAAAAGGAAACCACTCGCTCCACATTTTTTCCGAGTGGTACTCAAAACTATTTCCCCATGTTGGCAGTAACACGCATCATCTAAAACTATTCCACCGAATATAGACGTTTTTATCCAAACACCGAACAGTATTTTGTATTTAAAGTGACAGGCCTACTGTGTAAAATGCGATGTAACAACATAACCCATGCAAGTCCTCCTGGAAGACGACGCCAGCTCAGAATAACAGATTAATGCTACAGAGGGCCTGGTTTATCATAGAAGAGGCAAATTAAGAATTCAGTCTATACATAGGAATTCCCATGTTGTTGTATGAATAAAATAACCGATTTTTAAAAGAGAAAACACAGAAACTGAAAGTATTTATACAAATTCAAATTATTCTTTGAAGAGGAAGGCTTCACGAGTGCACCTGCCATTAAGCGCTGCTCTGTAATGCTCCGTCGGGCAGCGTGCTGAATTTAAATACGCTGGAGGAACGTGCAAAACGTGATAGAAGGACCCTCTCTCAGCCTGTGAATGAATATTCATCTAGCGTTGTATTGTGTATTGCATTACGTCTCTCGTAATTGAAATGCACATTTATACATTTTTTCTTCTACTTTTTTTTGCTTACATGGTCATGATAATTAACTTCAATGTAAAACCAATCTAGTCACGTACAGTACACCCCTGTCATGAACATTTGTATGAGTCAGTGTTGTGGGTAATCACACAATGAAAACTTCGTGTCGAACGAGTGTCTAAGTGCAAAACGCAGATGGTATGTCAAAGCATACCTCTACAGCCCCTGAGGCTGATTATAAAATGCACTCTTAGATCTCATTTTTGCTGTGTGATAGAAGCGCACCAGGAAGACGTGAAGAGAGCGGGGAGGGTATGATGTTGGTGGACGTCTGCGCTGACGGGCTGCATTTCAATGAAGGACGGGCCAATGTAAATCACAGTCGTTGCGCAGCAGCTGCAATCCCACCTCCTTCGTGTCTCGCGCACAAACTGAGAACGACTCGACAACAAAGAAGGCGCAGGTTTGTGCTGCCGCTGCTGATTATAACAACAACGCAGTGGTAGAGGTAGTGCAATCAAAATAAAGACTTTGCTTTTTTAAATATCACGCTGGTTTTAGGATCCTGTGAAATTAGTGTTACAAACGCCTCGAAAGGATCAGTTGGGCTACCGCATCAAGGTAAGTAAACAGATAAACTGTTTGGTAAACATAGCCTATATGTTGGTTATCGGGGGATATTCTGTCTCTAATAAAACAATTTATCTTAGCCCAGCCTATATGAAAGTCAAATCACAAATGTTACTTCATTGGCTAGTTCTGAGCAGTTCAGGGCTGGCACGCATGGCAATAGTAGCATGCTACGAATAGACCGGTATCTAGCCTAACGTTGAACCATGCTCCGCATATCATTGAAAGATTCCATTGAATTGAAATAATATTAACAGCGTGATAACAATCTTTCTGGAATGATTTAACTGCTTTCAGAGACTATATTTGTCATTTAGTGATGTAGCTATAATTTCTCACTCAAATCGGCTTTATTTTGCCTCTATTCAGCGGTCTGAACCAATTCATATGTCTTCTCGAAAATAAGTTGGAATTTAAGAGCCCGGCATGTTCTGCGGAATTATGTAGCGCTTACCTAAAACAGCCTATTCATTCAACTATTCGTCACTATATCCTGTTCTTAATTTTGTGCAACAAAATGTTTGTCGCAGCGTGTTTGTGACTACCAGTGAAACAAATTGACGAACACATATAGGGTAGCCTACGTTGAGGTCCGGGTTAAAAAAATCCAGAACACATGAATATATATTTAGAAAGTTATTTACAGATACATAATATCCCACGTTTTTTAAATTCACGCTGCGCGGATTCTTTGACTTTAAATCCGAATATTTTATCCTATCACTTAAGCAGACATTTCGGCCGATCCATTGAATATAAAGATCAGCAAATTCGCGCAAAGTGTAGCCTATAACCAGTTATAAATACCCCATGACAGAGCATAATATGCCTTGCGATAAGCACATTTTTGCTCCGAACACTTAACCGAAAAGCACACGATCCAGTTAGTTCACTTTTGCCATTTGACTCTAATCTTTTTTTCCACATTACAAACTGTCGTTTTCTGTTGTCTTCTGTAGGTTCTAAGCCTAACCGTTTTTGTGGTGCGATATGGAGCTGGAGCACTTTGATGAGCGGGACAAAGCTCAGAGGCACAACCGTGGGGGCTCGCGGCCAAACGGGGTGCCGAGTCCGACGCACAGCGCCCACTGCAGCCTCTACCGCACGCGCACCCTCAAAGCGCTGAGCTCGGAGAAGAAGGCGAAGAAGGTCCGCTTCTACCGCAACGGAGATCGCTACTTCAACGGAATCGTGTACGCCATTTCCCAGGACAGATTCAGATCTTTCGATGCTCTGCTGGAAGACCTGACCCGCACTCTCTCTGACAATGTAAACTTGCCACAGGGGGTCAGGACCATCTACGCAGTCGATGGCAGCAAAAAGGTCACCAGCATTGATCAGCTCGAGGAAGGTAGGCTTGTGGTTTGACACAGGAAATGCCACTCAAAAACCTCATCACTCTCCCGTTTGTCCCTTCCTCTGCCTCCCTCAGCATTCGTTGTGACTTAATTTCCAGGCTCTCTTAATGAAAATGCACTATATTAAATCTAATCTTGGCTCAGGTTGGACAGTAGTGATGCAGAGCAATTGCACAGTGAGTCAGCGATTCTGTGTGTTTGTAGCCCTGGACATGGTGTAACTCTTGTGTGTGTGACTGGTGGTCTTTCTTTGCACTGCTCTCAGTTTGTGCATGGTATGAACTGGGAATGGTTGCATAAGGATGAGTTTACAAAAGGAGAGAGAACAGAGATCAAAGCAAGGGACTGGAGTATCAGTAGTAATTTCTGAAAGTCATCTTTGTTTGTTTGTGTTTGTTTGTTTGTTTGTTTGTTTGTTTGTGTGTGTGTGTGTGTGTGTGTGTGTGTGTGTGTGTGTGTGTGTGTGTGTGTGTGTGTGTGTGTGTGTGTGTGTGTGTGTGTGTGTGTGTGTGTGTGTGTGTGTGTGTGTGTGTGTGTGTGTGTGTGTGGTTAAGGTTAGTTACCTTCTACTTAGGTATATCTGGATACAGTAAACCAATTGGTATATTCCTTTGTTGATGTTTCTCAGTTGGTTTTCCCATCCACTGTTCCAGTAGCATCTTTAGACCCCCTTTTCCTGGGGTCAGGTAATCATTTTATAGTCATCCCTCAACTCACTCTGGGTTTCACACCTTTTTTAAAATTTTTATCTGGAAAACACAGCCTTCTCTGGCCAGCTCTTTGTGAAAATGCAATTGAAGAAGATGCACTAAAGCATATCGATTTTGATTTATTTTGTATTATTGATTCTATTGCGGACTACTGTGACTCCATGACATTCTGTTATGGTGAGAGAAGTGGAGCCGAATGCTTTTGGGACAGTGAGACTTTCTGTGCGCGGTGCGTATGCTGTTGTTGTGTCATGCTCTGGGCTCTCTGACACAGTAGCGGCTGCTTGCGCAGCTCGATTGGGACTGTGAAGTCGTGTTTGCTAAAGCATGAAAGTTCAAAAGCTGGAGGTGTTATTAATAATTCATAGTGACGGCAGGGTGAAAATCTGCACAACTATGAGCCTGCTGCTGTCATTGACTCAACCCCCCCTCCCATACAGCTAATCACCACAGGTAATCACCAGTATACACAGGTTTCAGCATTCACTCTCTCACACAAACACACACATTATATAATATACAGTAGTCTCCAGAATTATTGGCACCCTTGGTAAAGATGAGCAAAAAAGGCTCTTAAAAAATGCCTTTGTTGTTCATCAGCTTGATCTTACACTCAAAATATGAGGGAAATCTAACCTTTTATTGAAGTAAAATTATATAAAAAAAATAAAATTAAAATTAAAAAAGATCCTAAAAAAAATAATTCTCAAACTCTTGTGTCAAGTGGTCATCAATAACTTCCAGTTTGAAACAGGCTGTTTCACTGGGGTATAAATATGAGGTGACACACTGGCCAAATTCCCTTGGTCATCAATTAACATGGGAAAGATCAGAGAATACGCAAATTAAACAAAAGGTTGTTGACCTTCATAAATCAAGCAATGGTTATAAAAATTAAAAAAACTAGACACCTGAAAATGCCCATCTCCACTATTGGGGCAATAATTAAGAAATTTAAAACAATGCAGCTGTGATAAACCTGCATAAGCGAGGACCAAGGTCTCTGAAGGATCTAGAGAGATTCTGTATGGAATGCTCTCAGATCCCTTTCTATGTGTTCTTCCACCTCATCAAGTATTATAGGAGAAGACGCAGTACTGTTATCTTGGCAAGGGGAGCATGCACAAAGTACTAAATGCAGGCATTCCAATGATTGCGACATTGTTTTGAGAAAAAAATATTTTTTGATAAGGAATTATCAAATTATATATTTTTTCTTTTAATATTTTTACTTCTAGGTTAGATTTCTCTCATATTTTTTGAATGTAAGATCAGGATAAATGTTTTCAGAGCCTTTTTTTGCTCATCTTTGCCAAGGGTACCAATAATTCTGGAGGGCACTGTATGCTTGCTTGCTTGCTTATGGTTGTCCATCGATTCGATGATGACCATCTTCTCTTATTTGTGAGTCTTCTGGTGGCTGAATAGTCCGATCCTGGATCCACAGCTGCGGTTGCAGACCAGGCATGTGAAGGGGGTGCTGGGGGAAGCAGGGGTGGCTTTGCGAGCATGCCTCTTCGCACGCTTTGCTGCACAGTGTTGTGTGCGCTGTTCCTCCATATACTCCACTCCCTGTGAGGAGTGAGAGCGCCAGAGGTCTCGGCAGGAAGCAAGTTCCTCCAGTGAAGAGGGGTTGATCCGGCATCTCTTCAGGGTGGTCTTCATTTGGTCTTTGAACCGCTTCTTCTGCCCACCAGCACTGCGTTGGCCAAGATGTAACTGGCCGTAGAGGATTTTACGTGGGAGTCTGTGGCTGGGCATTCGAATGACATGCCCCAACCACCTGAGTTGATGTTGGGTCAGGATGGACTCCACGCTGCAGCTGCCTGCCCTCTCCAGCACCTCTGTGTGCGGCACTCTGTCCTGCCATGTGATGCCAAGGATCTTCTGGAGACATCTAACATGGAAGGTCTCCAGGCTTCTGAGATGACGGCTGTAGATAGTCCATGCCTCACATCCATACAGTAATGCAGTGATGCATACTGCTCTGTATACCAGCACTTTGGTGTGGAGTTTGAGGTTGCTGTTCTGAAAACCCCTTCTCCTTAGACAGCCAAAAGATGCTGAGGCTTGTTTGAGGCGGTTCTGGATCTCGTCATCCATTTCGCAGGTGTCGGACATAATGCTTCCCAGGTATTTAAAGGTGGGCACAGTGAGCAGCTGTTGCCCTGCTGCTGTGAGGGTTATTGGGTGTTGTGGGAGGCCAGCACTGGTCTGACAGAGTACCTCTGTTTTCTGGGTGTTGATAGTCAGTCCCATTCTGGTGTATGCCATTACAGCTGCTGCTAGGATGTTTTGCAGGGCCTCTGGTGTATGAGCAGCCAGGGCACAGTCATCAGCGTACTGTAGCTCGATGATGGTCTCCGAGGTCAGCTTGGTGGTTGCCTGTAGCCTCCTGATGTTAAACAGGTTCCCATCAAGCCTGAAGTCGATGGTGACTCCAGCCTGCTTCTCCATCTTTTCACGTAGCAGTGATGTAACGCAGACGAGGAAGATATTGAAGAGAACTGGAGCCAGTACACAGCCTTGCCTCACTCCAGTTTCCACACCAAAGGGCTCTGAGCTGTGCCTCCCCACTACCACTCGGGCCATCATCCCAGAATGGAACTGTCCAAGGATGGTGAGAAACTTGGGTGGACACCCAAATCTCTTCAGGACTTTCCACAGTAGGTCTCTGTTTACTGTGTCAAAAGCCTTTGAGAGGTCAACGAAAGCTATGAACAAGTCCTTGTGCTGTTCCCGGCATTTCTCTTGGAGCTGGCGTGTTACAAAGATCATGTCGACTGTCCCCCTATCCTTTCTAAAACCGCATTGCGACTCTGGTATGACCCGTTCGGCTATTGCTGAGATGAGTCTGCGGAGCATGACCTTGGCTAAGACCTTTCCAACAATGGCCAACAGAGAGATTCCCCTACTATTGGAGCAGATGGATTTGTCTCCTTTGTTCTTGTAGATGGTCACAATGTTGGCATCTTTCCACTGCTGCGGGACACACTCTCGTCTCCACACCTCACCGTGTACAGAGGTAGCCTCCATCCTTGAGGATTTCAGCTGGGATGCTGTCAGGTCCAGGGGATTTATTGTTTTTGAGGGTTTTGACTGCATGCAGGATTTCTTTGAAGGTTGGAGGGAGGTCGAGATCTGGCAAGGTAGGGTGTTCAGGGAGCTCTGCAAGGACAGTTAGGTCCACAGGGGTGGGCTGGTTGAGCAGGGTGTTGAAATGCTCAGCCCACCGCTCCACTATCAGAGCCTGGTCCTTGATGAGAGTTGTTCCGTCAGCAGATCTAACAGGTGCCAGGGAGCAGTTTCTGGGGCCGTAGATGGTCTTCAGTGCGTCATAGAAACTATGCATATCGTTCCTATCTGCATGAGTCTGGATTTCGTTGGCTTTTGAGATCCACCACTCATCTTGCAGGTTCCGGAGAGTTGTTTGGGCCTCAGAACGAAGGGCTTGCCATTGCTTCTTAAGGAGTTGGGATTGTGGATTGTTCATGGTGGCTCTGTGTGCCTTGTGCATTTTGTCCAAGAGGGTGGAGATCTCTCCAGCATTCTGGTCAAACCAGTCCTGATGTTTTTTGGTTTTGAAGCCAATGGCTTGGGCTGCAGTGTCAAAGAGGGTGGAGGACAGAGAGGTCCACTTCTCATCCATCCCAGACTCTGAGTTGACAAGCTGTTCAATATCTGCCAGCTTGTCAGCTAAGGAGCGACGGAAGTTGTTTCGGGTGTCGCTGCTGGAGAGTCTGGCACAGTGGAGTTGTTTCCTCCCCGGGCCACCTTGGTACCAATAATTCTGGAGGGCACTGTATGCACACACACACACACACACACACACACACACACACACACACACACACACGTGTGGAAGACATTTTTGGAAGGCAATCTGACTCGGCATACAAATCCCACGTTTGACTGATTTGAAATTCGACCTTGAATTGAAGTGGGCCAGTGATGTCAGAAGAACGTGGGCTAACATGAGGCTCTTTGAAAATAGGACATTTCATTAACAAAGAAAGGGCAATTAACCTCTGCTTAAACAATCTCTTGCGTAATGCCTGCCTGGCTTCCATCGAGTCTTTTCCATCCGTTTAAGAGTCATTAATCTACTGCTATGTTGGATGAGATTATCAATGAATATCAGAGGTCCGCGCTCTAGTTAATCATTCATGATTTTTCCTGCTGTGAAGGATAATTTATTCATATGCTTGAAAATGCCATCAGTCAGTAAATACCCTACATGCCCGATATTGAACTGTGCCTTGTGATTGAGGGGTACGTGCAGTGTGCAAACAGCATTTTTTGTGTGAAGTTAATTGAATTGGCTCATTACTCAGGATGTGTGGCTTTTCTCCTTCTCTCTACTCTCTACTCTCTTATCCTCTCTTCTTCTCCCTGCCTCTGCCTCCGCTCTCTTCTCTCCCCTTCCCCTTTATTCTCATCTCCCTTCCTCCTCGATTCTCATCTCCCCTCCTCTCCATTACCTGCAGATGAGAGCTACGTATGCAGCTCCATAGAGCCTTTCAAAAAGCTTGACTACACCAAGAACGTCAATCCCAATTGGTCTGTGAATCTGAAAGCCTCCACTACTGCCCAGGCACCCCCCTTTCTGGCCAGTACCAAGGCCGCCCCCTGGGAGACCAGGGAGAACAAGGACTTCATCCGGCCCAAGCTGGTGACTATCGTCCGGAGCGGCGTCAGGCCCCGCAAGGCCATCCGGATCCTGCTCAACAAGAAGACCGCCCACTCCTACGAGCAGGTCCTCACCGACATCACCGACGCCATTCAGCTTGACTCCGGGGTTGTCAAGAAGCTGTACACCCTGGATGGGAAGCAGGTAGGAAGACTATCACTATACTTGTGCTTGTCATGTTGTTTTTATTTGTCATTTATGTGTGTTTGTTGAAGTTACGTGAGTCTGTGGTGGTCGAGTAACCCATATCATCTGTGGAAAGAGTGTCTTTTATTGTGTTTCTGAAATGGTTGTTTGATCCAGGGTGTTTACTTTGTGAAGAATAGCCATGACTAGGCCAAAATTCCACAATGGGCAACATTGGTTTGTAGAAGACATTTGGCAATTCTAAAATGGATATTCAGGAGGGAACTGAAATGGAGAAAAAAAGGGTTTGTGTGAGTGCTTATGAGTGTATGTGCATCCATGTCTTAGACTGTATGGAGTAAAATCATTGTTCATAATCTGTTGACTTTATTTGCCTGTGTTTTGGCTTTCTGTCAGTCACATTCGCAGTTGATGTTTTTGTGCAACTGTTTTGTGCTCAGTGAGCCTAGAATGTATGGCCCACATTAATCAAGATGTGAACACATCCAAAGGAGCAGCTGGTGTCACATCTAGTTTTCTTATCTCTACCAATGATTCATAATCCATTACATATTTTCCTGCAGTCGTTGTCATGTGACCGATTTGTACCCAAAACGCTGCGAAAGCCCTTTATCAACAGCCCTAGTAACCGGAATTTCCAGGACGAAACTGTGGACCGGAAATCATTCATTCGCAATGAGACGCACACTTTTCTTCATCCTATTAAAGAAAAACTGGATTTTGGGGGTTTTCCACTGAATTATTTGCTGATAAGCAAACCCTTTTATTGATAAATTAGGCAATCGACATAAAAAGTACAAAGTTAATCTACAACTTTAGGTCCCATTGGTTGCTATGAAATGTTGTGCTCATGGGAGTTATAGTTTCATAGTAATTTAGGCATTTTACTGAAGTTGATTGCCTAATTCCTTAATAAAAATGGTTTATTAATTAAAAGAACAGTGCCCAACCATTTGTTCAGTGTTTTAATGGTAACTTTCTTCACTGTGATACAGGAAATACAATTTGTGTCCCATTGAAAATGAATGGCTTCGAAATTGAGTTTTGTCCCAGAAGATGCATGCCTTCACATAATTTGATCTGGGATGGGAAAAGTGTTTCTTAGAGCTGCTGTAACACTTCTCCTGGTATATAGAAATAAGATCATGTAATCTTTCCTAATAATGGAGAAACGGACAACATGTTATCGAATCCCACCTACATGTGTGGGAGATTGTTTGGTTATAATGAGGGAACGCTGGATATACTCGCCAAGTGTGGGAATGTGTGGATCTGTTCTCTAACACATTGAACGTGCTCCCACGTTTTGTCGCTTTTTCCAGTGCAAAGCAAACCATACCAAACCCAAGTACCCATGCTAAATTTAGCTACTGCTCTGTTCAGAGACTACCGAGCTGAACAGGAACCTAAGAGTGGAGCTAGCAATACTGCAGACCATTGATTGGTCAAGCGCAATCGTCACAAAATTGTCACGGTAAATCTCAGACCGGCTCAGGCACAACCGCCATCTTTTTTTCCAGCTTCACTTCAATTATATTGGTATCATTCAAAGAGTATATAGAGTTTGGCATTATTGTCAGGATTGCGTGATTCTACGAGTTAGGTTTGTGTTACGAAAACTGAAATAAATTTTCAAACGTTTAATATATTTTCTTTAAATAGAAAGAATAATATTGTTGAGCATTTTCATTAAATGACAGTGTTTGAACAATTATAAACTGATATTTTTTTAGCTCATTTGTGCTGGATGTATATGCAGATAAAAAGCACAGATGTAAACACAAAGAAAATATAGAATGTTTTCATTTTTATACGATTGAAAAATATGTAGGCTACAGATCAGAGGTATAAAATGCATTCATTGGAGGTCCAATGCTGACAAAGTATAGTATTGTCATTTTCATTAACGCAATTAGAATATACATTTTCAAACCATTTTCAGGCTTTTGAAACAAAACAAAAGGATCTGAACTGGACAGTGTCAAATTACAGTGTTTGAACAATCTTGCGCCTCCATAAATCGACACTGGCATTTATTTTGGTCTTGGTCAATTGCAATTAATTGGAGATCCATCACCAATCAATAAATATACGATACGATACAATATGATATACTTTATTTGCCCCTGTGAGGAAACTTGCCAATATACAGTATATATATATATATGTGTAGCAGTCACATTATTTTTTGTCACTTCAGATAACTCCTCCGATCTTCACGGTTCTGTTGTGCAGTGGAAAAACGACATAGGGACTCGACCCGTGAAGGGGACAGTTATGGGTACAGATGGTTACCGTACCGTACTGTGCAGTGGAAAAATGCCATTATAATAATAATAATAATATATGCCATTTAGCAGACACTTTTATCCAAAGCGACTTACAGTAGTGAATGCATACATTTTGTTGCAGTATATGTGGTCCCAGTGGGAATCGAACCCACAACCTAAGCGTTGCCAACGCCATGCTCTACCTACTGAGCCACACAGAACCACTATGCATTTCTTAGGATTTTATTGGACCTGTGAGCCTGCCATGTAGTTGATGGAAGGAAGATATGATTCAATATGATGGGACAGTATGAAATATCAGATGTATTGTGTGAATGGAAGGCCTTGGGAGCATTTTGGCTGATAACCTAACTGGTATAGAGGCCATGTGTGTGTGCGCCTGTGAGCGTGAGTGAGAGAGAGAGAATGAGTGACAGAGTGGGGAATGAATGAGTCTGAGGCCTTGCCTACACAGTTTCTATATCTGCCACAGCCTGAGATAAGAGCCTGAAATAGCAAGTTTCTCCTTGTTGGTTTTCCACCCACCTTCCTACAGCTCTCTCTCTGAATTGGCTCTCTCATCCAACACACACACACACACACACACAGGCATGGACAGACACACACACACACACACACACACACACATGGATGGACACATATAAACACACACCCAGACACGCACATGCACACACACACACACACACACACACATATACAAAAAACTGGCAAGCACACTCCGTCAGATCTCTGCTTGCACATTTTCAGATGAACATCAATCTGCTAGGATGCAGACTCCCATCTGGATGGGTGTTCATCAGACAGCTAAATTAAGCAGCCAGACACATTTGCATCTTTTTGTTCCGTTCTGTCACTGCTGATTTCAGGATGAGCTCAGTCAAAGTTTAGAGTCACAATCTCTAAAGTGAGCCTGCTTTAACATCCCCCAAAAAAAAAACAGGTCAGACTGTTCCTAGTTCTCATCTGCTCAGTGCAGCTATGACGCAGAACCCTGCCCCTCTTTACCTCTCTCCGCTTGTTTCCCCTTTTTTATATTAGTCATAAAAAAGGGGTGATTATCAAAAGGTTACTGCACCATTTTTGTTGGAAGGTAAATCGGTGGTGTTCTGCCACTTGGTGTTCTAGGGCACTGGTTCTCAAACATTACAAGCCTGCAGCTCACTTGCAGCAAATATTTTCTGTGACCCACCACTTATTAAAATGTAGTCTGACTACAATATGGAACTGAAATGTTTTTGACATATGTCAAAAACAACTGCACGTACATTGCAACGTATGGTTGTGTCTAGTGCAGTGTTTAATTTGATTGGAGTAAATGTTTATGGAATGGGTGCAATATACATGTTTTATTTTTATTTTTTTTGTTTTTGTTGTTTCTCAGCACTTAATTGATCAGTTAAATAAGTTGGTTACACAGGTAACTCACCTGAACTGCCTGCTGATTTTACGGCAAAAAACTATTCGCTAGTGATGAGTGAATGAGGTCTCATGGCACCAGAAATGTGTGTGTGTGTGTAGTGATTGTAATGATGCTTGGGAACCGCTGTTCTGTAGACTGCACTCAGGGATCTGCAGTCGCAGTCAGTAGCCAAGGACATCCTCCATCTTTGCCCCCACTGCTGAACATGTGACTCATTGAACCAGAGTCCTCCCACACCCCGTACCCCCACCCCCCACCCCCAGCTCCTCAGCACTCCCTGGGCTTGCAATGAAAATGCTGAGCCTCTCTTTCCAGCTCCAGGATTATTGTTTTATAATGAGCTGAAAAAGGCCCCTGCCCTACTGCTGCCCTCCAGGATCCACGGTTGGGGAGCTCTGGGAATGCATAGCCCCTAGCCCACATCCCAAAATGCTTGGTAGAAGGTGGCTCTCCCAGAGGAGAGGTTGCGTGTACACCGATTCGTGAAGAGAGGGAGAGAGAGCAGCTGGGCTTGTGCCTGTTTTAGCGCTCAGCTCAGTCACGACTGTTGGGAATTAAATGTTTCATGTGCTCCCCGTTTTGGATGAAAGTGCCCCGCTAAGTGAATGCAGTAATGCGAATGCGAAGCCTGAGGAAACTTTGTCTCAGGGCCACAAGAGTGTCAGATCACAAATCAACTGCCGATGCAGTTTTCGCTGCGCTTGAGTTTTTCCTTCCCACTTGAAATTTGGTATTGTACAATGGAAAGCTGAATTAAAAGACCGTAGCCTTGGGGCCTCCCGCGTGGTCCAGTGGTTACAACGTTCGACACTGGCCACGGAGACCATAGTTCGATTCCCCGTCCCACCAGAGTCGGCTCTGGCCGGGAGTGCCATCGGGGCAGCAATTGGCTGTCCGCCCCAGGGAGGGGGGAGGGAAGCCGACACACACACAGTTCGCACAGGAGTGGTTCTGGGGTACCGGAATCACAGTCGACGGCAGGACGAGTGTTGTCTCGGAGGAGGCAGCGCTACGCCTGGCAGCGAACTATAACGGTAAGCGGGATTGAATTAAGCACACGGGTAATTGGCTACCAAATTGGGAGAAAATCGGAAAAAAAAAACAATTCTTAAAAAAAAAAAAAAAAAAAAGACCATAGCCTTATCACCACTACCCCCCATCCTCTTTCCACCACAAAAATGGAAAGACAGTTATGTAAGAGGATATTATGCTGTTGATGTAATTTATAGCTTGCTCATTGATTGTTTCTGCAGGCATGCTTCACACGCCACGGGGTAGGATCTGAACCGGTCGGGGTAGTGGGGGGAAACGGGAGAAGGGGGGTGGAGAGTCACACCTCACACACAGAGCCCCATGCCCCACCCCTGTACTGACCGACAACACACAATGAATCCGTGTATGCGATCTCCGGTATCACTCAGAAGTGCTTAAGGTTTCCCCAACATGGCCAAAGTGAGGAGAACACTCTAATTAACCACATCGTTTGGAACTGAGCCATTCCATAAAAATGTACTTGGCACTTCTATGAAAGGGTTAAGTCCATCAGCCTCAGACAGAGATTTGTCACGGATCATAAGTAGGTTTCTGGGCCTGGAAGAAGGCCCCTTAACAGCACTGCCACACATTGTTAACCTCTGAAATGAGGTCAGAGATTTTTTAACTCTCAGTATTCCTCAGTGTGTACTGAATCATAGGAGGAAGTCCCTTCCCATTCACAGCTGAAGTCATAACTGAAGATGATAAACAAACAAAACACCACCTAGTGCATATTTTCACACACATATTATTTGTGCTTCTGGCAGTTATCCTCTTCCATGTACGGCTTTAGGAAGTATTTGGATTTCATAACATGTACAGTAGATTATTCTGATTCATGTATGCTTGTGCCAAATAGCAGGAGTACCTGTGAAAAATGAGAAAAGCAGATGGAGGAAAAATAAAGTTTGCTAAAAAGGCATTTATCTTAACTTAATTTGCTGGACTACCTTTGCCTTGTTAACAGCTATTTATAGCGAGACACCACTCATGTGCTTCACAATCTCCAAAGAAATTGTGAATTTGTTGTCCTCTTTTTGAAACCCTCCTTGACAGTTTCTATGGTGATTTAGTTCCCTCAGCAGGTTGCCTAGAAACAGGCTCTGCAGAGGGGCTGTGTATCAATGATGTCACACAGGCCAGTGATTGAGTGAGAGGGGGGGCTTAGGGCAAGAGGCCCTTTCAGACTAATTACTGAGATAGACTGCAGCAAAGTGGATTAGGCCACAGTCATAGCTGTGCTATAATTACTCACTAAGCAGCCATCTACTAACCACCAGGACACATAGATGGTGTCGCCTACGCAATATGGCTGGAGGTAGTAACACACACGCTCACACACACGCACGGATACACACCGGCATGCATGCATGCAGACACAGACACAGACACAGAAATGCACACTGACATGCATACACATAGACACATGCATAGACATGCACACCAACACACACACACACACACACACACACACACACACACACACACACACACACACGCATACTAAGACAGACCCATGCACAGAAAGGTGACAATTAGATAATAACCATATACAGGATCGTCCAAAGTTATTCTCAACCTTGATAAAGATGAGCAAAGAATAAAAGAAACAGTACAGGTTATGAGCTATATTGTGTGCTCATAAATGGGGAAATTATATTGTTTTATACAATACGATTGCTCAGAAAATAACCCAAGCAAATGTCACCACAATAATAATAGGATGTTAGGCCCTGGACTGCGTTGGTGACCTCTGCCACACTGATGTTTTCAATGCTTTGTGCACCCTCCTTGCATAAGGATAACACTTTTTTTTTTTTTTTTTTTTTTCTCCCAATTTAGTAGCCAATTACACCCTCTATTTATTTTGATTTTACCCTCCCCACACGGGTCCGCTGCTCGTCTCTACGAGGCAAGCTAATTCTCTGTGGGCAGCGAACTCCACTTCATTCGAGATGGAATTCGCCCACCCATGTTCTAGAGACTCCTTACGTGCTTCACAGTGAACCCGAGCCGGCTCACCCTCCCCTGGGGCGGACAGCCAAATGCCCCCGCAAAAAAAAAAAAAAGTGCGTTAGACCACTACACTACAAGTCTGGAGACTGAGATGGCCATTGCAAAATAGTAATTTTGTGGTCAGTTAACCATTTTGTGGTCAGTTAACCAAAATGTTTTTTTTTTTTTTTTGTTGTTTTTTTTTTTTTTTTTTACTCTGGCAGTTTACTGCTTACCTTTGTACCATTTCAGGTTATTCACTGGACTTGAACTGCTTAAATTTCAGTAAAAACTGGAAAATGGGGGTGTTCCAAAACTTTTGTGTAGATTGGGAGACATGATGTCCCCAAGATGCAACCAAGTTTTGTAGGTCTCCAACTGTGATTTTCTTTGCCTCCCAAAGACCCTTTTTCTTGTGTCTTCTGAGTGTTATTTGCCTTTCCCCATGGTGATGGATGACAAATGGATTTTACATGCATGTTACCTCATTTTTATACCCCAGTGAAACGATACGCAATACAGTTCTCTAAGATGAACTTATAAAGTAGCATGTTAATGCAGATTTGTGCTGCAGGATTTGTGTTAATGCAGGGTGCGAATAATTGACTCGAATAATTGAATCTTTTTTGAGGAAAATATTACTAAACAAAATCTTTTTCTCTGAGCAATTGTATTAGTACAAAATAATGTAATTTCCCCATATATATGCATGTGTCCAAATTGGCTTCAGATTTGACAGTGACATACCAGTGACACTAGCATTTATCAGCATTGATTAATTGATCAGCACTCACATTGTCAGGGACCAGTAGTATCAGTTTCTAAATTGTTCAAGGTCTCACTGCAGCACAACATGGCGAGATGCACACAGGCTCTGAATGCGGTTTCCTTTGGGCTGCTGAAAATGAAAAGGGGGTGATGGCACTTGTGATTGCGTGATCACAGTGCTTTCTTCATTCAGGATCTTAAGGAGTCTGCAATGCTAGTAAATAAGCACTGCACTGAGAACACTCTCCCTTTCTCTCTCTCTCTCTCTCTCTCTCTCTCTCTCTCTCTCTCTCTCTCTCTCTCTCTCTCTCTCTCTCTCTCTCTCTCTCTCTCTCTCTCTCTCTCTCTCTCTCTCTCTCTCTGACTTCTTCAAGCTCACTATTGTCTTCATGGGCATTTACCCTCCATTTAATTAGCATGCACAGGACATAGGCACCCACATGGATAAGCTGGTCTAGCGCAGGGGTTAGCATATGGCCTCATTCAGTTCCCTTGGTCCTTGCTTGCGTCAAGCTGGGACTTTGTCCAAAAAACCCTGAAAAACTTGGCTGCTGAACAGAAAGCTGAGTCATCCTTCATAGAAGAGACTGGCTGGTTGGAGAGTACAGAGGGGAAGACGGAAGCATGTGGATAAGACCCGAGTCAGGAGGAGAACTAAAGGCCACTCAGTTCCCTTTTAAAACCCTCTCTTGGAAAGAATGTTTGAATCCAGAGTTGCACAGAAATGCATTGAAGTTGTGTGTGAGGTTTCATTCACCCCCTCCCCACAGCTCTTTCTGTGTCTGCCATCACATTTCAAATGAAGCATGTTAAGGAGGTGAGCGAGTAGGTGTGTTAGTGCTAGTGTACTAGGCCTTCTTGTCTCGATAAGGGCATCCAAGGGCAATGCTGTCACCTGACACTGTAGTCCTGCGAACACGCTGGAAGCGTGGAAGCAGACCTAAAAGCAGACCTAAAAGCAGACCTAAAACACGCTGGAAGCAGACCTAAACGCGTTTCCCTCAGTTGAATGATTCTGAACGATGGTTCTGCAGTGGGAGCAATTCCATCTCCCTCATGTGCGAGATGGCTATAGCTTTATGCACACTGGCAGCTTCCGTCTGTCTCCATGTTGAGACGATGGGATCTGTCAAAACAAATATCACTGTTCAACAGGGGGCACGCTCCCAGCTGTGAGCCTTATATATATATATACACGTATATATACACACTGTGGCCACTAGGTACACCTGTACACCTGCTCGTTAATGCAATTATCTAATCAGCCAATCATGTGGCAGGAACTCAGTACATAAAAGCATGCAGACATAGTCAAGAGGTTCAATTGTTGTTCAGACCAAAAATCAGAATGGGGAATAAATGTGATCGAAGTGACTGACCGTGGAATTATTGTTGGTGCCAGACAGGGTGGTGTGAGTATCTCAGAAAGTGCTGATCTCTAGAGTTTACAGAGAATGGTGCAAAAAACAAAAAACATCCAGTGAGTGGCAGTTCTGTGGGCCAAAAATGCTAATGAGAGAGGTCAGACTGGTTCAAGCTGACAGGAAGGCGACAGTGATTCAAATGACCACGCGTTACAACAGTGGTATACAGAAGAGCATCTTGGAATGCACAACACGTCGAACCTTGAAGTGGATGGGCTAAAGCAGCAGAAGACCACACTGGGTTCCACTCCTGTCAGCTAAGAACAGGAAAGTGAAGCTACAGTGGGCACAGGCTCACCAAAACTGGACAGTTGAAGATTGGAAAAACATCGCCTGGTCTGACGTATCTCGATTTCTGTTGCAACATGCAGATGGTAGGGTCAGAATGTAATATATTCCATTTAGCAGACGCTTTTATCCAAAGCGACTTACAGTAGTGAATGCATACATTTTCAGTATATGTGGCCCCAGTGGGGATGTGGCATAAACAACATGAATCCATGCATCCAAGCAACGGTTCAGGCTGGTGTTGGTGGTGTAATGGTGTGGGGAATGCTTTCTTGGCACACATTAGGCCCCTTAATACCAATTGAGCATTGTTTAAATGTCACAGCCTACCCGAGTCTTGTTGCTGACCATGTGCATCCCTTTATGGCCACAGTCTACCCATCTTCTAATGGCTACTTCCAGCAGGATAATGTGCCATGTCACAAAGCACACATCATATCAAGCTGGTTCCATGAACATGACAATGAGTTCAGTGTACTCCAATGGCCTCTACAGTCACCAGATCTCTGTCCAATAGAGCACCTTTGGGATGTGGTGGAACGGGAGATTTGCAACATGAATGTGCAGCCGACAAATCTGCAGCAACTGCGTGATGCTATCATGTCAACATGGACCAGAATCTCTGAGGAATGTTTCCAGCACCTTGTGTGTGTATATATATATATATATATGGAGAAATTATGTTCCTTTCAGTGATTCATGCCTTTTGGGTTTGGCATGGCTCCAGTCGGCTGGCTCAGATGAGTTGTGGAGTTTGCTGTTTTCCCCGATGGGCAGTACTAACTCTGAGTTGTTGTTTGGTCCTGGGGTGGTGTGGAGAAGTCTTGTAATGGGATTTGCATCTCACTGTTTGAGGGTAACCAATCTAGTTCAGGGGCCGACTTCCTATTATTCTTGCTGTGACCTTAAGCAGAACATTTACTAGTGTTCTGGAAATAAATCATTCACAGGGTGCCGGATTGTTAAATCAATGTGAGGGTACTCTCTCCTGACGGAGAGTTCAGACCAGACCATCTCGGACCATCTTGGACCAGTTAAATTAGGATTGTCTCTTTATTGTCGTCATAGCTTTTCCCCCTCAACACTGTGGCTTCTCTTCCATCACAAGTGGATGCCCTCCACTGAGTGCTCACACTCACACTCTTGTGGCTACAGATTTACCTACAGGGTCCTAGTTTAACTATGTGGTTGCTCCTAGCACCTAGGAACTGTACTTCCCACTAGGGTGGCTTTCAGCTAAACTGTTCTTGACTACAGTTAACACTTTGTTGTACGTCGCTCTGGATAAGAACGTCTGCCAAATGCCTGTAATGTAATGTAATGTAATGAGTCAGACTCCGAGCCAGTCTGCATCTGAGAGCAGCCACATCGCTCAGAAGAGGAGTTTGTTTTAGGGGCTTGAAACCCTGCTGTGAGAGCAGCTTATCCCCTTGTCTTGTATAGCGCTGCTCAATTGAAGTGCAACGACATGATTCACAGAGAGGGAGAAAGGACACGTTTGTGTGCGTCTGTACCGCATGTACTGGTGCGGAGAGAGTGGGTGGCAGATTATTTTTGTAACCGAGAGGTGATGTGTGACTACTGTGTGCACGTGTATGTGTGACAGAGCGAGTTGGTGACAGAAAGATTACTTGTGTAACAGATGAAGAGGAGGTGTGAGGACACTGTGCATGCTTGTGGGTGTTTGCCATATGATTTATCTCAGTGCTGTAGCTGCAGTCTCATCGCCGGTCTCTAGACTTTGCGTCTGTGTGACGGAGCAAGGCAGCTACGTCTGCCTCAGTCACCTCCCCTCTCTTCTCTCTCTCTCTCTCTCCTGCGCAGCCGGCTCTCAACACGACAGAAATACTAATCACTGTTTGCCTCTTCCGCAGCTTCCGAAAACAGGCCTGTGTTTACTGATTAAGGAGTAAGCTGGCAGTTAGGAAATAGCCTTGAATGCTAATTGCATGCGTGCTCACAGATTTCACAGACCGCTTGTTTCCTCTGGAATCTAATTAGCCTTTCCTGTCACTACACTGTTTCTGCAGAAACATAAATTAAAGGTCTGCTCTTTATCACTCTGTGGGTAATGGATTGAGTACTTTCGAATGGTCTGGCAAACAAGCCTAATTTTTATTAAGAGCTCTGCTACAAAAAAGATGTGTGTGTGTGTTTATAATATATACATGTATATTATTATTATATAGAATATAAATTATTTCTGATAATATATATATATATTATTTCTGCTCATTCATTTCCTCTCAATGAAAAGTTTGCATTACTGTGCAATCAGCAGTCTGTGTATCTGTGTCACTCCTGTTGTGAAGTTGTGAAGCAGATTGGAGTTTCTGCCTCGTCATCCTGCTCCATTCTCATCTGAAGGTAGGTCTTGCACAGGAGAGGAGCTGTTATCCTCAACGGAGGGAGGGAGGGAGGGAGGGAGGGAGAGAGAGAGAGAGAGGGAGAAATGAATAAATATCGGAGCCGCTAGGCTGAGCTGGAAGCTGGACAGCCGCAGTGCTGGCCCCTTTGTTCCCCGGTCTGTAAATACGGCAGGCTCGAACTGTGGCACTGTGAGCTGGGCCTCTTTATCACAGATTCTGCTGTAGAGCAAGGGGAAAGGGGAGCACACCAGTGGAGGGAAGACGTGGGACGGACCAGGAAATGTAGGCTCATTTAGACCAGTGGTTCCACAGCACAGCACTCTTTGTAGTAATAAATTACAGCCTGAAACCCATGTTCTTGTCTGTAAAACAAAAGGTATTAGTTATTCACACACAAAGGTCATCCACATTTCTAGAATTTAGTTAAATGATAAACAACCATCAGTAATTGAGAACCCCATGTCATGCAGTAATAAATAGTCATTCAGCACTCTGAACGGTATCTCAAGGCCATGCTGCCTTTGGAAACACTGCTGCAGACTCAAGTCAATTCTTCTTTTATTTCTTCTTGATAATGATAATGATAATGATAATGATAATAATAATAATAATAACAATAATAGATTGCATTTATATGCCACCTTTCATCTCATGATCTGTAAACACTACAGTGAAGGGGGGAGGAGGGACTGACTGCACCCACCACCAATATGTAGCACCCACCTGGGTGATTCACAGCAGCCATTCAGTGCCAGAACACTCGGCACGCATTATGTATGCATCTATCTGTTGACTTTGCACGGTATATAAGCTTGCTGTAATCCACTGCTAGGGCAACAGAGAGAGATGGACCGGTTAACAGATTAAAATGTAGCTGCTTCTGGGGCCACAGCTTTTATTCATGAAGGAGAGATCTTTCTGATTAGCATTAGCGCTCTCCTTAACCATGGTCCTGTGGGGACAGTGTTTTTTTTTTTTTGTTTTTTTTTTTCTTTCCCACTGCTTTTAATTATGATTAATTTGGTTTTAACAAACGATTTGCCACATATCTAATTGTATTTACATCTCTTGACAGTCGACCGTAACAAATGTTTTCTAAGTAAACGCATTGTTGGTGATGTGTTTGTGCTGCCTCGGTGAAGCCTAGTTAGCTGTAAGCCTAGTTTTGTATCCTGAAACAGTTCATTGAAGAACTAATCAATATGAATCAATTTACTCGCTTGTTTGAGGGGTGCCACTGAGTTTAAAGAAATACCCTAATATTGTGTCTGTCTTTTAGCACAGACGCTCACCCAGCATCTTGTTTATTTTGCAAGGAGAAATAAAAGGCAGATATCTGTTGAGTGATGTGGAGTAGGCAGAAAGGGAGCGAGAGGCAGGCAGACGAGCAGCAGGGCAGAGAGGGGCTGGGTCAGGGCCTCAATCAGACCACAGCTGTCTGTGGACGTCACACTATTTCTCCACAAGATCCTTCTTTCTACATCCCGTCTTAGACAGAGAACGTCAGGCTTTTTGTGCCTTCCCTTGCTCTCCTTGAGTGCGGCCCAAAATCCAGCTTATGTAACGGCCTTGGAGACTGCGTTGCGTAACGGCCTTGGTGGTTTGTGCGGTTGTCGACACACGTGGTTCGAGAGATCAATATGGCTGGTAATTATACAGGAGGAGCAGAAGGCAGCTCTCTCGGCGAGAGTGAAAGCGGGAGCTCGTGATCGGAGCCCTTTTCCCCCTCAGCCTTCAGCACTTCCTTCAGAGTCAAAATGCCCCGCTGGCCTGTTCAAACTGCGGCTTCTGGATTGAATGAAGTAGCCTACCTGACCCGTCTCGGCCGTTGGATGCAGAATGTACAGGGCGCAGGAGTCATTCAGCACTCTGAACGGTACCTCAACGTTATGCTGCAACACTGCTGCAGACTCTAAGTCAATCACTCTTCTTCTTTTATTTCTTCTTGATGATAGTAATATTAATAATAACAATAATAATAGATTGCATTTATATACCGCCTGTCATATCATGATCTATGAATGCTTTACAATGAAGGGGGGGACTGACCTCAACCAACCACCAATATGTAACACCCACCTGGGTGATTCACAGCAGTCATTTAGTGGCAGAACGCTCAGCTCCCATCCGCTGAGGCGGAGAGGAAGGCGGAGGCATTGGTAACTGGGAAGTTGGAGAGAGGCAGGCCTGGGGAGGGACTCTGTGTAGAGGGGGGAGGGACTTAGGAGGCCAGCTGAGTTTGAGGTAGCTCCGCTGTACTGAAGCAGCCTCTCTGGCTCATTGACTGCGTGGTTGTTATGTAGGCCATGTGTGTGGAGGTGTGTCTAAATGAAGAGCTGGCTGGGGCCGGGGGCCTAGTGTTCACTCAGCGAGCACCAATTCGGGCCTACGCCAGGGCGACTCACCGGCCTGCTTGGTTACATAACCCGTGTGCAGAGTTGGCCGCGGGCCCTCGTAGGCGTCTGGAGGCCGTTGGCGTGGGGCGGGGATTACATAACGTTATACTACGCTCAAGCCGCTGCAGAGGCAGATGCTACAGCTTTACCGTTCGGGCTTTAGTCTCAGCTTGGATCTAAAAGTAATACACAAGCTTATATAAGGCAGAGTTGCCCCCTTTCAACTTTTTGATTTACTGGATTGTGAACTTTTCAGACGTCCTAAATTCTTTTTTTTCTTAAAAATAAAAAAATGTGATCCTGTTTTTCTCACAATTTGGTAGCCAATTACTCCCGCTGGTCTTAGTGCAATCCCCTCCCTCATAGTTCGCTGCCTTTGCCCTGTGACCGGCAGTGACAATGGCGAAGCACTGCCTCCTCCGAGACGGCACTCTTTGTGCTGTCGACTGTAATTCCGGCACCCCAAAACCACTCCTGTGCGCAGTGAACTGTGTCGGCTTCCCTCCGCCCTCCCTGGGGCGGACAGCCAATTGCCGCCCCGGTGGCACTCCTAGCCAGAACCGACTCTAGCGCGATGGGGAATTGAACCCCAGTCGCCATGGCCAGTGTCAAACGTTGAAACCACTAGACCACTCGGGAGGCCGACATCCTTAATTCTAACGGCGTGGAGTGCGTTGCGTAAGGCATGCCTGTGTTAGCGTGGGTGTGGAGGGGGAAATCAAAGCAGGTCATTAAAGTGAACGTTAGCGGCGTAGCGGCCTCAGAACAGGAAAGCCATGCGGCCATCTCTCACCTCGCTCCGTCTCACACACACACACACACACACACACACACACACACACACACACAGGATGCCAGTCGCCTCTGTGGCCCCGCCCACGTTAAGCAGCTGGTGTTTACCAGGCCCCTCTGATTGGATTAAAATGTGGCCTGATTATTCCAGGTCTCCACTTTGGTCCTTAATGAGGAAAGCGCTCGGCCTGAAAAGCAGATTTGGTCCGTAGGGTAATCTGTCACAGAGGGGTAACGAGAGATGGCAGGAAGTTTAGTTTGCCTCAAATGTGAAAGTGTAAAAGGTTGCAGCTCTGGGAGAATAAGAGTTTGTAATGTTTGTACTTATACATTGCTAACTATAGCTATTGACAGAAAAGGCATGGAGAAAAAACTTGGCTGTCTGGTGGCTGGTTGTGGCGTGGACTGTCCCAGAGGCGAGAGCAGTCAGGTCTGTAGCAGTCAGGTCTACAGGACATGATGTTTGTTTTCAGAGTGTATGGTCTGTTCTCAGGCAGCCTCTAAATGGACACACAGGGCCTGAGCTATAAAGCACAGCCAATCAAAGCTGGAGGAATACCCTCTGATGTGGGTACCTACAGGGATGTAAGCACCCTCTTTCACTCACGCATGACTGTGTGGGAGCTGTGGCACACATCAGTACAGTAACAATACCACAGATGTCATCGTAGACAGACCGCACACTGCACCTATTGAACAGGTAGAGGAAGGTTTGTACAATTTCTCATTTTAATGTATATATTCATACTGGAGTTTGAAGAGGTGAGTGTTAAGGCTCTTGAGGAAGATAGCCAGTGATTCTGCGGTCCTGACCGAGTGCGGATGGTCATTCCACCACCGGGGAGTCAGGGCAGAGTAGAGGTGAGACCGCCCGAAGGGACAGGACAGCCAATTGGCCAGAGGAAGCGGAGCGGAGGGGTCTCACCGGGGCGTAAGGTGTGATGAGTGTCTGGAGGTAGGTGATATGCCAGCACCACGTGATTTGAATTGGATTTGGTGCTGCTATAGGGAGCCAGTGAAGTGTGCTGAGTAGTGGAGCAGTCGTATTCCCATCTGACCTATGAATGGGAAACGGTGTATGGAATGACACGTGATTGGCATAATTGGTCTGTCCCTGTGGATAATGTGAGACTTTGTGGAACCGCACTGAGCATGTGCATTAAAGCTGCTCTGTGTAATACACTTGCTCTGCTTCTGTAAAGGGCAGTTCTTTCTCCCAGGGTTCTCCGGTCTGGGGAGGTCCTCCAGCACACGTGCTTATGAAATGAGCAGAAGGTCAGTTATAATGAATGTGGTGAGACTCCAGCTTTGCAAAGGTGAAGCTGAAGGGCTGTTTCTTTAACCCCCGGCCCAGCGCCCCTCCGACTGTTTCTCACAGAAGCAGCCCTCGCTTCTACGTTGCGGCGATGTTGCAGCAGTAGCTTACAGTCACGTTGCGAGAGCGTTGCTTGGCAGCTGGTATGGGGTGACAGATGGTAAACAGTCACTGTCTTCATAGACATAACAGTAAGCATGCACACCATGGAGAAGAATGTGTATGAAGTAACCCTTTGCGAATCAACACAATATACATGTAGCGCATGCGTAGAGAAAGGGATAGAAAACACACCTTTTTTGTTTTGAATTAAAACTTGGTCTAAATGGATTACCTTCTATTAATCGTCTGCTTTGAGTGATCAGTTTAAGTGCTGGGTAGCAATGAAAACGAGCAGACCCGGTGGCCCTCCAGAACCAGGGTTGGCCACCCCTGCGGTAATTCTAGATTTGCGGAAAAAGTTCATTTAAAATGGGTAAGGAAGCAAAGTATAAACAGTGAGGGAGTTCGAACCCTCTCGAGTGCGATGGTGAAAATAGCTTCTCCGTGTTCACGGAACGGAGCCTCGATGGTGTCTGAGAAGCAGACGGTGAGACGATTGGGAGCGGTGTAATAGGAGAGATTCAGCACCGAGGACAGCTCCCGTCACCAGAACTGCCTCAGCTAAAGATAGACCGTCTCTGAGCCTCGGGTACCAACAGCAGCCTACAATGAAGCAGAACAGAGCCGCACTGGATTAAATTGGTTGCGTTGTCATTGAATGGCACACGGCTTGTGCGTTTAAACGGATGCGTTTCAGCAATCTCAGTAAGGACATTAGGCAGAGGATAATCCAGCAGATAGAAAAAGAATAAAAAGGAAAGGTCCATCCAGGATCTTCACACTACTTTATATATACACTTTGTTACTACCCAAAACATGATTCAAGACTAACTGACTACCTAACTCAGGAGGGGCAAAGTCTGAGTCACCTTGGACTGGCCATGATATGGTCTTTTTTGGACACACCCTGTGCCGGGCCAGAAGAGGATGGGCTCCCCCTTTTAGTCTGGTTCCTCCCAAGGTTTCTCCCTACCAAGGGAGTTTTTCCTTGCCACTGTTGCCTTTAGGCTTGCTTTTGGGAGGGTCTAGGCCTGGGTTCCCCCTCTGTTAAGCGTTTTGTGACAATTCAATTGCGCTATACAAATAAATTTGATTTGATTTGATTTGAAAGTGATGTGTGGTGTTAATGCATTGTGAATGTGTGTGTGATTTTCAAAGAAGAGAAAGAAAAAAAAAAAGGAACAAAAAGGCTAAACGCATAGCACAGGTACTATATGAAACGATTGAATTGAACATTGGATTTATATAGCGCCTTTCAAGGAACCCAAAGCGCTTTACAATGAAAATGATAGGGGCAACTCACCTCAACCACCACCAATGTGCAGCACCCACCTGGGTACCAGCCATAGTACGCCAGTACAAACTCATTACACATCAGATACACAGTGGAGAGGTGAGGAGGGAGGGAGGGAATACATTCATTCCATGTGTATATATATATATTGTCATGGTTGGGAATTTGGCCAGGACACCGGGTTAACACCCTACAATGTATGTACAATATAGTATGAGAGAGAGAAAATGGAGTGTAAAAATGTTTGACCGTTGCCTACTCAGAATCCAGCACCTGTAAAAATTGGACCCCTATTCCGATATCCTTCAAGTAGCAACAGTAACCACAGCAACTGTGTTTCCACCAACTCATCTCAGGACATAGCAGTGTGAGCCAGAGCTGCAGTGTCTCTGCAGGGAACGGGAGGAAGCCAGCACCTAGCCCACAGCTGCCCCTCTTTTCCTTCCTCTCTCCTTCCCTTCCTTTCTCCCTCTCTCCCTCTTTTCCTCCCCGCAGCTCTTTAGTGCTGTGAATGAAACGGGTTGCACATTCGTATCATAAAAATAACTTATTGTGTTCCCTTCACTCTCCATGAGGCCATAAGGGAGCAGAGGGAACATTCTGGAACACGACTGGTTAACAGAGTGAAAAGGGGGGGGGGGGGACTGAAACTAAAATGATTTCATGAGTCGTGCTGAAGGCCGTGGCCAAAAAATATGGTGCAGGCCTCTCTCGCCATATTAAAGAGCTGGGCGGAAGTCTGCTCGGTCTCCCTGGCAACTCGTTGTGTAAGCACGTCCGGCTCGCTAGCGGACCAGAAAAGCAGAGCACTGAGCCCGCGCTGAGCCAGACACACGGCACCAAACCCCCAGACCGACCGCTCAACAGCCCTGCAGCGCCGCCCTGCTCTTCCCGTGTTGGTGTTGCCTGTTCTTGCTTCTGTCACCCCCTCTCACTGGTGGGGCATCTAGCTCTGCTGGCTGCACCTCCTGAACCCACTGTCCGTCCATTCCCTCCATCCCAAAACCTCCAGCGGCCTTGCACTCCAGTCTCGCAACCCTTCATTGCTCACCACTCACTATCTAGCTCATTTTGAACAATTGTTTTGAATATTAACTGATTGACCGTTGTTGGTCATCACAAACTCAGATCCAGGAAGATGGGCTCCCCTCTTGAGTCTCATTCGGGTTCCTCCTAGGGTTTCTGCCTATTTGGTCCACCAAGGGAGTTTGTTCTTCCCACGGTTGCCCTAGGCTTGCTTTTGTGGGGGTTTTGGCACTGGATCTGCTGTAAACCATATTGTTGTGAAATGCGCTCTACATGTATATATAAACACACACACACACACATGTATACATACACCTTTTATTTTGTTTTGTATTTGATTTGCTGGGGGAAGCGGGGACAGAACGCAGAATGTTTCAAACGGTATATTTCACTTGGCTGAGGTAGCTGAGTTGCTACTGTTTATAAGCTGGCTGACAGTTTTCGTGGGGAAAGGTAGCATACGCCCGCCTCTAAATCAGAAGGTGAAAGAATCCGCTCGTCAGAGCAGATGGAATGCACTGCTTTGGCCACGCCGCGAGCGCCGTTTAGAGGAGGACGGGGCGCGTTTCTGCTTGACGGCTCTCCGCGGCGGAAATGGAACAGAGCGTCGGCGTCTTCCTGTTCCTTCGCGCCGTGTCTCATCCCCTGTGAAACGGCACAGCCGTGCGTCTCCGCGCCTCAGACAGTCCTCGACCTTCTGCCACTCTGCCGAGGCTATTTTTACCTGCCGCGTCACATCGTCTGGAGGAACTGACACAATGCCATCGCAGCTGCTCCCGCCAGAAATAAATAAATAAACGTATTTGTCCTTAGAAAGTGACAGAAACGGATGCCATCTCACAATGGGTCGTTGCTAGGGTGATTTAATTTGGTTGACCAAACTGCTAATGCGGCACGGTGAGAGTTTGTGACATGCGATTTTTTAAATGAAAGAAATAAGTCCGCAACAAGAGCAAATGAAACTGCGTGCGCGTGTCCCCGTGTATCTGTTTAAGTGAGTGAGCGTGCATGCATGCGTGCATTTTAGCCTCCTAGGCTGTTTTTATCTTCATTTAGTCTGTCTGAGTAAACGAATGTGCTCGCTGCTCTCCATATTGGGGGAATATAAATATCCTGGAGCTCTCGGCTCAAAAAATGTGTTTGTTGTCTTCGCCCCGTTATGGGAATAACTAATGTTTCTGGGCTATTGCCGCATGCGGATGCATAAGATTTAATATGCGCACATCTTTTGCTTTACTTCTCCTTTCTCTGACCATAACGTTGCCAGATCTTTGGCTCTCAGGTTTCAGTTGCCTGGGAACTGTTTGTCTTCCGAATGTCTTCCACTCTTTTCTTTTTTTTTTTTCTTTTCCTCCCCCCCCTTCTGCTGCTAATTTTAGAGCTGTGATGAGTTTCCAGAGCAATTCGCAAGTTTATTTCTTGCAAAAGGAAGGTGTGAAAAGGATTGCAGGCAAGCGGCTGGTGAGAGAATGAGCTGTTACCTCATCTCTCTTCTCCCAAGTGTCAGGTGCAGTCTTCCTCATTTACATATACCACCCTGTTATCCAGAGCAACTTGCATAAACAACCTACTTTATTTTTATTTTTTACATGCAATCCATTTATACAGCTGTATAATTGCTGAAGCAATTTAAGTTAAGTACCTTGCTCATGAGCACAACGGCAGTGCCCCACCAGGGAATTGAACCTGCAGCCTCTGAGTTACAAGCCCAGTTTCCTGACCATAATACTATACTGCCAACACAAATTGCAGGGTCTGCTGTGGTTGCACACTGCTGTTTAGTCAATCACAGTATAATACCCTTTTACCCCAATATATTACTGTTACATGTACAGTATTTTTTTGATCAGCTCTATGCCCTTTTAGATTTTCTTAATTAAACAACTAATAAAGTTGTCACTGTGACTAAGCCATAATTCTGTGCTGGTAAATGAAGAAAAGAAAGTTGTTTTTTTTGCTGTTCAACTATATGCAAATATATCGGTCTGTTATACTAACACCCTCCGTAAGTTAGAGAAAGTACAGGCTGTTCAGAGGCATCAGTAGCCGTCCTGTAGTTCTGATCTCTGCTGTGTGAACTCTCTGAATGGAGAGGAGGTCGTTTGTCATTCTTGCAGTTCCCTGAGCAGCACGGATGTTCCGCCATGCCAGCTTTGCTGCCTCCTGTCGGTTTGTTGGCTCATGTTCCTCCACCCGTGTAGGATGAAGTTGCCTATTTTGGCCCTACAATTTGTTTATCTTTTATTTTTATTTAACCAGGTAGGTCATCCGAGAACTCGGTCATCATTGGCTGGGGAATGCCAGGGATCAGGTAGCCAATCAGATGTAGGGGTGAGTGATTTGGTTGGCACATGTAGAGAGGCAGTGGTACCTCGTTGTACACGGTGATCAGCTTGGCACATTCTGTGAGCCATTTCTCTTGTTCTGATGTCAAAGGGGCCTGAACAGGTGTGAAGAACTCAACCTGAACAGAACAGGCCCTGATGTGGTAGTTTCCTTCCTTCAGAAGCAGTGAAGCAAATTCATTTCATAACCACTGGTTCTAATGCACACAGCCCACATTGTGTGTCTTGATTCGGCCAGCAGATGTCAACTCATTAGTACCACACAGAATTACCACACTTTCTCGTAAACTTGACCCAGAGTATTGACCCTAAGAACAACATAATGAGATGGACATGGTGTGTGTAGTCAGGAGAAGCATGGAGCTGAGAGAATGCCCAAAAGATGAATTCTGTTTTAGGCATGACAAAAAAGACCATGCTTGCAAGAGCAACCACTAGATTATTATAATACATTTGATTTCGTAGGTTAATGTTACATTCTATAATCAGGTTTTATGTATTAGTCATCTAACCCAGGCATTGGAGTGGAGACGCATTTCAGAAAAACGTATTGTTGAATGTTTGCTCAGACAGGAAATGAAACTTCCAGAAGGATCAATCAGCCCCGATGATAGCACGCCGTCCTCACACACTGGAAGTGATTGCGTCTCAGAAAAGTCGGGGATATCTGCACCTCCATCTGCCTTCGTTCATATTTATGCATTCGTTTTAAGAGCCTCTTTGAGAGCCGAGGATATTGCGCAAGTCACCCTGCCATGCCTTCCCCAGTTTCCCGCTAAAGTTCCGATTGCGCCCTTATTAGGTGTCCATCAGATGGTGAGACTGCTGCCATCAATAGATAGATCAGAGAGAGAGGGAGCTCGACATCAAAAAGAGAGTCAAGGACTGTTCATTTTTAATCCTGACTGCAGAATTGAGGTTTCACGAACTCCATAATAGGAGGAGCTAAAATGATTTTTAAAACACAGATCTATGACTTATTTGAACCAATAGAAAGGTTTTGCTCTCCACAGCATACCACAATGATTGGTTGAAGCAGTTGGTCACTGACAGCATATGGTAGCTTTGCCTATTTTGTGGTTTCATGAATCCTTGTCTTCCTCTCCCTAAACTACTGTGGTTACTGGCCTTTATTCAGATTACTTTGTAAACCAACACCGCCCTCGTGTGGTGCAGAGAGGAAGTACAGATGTACGCGATGATCTGAACTGTCAACATGGCCGCCATTTGTATTCGTATTTGGAAGGGTTATTTTCGACTTCATAAAATCTAAATCTTATGCCGTTGTTTATCTGAAGTAATGCTGTTGGTGATGGTTGTATTGTATGTTTTTTATTTCCTCATTTTAAGATTGTGCCTAATTTCACAATTGCCAACATAAACAAAACTACACATTCTGTATGTCCATCTGTCAGGATCAGAGTGCACACAGAGCATTACCAGGGTTAATAAATCAGGGTTAAGAAAGCTTGTAACGTATTGATTAATTGGTGCAAAACCAGAAGTTAGCAGCTCCATTTGCTTGCATGAATAGTTTGCCTTGGTTTGGCACCACTGTGTGGATGCATAACAGTGACTTAACTTTGTTTTAATCATGGCAAGAGTGCTGTCTCATTCTGAGCCCTGGGGGTAGTTTGACTATGGGGAAATCCAGGAAACCAAGTGTCTCAAACCGTCCACCAGATGGTGCCAGTGACAACAAATGCAGGAATAAAGTTTGTTGGTGTAGATATTGTATGAGAAACTGCCATTTCAGGAGACAAGACTAACTTTGTAATGGAAAATCCACTGGACGTAATTACTATGATAAAACTATGAATTACTTTCCCATTCATACCGCATGAGTGATTTAGCGATTTTTCATCAAGTGTCTTTAGAGGGCTTTGCCGATCTGAGCTTGCATCCGCTGATGAAATTTCTTTAAGTGAACAGATTGAAATCGTCCTTTTGAGACATGAATCAAATTACTGTGTGGGCTGCTCGAGAAGACCTCTCCATACACAGTACCTGTACAGGACACAGAATAATGCCTTTTCTGGCTCCATATCACAAGCCTGTCAAAGATTTGTAAAAATACAGTATATACAAGTTAAGCCTGGTCTTGGAGAGCTACAGGGCCTTGCTGGGCTTCATTGATCAATTAAAGCAGATGATTACACAGTTAACGCACCTAGTTTATAGGGTCTGAATTGGTTTAAGGTGAAAACAAAAACCCACAGACCCTGTGTCTCCATGACTAGGGTTGGGAACTACTGCTTTACACAATGACGAGATGAAGTACCTTGTGGTCCACTAGGTGGCAGTCATGGTTATGTAAAACAGAGTTAGCCAACCAGGGAGTGTTTACAGCCAAGCTCCTGCTGCAATGTGCCAGTCATTGATTTATTATTAGGGACTTCCAATTTTGTAGACTTATCAAGTACAGGTTATGTACAGGTTGCAGCAAAATTAAGGAACACCTGAGTAAATGAAGGCTTCTGGCAGCTCTGTTATGGTGTGGGGTGCATTCTCCTGGCATGGTTTTGGTCCACTCAACCCCTTGGAGGGCATGGTAGATGGCACCGGAGACAGTGTTTTCCACCATCATCAACAAAACACGAAATTATGGAATTCCCCATGGAAGAATGATGTTGCATCCCTCCAATACACTTGTAGAATCTACGCCAAGCCACATTGGAGGTGTTCTGATGGCTCATGGTAGCCTAACGCCCTAGTAAGACGTTTTTTATGTTGGTGTTTCCTTTATTTTGGCAGTTACCTGTATCTATGAAAAGGGATGCAATTTAAGGCATAGCAAATTCAGAATTATTTTAAACTACTTTGCATCACTTATTTTATTCATGAATTCCAGAAGGTCAGAAATAAGCCAAATCAATTAGTAATTTCACAGCCCAAATAAAAAAAAATCTCTTTTTTTGAGTGTCTATTAGGCTGTCAGCGAGAGCGTTTTAATCACAATCAAACACAATGACCTGCCCAGCAGGGAATACAGACACGATACAACACTGAGTCACTCACATGTGAGCTGGAATGCATTGGTAGGCATTAGTATTTTGAAGGTTAATTATGTAGTAGAGGGATAAGTATAGGAGTAGTGATCAACTCCTTTGAGGGCTTGTCATGATCACAGAAGGCTGGGAAATTACTTGTGTTCGGAATTCTTGTTTGAATTGTACTCCCTGTCATAGATGTGGTGAATGGGCCTGGTTTTTTGGGGGGGGATTTTGTTCTCCACGTCCCACTGAATGTGACGGGGGACTCGCACACACCAGCGTTGTATAACCGAGCCCATTTATATGTCATTGCAACATCAAAGGCTCTTTCTTTTTTTGTCTCACGGAAGAGAAAAAGGCAAACCTTGCAGCCAGGTTTTTTCTTTCATGTCTAGGTTTTTCTAGTGCCCTGTGGTTCTTTTGAGTGGAGGAGCAGTTTTGCAGGCTGTGCCACGGTTTTGGAGATGGTTGTATGGCGGAGGAGGTGGTATGGAAAGGGGGGACTTGAGAGAGGAGGAGGGGGAGGGGGGGGGGGGGAGGGGAGGGCGGATCAACATAAGAACATAAGAATACATAATGACGAGAACGGGCCGTTCGGCCCATCTAGGCTCATCATGTCCTAATATAAAGAGTGTCTAGTACTGCATCTAGTCTGGACTTGATTAGCCCAAGTGTTTCTGTCTCTACTACCTGACCTGGCAAGCTGTTCCAGGCATTGACAACTCTCTGTGTAAAGAAAAACTTTCCACCTGTGGCCTCTTGTTCTGTTGACCCCACCTATTTAAAAAAATCTTTGGTATTTCACTTTGTTAATCCCTTTTAGGAATTTAAAAACCTCAATCAAATCCCCCCTAAGTCTCCGTTTGCTAAGCTTAAATAGATTGAGTGCATGAAGTCCATGATCATAACTTTTACCTTTCATACCAGGTATCAATTTAGTTGCCCTATTTAGCAGATGCTCTTACCCAGAGCAACTTACACAGTTTACATTTCTTTACATCCCATCCCATTTATACAGCTGGATATTTTATTGAAGCAATTCATGTTAATTAAGTACCTTACTTAAGGGTACAACCGTAGTGCTCCACCTGGGAATTGAACCAGCAACCTCTGAGGTAACAAGTCCAGTTCCCTAACCATTACATTACACTACACAACATCCCCATGGCCTCCCTTGTCAGGCTCATAATAAATCTCTAACATGGAGATGTCCATATTAGCAAAGGCCTTTATCATCCGCTAATGCTAGGAAGATTGATGTGGATGGACAAGAGGAAGCACAGGTCAAGGGAAGTCTTGGGGGCGAGTGCGTGAAATGATAAACCAACCAAATCCACCCTCAGGAATATGATGGGACCAATCAGATTGCAGGAAACTGAGTCGAGACTATCATCTCCATAGAGACCGCTGAAAGAATCACATCGCACCCTGTGAAGGATCTGATATGGGGAGCTCCGTTCCCCCGCTGATCCCTATTGGAGAGCTCACAGGATCCCAAAGCCTTTTCTGTACCAGACGTCTCTCTCACATGTCTGTGTCAGTGCCCTTCCGTAATTCAACGATCTGTGACCTTTTTGTTGTTTGTTTGTTTTTTATTTTAGTTTATTTTCTTAGTTTTTGATCTGTTATTTTTCTCATTTATTCTTTATGGGTTAAATGTAGAGGTTCTGTAAAAACGTACGTATTTAAAGAATTATCCACAAAGTCTCGATAAGGGGGATTTAAAAAGTCTGTCCTGTGCGTTCTCTTTTTTCATAGCGTTTCTAACTCTAAACAGTGTGGAGGGTGGCGTGCATCCATGAGAGCTGGCCCCACTGCCTCCATTCATATATTTGTTAGTTTGTGTTTGTTTCTAGCTGGCTTGCTTGGTTTGGATTGTTTTGCCAATCTAGGACATGTAGCACCCAGGGACTGGTGTTCCAAAAACCTGTCTGTTTAAAGCCTTTCCAAATCTTGCACAGCATGCGCTAGGTGTCTGATTCTTCTAGTAAAGTTACTATTTTGGGGTGCAGCCAGGGACAAGCAAACAACCTTCTGTAGTGCAAAACCGCACCTGCGGGGGTTGTTGTCAGGTCTGTAGCACCACCTTTTGGTGACAAGACACAATGCAACATGAACTGTGGTTGCGGACGATTTCAAAGGTTACATATTGCAATCTGATGGGTTCTAGCCAGGCTTGAATCTTATTTTTTATGTAACCAGTTTTGTGTAGTCAATCAGATGTAAAGAGACAGTTTTTTTGTGTGGGAATTTCACAGTGACACCACTACTCTTTAGAAAAATGCCATGGGATCTTTGATGACCACCACAAGTCTGTTTAACGTCCCATTCGAAGGATGGCACCTTCTACAGAGCAGTGCCCCATCACTGTACTGGGGCATTGGATTTCTATTTAGTCCACAGGCAAGACTGCCCCCTACTGGCTCACCAACACCTCATCAGCAGCCTAGTCATCCCAAGAGGTCTCCCATCCGTGTACAAATGAAGCCCACACCTCCTTAGCTTCAGCAGATTAATATCACAAGGGTACAGGGTGGTATGGCAGCCCAGCTACACAAAATTGTGATTTGTCAGAAGAAGTAACTGACCATTAATTTAGTACCGTAAGGATATGAGTCTGACAAGTGACGATGCATAAACCTTGCATCACGCACAGAAGCCATTTCGTTGGGAACACTAACAAATGTAATCCACTCCGGTTCATCAGTGATGTTGACTACTAGCCCGACAATGAATGAGTAATTACGTTGTGTTATGAAACCAATGTTTTCTTTGAACCAAAGCCTACATTCCCCATGTGATAGCGTGTTTGTTATATAAGATTAATTTTGAATCAATCATCTTTTTCATAGATGTTTTTATTTTTAAGCAGTAAAGTAGTATAATAATAATAATAATAATAATATATGCCATTTAGCAGACGCTTTTATCCAAAGCGACTTACAGTAGTGAATGCATACATTTTCAGTATATGTGGCCCCAGTGGGGATATAGTAATTGCTATTGTTTATTCCAGAAAGTGATGATAGTTCTCGTGTTCTTAATTTTATTTAGTAGCCAATTGTACCCTATTTTCATGTTGACTATGAACATAGACCCCCACAAAGGCAAAGTACCGCCTCCTCCAAGCCAGAACTCGCCAAGCCATCAACTAACTCCAGTACACATACAGCCACTCTTCTACGGGAATCGAACCCCGGCTGAAGTGGGCAAACTGCATTCTGGTTGAATGCCTTTACCGTTACGCCACCCAGGAGGCCTCAGCCCTGTCTTTGCTTGTGGGGATGCGGCGGATATCACTCAAAGTGTGTCTGGCGTTCTGTGGGGATTTCCATCGAGGTGGGCAGTCGCACCATTTTAATATATGACTTTCTTTCTCGCTCTCGCTCTCTCTCTCTTCGCTGTTATGTAAAAGAGGGTGAGGCATTTCCCCAAAGCCTGCCTGCTGTGGACTGCCGGAGTACAGACTGCTCTCATTGAAAACCTGTCAATCAAGTGTCTCATGCGTCACTCCAGCTCCAGCTCTGCTCCCCGTAGCCAGGTTTCATAACTGGCTGAGTGGTGACATCGGCCCCCTTCAGCTAAGAATCTTCAGCTAAATCCATTTTAAATCTAAATCTATAAACTACAACAAAAGCTAGCTAGCTAGTAGCGACTATTAGCGATGCGTTGTTTACGCTCCGCTCGCTCACACAGACTTGACTGTGGCACTTTTGCCTCCAGCCCCTCGCAACAACTGAGGATACAAGCACTGACATCTAGTGGCTACAGCGTTACTCAGTATAGAATAACACCAATAAGCAGGAAGAACGCCAGTTACTTGACCCCTCTCAGAAGTTGTGGGAGCTGAAAAGGAAAGTCTGGTTTGTACCAGCTTTCTGTATCATTTGGGACTGACTTATGTTTCCTCTTTCTCTTATCTGTGACCCCTAACATTTCAGCAATGAGATCGTATACAGACATGTACTGTACATTCCAGGGATTTCATGATTCCACAAAGCGCCACAAAATAAAATGAGGCAATAGAGTGTTACATTATAAAAATATTCAAAAACACACACCTCCACATCTGAATTTCTCTTTAATCATTTGATATGATATGGCTTCTCTATGAACTTATTGCTCATTTAGAAACGCTACAGTTCTTATTTGTCAAATACTGATACTAATGTACACTGCCTGGCCAAAGAAAAGGTCACCACCTGGATTTAACTAAGCAAATAGGGAAGAGCCTTCCATTGGATAATTACTGCAGTGATTAATATGTTTTAGCTGGCAACAATTTATTTAACCCTAACTGATGCAGTGAGTAGCTTCTCATTTCTTAAACAACCATGTCGGAAGACATATCCTGTGGTCATGGAAAAGATGTTAATCTGTTTCAGAAGGGTCAAATTATTGGCCTGCATCAAGCAAAGAAAACAACTAAGGAGATTGCCGAAACTACTAAAATTGGGTTAAGAACTGTCCAACGCATTATTAAAACCTAGAAGTATAGTGGTGAACCATCATCTTCGAGGAAGAAATGTGGTCGGAAAAAAATCTTGAATGATCGTGATCGTGATCGGCGATCACTTAAACGTTTGGTGAAATCCTAGTGTAAAACATCTACAGTAGAACTCATGGCTATGTTTAATAGTGAAAGTAAGAGCATTTCCACACGCACAATGCAAAGGGAACTGAAGGGATTGGGACTAAACAGCTGTGTAGCCTTAAGAAAACCACTTGTCAGTGAGGCTAATCGGAAAAAAAGGCTTCAATTTGCTAGGGAGCATAAAGATTGGACTCTGGAGCAATGGAAGAAGGTCATGTGGTCTGATGAGTCCAGCTTTACCCTGTTCCAGAGTGATGGGCGCATCAGGGTAAGAAGAGAGGCAGATTAAGTGATGCACCCATCATGCCTAGTGCCTACCGTACAAGCCTGTGGGGGCAGTGTTATGACCTGGGGTTGCTGCAGTTGGTCAGGTCTAGGTTCAGCAATGTTATGTGCCCAAAGAATGAGGTCAGCTGACTACCTGAATATCCTGAATGACCAGGTTTTTCCATCAATGGATTTTTTCTTCCCTGATGGCACGGGCATATTCCAAGATGACAATGCCACAATTCATCGGGTTCAAATTGTGAAAGAGTGGTTCAGGGAGCATGAGACATCATTTTCACACATGGATTGGCCACCACAGAGTCCAGACCTTAACCCCATTGAGAATCTTTGGGATGTGCTGGAGAAGACTTCCGACTCTCCCATCATCAATACAAGATCTTGGCGAAAAATGTATGCAACTCTGGACGGAAATAAATGTTGTGACATTGCAGAAGCTTATCGAAACGATGCCACGGCGAATGCGTGCCGTAATCAAAGCTAAAGGCGGTCCAACAAAATATTGGTGTGTGACTTTTTTTTTGGACGGGCAGTGTACTATGGCTTTCCCACTCTCGCTACCACAGCGGTTTTATTTCTCATCTAGCTGGAAATGAGTTTTAAATCCTGGCTTTAGTCGCCCTGCTTTGGCACGTCACTTTGGACTGCGTGTTCAGAACATGTGCCTTCTGTGAGTGACAGTATGGAAATAATCCGCCTAATCATTTCTGAGCTCGTATAAATCTGAGCATTTCTTCCCCTCTCTCTCAGAGGACGTTCAGTGCCTCGGTGTTCTGTCTCTATCAAACGAGAGGCTGGGGTGTGGGTAGGGAATAAATATGCAGAAGTTGTTCTCTGCTTCTATAATGGCGCGCGTTGCAGGAGCTTTATTGATGTCATCATTACCATGGCGATGTCATCCTCCGACAATGGAGGAGGCTCTCCACTCCAGCAATTCAGATGGAGAGATACCGCTGCTCCTACGGCTTTTACCACTGCTCCACCTACTGCTGCTCACACAGCTTTAACCACTGCTCCACCTACTGCTGCTCCCACAGCTTTAACCACTGCTCCACCTACTGCTGCTCCCACAGCTTTAACCACTGCTCCACCTACTGCTGCTCCCACAGCTTTAACCACTGCTCCACCTACTGCTGCTCCCACAGCTTTAACCACTGCTCCACCTACTGCTGCTCCCACAGCTTTTACCACTGCTCCACCTACTGCTGCTCACACAGCTTTTACCACTGCTCCACCTACTGCTGCTCACACAGCTTTTACAACTGCTCCACCTACTGCTGCTCCCACAGCTTTTACAACTGCTACACCTACTGCTGCTCCCACAGCTTTTACAACTGCTCCACCTACTGCTGCTCACACAGCTTTTACCACTGCTCCACCTACTGCTGTTCCTACAGCTTTTACCGTGTCACTTCTGTGTGTTGGGATTCCCTCTCCCCTCTACTGTTGACTGCGGAAGAAAGGGACCAAAGCAGGTGTTAAATGAGAAAAGCGACTCTCTTCATAGCCTGGCATCCCATAAGTATCCCTTGCAATTACATAGCAGTGAGGGACCCTGAATGCCTAGCCAAAGGGGCCTGCCCTTGCCGCTGGCAACATCCTGTGCTCACCCATGGCCCCGAGGCAGGCCTGTGTTCCACCTAGGCCTCAGCACCCCAGGCAATGAGCGTGGGGCCTAGGGGCCCTCCAGGAACAGTGGCTTAGAAACGGCAACCGTCTCCGTTCTCTGTGCCCGTGTCACAATGGTGGACGAGTGCCGTGGTGCTCAAGTGGCAGGGTCATTAAAAGGTTGGTGCAGTTGCAGTCTATTTCATATATGTGTGGAGATAAAAGGGGACATTTCCGCTACAGTGAATACTGGTAGTGCTGATGCTAGGAATTGTAAAAAATGTTCAGCCAGAGAATTGGATTCCTGACAAGTGCAGTTGTGTGTACTGGAATAGGAACACATCGAGATTTGGTGCTTTACTGATGCATGTAGTGTAGATTCCTTGTGTACATCATTTATTGAGACTGGATGTTTAAAAGTGTACAAGTGCATGCTGTGTGTGTGGTGAAATGTAAGATCCGTTCAAGATTGCTGCATTGCATTTATGCATGTTTGTATGGCGCGTGGCCCAAATGCGGGGAGGCCATTTTGGCTCTGAGATATTGGAACATGACTGTGTGTGCATGTGCCATCTGGGGGAGTGGTCACATGATGGACAGCTCCAGTGTGTTCCAGGTCAGGGGTGGGGAGGAGGAATAGGGGAGGGGCTGGGGCATTGGACCACACCTGACCCAGATACCATCAGCACAGTCTGAGCAGGCCCTCAGACCAGAGAGGGCACCACAAACCCAGGAAACTGAGTGGTGTAGCGTTGCTGTTCTACATGCAGCTCCGGTGTGCGTCCGTGCGTCTGTGCACACGCTCAGACTGGAGAGAGGGGCGGGTTGGCAGGCTATTAGGCTTTAGAAACTTAGAAACTATACACTGTACACATAAGAATCATAAAACATCTCTTTGCTATCCCCTCATATCAGACCCCTGCTAACTCTAGTTTGTGGTACTAATTTCCTAATCAAGAAGTGGATCTAATAGCGCATCAATAGGATCCATAGCACAGGTCAAGGTGTAACATTCAGCTGAACTGCTAAGGATCCTCCACAGCCCAGGAACAAGATTGACCCATTCATGCTTCATATAGCATTTTTTATTGTTTACATAAAACAGATGGTTGTCACATAAAACAGTAGTTGTTCCATTTTAATTGAATGCTATATCCACTAGCAGTATTTTAGCATTGTTTCGTGTGTGTGTTTCATTGCATTTATGCATGTTTGTATGGCACGTGGCCCAAATGCGGGGAGGCCATTTTGGCTCTGAGATATTGGAACATGACTGTGTGTGCATGTGCCATCTGGGGGAGTGGTCATGTTTGTGGAGGTGGTGTTAATATATATATATATCCACTTAAAGGATAGAGGATGGATCTCATTAACTTTTTTCTGTGGGACAATTTTAACGTACAGACGGGTGACAGGCGGCCCAGCAGTCATTTTTAACGATGACGGACCAATCACCCGGCAGGGGGCTGGGACCTTATGGCTGCCAGGTCTGTTGTTGTCCTGGCAACTTGGATGTGGAGATTCCACGCGTGCCCATTGAAAGAATGGAGACTGTAGCTCATTGGCATGTCTTCCCCTGTAGTACAGTGTTACAGGGGTAGAAAGGAAAGCGAATCCCATCCGTAGTTCTCCATACAGCATACTGATCAAATGGCAGCTAGGGAAGGGCTGTTGTGACCGCCGTGTCTGCTGTTCCCCTGGGAGCTTTAAGGGGCTGGTCAGTGCGTGTCACGCCACGTGCGAACTGACCGGAGCCGCTTGTCTGCCTCTGTCGCCCAGGTGACTGGCCTTCAGGACTTCTTCGGAGACGACGACATCTTCATCGCGTGCGGACCTGAGAAGTTCCGCTACCAGGACGACTTCCTCCTGGACGACAGCGGTAAGACCTTGCCGTCGGTTTGACCTGCAACCACGCAGCATCCTCCGTGCGTCTCTCTTTCAAGTCAATTTCAATTTTCAATCCAAAGGTGATTCATTGGCAGGACAACCAGAGCAGTATTGCCAAAGCATGACAAAAGCCAAAGTATGACATATAAAATACAGTACATAGCTAGGACTATATTGTCAAATTAACAAATAAAAAAACGAATTAACTATATTAACAAATAGCTACATCTGCATGAACATTACATTACATTTTAAGCATTTAGCAGACGCTCTTATCCAGAGCGACTTACAAGATGTGCATTAATACATGGTAGGAAGAATCATAGTTCACGCATAACAATAATTAAACGTAACAATAGTTTCAATAATATAAATAATAAAAATATGATACCAATAGTAATCTCTCGCTCCCTTGCCCTCCCTTCTCTCTCTCACTCTCTCCCTCACTCTCTCCATTGCTCTCCCTCTCCGTCCCTCTCTCTCTTCCTCCCTCTCCCGGCACACAAGTGAACGAGTATTACGATATCACCATGGCGTGAAGGTCGAGTGCATTGATTAATCTCGCCCTTCCTCTGTAATGGGCCATTGAGGCCTGGCTCAAAGACACAGCCCACCCGCGCTCCTCTCACGCTCCGCGCTCATCTGTAAACGGGAGGACCGCTTCCATTCACTCCAGTTCGTCCCCGGCTCACGTGCCCCTCGTCCTTCTCCTCAGCTTTGTCAAAGGGGGAGGAGGCGCCCACGCAGTGTGACACAGACAGGTGCACAGAACAAAGGTGTATTCACTACCTCTTTTCTCAGTGTCTCACCCCTTCAGGGAAACAAAGTGGCCGGAAACGGCTACCGCCCGGAAACTCCCATAAGGGCGAGTGCACGTGTTGTGCCAGTTTGTTCTGGCGCTTTGTTTTTAGTCCCTCAAAATTCACACAATGGGCCTTTTTTTTTTTAAATGGTCCCTTTCTTCCCCTCACCTGGCGCACAGGGATGAATGCCAGAGCGCTGTCCTCTTTACAAATGCTGCATGCTCTTCTCTGTCTCTCTCTCTCTTTACCCCCTCTCTCTTTCGCTCTCTGTCCCTCCACTCCCTCTCCCTCCCTCTCTTTCTCTTTGTGAAGGGAGGGGGGTGGGAGGGTGGAGTAGAGGAGAGTGGTGTGCCTAGTGTTTGCCCTGGCTTTTGTTTCATTGATGAACTTGTGCTCCGATCGCTCCGAGTGTCCCTCACCTTGCAAGACCCGGGTACGCATATGACCAGCCCTTTCCTTTCCTCGAATAAAAGAGGGATCCCTCTTTTAATCTCTCTCTCCCTCTCTCCTTCCCGTCTCCACCTCCCGCCCCGGGAGTGGTGCAGAGGATGGATCAGTCACACTCGTTTTTCTTTCCCTTCCCCCTCTCCCCATCTCGCCCCCGGCACCCTACCACTCTGAGGACTCATGTGCTGTGAGGCCCCATACCCACAATCCTCCTCTAGAACCCAGTTAAGCAGCACGTTCCGTCTGCCGCAAGTCTTCCAGCCGCCCTCAGCTTCCCCTCCCTGCTGGCCCGCTTCCCCACAATTCTTGGCTGTCTTCCTTCCTCATATTCTGTGTGGAGCAAAGATGCAAATGGAATGCAGACGAAGAACAGTTTGTGACACATTTAAACAACCCGTCTCTTAAAGAAGAGAAAGAAGGGGGAAAAAAACCCCAGAATCTTCTATTATTTTGTTAGTGTTAAAATTGCTGAAACATCTTCAGCCAGAGTGAGTGCAAAAGAGACAGAGAGAGATGTATTTATTTAATGAATTAATTATTTATTACTGTTGATGTCGTTGTCACAGTTATCTTACTTGTATTGCACAGCGTTTAATGCGTTAATGTTTAAATGTGTTGCTATACGCTTTGGCAATACTTACAAATGTATTTCCACCTTGAATTTAAATTTGAGAAGGTGAGGGAAAGAGAGCTGTCTATGCTGAGAGGAACAGGGGGATGGGGCATGTTGTTTGAGGGGGGAGAGCGAGCAGGCATGTTGTGATAGAGAGCTGTTTCTGGGGAAGTGGTAGTGGTGGCGTAGAGTGGGTGACAGCCCTATGTGAGCCACACTGTGCTTTGGAGCAGGGGTCGCCAAATCTTTTTGCCCAAGCACCATTTAGTCTCACCTGTATGGGCCAGTAGGTGGGGAGGTTTGGGTTTTATGGGGCTTTATGATGACGAACTGGCCAATGTGCCGTGCTTATGGCTAACTTAACTTACTGTAGCTTGCTATGATTGTTTGTGCCGGACTTTGCTTGCTTCATAGAAAATTGGGGTTTATAGTTCTATAGATTTCTATTATTTTGGTTGTTGCACACCAGTTCATTGCTAACACCTGTTTTGATCTGAAGTTACATTAAATATCTCTGCTTTGGTCACATATGCTCAACCAGAGAGATGAGATGAGAGAATTACACAAACATATAGAACATATAAAACAAGAACCACATAAAATCTCAAAGTCCAGTCAGTTAAAAAGTGCATTAAAACCCTTCAATTTCCTTAGGAAAAACAACCCGGATTGTCCTTTTTTGTAGAGTTCAATGTCCAGCCCAGTTTGTCATCTAGGTGCACAGCCAGGTACCTGTAAGGGTGCACCATCTCAGGTGCCACTGGCTCCTTCTTCCTCCTAAAATCAGTAACTAGTTCCTTTGCTTTGCTCAAAGCAGAGCATTTTCCTCACTCCTGGACACAAACTCTGTGATAACCTTCCTGTGGTCCCTGTCATCTCCGGCAGTAATACAGCCAACGATGGACGTGGCGTCAGAAAAGTTTTTTCCTGGTTGTACTACAAGTGGGGGATGATGCACAGATCTGAATGAGACCGACAGGGGGGAGGAGGCACACAAAAAGACTGCATAGTGTGTGAGAGGGACGGGGGTAGAGGGTTGGTGGTGGTGTGGGTGGAATGTTGCCTGTGGCGTGACTGTAGAGGATGGTGTGGGCTTTGATCAGCTGTGTGTGTGTGTGTGTGTGTGTGTGTGTGTGTGTGTGTGTGTGTGTGTGTGTGTGTGTGTGTGTGTGTGTGTGTGTGTGTGTGTGTGTGTGTGTGTGTGTGTGTGTGTGTGTGTGTGTGTGTGTGTGTGTGTGTGATGGGCGTGTGTGTGTGTGTGTGATGGGCGGGGGGAACAGCTGAAGCCCTACCGCGGGCATGCCTGGAAGGGCATCTGGCTGGCAGTGCCCTGTGACGGCACGTGGGACAAACTGAGCCCCTCCTGGTCCCACTGTATTGGTAAACCGCACACACGCACATGGAAAGCAGGAATCCATGGCATCTGTCTGTCAAACCGCTCTCTTTCTGTCCAAATTCCGAGCAACAAAAATAACTGGCATGGCTTGGCCACAATTCTGTATGCTGCTATTCCGTGGCACAGCGTAGCACTGTGGTGAAAGAGCTCTCTTAGAACCAGAGTACTGCTCTATGCTTCATATGCACACAGGCTCTTCCGTTGTACCCTGGAGCAAAGTAGACGACATAATCTGACTTGCATCAGTAAATGTGGAGACTTTGGGTTGACATGTGACCTTATACCCCAGCTATATCTGGCTTTGTAAAGCGAAAATGCACAGCAAAACTATGAGCCCTGCAAGTTGCCCTCGACTTGTACATAAATAAGCTATTAGTCAGTGTTCTGACATAAAACCGCTGTTTATAGACCTGTGTTTTGTCTATATGATGTAAAGACCCTTCCAAAGATCATTACTTCCCTCAGTTGTGGTGTTAACAAACCGATCAGGCAAGAGTTCTTTTTTTTTCTGGCTGGACGTTGACAGGTTTGGAATAAAATAAAAAAAGACAATTAATTCAAAAGAGAGCAGTCAGTCCCTGTGAGATTTGGCTGTTCAAGATTCAACTCTTAATTATCAGTGACATTTGCTTTCTGACATGTCGTTAGCAATTAATTGGCACTAATTTGAATTCATTACTTGTCAAAAGTGATAGCTGCAGTGGGCTGTCCGGGTTATTATTATTTTTATATCCAATACTGAATAGAGTAACAACAGCTAGCATAGGTTTGTTTCTCTGGAGGAAAATGAAGTATTTAAGCATGATTAATCCATACATTTCAGTGATGGATGTCAAGGGAACAAGCTGTATCCTTACAGCTGAAATATTCCCAGGTCTCCGAAAATGATTTAATGAAGTAGTGCTATTCTCTAGAGAGTTCAAATTATTTTAATGATACTGATACTCTATGCAGGTTAGTTCTGTAATGTCAATTTAATCGCAAGAAATCCCTGTAAGAATCAATTTATGGGGTTATTTATCTTAAAATGGAAGGGTACATTTGTTTTGCATTTTTAATGAAAGATGTACTTTTCCTCACAAAAGTTTTTTTTGTTCTAATTAAGGGTGTTCATTTACAATAAAAAAAGTCATAAACTGCAACAAATGTATTCTGTAATCGGAAAACTCTTAAGAAAGTCCATCATGTACATTCTTGGTCTTATTCTCTCATAAGAACACTCATCCAGAAAGAAGAAAAATAAACCTCTGTCGAGTTATAGGGACCTGTGTTTTATTTCTCCTCTTCAAGATGGCGTGAAGATAGATTTTCTCATTTGTAGCTGTCATGCGCATAATGCCGTTACCTTTAGACAAAATGTTCCACCTTTAATTATACTAATCTTTTTTGCAATAATTTTCATCAAACGCTTTTAAATACAAACTTTTGGGCAGCCCTTTATGAGTAGACGGACTGCATTTCCAGCCTTTGTCTTCTGATCAACACTTGCACAGTAGTCGTGTGGCATTATTAAGAAAGGTGGCATATGACTCACAATATTAGTGATGTCACATCCTCCAATTATAGTGATGGTAACTTCAGCATTCGTCCACACGCCCAATAAAAGACTGTCCCTGCTCTTTGCTTTTGGTCAGTTGAAGGAAAAATACAGAATCAAAGGCATTCCATTCCCATATATGTTATTGGATGACTCACAATACAGTACACAATTTAAAAAAACAAAGCCATAGCTATCACCATGTGCGATGCCGTACATTTGTCATACTTTAATAACCCTTTGGCTACAGGGCCTTTCACGGAGCATTTAATCACTACCCCTTAATGTTCTATGTCTGCTTTTTAGAGAATGCCTGTCTGCGTCATGAATGCCATTTTCCCTGGTTCCCTCTGCTACGAAGCCTAAACTTGGCAGCAAGTTGATCTGTCAGCAAGACAATGATCCCAAGCATTTCTCAAAATCAAACGAAATGAATAACTGGCCACAAAATTGTTTTGCAATGGCCATCTCAGTCTCAGACTTGAACCCGATCGGTTGATCCATTTCTTTTTCGAGTTGACTGCATTTTTATAAAAAGCATCTTGCCTGCAGGACACTGAGGCATGATTGATTGGGTGTCAGCTAGTTTGTGACTGAAATTCACCAATGCTTCACAAAATGCACAGCATTACAGGAGGTGAAATACTGTTAGCTGTAAACATCTGCTGATGAGGATGTAGCCTATTAATGGGTTCATCAGCAAACCTAAAACCATGTTGATAAGTTTTCAATTTTTACTTTACCAACACAACTGATTTAACCAGCTGTTCTACTTGATGGATCTTTGTAAATTGGATTCAAATATATTTCGCTTGTCAGATTCAGGAATCTGTATTCAAGTTGGTCAGTTTTTTTGATAACTTCTCCATTCAAGAACTGCGCAGAAAGGGACTGTGTAAGAGTTAAGCATGTTAGGGGCGTTCGGTCATAGAGCTTTGTGCTCTGCCTTGAAGCTTAAGCTGTACATGGGGAAGAGGGTAAGTTCGGATGCTGTTTAATGGTTTAGGTGTTGATAAATGGTTGTGTTGATATATGTGGGTCATTCCACGAATCAGGTCCGATTTGGACTTTTTCCAAAAAAAACGATTTGGACGATTGGACGATTTTCATATTTTTTACCAAGAGGTATTACTTTTCTGAACACTCCACAAGATTAAGAACATATTTAACTTCCAGAAAAATATATTTTCCCATCTCAGGCATGAAATCCCTATTATTATTGGTCATTATTGTATGATATGGGCACCACTATTCTTCAACCCCGTTATGGACACTCTGGAAGCTCTCTGAATAAGATTACAACATGTATTTGTGATAAAGTCAACATGTATGTGGGATAAGAATGTTGAAAAAGTTCAATAATTCATTTAACTAATTGGATAACTTCAAAACCAGTGTTAAAATCACAACCCTGTCACAATCTCACAACCCCGTTACGATCAAACATGTAACGGGGTTGAGTGTGACGGGGTTGAGATTTTTGCACAAAATGGCTGCTACTCCACATGTGGTGAATACCAGGAGAGCACACATGGCATGCATGAGATTAAGAAATCATCTATATTTTTTAAATAACAAAGATCATTTTCACAAGTAATAGTTTTCTATCTTTTTTTCATGTGACGGTGTTGAGTCATTATGCTTGACTACCATAATATTACAAGATAAATGACTCAAAATATAGTAAAATAAGGTAGCTACTTGCCTGTTTCTGATATGTTTTTCAAAAGACTTCAATGTTGTCACTTCCTGTTGTACATGCTTATAGGGATCGAACCATTATTTTTGTGGGGGGAGAATGCTCCATGTAACGGGGTTGAGGGGTTACTGAGGTACAGAACTAAATAATGTTATTTTAATGAATAATTATTCATTTACTTTGAAATAAATCATTACCAGCATAAAAGCACAAATAGATGTTTATGTTCATAGAAAAAAGTATGGACTTTTTACTAATTTTGTTCGTCATATCCCAAATTCATTTTCATGGAAGGCCACGAGGGACATGTCAAAATACATGGTGTCAACTGAAAAAAACAACATAATGCATAATTTAAAAAATAACATTTATGCAGTGTTTTTACACTTTATTAAAGGGGACATTTCAACTGAAATAAAAAGCTTTTCAAAATACATTTTGGTGACTGAATAGATAAAAGACACTTAAAAACATCAGAGGGACTCAAATCGGACCGGATTGGTGGAATGACTCATTTATACTGTTTATATTGATCATTGTTATAACAGCGGTCCTGATGTTTTGGAAGATATATTTAGCATTATGCCTTTGGACAATACAGTATATCACCGGTGTCATAAAAATAACCTTGCATCTCCATTCTTTCCATTTTTGAGTTTCATACATGGATAGAAAGCTTGCATCATCAGTTGTGTACTGTTAATGATTCATGTTTCCATGACTAATAACGTTTATTCAAATCACCATGTTACTAAAACTTGTAAATATATTGTAATGTAATAATGAAAAAAATAATATTGAAAAGTATTTTTTTTTTTTACGACACCGACAATGTGATCTCGGTACATAACAATAAGTTCTCTTTTCTTTGTGGAGTGTGTGCATGATATTCGCTGTACTCTCTGCTGTTTATTGGCCTTCAGTATTGGAGTCTACAGTCCCCCGTTGAGAAAGACCTGAAGCTCACAGTGCGTGCTCCTCTCATCCCACAGAGTGCAGGCTGCTGAAGTCCACCTCCTACGGGAAGGTCACCACCATACAGGGCAGGGTGTCCCCCAAAGGTGCTGGTACATCCCGACAGAGCAAGTCTCCTGCATCCGCTAGCTCAGGTAAGACCCAGGTTAACATAACATGCGTGCGAGTGTGCATGTGCAGGTGCAGTGTGCGTGTGCAGGTGCACTGGACACTGGCTCAGACACTTGCCCTGTTAAGGTTTTATTTGTGTTCCATTTCCAATATTTATCCAGCAAATTAAGAAGCACAAAAACATTTTCTTGAGTTCTTAGAAGATGTAATTAAGATGTGCTTATGGTCTGTAACTGTTGCTGCATAGATGAATAGCCATGATAAAACTGGAGAAGCAGGGTGGTCCTAAGGGGACTTGTGAGCGGTGAAGGAGTGAGATGCGGGCATGGGCGAGTGAAGAAGAGTGTGCGTGTGTGCCTGTGTGCGTCTGTGCGTGCGTGCGTGTGTGTGTATGTGCACATGTGTGTGTGTACACGTGTGTCTGTGTGTGCACATATGGCTGTGTGTGTTTGTTTGTGTGTGTGTGTGTGTGTGCGTGTGTATGGCTGTGTTTGTGTGTGTGTGTGTTTCATTATATCTTTATATTTATTGTTGTAGTGTATTGGATTATATTCATTTCTGATTTTTTGTATATATACCTGTACACTCAGGTCTATGGTTTGATGATGGTCAGTAAAAGATGCTGAATCTGTAAAGCTATAATCAGTCCTCATTTAACGTAGATACTTTATGAGAACATCCATTGTAAGTTCCCTTCAAGAAAACAAAGTGTTTTGACAGTGAAAGTAATTGTCAATTTACATTAGCACACTCACCAGGTGACTGACCTCACTGACCTCTGTCAATATCAATATCAGTTTCTTACATAATGATTATGCTTAGGATTATAGTGGGAAAGTTGATGCTGGGCTGGTTATTGTGGATAGAATTGGCCCCTTAAGTGTTGTGTACCATCCTGACAGCTACATACATGCATGGGTCATCCAGACACTCTTTACAATTTAGAATTACAATTGTATTAATTGGCAGATGCTTTTATCCAAAGCAGCTTACAAGAGTGCATCAATAGGGCTAGAGAATCATCGCTAGAGCTATCAAACAGTAAGCTACTGAAAAATATGTAAAGCTACAGTCTAATCATCATCATTGCAGAGGTTTGTGCCACACCACCTGTAATACAAATCTCGCAATGTTGTTTTTTCCCCAGAACATCCCTTGTGGAAATGAAATGTATTGAAATACATAGTCCATATATTTACACTATATTGCAGTATATTCCATTTCTGTAAGGGACGTCCTTAAAGGGAGGGGAGTCAGAGACTAGAGAGGAGCAATGAGAAGACCCCACAGTTTAACAGTTGCGACCATTACGAAAAAAACACTGTGAAGTATGTTAGGGTAGAGCTGTGTGACTCCAGTGCTGTGCTTTGTTCGGTTGTGCTTCCTGGTTTTCCTGTCGCACTCTTTAGACAACCTCCCTCCCCACCAGGTAGGTGTCTGTCTGGTCTGGATGTGTGAGCTGTTTGAAGCTGTGCACAGCTCAAGATCAGCCTCGCAAATGGGATGGAATGTGCCAGAAGGAGATGGGATGGGGGAGGAGGTTAGCGAGAGTCATCGTCGCTGAAATTGTTTCAGAAGAAATGACTGCTGTGAGAAAAGTACCTTGCAGTTGCCGTGGAGACCGGGTGGGTGGGGGAGGGGGGTGTTCTGCAGCAGACCAGGCAAGAACGGGGGGATGCCCATATATGGGTCTCACTTCCTGCCTGGCCGTCTCCTAATGGAACACAGGTCAGAGCAGTGATTCCAACGATCTGTCCTTGTTGAATATGATTGATTTTTAGCTACGTTCACTGTTTTGGTGATGAACTGCATAGATGAGGTTTGTGAGTATGTGAGCAGCATGAAGCAGATTATCTATCACACATTATCTATCGCTCAGTTCTCTCAGTTTAACCCCCAGAATTAGAAGTTCAGTAGAATATATTTATCTGATGAGACCAGCATATCATTCATTTACAAAAAAATCTATTATATACATTTTTGCATCCTATCAGCCCTCCAGCATCCCATTGTATTACAACAAATTAATACAAGCACAATTATAAGGAGTTTTTAGCCGCTTTGGAAAAAACCTCACAATAAAACACAAAGCAGTCTTCACAGTAAATTAAGGTACCATATTGTGAGAGTTGGAATACACAATTGGTATGAAAGTAAACCTTTGACAAATTCTTGCGTTATGTAAGATGGATCGACATTGCGAGAGCGGCTAGCGATTGCGCCGGGTACATTAGGTAGGTACATTTTGTGTGCTGTGCACCCACACTCCCACGCACACGCCCACTCCCCCACCCACACAGACTCGCATCTCAAGCCTGTTGGAGCATCAGCCAGCCGCCAACAGCCAACGTACCAGTGACTCCTCTCCAGTAATGAAAGTGATCTGGCACAGGATTATTCTCCAGTGATGAAATGTTCAGGAAGTGGGGTGACCAGATTCAAACAGTCCAAATGCAGGACTAGCAGGATAAATTCATTGGACATTGCAGGACAGGAAAGTAATGATGAAAAAGGGGGTGACAGATTTGGGGGAGGAGGGGGTATTATTTAAAATGCGGGACAACGTCCGTCATTGTGGAATGCAAAACAATTTGTCACTTTACACCCTACAATTTACAATTTAGTTATTCAGCAGACACTTTTATCCAAAGCGACTTACAAGAGTACATTAACACGCCTAGAGATCACCGTTAGAGCTACTGAACAGTAAGCTACAGCCTAATCATTGTCAGTGCAGAAGATGTAAAACGCTGTTAGGAAGGGAAGCTAAGCTGTTGGGTGCAATGGAGCCTGCTGGGCACAGACTTCATAAAATTGCTTCCAAAACCTGCAGAACCCTGCTTACACAACATTGCGGTACATGTTGTGGCACACCAGAAATATATTTACTCATTAAGGGGCTCGTGGGCTCAAAGTTTGGGGACCAGTAATATATATTCCCATTAAACATTTGTGGCATCTTTAAGGTATGAAATCAGCCACAAGTAGTCCACCATTTTATTGAACATATCTCAAAACATATCTTGCACACAAAAACTTACTTACAACTTCCTATTAGGTGTGTGTGTTGGCAAGGAGAACCACTGATTGTTTTTCCAGCCTGAGGAAGTCAACAACTGAACCATGACTCACACAGTGCTGTCATCCTCACATACGGTCCTACTAAAGTTTCAACATTTGGATTAAATGGAGCCGCCAACCAATGAAACACCAAGTTTCATATCATCAAAAGATCACATGTGCCCACTGCAGCCTGGGTTTGATCCCCGGCTCTGGCCAGGAGTCCCATTTGGGGGTGGCATTTGGCAATCTGCTCCCAGGGGAAGGGGGTAGGGAAGCCAGCACGAGCTCGCCACATGAACGGAAAGCTCTCTGCGTGTAACAGAATCACCATTGGTTGCACAAGCTCCGTCTCGAAGGAGGCGGTATGGCGTCTGTCACTGCCGGCCCCAGAGTACTGGCTGGTCCTATAGTTGCTGATGGCAGGCTCGTGGGGGGCATAGTTAATTCAATAGAGGGTACAATCGGCCAGAATATTGGGAGAAAAACGAGGGGGGGCGGGGAGGAATCACAAAAGATCACACACAATGTAAAAGTTTTAAAGATTTTTAAAGAGCTACGCCTGCAGACTGAATAAAGCTCCGAAACCTTACCTCTTACCTCTCTGGATGCTGTTCCTGGGTGGGTTCGAATCCCAAATGGGAAGCCGTTTTACCTTTTGAGCAAGGTACTTTGAATGCGCCAGTGAAAATCCAGATTGCCTGCAAAGCACAAATTGTGTGGTGGGGTTACAATGACATTGAACTGGTTTGGGTCACCTTGCCTCTAATGTAATTTAGACCACTGGTCTCTGGAGTGTAACCTTTACAGGGTGGTTATTTCAAGAGCAGGAAGACAGGCGAAGGGTGCGGTGCGCAATAATTGGAACCCTTTCGGTCTAGAAATTCACAACAAAGGATGGGAACACCTTTTACAATCTATGTACATTTAAAATCTTATGAATATGGTCCACCGTAAGCATGTGCAGTGTGTGTCCATATTCATTTTATGATTTATTCATATCAATTAATAACAAGTATTCATATTTTACATACGTTTTCAGGTCCTTATTAGTACATTGTAGCATCTCTTGGAGAGAAGGGGATGGAGACTGGACAGTTTGTTTCCATGACGACTAAAGGCCAAACCCCTTTGCTAGATGTGCACATCGCATGTATTTAATGGAACCTTTCTCACTGTGCCAGCATTTTCAGATCTGGGTCAAATCGTTTTTCAATCTTTGAATCCTAATTTCTGCATATTACTGGCAATTGTAAAATAAACATCAATTTTCACCAATTCAAAACAAAAATCTTCTTTCATGCATATGATTGTATGTTTTGGTTACTAATGTGTTTTGTTGAAAATTCTCAGGGATCAGCAGGAGTGTTTTCAAATTTGACCAGCATCCAAATAGTTGAAGCACTTCTCATATGTATTTGTAATTGGAGTGTGATTTGATATCCGAGGTGAAATGTGTCAATTTGGGTCACGTTGCTTTGACATCGGTCCCCTTTTCAATTCCAGCAGCCATTCGCACTGTTCTTTCACAGGCCACAAGCTCACTGTCGGGCAGTGAAGTAAAATTTGAGTTACCTCTAATTTGGTGACCAAAAATCACAGGTAATTCAATTCGGAGAGTAGATCTGTATGAGAAATGGCGAAAGCCCACGTCTTAAATTCCCTATTTACTGTTTTCCTGGAACCCCTCATTTCAATTTGTTCTGGTATTATGACATCAGTCTTCGAATGTAGGTCAGTCAAGCATGTTACATGATTGGATGGTAGTGTCTGGCAGTTTTTTTTTTTTAGTTTTTTTTCCTCCTCCTGTGATTCAAAGGAGCACAGCGAAGCTGAGGAGTTTTTGGGAAGAGAGAGACTGAGTAAGGGGCGTAGGGTGAGATCCTTTGGCTGGTGAGATCCAGTCTGGGTGCTGGCTCGGCTAGCTGAGGGACCCGCTGATTTATTCGTATGCCTTTTTAATTATTCACTTCCGAAATCCCTCCCTCCCTGTGTATTTGTGCAGACCACAGACACCAAAGCACGCACTGTCTGTCTGCAGCACCAGTTATGTAATGGTCCTACAAAAGGCCACCATTTTGGAGCCAGTTTTAAGCCGATTGATTTTGTAGGAGTGCACTCGCACGTATGTACACATGAAGGACCACGCGGCATTCCATTTTTAATGCGGTCGTTGCGGCTGTTTTTTGTTTTTTTGCACACTAATGTAATGTACTGTAATGCACAGAAGATTACTGCAGATAGCACAGATTGTTATCATCTATGGATTGTTTATGTGTTTTAGTCTGACAAAAGAGTCGGCATAGGTAGAATTGGAGTGAAGCTGAGACTCCAAAATGGGAGATAAATGAGCAAAATAATAGATTTCATGTCTAATTACAAAGTACCAAATGAACTTTCTCATAGCCTGGACTGTTTTATTTCAAGAATGAGATTCTAATTAGCGGATGTATTCAGCTACTAATGATCTGGCACCGAGCGTGTGCGCACACACACACACACACACACACACACACAATAATTAGAATCTCTACTTCCACAGGTAATGTACAGCATCGCTCACAATGCCATGACTGGTGCAGTATAGGGTAGCAATGTTCAAGCAGAATGATATGAGGTTAGGTAGACTGATGTAGCACTGTGCATTGTACCGTCGCGGGAATACATTGTCTAGTAGTACAAAAAAGTGATGCCAGATGCTGGTGCCAGACCAGCTATTGTAAAGAGCGGTGGAAAGTCAGGAAAATAATATATACAAATAATACTTACATGGGTAACTTCAAAAAGACTAATCCAAGGAATGAGGAGAGCCTGAATATATTGTGTGTTTCATTAGGTAGATGCATGAGTGTGAGATTAGAGTGTGCTTGCAGAGGTCTTTTTGTAGGGGAGATCTGATCTTGTCTTATAACTCTGCTGGAGCTCAGGAGCCCACTTTATTAAAGTGGCAGTAGTGATTTTATTCTAGCCATTTTTCACCAGAAAGAGTGTGGTACGGGATATGTGGCATGTGTATATATATGTGGTTAAGTATTCACCAGGTGAGCAAACATTGTAAAACATTTGCTTATCCTTATTTTGGTGGCGGACAGCCATCATATCAGCCTGGGTTAGTGTTGTCTGATCACATAGTCTAATGCATGGAAAATGCTACTACTGAAATTCAGAGCAAAATTTTCTGTAGCTAAATAAAAAAACAGTTGGTGTGAGAAAGAAAAGGAAGTGTGAAAAGAACAGTCAGAGTCCAGCAGGTGCTGTATCACCACTTCCATCAATGAGAAGATTTGTCTAAAAAGGCTCTGGTGGAAAAGCTTTGGGTCCTGAGCGCTCAAAAATGCACATCCAAAAGCCAATTATTATTATTATTATTATTATTATAATAATAATAATAATAATAATAATAATAGTAATAATAACTGTGATGAAAATCTGGCATTGCAAAATCTGGCATTTTCCGACACGGGGCTAATGAAAGGAGGGGAACTCTATAGTGGAGATGTGATTGGTTCTCCTGATGGATCCTGTCAGCAGTTGTCCGTGGGTCAATGCTCTGCTAATTACCGCTTGGGGGCTGACTCTCAGAAATGAGCTCACTGTCTGAGTGCTGAGTGGACAGGGAGCACAGGGAGAGTAAATTAAGCCCTGCCCCTCCCCGCGGTCTGCGAGCAGTATATCTCCTGATGTTAACTCCGCTAGCTCCAGCTCAACACGGGCCCTCTGAGCCCGGCCCTCTGGCTGGAAACGTGTGTGTGAGGTGAGGTGTCCTGGACTTCCAGAATAATATATGTGGCGCTGTGCGCACGACAGTGCTGAGGGTTTGGGTGCAGTCTGCGACGCGGTGTGAGGTTGACTCATCATGCCACTGGCCCGAGAGTTTAATTTTCAGTTCCAGCGAGATTGTTAGTCAGAAACAGGATGGCTTTTTGTAACTCTGATGTGTTCCAGCCGCTGTTCCTCTATCTGGAGTACAATCTCTAGAGTCTCTGGACCCTCAGGAGATGTTATTGCAGGGATGTGTACATCTGGTCTCTGAGTCGGAGCAAGGCTGGAATCAGGCAGTAATTCAGTGGGAAACCCCCAGGGAAAAGGCCTATTATTGTGGCGAATGGGCTCCTGAGCTGATAGAAAATACCCTGGTTCAACAAGGAGGACACTGCTGGAGGAGCAGCCATCTTTTCGGATGAGGCACTTGTACTGTTACCCCCACCCCTCAGTGGTGGTGTTAAAGATCATATGATACTCGCAAGAGGAAGGGCTGATAACATCCTCTGTGTAGTAGCCTAATCTCCCTTGGTCTCTCTTCACAGGTTATTATTGCCCAATGGAAAAAATGGAAATTTGAGTTCTCTTACCAGCCTGGCTAAATAAATAAATGGATGGATGTAGAAATGAATGACTGAAGGAAGTCTTTATTGTCCCACTTTGGGAAATTGGGTTGCAGCTGTATAAAAACATGACATGAATAAAAGGTAAAACAAAAAAACACAGAATACAATATCACAGTATACTAATAAATAAAGATATAGACATAAAACCCTTAAAATCGAATTTTCCCAAAAATATTAGCAATGATAAAAGGGAAGAAGGCTGTTGTCTAAGCAATTTTTATTTTTAAATTTTTATTAAAACAAGAATATGGATGAATGAAAATCGTTAAAAAATAAGCTTTCCACAAACGTTTCTGCATTTACGCAATTAGCAAAGCTGAGAGCAATTATTGTTTAATCACCAGGCTCACAAACATAAACTTTATGAAATGGAGCCCTTGTGGCTGCTTGATGCAGTAGAGAGAAGACCTTTTCCCTTGTATTGAACGCTCAGGAAATCATCTAATTTCCCTGCGATTCTAAACATATTTTAGACCTCTGCCAGCCCATTGCCACTATTCCTCTAAGTGGTGTTTACTGCCTCAGTGTAAATCCTATTCTTAATGCTGCATCAACTCTACTCCCTCTGCATACTCCCCCAAATCCCCCTGCCATGTCTGATGCATGCAGTTAAGGCCCTGAAAATAGAAATTTCATTAAATGATATTAGCTTGCCGGGCAGAACGTACGAGCGCTAATACTCCACCCGTTCTTATATGCATACAAGGCAGAAGTAATTAATGTAGTGGTTGGGTTGGTGATTTCTGAGGTAGTATTTGGCGGTTAAACGAGGCCGGACTGAATTGGGATGGGGCAGGGCGGCGCGGCCGTACAGTGGGGCCTCTTTGCCCCCTCCATTGCGGGCTGGGGAAGCAGCTGCCAAGGAACGCTAGGTCCCACCTGGAGTCCAGTGAAGCCTCTGGCACAGCTGAGCCTGTTACATAAGACCATGAGGGTTATATCACACTACAACCCTAATGCACTGCTACGCATTAAATTCAGCTGGAGAGTCACCTTTGAGCCCTGCTACACTGGCTATTGACCACCTCGGACAATGTTATCCTGTTAGCTACACCGATACATTAAATCACATACAGAGAAATCCTACACCCCTACGACACTGACAATAACAACATACAGAGTCATTTTAATATCCCAAATACTCATTGAACTACAGGCAGAATAATCGTATACCCCCCAGAACACTGCAAGGTTAAAACCACAGGCAGCATTGCTACACTGCTAACAGCCGGACTCGTGTTGTGTTGCTCTGTTCCAGGTGACACCGTTAAGGCCCTACTGTAGCTGGCTATGAGGAATGGCATTACAGCGTTATGGCTTCATTGTAAATTATCTTGGTGGGATATCATGCCTTACTATTAAGAACAGGATTTCTTTCATTATTTAGTTTATGTTGTCTCCTCTGGAATAAAAAGGAAAAGCTGATGAATAATCAGTCCGTGTGTGTCAGGTAGGCCATGTGTCCTCTAAATACCCAACACCCAGAGCTCCCTGTGAGATCACCTTCCCACAGTGGGAATCCAGCAGCTGTGTTGTCTTCCTGTCTAATTATTTCACCATCACCGCCTTTTCATTTTGCTCCATCTCTGGACTCCTTATACCATGTTGAGTTGCATGCTCTCCCCATTCTGTTCTTGGCGTGCGTGCGTGCGCACTGTGTTTGGGTGGATGCATATGAGAGTGGATAGCAGTGTGTATTAGTGCAAGTGTTTAGTGTTTAAGTTGTATTGTGTGCATGAGTGCCTGCATGTGTTTCCGCGTGTTTTTCTTTGTTTGTTTGTTCATTAATGTATATTGGGTGATGGGGGGGATCTGTGCACATTGTGTTCATGAGACTGTAAAATCCAGCAGCCTGTAATGTCTCATTATTTCACTCATTTTTACATTTGCATTTTAGGCATTTAGCAGACGCTCTTATCCAGAGCGACTTACAGTTTACATTTCTTTACAATCCATTTATACAGCTGGATATTAACTGAAACAATTCAGGTTAAGTACCTTGCTCAACCTGGGGATTGAACCTGCAACCTTAACGTTACAAGCCCAGTTCCCTAGCCATTATACCACACTCCCAACACCTTCTCATTTCCAGCACTCCTCATACTGTACCGTGTCGAGCTGCACGTTCTGACTTCTCCATCTGACACGGTGCGCTGACGGGATCATGAGAGAGAGCCGAGCCAGGCGCTCGATGATGCACTCGTCACCATAACATACACTCATACATAACACAGACACACTCATCGTAGCATGACATGATCGCTCTGAATAAGGACTCTCTCCTTCCTGGTGCGATGGCTTTCTAAGCACCAAGGTTACACGCAACACGTCGTCAGACATACGGCAGTTACAGTATGTTCCGACCCGCAAAGAGCAGAAATATGACAGGAAAGCTGTTTCTCTCTCCGCCAGAAATAACGTGGTGATGCTCTCCCTCTCTCCGCCCTCTGCATTGCACTGCGTCACAGACTTCAATTAAAAGGGAGACACAGATGGTGTAAATATTATTATTCATCTTGGAATGACACATGCGTGCACACACACACACACACACACACACACACACACACACACATACAGTACACACATGGATACTCCCAATTGTAATGAATTTAATTATTTGACAATGAAAACAATATAACGATTAGTTTTGTGTCTATATTGCATATATGCATATATAATACGTCCACCTGTGCATGGATGTGGAAGCCAGAGACAGTCAGTAATGACCCTCTCCCGTGTTTATTTTACTGGCCTGTGCGTGCAGGCATGCTAGCCTCTCTGCTTAGCTTTGAGAACCCTGGAGGAGGCCAATCAGCCATGTATGGGCTCATGAGGCATGCAGATGGCAATATGACTCAGGGTCATTCCAGGCGTGAAATATAGTCTCATGCCCCTGGCCCTTTTTATTGCCTCTGCAGAGTAAAATTCCAACAAAAGAAAAATGTAAAAAGGATGTTGTGTACATAATGGCCCGTATCTACTGTAGTTGGTGTTAATCTGATGATAGTGAGAATTATGCCATGGCTTGTCATCAATGCCGAAGTATACATACAGCATTAGTGTTAATTTCTTTGTAACACAGCGGGGATTTTAACGCAGCTTTAAAGGAATATTCCATCCCATCCCATACCATTATAATTGTACGAACACTGGCTCTGCTGTTGCCAGGCAACTTTCTCTCTGCTATAAGATCTGCCAGATTTGTTCAGTTTGCATCACACCGTTTGGTCTATCAGTCTCACGGACCACCCCTATGGACCCAAATTCATGTGACGTATCATATGATTCTAATGGGGACTCACAATGCAAAAAATGTGGTCAGAGCCGGCTGTGGCATGGTCAGGATTTGATACTAGTACAATTTAAGCACTTTAGCATTGAGCATAAGCAAATTGTCATGGGTAAACTGTAGATGAAATCAAACAAACCATTCTTGTAACATTACATCACCAAGGCTATATAATAGCATACCAACACCAAGCTGTTGGATCAGCAGCAATAATGCATTCTAAGTTCACTTTCACCCTCTTAAGAACTGATAACCAACAATAGGAAATATCGAACATCACGATCAGCAGACTTCACTTTCTTATACTGCCAGAAGAAACAGCTTATCGATCTTATGTACAATCCAGCAAAATCATTTGTGCACCTGCCTAAAATGTTTTTCCACCTTTAAATTCAAACGGTGGAAGTAAACTGGCATGAAAATAAATATGTCTTTAACTATTCAATAAATGAGCTATACATTAAATTCAAATTGAAGCATTTAATTCATCAATCGAGCCCCAGTCATAGGAGAGCTTGCACAAAGGAGGCTGGAACAAAGTGATTTTCCAAGCCTCTAAGAAGTGATTTAATGCGATTGTTTGAAGTGGCTGCTGGCATCGGGGGATAATTCCTGTTCATCGGCCGGCTCCGTCGAAAACTGTTTTATAGGGTTGTAATCCATATTAAATGTACTCCCAGCCTCTCAGTTGTGAACCCAGTCGCCAGTCCCCTGATTTTGGGTGTCCCTCTTTTTGTAATCGTGCCCCCCGTCCCACTGAAAAGGGTTATCGGCGGCGCTTTTGTCCGCTCCTAATTAGGAAGTGGGGGGCGGGTTCACGCAGCTAAGTAATCCCTCCCAGCCTCCTTGTGTTTAATCCACACCTTTTGATGTAGCCTGAAGACTGCTCCCGCGCCTCCCACTGCCGCTCGGCTGGCGTCAGACATACGCAGGGCCGCAGCCTGCCTATGATCGCTCACTAGTTACTACTTACCAGCCAGCCCGCCTCGCTTGCCCATTCATCGCTTGGGGTCCGGAGCTGCAGCAGCTCTCTCTCGCTCTCCCTCTCTCTCCTCTAACACCACTGTGTCTCCAGCATGCAGCCGTACGCCGAAGGTAGGGACCGCTTTCCTTCTGCTACCGCTGACGGGACCCTCCCTCCGATCTCGATAACATTCCTGTCAGCTGTTTTTATTTTTATCTCTCATGTTTTAAAAATTATATAATTAAAGTTGTGAATAACAGAGGCTTAGCACGACGGAGGCTTTCTCTCTCTCGAGCGGCTTGTCCTCGATGGCAGGGGGATACTACAGTTGAGCGCATTCCTGCGGTCGGCGTGTGGGGATCTATTCTCTGGGATGAATAGCCGAGGGGCTGAATGTTTCCAGGTTCTGTGTTGCGTTTCGCGCTTTGCTGGTGCCGCGCTTGTTACCGTGTTCTTGGTAACGGCTTGGGGTTTTATGGAAATGAGAGCCTGGGCTGATTCCGTTGATCTCCGTCCTGTCCTGAGGATCGAGTGGAGCTGTACAGAGAACAGAACCCAGGTTTGGGCTTCCCTGGATGGAGCAGTGTTATCAGCTGTTCAGGATTCCTCATAAATCTGCCAGATTTTTTTCTCGTCTCATTTGAATGTTTTAACATTTGGAGTCTTGATGAAAAGCTCTCCATCTGTTTGTGCTCCTGATTGGAATTTTTGCTAGAGGATCTCTGTTTCATGGTGAGATTACATCGTCAGAGAGACAAAGATGTAGTTTTTCTCGATCTTTTTGTTCCTCAGATTTTGAGTTGTGTTCAGTGGTTCAGTCAAATCAACATTCTCCCCAAACCTCCAGCTTCAATAGAGTGCCTCTGTATTTTATCTTATTTTATTTAATCATTTGATGGCAGGTGGTGGTTTATACAATGCTGTGTTGCTGGATGGTGGGGGCCAGCTGAGTTGTCTTATTTTTCTTTTTTGGGGGAAATGGGGGTGGTGGGGGCAATAGCTTGTGTATGGAACCTGTATAAGGACCCCAGTGGAATTGTACTACTGTTTTTTGTGGGGGAGGTCAGTATCACAGGATGTGAGGCAGCATTCAAAGCCACTCGCGGCTCCCTCAGACGTTCTGTGTGGCTCATCATTCACGCACCACCTCCCCCTCACTCCTTGTTTTTGTGGTTCTAGTGAATGGGACTCCAGGCAGTCAGCTGTCCACACCCCAGTTGGGACAAGACAAGTCACCCTGCCCCTCCCCCAGCAGTCCTGGGAGCCTCAGGAGAGGCCAGGTAAGGGACCTGCCATGTACCCTCATACACACACACACACACACACACACACCAACACACATTTCAAAGTTGTCTGTACTTCCCATATCTCGTGTAATACAGGTAGTGAACAAAAAAATGGAAAACACCAATGTAAAGTCACTTAATGGGGTGTTCGGTCTCCACGTGTGGCCAGTACGGACTGTATGCACAGTATTTTGTATTTTGGAATATGACCCCACTTTTCCGCGAGAAAGCCCATCAACTTATGATTAGTTGATGGAAATGCTGTGTCAGGAGACATTGCATAACATGCTCAATTGGGTCCAGATTTGGTTACTGAGGAGGCCATCGATCTGTGCTCTGTGAATGCAGGCATTGTCATCTTGAAAGACACCCTGCTCTACTGGAAAGAAATGCTTTAAACATAGGGTAAAGATGATGAATCATCTCTATGTAACATTCAGCAATGATTAACATTGACCTTGCCACCTTAGGGTATGCGTGCACCCAAACCTTGCCAGGGAAATGCACCCGAAAACTTTACGGAACCACCAGAACCCTCCACTGTTGGAACACTGTTGCGTTTCCATTTCTTTGTTCACTGTCTGTACGTTGCAAAATCATCAATCATTTGCATTTATTTCCCACAAATCATTTCCCCTTGCCAGTCGTTGCCATCCACACATCATCCCCATCACCATAGAGAATCTGTGATATTGTGAGGTTCTCACATATTCTCCTAACCCAGTTATGCCCAGTGGTGTACGAACACGTGCTTAATAAGGGAAAGTCTGATGATTGAAGCTGAATGACTCCATGCCACTGGTAAAGTAGGGCACAGTATAGGCCTATCAGGGGCAGGCACGCTCAGGCATGCCTGGGGCCCTCCATGTAGATACCAAGCATATGGATTCACATAGCCATGGGATATTGCGGATACAGCACAAAGCGCGAGAATTCACCATCAGTGCCTGTAGGAGTTGTGAATATGTAATTTCTGGGTATCCGTAGGTGAGGATTGAATGGACTATATGCTGAATTTGTGATGGCATTTGGTGATTAATATTGATGTAGATACAATGAGTCGTTGATCTGTGGACTACGGTTGGTACAGAGAATGTGTGGAGTAGTGCCTTGCACAGATGAATATGTATTATGTACCAGCGCCCCCCCCCCCCAAAAAAAAAAAAAACACACACACACACACAAACTCTCCTATGCTCCCAGATGAATGTTAACAGACTGCCTTCTGTGTTCTCAGGAGAAGGAAGAGTTGCCCTCTGAAACAGCAGCCTAGAATGCCCAGCATGGGAGGTAGAATGTTGGAAGACCCAGTGAGAGTTCCCAGAATCCTTAGTGTTCTAGAAGGATGTGAATACTAACTCTATGGTACCAATTTGTGTAATTCTGTCCAAATCTCTATGATATATAAGTGCTTTTGGCAGGGATGCACTGCTTTGGTGGTTTATGGTCGGGTAAAGAATGCAATGTCAAAATAGGATAGTTCTGGAGAAATGTTAAATCGTCAGATGGGAAATCTTCTTGAATCTCATTTTAAGACGAGCATGCAACTCAACTCAATGAAATATAATTTCACTAAATTTGAATAGCTGAGAGTGGCCATGTGTCATCAGATCAGAAGCTAAATCTAATCCAACTACTGCAAAAGGAAACTGTCCTCTTCCTCAGTCCTCAGAACTGTCACTTTCCAGACTGATGCTTTTAATTTGTGTGAGCCAGAAGCTGGGCTGTTTTTTTTAAAGTCTCATATTCTTTATTCTTTTCACCCAAAATAGTCTTGGCTACAAAACAAAAATCCAGCAGTCAAACCAGGCTGTATAGATTTAAAGTGATGCATTCAAACAGCACACCATTAATCGACAGAGGGTTTAATTGCAGCTGGATGACTCAAACTCCCAAGGGAGAGTGGAAGGTCTGACTGGCCCGATATGCCTCACATGGAACAGGCATGTGGCAGAGCAGATAGTTTGAGTTTGAGTTTGGGTCTCCGTGCTGCCCCCAACATCACCTCCCAATTCACTATGGTGCCGTTTTCTCTGGCAAGGGCCTGAAATCGCAACCAGAAAATTAAGTGAGAGTGAAAACAGGAGACATTTGTGTACTGGCAAGGAGATATTTGATGGTTAAATCCTTCAGCGTTCTGGGAAACACAATCAACATATTGTGTTTCTGTGAGTTTCTGTCTTTGGCGTTTAATGGTACAGTAGAAGTTGTTAGTTGTGGGGACAGCTCAGTTAATGAGAGATGCATTTGCAGAAGTCTGATTGGTAAAGACTTGCTTTCCACAGATGGTCTAAGACTTTGCTGTCGTTCCCTCGCCTTTCCTCTGTGAGTCAGAATATAGGAGGCTGGGGCTCTATGCAGGAGCCTTTATGGGGTCCGTCTCCCATCTGCCATATTACTGGGTCATGTTCGGAAAAAAATTCAGGTGGCAAAATATAAATGCAGAGGAAGGTTAGAATTGCTTGTGATCATGTGATCCTGTCTTGAGGCACCAGTGCCAGCCTTGGTGCCTGTCTGAGAAACACTTTCTCTCTTTCTCTCTCTCTCTCTCTCTCTCTCTCTCTGCTATATATCTCTGTCTCCCTCACTCTCAGTCTCTCCCTTTATCTATATTTTCTCTCTATTTCTGTCCCTTGCTCTCTGCTATCTATCCCTCTTTCAGTTTCTCTTTGTCTATCTATTCTATCTATCATTCTCCATCTCTCTCTGTCTCTCCATCTCTGTCACTGTCTATCACACCGCCTTTCTCTCTCTCTTCACAACGCTCCCTCTCTCTGTGCATGCCTCCATCTCTCGCTCGCCCCTCTGTTCTGGTGTAACATTCTGAGCCTGGACCAGCGGGCGTAATCCCCACGCAACGCACCCCAGTCTTCCCAGCAAGTAACCTAGCAACCAGTGACGAGCACCTCACTGTCTCGCCCTCTCCTTCCTGTCAGTGCTGAAACTCCTGCGTGGTGGAGGTGACGGTCCTGACTAAGCCCGCTGTACTCAGGTCTGCTGGGGGGCTGCAGCGCATCACTGTGCGATACGTAGGCTACACAGCGCCTGGTTCGGTCTCAGAAAGATGGCATTCGGGAGAGAGAACCACGGAGGAGTATCCCCCCACCCTCTGGCATCATGGTGATGAATTCATTGCTATCCAGTGAGGGGGCTCACTATGTGAAGACAGGCTTATACGGGGGCCTCGGTGCGCGCGTGTAATTGAAGGCTCAGCTCCACCTCTGCTGGTACGCAGTGGAGCCCACGATGTGCTCGCACGTGAAACGACGGCACATTTTCTGCCGAGGGAGCAGTTGCATTATCCGCTCCTTGCGCGGCTGTGGCTGGCAGATGATCGGCTCCGCATTCCCACCTCCGGCCACTCCGCGGCTGCACAGCCGGAGTGGAGAAACCAGGCCACAAGCTCTTTCCCAAATGACCACTGCATCTCAGCGGCTCCCCCATGCCCAGGCCTTTTTAATGTAGAGGCAATGAGGGAGCGGTGGACATTTTATTAAGTAGCTCTGCTACGATGTGCATGTTGTCAAGTAGGACCATGGTGATGATTGCTGTCTCTCTCGTCTAGTCAAACACACTGTTATGAAGGACGGTGACATTAGCAATAATATGGCAAGCAGTTATTTCAATATCTGCTGTAGTGGGTTTCCTGTTTGATATTCTGTTGGATTTTGTTTATTGATGCTATTTTCCGCGGTACAGTCACAGCAGCTCCTTAGCGCCTTATAGAAGCTTCATAGGCCCACATTGACAGGAAGCTGGGATGCACTCGGATAGCGAAAGCAGGAATGTTAAGATCTGCTTTGTACGACATGCATTGTGGGCTCTCAGGCTCACCCGTCTGAACTGGAGGTGAAAGCCAACCCTTCATTGTTCTTCTGTGTGCTCGGGCTAATGCATAATGCTGCTCTGTGTCATGCTACAGAAGGGTAAAAAAATTAGGACTGCATTGTAGACTGAAAAACATTGGAGTCAACCTTTCTTTTCTTTCTCTCCCTCTCTCCCCCTCTCCCCTCTCTCCCTCTGTCTCTCTCATAGAATATTTGTACATACAAATGTAATATCTGTGGCATTAATGTAAAAAAAATGCTACATTCAAACAAAGAATAAGCCATAAATCTGTATCTTAGCTGATCCTCCACTAATGTTTAAACATGGGGAATACGTGATAAAGCCAGATAGTCTTATGCTAATGTGTAATGCAGCAGTCTGCTTTGTTCTCTCATTTGAAATGGAGTATTGCCGATGTACTGTAGATGGATTTGTCTATGCGCTATGCAGTCAATTTTATCTTTTCCTATTTCCCAGAACACAAGGGAAAAGCTGATGAATAATCAGACAGCATGTGTCAGGCAGACCCTGTGTCCCCTAAAGATGTAACACCTAGAGCTCCCCAGATAGTGGCAATCCAGCAGCTGTAATGTCATTCTGTCTCATTATGTCACTCCCAACACCTTTTCATTTCCAGCGCTCCTCCTCTGCCCTCCTTATACCACGTTGAGTTGCATGCTCTTCCCATTCTGTTCTTAGCATCTGTGTATGGGTGTGCACTGTTTTTGAGTGGATACATATATGAGAGTGAATGTGTGCATCTATGTGTGTTCAAGTTGTATTTTTTGTGCATGTATGTGCGCGCAGGTGTGTGGTTGTGTGTGTGTGTGTGGAGGGGATCTTTGTACATCATGTTCATGAGACTGTCATTGTTATGGAAAGCAGCACACTGAACATTGCTAAAGCACACAAGCAAACAGTTTCCAACAGGCAAAAAGCAGCCCCAACGGGCCCAGCTCTCCCATGGCACTCTCTCATTCTCTCCTGGTTTTATCAAGAAGAATGGCGTATGAATTCAGTGCAATATCATCATATCCCCAGCAGGCATCTCATCCGAATACTTCCATCCCACAATGCCTCGGTGTGCTGCTTTCTGTCACTTGCTCTTTTGATTTGATTTTTTTGTCTGGCTGTCATCGTTGTAGTGCTGATATAAGTTTATGCTTCATTTACTCATGTTTTAAATGTTCATGTATGTTTTTTTCTGTTGTCACTTTGCTTGTAAAATGTGTGTGACCCCTTGTTTTAATGTGGGAGACGAAAGGTGACAGATTGGTCAGGTTCACCTGTGCTTATTTTACTGCCTTGGCTGTGCTCAGAATGGCAGGTCACAAACAGTGGTATAAATTCCTTAATATTTACTATCATCTGTCACTTCGAGCTAGTAATTTAAAGCACTGAACGAGAGAGGAGAACGTTAATCTGGTTGTGAACCATGTTGGTGGATCTCGATTGTTATAGGTTTTTAAAATGTGGTATTTTTCCTTGCATTCTGCTATGGCGGTAATCCCCTTATGCATGTTCTTGGTTCACCACTTGATAAAGGTAACATGGCTGCATGGCTCTCAGATTGCCCACAACTCGTTTGTAACTAGCCAGCATAAGGAAGAGTGGCAAATTGAGCTAAACATTTTAATTGGATTGATAAAAAAGGAGTTGTGGAAAGCCACCAGGAACATGGACTAAATGAGCCAGCCTGGTTCTAGCTATACAGTGGGAAAGGTGTGTAATTACCCTGCCTGGTTTTAGCTGTACAGTTGGAAAGGGGTATAATTACCCAGCCTGGTTCCAGCTCTACAGTTGGAAAGGGGTGTAATTACCCAGCCTGGTTCCATCTATAGAGTGGGAAAGGGGTGTAATTACCCAGCCTGGTTCCATCTATAGAGTGGGAAAGGGGTGTAATTACCCAGCCTGGTTCCATCTATAGAGTGGGAATGGGGTGTAATTACACAGCCTGGTTCCAGCTAGAGTGGGAAAGGGATAAACTGAGCCAGCCTGGTTCTAGCTCTACAGTGAGAAAGACCCTTTTTTGATCCCAGTTACTTGCATCCAGGATGCTGATTTATTTGGGTCAGAAAAGAAAGCTCCTCCATCATTAATAATCTTCAGGTCTCACAGCGTGCAGATCGAGACCTGCAGGTGCCAGAGGCTGACCTTTTAATAACCTGCAATGCGGAGACAGAGAGCACACAAACATTCTTTTCTCTCACAAAAACGAGAAACATTTTTTATTTTGTTTTCCCGGCGAGGACAAAAAGTCTATATTGAGTCCGACATTACTGCGGGCGTCTGCTGGGTGTTGTAACTCGGATGGTTTTTCGCTCAGCGTCATTTGTTTCCCTCAAATGAGGTGAGCCAAGAGATTTTGTTCTACTGTATTAATGAAAAGCGGTCAGATAAAGCCAGAGGTCGGGAGTGGTCCTCTTGAGTGTCAACTTTGGCCCATAACCTAGTGGAGCTGAGCGCATTGCACCCTACTCATTCATATCATCTGAGAACACAGCAGAGGCCAGGCTGTTAGAATGAGGAGTTTGGGTACAACCGTATTAACTTTGCCTTTATGAGTTTCCCTTCGTTTGAGGCAAGTCATTATCTCTGTAGTTGCGCCATCGATCAATTAGATTAATGCTGCGGATTCACAATTAAATTTCCATTGAGAACTGAGTGGAAGATGCCACAGGGAGATATGATTGTGTAATCATACATTTTTCAATTTTGCCAACAAAAGAAAAGATGACAGCCAAGATGAGAAAACGGCAAAAGGGTATGAACAGAGAGCTGGTAAACGAACGTGTGCGAGGGGCTGTCACGAGGAAAGACTGAAGATATCCCTTTTTGTGTGTAAGAGGGTCGGTAGGGTTTGGAAAGTGGTGCACTTGCTCTGTCGAGACTGGGAGTGTTTGAGGCCAGTTCGCACTTGGTTTGACTGCTCACTGGCAGCTGTTGGTCCTGATGGGTGTGGCCTGCTGTCTGGCTACACAGCCCAGGCAGCAAAGCAAAAAAATCAAATTCCTGTAGCATTGAAAAAACACTGTGACAATGAATGTGATGATGAAGTCAAGTGACAAGTGTGATGACAAGTGCTGGGGGTTTGCCCTTCCAGTGCTCGGGACAGGCGTCCTACTGAATCTTTGCAATAGTCTGTTCAACTGTGGTAGACATATGAGGCATAAGTACAGGTTTGTTTTGATCCACTTGTATTCCTCATGGGGTAGGAATGGTTTTACATGAAACCTGCTTCACCAATAGGAAGTAAGTCTTGCAGGAGAATATCACTGGCCGTCAGCCTTATTAAGACAAGGTGTCACACGTTTATCTGTTGTAAATACTGGTGACTGGAATCATTTATTTTAGAAATTGTGAAGAATTATGAATTGCAAAAATCTTAGCTGCATATTGCCTTTTCATTCCATGTTGTGTATGTTTGTATTGTTCCATAGTACCATATGTGTTTCCATTGCATGTATATTATTTTTTATACTCTTAATTGTCCCAGTGATGTGTATGCTGAACACATACGTTAGTATAATAAAGTCTAGTGATCTACTGGCATTGTACCTGGTTCATTTTTTTATTTTATTTTTATTTTTAACAAGCGCCGTCTTCTGCCTGACACTGAGGTTCTCTCTGAAATGTAGAGTTCACTACATTCTCCAAACTCGCAAAATTAATTTGAACAGGAAGTGTCTTGTTTGGTGACCTCACTTGCTCTTTCTGTACACTGGAGGAGGTTATTAGTGCTGCTCGCTTAAGCAGTTTCCATGGAAACTGCTACATTTTTTTGTTCATACTTTGACATCTAAACAACTGTGAGAGAGATGAATTGAATGAACAGGAATGTGTTTGGACATTCAGACTGTACTGTATCATCATTATTTACTTAAGGCTGTCAGATTTAAATAGAAGTGTACATGGTGTTGTCCTCTGATGAGATGGCTGGAAAAAAAAAACTAATTATGTGAATGTGATGGAATTTGGAGTTTAACATACTGTTGTGTGTGTAATTTTCCCCTGTATTGCATTTGGCTGCCTGTTTTCAAGTTTCCCATGGGTCAAGAGCCATTGTGTTCACTTGTGTATTTTGTAGGGCTTTGTTACCAGTGAACGCCACTGGCCCCACATTACAGTCGTAAGCATTCCATGTCATCCAGTAAGGAAATGCATTCCAATTGAGTGAATCCCACTGATTTGTAGTATATCAATGCAAAATTTGCAGCAATAGTGGCAGAATTCAAAATAACAGATATCCAGTACATCTACAGTAGCTCCCCCAAAAACTGCCCCTTTTACCCTGCTCTGGAAACCAGGTATGATTTCAGCTGAGTAATTTCAGCTGATGATTTCACCTTTATTCTGCCTTTACTCACTGACAGACACTGTGAGAGCCACCGACCATGTTTTCATTTTTTTATTTAATGTATAAATAAAAGGAGCTATGAGTAGCCATATTAACTGTCTCTCTTCCCCCCCCCCCAGGAGGCCCAGAATGGTGGCTCCTCCCTCTCTCTGGCCTCCACCAAGGTCTGCAGCTCCATGGACGAGGGTGACGGGGCTGGGAGTGAAGGTAAGGGAGGCGGAGTTACATCATGGCCAGGGTTTGGACATGGTGGGGAGACCAGGTGATGGGGAGGGGCTAGATGGAGTAGTCAGGGAGACAGGGTGAAGGGGAAGAGCTAGATGGAGTAGTCAAGGAGACAGGGTGAAGGGAGGGGCTAGATGGAGTAGTCAGGGAGACTGAGTGAGGGGATGGTATGAATCGAATTGTCAGGGAGATTGGGTGAGTTAGATTGAGAAATGATTAGTGCTTCTGAGGGTGGGGTTAAGGTAGAGAGATGTGTAACAGTTGTCAGTGCTCTGGACCAGTGAGTGGACAGGTGGAATACATTTTAAATGTGGGAAAGTCCATGCTACCTTTCTCTTGAGCAGAGTCCAGCATTTAGCTCACCCCTCTAAAACCCAGCTGTACTACCCCAATAACAAATCTAGATGGGCTCTAGAGCCAAGTGGCTCTGAGTAAGAGTATGCAAAACAGAATTAAAAACCTCTCATCCAGTTAAAACGCAGGGCTCCCATGCTCTGGGGCACGTGTAAAAGCCGCGCTTGTGCTCTCTCCGTTCAGTGGGATCGCCTCTCCCGTCGCACTCCACTGATGTCTCCGTTCCCATGGCAGCGGAGGTGATGGAGGAGCAGCCCCAGGTCCCAGTCTCCATAGCGGAGAGGTACAAAGTGGGACGGACAATCGGAGACGGGAACTTTGCGGTGGTGAGGGAGTGTGTGGAGAGGTCCACCGGAAGGGAGTACGCTCTGAAAATCATCAACAAAGGCAAATGCAGAGGGAAGGTAAGATGAGCTCGGGGTGAGCAAAATGACCCTCACAGAAACTTTTGACTATGCATTTAATTTTTTTAATCCCCCTCCCCATTTTCTTTGTATTGACTAGAACGATATGTGTTTATTTAAGTGTTATTGTTTTATGCAATATTGTACATTTATATGTCAAAGTAAGGTTTATCTGTCAAAAAACATTTAGAATTTAGAAAATTCCAAAGGAAAGAGGATTTGAACAGATGCAAGTTGATGGAAGGAGTGAGCCTGTGATGTTGGGGAACATTCGGTCTGTGTAGAGAAACTCTGCCTGATGCGTACCTGACCCTCTGCCCTCCCTCCACCCCCACCCCTCCAGGAACACATGATCCAGAATGAGGTGTCGATCCTCAGACGAGTGAAGCACCCCAACATCGTGCTGCTGATTGAGGAGATGGACACCTACAGCGAGCTCTACCTGGTCATGGAGCTGGTCAAGGTACAGCCCCGAATGTCCCACCCAACAAACAAATGTCCCACTCAACCTCACAAACAAAGAGGAGCCAGGGTTAATAGAACAGGGTTAGGACAGACAGTGATGTATGCACATGTTTGTGTCAAAATAAAACCAGGCAGCACCCTTTGTTTAATGAATTGAGGTGGGTTGCTCTACTTCAAGCCTGTCTACTCACAGTTTATATCACAGGCTATTTTAGAAAAAGTATTTGTGTGTTTTGCTCTGTCCATGTTGAGGACGAAAATGCGGCATGTTACAAACATTTTAGTGTTACGAGCATTACAAGTGTTACGAGCATTATGAACACTGAGTGTAATGAGCATTACCGACAGTGTTCCAAGCAGGGCTTCAGCATCTGAGAGCTTCTCATTTTAACGAACGTTCCTCAAATGGGTGCTAGTTCAGCCAAGGTTGCTCTATATTAAGCTCCTGTTCCACTTGTGCTTGGTGAGAGGGGATTTTTAGATGTGCTGAGGGAAGAAATAGGCCAGACTGAACCTTTCCACTGCCTTTTGTGGAGAGCTGGAATCAACTATTCTTCTGAAATGAGTGTTTAAAATGCATTCAAATACCCTTTTTGAGTGTGTGAATCTGAAGCCTTTCTAATCTTGCCAAGTTTACAAATTTCTCATCCAATTTTGAGTGAAGCCAGAACTGTCTGAGGAATCTTGATTATTGTATAGTGAGCTGTATATAAAAACAAAATCCTCCTTTCAACAGAGTTCCCTGGTTTCCTTCAGCTCTTTCTTGCAGCCTATAGGTTTTACACCCCTTGCAAAAATCTGATTATCATTGTTGATCTCAGCATCTCCACTTAAAAATAGCTGTTTGTTAGTAGGAATAATCCTTTGACTGACACTTTCATCACTGTGGCTCCAAACCTGAAATTTACAAACAGTAGTTATTGATTTATTATGAATGTTGTGTATTGTGAATGCGTGTGACCCCAGCTGTGTGGATGAGAGGGCATCGGTTCCCCCACCGCAGTGAGTGACCGCTGCCTTTCTGTGTCTGTCCACAGGGGGGCGACCTCTTCGATGCCATCACCTCCACCAACAAGTACACAGAGCGGGACGCAAGCGGAATGCTCTACAACCTGACCAATGCCATCAAGTACCTGCACAGCCTTAACATCGTCCACCGAGACATCAAACCAGAAAACCTGCTGGTGAGAACAGTGCTATTCATGTGTTTGTGTATTTTAGAACTGTGCATTTGGAAGTAGACGTGGCAAAATGGGATGGGAGTGCATAACTTTTTTTACATGAGAACGTAAGAATACATAATGACGAGAATGGACCATTTGGCCCATCTAGGCTCGTCATGTCCTAATCTAAAGAGTATCTAGTACTGCATCTAGCCTGGACTTGAATAGCCCAAGTGTTTCTGCCTCTACTACCCGACCTGGCAAAATGTTCCAGGCATTGACAACTCTCTGTGTAAAGAAAAACTAAATTTGACTTTCTTTGGACTTTTTCAAGAGCTTCTATATCTTTCTTGTACTGCTTAACATTATTACCAAACCAATTAGTCACTGCGTGGAGACTGATAGTTCAGGGAGGTCCACTTATGTTTAATCGAGAGCCTGTTACTGGACCAACAATCAAATTTCCACGTAAAACGTGTGTGCCATAACTAAACCAAATATGGGTAATCCAATATTTCCCAAATTAAAAACCGTGTTTGAGCTCTGCGTACACGGCCCTCTGTTGTTCTGATAGTGGCGGATAACCAGCTTCCGTAGTGGGCTGCCTGTTGTCCTCTGAAGTGTTACTCTCAGCCCACGCACCAGTGTCCTTGGCTGCTTCACTGGCTGTGAAATGGTGGACGGAAGTGCAGCCCACATCATCTAGTGCCTCGTCCCCAGAACACTCTATCTCATGCCCTCGGGTAGAAAAAACACCCTGCTGCTCTGTGAAATGAACTGCTCAGAGGTGTATGCGCATGTGTGTGGGTGTGTATGGTATATGTGTGAGGCTGTTTGCTGTGTTTTTATTCGCTGCTGCCGGCGTATCCGTGATATCACTTCTCGTGTATGCGGATGAATGGAGTGAATCATCCGTTCGCCCTGCGCTCTGCTCTCTCACCACACGCACCTCTCCACAGCCCGGCCTGAAGCTCTGAGCAGATCCTGCGTGGGGAAAAAATAGCTCTCTTACCAAGAAAAGAAAGGGAAAAAAATAAAACTGGAAGTTCTTCCGTTTCTCTGTAGGCCACGTAGTACTCAACCTTGGTCCTGGAGAGCCACAGGGCCTGCTGGATTTTGTTTTCCACCTGAAATTCAGCAACCCATTGAATTTTTTGGGTCTCATTTCAAACCCAAGAAACCAGTTGAGGTGAGTTAACTGTAGCGTGACTTGCTTTATTTGAGCAATTAAGTGCTGAGTAACAATGGGAACCTGCTGACCCTGTGGCTCTCCGGGACCAGGGTTGAGGACTGCTTAAGTAGGCCATCTTTGCCAAATGGTTTGGTTATCTAAAGGGTCAGGCCCAGCGCCGCAGTTTTACTCGGAAGCAACAGTGATGTTAAAGTGAGATTTCTGCCGCAGTGGGAGGCCTGAATTTCTGCTGTGTTTCTCGCTGTGTTTGCCTGCTGTATGTTAAACGTCTCAATTTCACCCTCCCACCTTCCAAACACTGCCATGCAAATTCAATCCAGCCGTCTCCTGTGCTCGGTTTGGCTGCAGTTACAGAATAGGTGTGCTCACTAACGCAGGAAACAATGTTTTTAAACCATTGGCTCCACTCTTACCTTCTGCATTTCATATTTACAGTGCTGTATCATATGTGTTATGGCTTATAAAGCCTTATAAAGAAAGTATCCTGGCCTTTTCTCCAGCTCAAGTCACACGCTTCAAATAGCGTGTGCATTACAGTTCTATGAAGTTGAGTCACAGTACAGTATCAAAAAAGTAAGTGGGTGTATTACATAAATATTTCCATAAGCATGTGAATAAATGCAGTCATAGGTGAACGGATGTAACGCACAATAGATTTCATAAGTGTAAAAGAGACGGTGAAATCTCAAGAACTCAAGAAGTTGTTTTTTTGTGTTCCAGGTTTACGAACACCAAGACGGTAGCAAGTCCCTCAAGCTTGGTGATTTCGGCTTGGCCACTGCAGTGGATGGGCCCCTCTACACTGTGTGCGGGACCCCCACATATGTAGCACCAGAGATCATCGCAGAGAGTGGGTGAGTGTATGGGCCACTTCCTGTCTGAAAGGGTCCCACTGTACATAAGGCACCCAAATACCACTGTAATCACTGCACGTGCCATTTGCTCTTTGATCATTGTTAAATCAGCCTGAGCTGCTTTGATATTGCATAACAGTTACGTAGGTCGGGCCAATCAATGCTCAACAGGGCCAACAGAAAAAGAAGATGTACAACCACTGCCAATAGCAAAAACATAAAGGAATAGCTAGCTTGTCGCGCAAGGTTGGAAGCTGGAAGGCCCTTGACAGCGTGAGGCCTCTCCCTTGTACACAAACGGTACGCAGACGTGCGGTTCTCTGACACCACAGCGCCATGTTATCCCTGTCAGCTGCTTCCTGAGCATCCCTTTGTGTGTGCCCCCTGTAAAGAATGCCTTTCCCATCTCCTGAGCTGAGTTTGTTCTGCAGATACGGCCTTAAGGTAGACATCTGGGCGGCTGGCGTCATTACCTACATCCTCCTGTGCGGCTTCCCTCCGTTCCGTGGGTAGGTCCCTCAGTCCCATGTGCTGGGATGTACTGATGTGTCCCTCAGTTTGCTTTCTCAGTGTCTGTATTCTGTCTATTCTGATATCATATCATCATGTTCAATAGAGAGGAAGAAACGGCTTATTAAATCTAAGCAGCTAATGGGCTGAAGCTTGACTAATAACATTACTGGTAGTCTTCAGGTTAAACATGTATCTTTACTAATATGCAAGTATATATTTTAAATATATATATTCAGTTTTAGTAATAAAAGAAAAACGTCTCATTCTTGCTAGCCATTGCATTTTACGGCATTCAGCATTCAAACAGTAGTGGTCTTCTGGAATGTTGTTTCGGGATTGAACTCTACAGTTGCTGTATTTCATGCATTGTTCTGTGGGTCCCGTGATGTATTACTGTTTTACATTTATTTTGTGTTCACATTTCTGCAGAAGTAGTGAAGATCAAGAAGTCCTCTTTGATCAGATCCTGCTGGGACAGCTAGATTTCCCTTTACCATACTGGGACAATGTTTCAGACACTGCAAAGGTAGGCATTTGGTTTGATGTTTGCATGTAGATATGCGCATCCTTATTTGTGAGTCTCTCCCTCTGTATGTACAGTGCCCCTTTAAAGTGTACACCCAGTCTAAAAAATGTCACCGTTTGTTGCCTTACAATTCAAACATATTAAATCAGACTTTTTCCACCTTCATTCAAATTTCTGAACATAAACTTTAAAGGGGCACTGTATGTATGTATGTCTTTGTGTCATTGCCAATCACATTGCGAGTGCGTGTATACATTTAACATTTTTGTCATTTAGCATACGCTCTTATCTAGAGCGACTTACAAAAAGTGCCTTAATACATGATGAGATTAATCCTAGACCGCGCCAGAGATCGGTGTTGTGATACAGTAATAGTAACAGTGTATGCGTTTGGTTCTGTCTCTGCAGGAGTTGATCACGTCGATGCTGCAGGTGGAGGTTGATCAGAGATACACTGCCCTCCAGGTGCTGGACCATCCCTGGGTCAATGTGAGTGATCCCATTTGCTGCTGAGCCCTTCTCACTCTTACAGACTCTGCACTTACAACAGACACATTACTTAAAGGCAGCATTTAGGTCAACACATCTACTGCCTACCAGCAGTTCCAAGATCTTTTGTTAAATTGACCAATACCTACCTCCCTCATGAGTCCCGACAGTAATGCCCCACCCATGATTTGAACCTGAAACTTTCTGGCTGCAAGCCGTCAAGCTGCACTGCTACTTGGAGCAGAATTTAGGTCAAAGCCCAGAACAATGCCTTGTTCAACAGTATGGATTCATGTTCTGGGTACCAGACTCCAGACTTTAAATCAGTGGTAGGCAACCCTGGTCCTGGAGAGCCACGGGGTCTGCTGGGTTTTTGTTTTCACCTTAAAATCCACAATCAATTTAGACCTAAGAAGCCAGATGAGGTGAGTGTGGTAAACTGCTGTGCTTGAGGAACGATCAGACCCTGTGGCTCTCCAGGACCACTGCACTGAAATATTCATGGTCCACTGCTACTGTACTGTACCACAGTCCTACAAACCCCAGATAATGAATTGGGTCACAGAACATGCAAAATGGTAGTGTCAACAGCATGCTGCCAGTCACCTGGAATACAGTCCACTGCTAAGCAAATGAGTGATGTAAAGCACACATACAGTATACAGTAAAGGTTTTCCAACTGTGATTTACAATAAGCTGAGGCCTGGTGTCTCCTGTGCTCCCCCCCCTTCCGTCCGTCTGTCCGTCCAGGATGATGGCCTTTCAGAGAACGAGCACCAGCTCTCTGTAGCTGGTAAAATCAAGAAGCATTTCAACACTGGGCCCAAACCCCACAGCAGCACGGCTGGCGTGTCCGTCATTTTGGTAAGCATCGCTCGCCGAGCTCCAGAACCATGCCCCATTCTCTAAACAGTGGTATAAATGCCAATATATTGTCAATTATGAAATCAAAAATCAAAGGAATACCATTTCTGATATGTCAGCATATGTCTTGTAATTGTAAGGTATCAGTTATTGCATTTGAGTTTGTGCTATGCGTTTTATTTCAGCCACCTTTATTTCAACTGTAAAATGTATTTTATGTGCTACAATTTACTGGCACTCTGCCTGGTTCACGTGTATGAAAATGGCAACAGTTTATACATTTGGAACCGAATGTTTCAAAAAACATGTTTTTGGTCACTTTCATAGTGGAAGAAAGTCTCAGAGGGATGTGCTGGGAAAGGTTTTATAAAATAGAAGCTTTGTGAAATAATATTGAATCCTGTACTATGTGGAATGGACTCAGATCTCATCTATATAATGCCTTTGTGTCCCATCATGGCCAAATGGGAATAGGCTAACAAAAATGTTTTTGTAAGAAAATGCTGAGGGGTCAGATTATTATTATTATTATTATATATTTTTTCAATGCAGATTGGAAGTTGTATTTAACGAGCATGGTATTACATGCATCCAAAAACCTATCCAGAGCAAACTTCCGCTTATTCCAGCATTTGCTTAGAATTAAACATGCCCATCCTTTTTCCCCTCAAACATTCTGTCGCTCTGTGAAAACATGTTGCAAATTCAGCTGACAAGGCCACTCGTGCGACCTTTGACCTTATAGCTTTTTGTTTGCCATTGTTACAAGTCTCTTTTTTAGTGACATGTACTTTAAGCTTTATAGCAGCAAAGCAAACTCCCTCAGTGGCTGTGCTCAGCGCAGAGGCCGCTTGTAAAGTTCCCCCCTCGTTTCTCTCTGCTCAGCTGGACCATGACTTTACCATCCAGAGATCAGGCTCTTTGGACTACTACCAGCACCCAGGAATGTACTGGATAAGGTATGCCACAGCGCAGCGCCAACATACAAAAGCTACCATGGCAATGTGCTGGCTGCCTCCATCTCCCCTCACCTCTTCCTTCCTGATTGGTCGAATCATCGCCTTGTTGAGTTGTGCCCTCAGTCCATGTTACATCATTGACAGTGTCAAGTGCTGCTGAAACGACCTGCTATGCTCCTCCCATTGCTTGCAGTGACATCACTAACAGTGCTCGGCCAATCCCGTTGGCTCTGCTGGCGTCTCGTCTCATTGGCCTATTTGTGCAGAAGGACTGCTCCTGAGCATACATGCATAAGAGTGTATGCTACAGTGACGTAGTGGACCAAGACCCAGAATCAGACTGTGTGCGTGACTCCGCTAATGTGTTTTGGGCCTACCACCTGTCTCCATGCAGGCATGCTGACCCTGACGGTCATCGACACCCTCCTCTGATCCTCCTCTCTCTCCCCTCCTTCGTGAAGTTCTGACTGGTTTTCCTGTGTCCCCCGCAGACCACCGCTCTTGATAAGGAGAGGCAGGTTCTCGGACGAAGACGCTACCAGGATGTGAGATCTACACTCCGGACGCTGCATGGCCACCTCCTCGCTGCCACCCCCAGCCTCTCCAGTACGTCCGGGTCGGACGACTTCTCCCCCAGCTCCTCCGAGACCATCCGCTCGCCCAACTCGCCCTTCTAGAGCCGCCCGACAGCACGAAGCGGAGGGGAGGGGAGGGGTGAATGACAATGGGGGGAGAGAGGGATGGGTGAGGAGAGGAGAGGGGAAAAAGGTGGGGAAGGGGGAAAAGGGTGATAAGGGAAGTCGTTCAAAACCGTGCTAGAATTTTAGCACAATGGTGCAAACGGTTCAATTCTCCCAAAATGTTTCAGTAAACATGACTTATGTCAGGGTGCCACTTATTTGTGTATTTATGTCATCTATATGTTCACCTATTTATTTTGTATTTATTATACATGTTCTTTTCGTTCATTGGAGCGGTGGAACGTTAAGAGAAGTGTTATTTTTGGTGCGTTTGTGTGATGGACAATGCTCGCGCGCTGTTCTCGAATGAACCCGTTCACAGGCTGCCAACCCCATTTAGCGTTTACAAGTCCGTTTATTTTTCAGCATTTGTCGATGTTTCATACACCGAGTAGCGGTTTGTTAAGTGTCAACCCGTAAAGGTGGGTCGCTGTGAATCAGTCCATCCCCTCACTTATGAGACACTTTATACCTTACTCATAAAATAAGCAGCACTGAGTGGCTGGCTAACAGAATCTGGGAACTCTTCTGTGAAGCTGTGGCGTACGGAAGAGAGGCATTATGGGATAAAGGTCAAGACAGACCAGCAATAGACAGATCAGCACCCTCACAAGGAATTGGGTGTTATAACTGGACTCCTGGTGAGGGTCTGCTTTGTATGCTATGTAAATAACATTTGATTTATTTTAATAGGTGACAATATATTTATTGAGGCCCTCCTCCTCAATATATTTATATATTATCCTCGAGAGAAATAAAAACAGACACGTCCATACAAAACCATCACTGTTAACCACGTAATTACCCTCGATCTGCCATATGCCTCATCTGTAAGACCTCACACTTTGCCCTCTCAGATTTCATTTGACCAGTGAGCTGAGGCCCAGACCATTCCCTTAGCGGATTCTCCAAACGTGTCTCCCAAACCAAAGTTTGTCTGCGACAAGTCGCTTGTGACAATCGGACGTTGCGTTGCGCTTCCACGCCAGAATCGCACTGCGATACCGCGTGGAAATCACCACGCGACAAACAGAAATCGCATCAAGCTGTTTGATCACACTGGAGGGAAATGGTCACATGGCGTCAGTGATAGCCACGCAGAAGACAGCACGCTATTGAAGTCAGTGGCATTATATTTTATTTGTAACCCTGTGAGAGCCTACCATTGGTGTGGAAGGCACTTTAGTCAGGGCCTGTCTCCACTTAAGTGGGTCAAGCCTGCTGCTCCTGCCTGTCCACTGCTTGCCCTCTAAACTACTGTACAGCAGTCCAGTCGCAGAACGCACATTATTAAATAACCCATATTAAAATGGAAAGGGTGCACTGTTCTTTTCTCGTTTTAGGAATTCTCACCACATGTAACTGCCTTTGTTGTGAAGAAAAATGTGTCGATAAAAAACAAAAAAAACAGTATTGTACATTTTGTCATGTAGAGTGCCATTACATTGTCTCACCTCAACAAGTGCGATTAAAAAAAAATGTAAATACTGAAATGATATCATTATCACCCTGCTATGTTTCGTGACCAGCAGACACACAGGAACCTCTCTTAGCCCATTTACTCTTCTTCACAGGCGTGAATCAGCTCACGCCCCTGAGAACTGTGATTGAGTGTGCTTTTCATATGCATTCTGCCACCAATCCCTAATTTGCCACAAGTTGTAATGTAGGTCTACAGTAACAGACGTTGTGATAAATGTTAATGACTGGAAAAAAATGTAATACTCACTTAGCAGATAGGGAACCATAATAACATTATGGATATGACTGTGTTCTCTATCCCAAGATATGGTCATCAGGTTAGTGACAGAGATATTGGCAGGGCCAACCCTGGACATGGAGATATTGCTGAAGTGGGTGGAATAACTGGAGCTTATAAAACAGAAGGAATGAATGTTTTTGTAGAGTCTGGTGCACATGTAGCATTTTTTTAAATTGCGAAGATAACCGGATGTTTTTCCTCTGTCTATGGGGCAATATTTTGTATGTATGTGTGTGTTAAAGGATGTGTGAATTGTAGTTCTCTGAGCGAACTACTGTTGTAAAGGCGGCACCAGGAGGAGGGCCTAAGCAACATGTATTTGTAATAAGAACATTTACAGTGTTTGTAAGTACTGATGACAACTTGAGAATTTGCTGCAATAAAGTAAAAGTACAGTACCTGTTTTGTTGCAAGTTTTGATGCTACATCTACCCCCCCCCTCCCCATTGCCAACTTGGTGAACCTAGCAATGAAATATAATAGAATATAAATATAATGGAATTTGGTTTTATTCCTCTGTTATGGTGTGAAAAAATGCTGCCATCTACTGGAAATTACACAACACAACAGTTTAACTCACTGAACAAAAAGTACAATGTTACAAAGTGACCAAGTTACTGTTATGCAATTCATAAGTATCAAGTCCTAACCTTAGAGCTTAAGAAAGTCCCAAGTTACCATGCTCAGGTAAAGTCATAAGTCCCTAATATCAGTTATCAAGTCTCAACAGTGTTTCAGACCAATTTAACACAATTTTTTAAAAACATTCCCCTTGTACTAGTACATACAGTGCCCCTTTAAAGTATACACCATCTCATCACCTTTTGTCGCTTTACAGTCTGAACTTAAAACATTAAATCAGACCTTTTTCACTTTTAAAAAATACATTTATTCATTTTTTTCCTGTTTTTCTCCCAATTATACACTCTATTTATTTCAATTCCCCACCCCCACGAGTCCGCTGCCCGTCCTCTGGGAGCGAGACACACATTCCTGGCCGATTGTTCCCGCCTCTTCCGAGACAGAAATTCTTCCATGGACACCTATTACCTTCTCCTCGACGGACTCGTGCGCTCCCGGCTCCCCGGACAGCCAAATGCCGCCTCCGATCGGGGCTGACGACCAGGGCCGGTCTGGTAGAGACGCGGGTTTCAAACCGCATCCCTGACAGGCAGCGCACACCACACCAAAGTGTGGTGCGTTAGACTGCTACGCCATCCGCCGCCCTCCTTTTTCACTTTTATTTACACATTTAACCCTACAACTTCCAAGTGAAAAAAATTCTCAGCTTTTTCGAACATGAATTAAAATTGAAAAAAAAATTGAATAACTTGGATTGATAAATCTACACCAATTGTAAACTAGCCCAGAGCAAGCACCTTCGCACCAGGCTAATTGGCCTCCACCTGTGTTCAATTGTAGTGATTCTGATTACTTCAGAATGAAATCAGCTGTTCCTAGAGGATTCCACTGCTGGGTAGTGCATTTCAGAGTAAAGAATACACCATGAAAAATAAGGAGCTTCCAAAAGAACTCTGGGATAAAATTGTGGAAAGGCACATATCACGAAATGGGTATAGAAAGGCTATATGGGTATAGCAGATAGCAGATTTTAAAGGGGCACTATATATAAAAATTAACAAGAGGAATGTGCCAGGGTATTAGGTACATGTAATCTTAAAACATACTTATCAAAATATTATATAACAGTCTTATTATACCTAACTTTACTTAGTGCCATATTGTATTAATTAATTAACAAAATGACAAGCATTTGGCTTGGAATCTATCTATTTTTTCCTATGGATGTGGAATTTCCCCATAATTATCAATAATTGTATTAAATAACATGCATCTTTCTCCAACTTGTCATTCCTGAAATAGACCATAATATCATTACCATGGAGCTCTATGACATGCCCAGTTTTCTCCTTATAAAATGCTGTACATCAATCCAAATTATTTTACTGTAAATACAATGAGAACATTTTACAAATATTTTTTTCAGTCCACAGAAATCACAAGAATAATCAATATTCAATTAATATTGAATCATTCTAAAACATGTTTGACAGGATATATTCTATGCAATTATCTTGAAAGATGCTTCTTTTATCTTAATACAATAGTTGGAGACCGCCCAAGCTTTACGGCAATTCAGATAAAATTGATTGAATGATTTCCTTATTACCACATTTATCTTTTAGAATATTTATGTTACCAGTAAAAATATTATCCTATAAATTATTGAATTGGACATCACCATTAAACAAATTATTTATCAATTGTAATGATGCTCTTGGAATAGCATATTCTTTGGGTACAATTGGGAAGAAACTTCCTCGTATAAAAGCGAATAGCCATCTTCATTCAATAGTCCAACCAAAGCAATATTCTTTTCAAACCATCTACGAAAGAAAAGTGATTCATTTTTCAATCGTATAACCTTGTTATTCTATATTAAGTATTTATGTGGAGAAAGGTTATGCTTGTATATGCCATAGTCCAAGCGAAAAGAGCCTGTCTATGAAAGTTAGCCAATTTAACAGATAACAATCTTATGTACATCATAATTACATTTTAATAGAAATTCAAGGCCACCCACTCAGTCAAAAAGATACTTGGGAAAATATTCCAAATGCTATCTCGGTACTGTAAGTGTTTAATAATCCAATTTACCATAAACGTGCTATTCAATGTCTCAAAATCTAAAACCCCAAGACCTCCATTATCTCTAGTATTGGAACTTATTTTTTTTAAATAGCGAGGCTTATTCCTCAAAATGAAATGAAAAAGTAATTTATTATGTTCCTTAGAGAATTTCGGATTTATTAAGTGATAAGGATACATAAACTGACCTTGATAACCCCTGAGCTTTAGATAACAGAGTCCTCCCAAACAATGATAGATCCTTTAAAATCCTTATAATTTCTTTTGGGATTTTTCAATAATTAAGTTCAAATTGTTGTGCCTTTTTTCATCTTTACATATTACAATCCCAAGATATATCACAGTATCTTTCATTAGAATACCACGTGTATGCATATTACAATTGTGATGTCTAGCTATGGCGCAACAGAGGAAATGTTAGGAAATTATGTCAACCATTTACATTTTTACATTTACATTTTAAGCATTTAGCAGACGCTCTTGTCCAGAGGGACTTACAAGATGTGCATTAATACATGGTATGATCAATCATGGTTCGCGCAAGAGATCAGTCATACAGTCAGTTTGCCAGAGGAGGCGGAGTGGAGGGGTCTTGCTGGGGTGTAGGGTGTGATGACTGTCTGGAGGTAGGGGGGAGCAGTTCTTCTAGTCGCTTGATAAGCCAGAACCAGTGATTTGAATCTGATGCGTGCTGCGATGGGGAGCCAGTGCAGAGAGGTGAGTAGAGGGGTGACGTGCGTGCACTTTGGTTGACTGAACACCACAGGGGCCTCATTTATAAAAGGTTGCGTAGAAACCATCCTACATTTGATCTAAGATCATTTCTGAAATGTGCGTAAGTGTGATTCAGAGAAACTGAACGTACGCACAAAAAACCGTGCGTACGCCACTCCCCCAGATGTGAAATCACTAAATCACAAATGATCTTGAAATTGTGCGTAGCTGAATGGTTTTAGATCTCCGCCTTGTAAACGCCCCCTAATTAATATAATTAGCATATAAAGGAGCTCGAATCAAAACACAAATCCTCTACTTGATAATGGCGAGCTGCAAGAAAAATAATTTTAGCGAGGCCGAAATCGAGGTCCTGTTGGCGGAGGTGCAGATGCGTGCAGGGACGCTGTTTGGGAGTCTTTCCAGTGGCTTTACCAGTAAAGCCAAGAACGTGGCCTGGCAGTCTGTAGCCCATGCTGTGAACGAGATGGTGGGGCAGCAAAGGTCCATGAAGGACGTAAAGAAAAAGTGGTCTGATTAAAACTGAGGTCAAAATCTCTAATAACTCGTTCCCTTCTTATTGCGCGGTTGGCGATATCTTCGAGAAGTGACAATGCTGCCATTCTTCCTCTTGCAAAACACTGCATTATTCGACATTTTATAGCCTATAGATTGACCGAAATGTTTTACTCGCGTGGAACCATAATATGTATTAAATACATTTCAAGGATGTGTCAATTATGCTAATTGGGGTAGTTTTGTAAAACCAATGTGTGTTTTTGTTTTGTTTTCCACAAGTAGCCTAGCTTATGTTGTTTTAATTGATTAATAACTTTATTGTGCAAACCATTACGTATAGCCTAAGCAATGTGTTCAATCTGGTAATACTACTGCTACTACTACTACTACTACTACTAATAATAATAATAATAATAATAACGAGGAAACAATTAGGCAGCAGACGACATGTTGGCGCTCTTAGATTTCCGAATAAATTTTACATTTAGCCTACATTTTAAGCATTTAGCAGACGCTCTTATCCAGAACAATGTGTAGGCTACATTAATACATGGTAGGAACATTCATAGTACGCGCAAGAGATCAGTGCATTAATACAGCAATAGGGGGCGTTCACACTGCGGAGCGTTTGCTCGCTTGTCTCTAATAAATTCTCAGTTAAGAAAGTCATTATTCCCAGTTTGCTCAGGAGGACGCGGAATGAGCGCTCATAGACCGTTGCGACGCGACTCGCTCATTTTTCCGCTAGCGTATTGGCGCGAAAAGTTGAAAATAGTTCAACTTTTGCGGAGCAGCTCCGCGCATCAACTGTCACTTCACGCCAGGTGACCAATCAAAACGAAGGGGGTTTGTTGATGCGTTGCATGCTGGGGGAAAAATGGAGGAGAAAATAATTTTGGCGGTGTACGACCACCCAGAGCTTTATGATCTGAGGTCCAGTATGTATCACAACATCATAAAAAAAAACCATGCGTGGAGAAACGTCGGTTTTCTTGTTGGGCTCTCTGGTTAGTATACTTTAATTATTTATCTAGTTAGGATATCATTTATATCGCTACTGAGGTTAACGTCCATAGCCGTAGCATTGCTAGCTTGTAACGTTACTCCCAAACCATCTAATCTCCCAACTTGTTTCTGACCTCAACAAGACAGCTATTAGTGAAATATCATCATAGCATTTTATGCATACTTTGCATGTGCTAACTGTCGAGTTATTAAATGCATTTGTACGTTAGGTTACTAACAGGTGCTCATGCATGCTGTTAACGTCCATATAGCCATCAATTCATTGCTAGCTAACGTTACTCCCAAACCATCTAATCTGCCAACTAGTTTGCATGTGCTAAATGTCGAGTTATTAAATGCATTTGTAGGTTACTAACGGGTGCTCATGCATGCTGTTAATGTTATCGTTTTCCCATGTGGGAGTCTCCAAGCCCATCTGAAATGACTGTTTTGTTGTTTATTTTTCAACAATAAATGCAAAAAACATCTGACATCCAACACTATGCTGGCTAGGTATGTAGATTATTGTCAGTAAAGTAAATACTAAGCATATCATTAAACACACACACACTGAACAAATACATTTAACTCGACAGTTATCACATGCAAAACTGTACATAAAATGTTATGATATTTCGTGTGTGTGTGTGTTTAATGATATGCTTAGTTATTATTAGTTTACTTTGACAATCTACCCAGCTAGCAGTGTCACCATTTATGTTTTTTGCATTTTATTGTTGAAAAATAAACAAGACATAGTATTTTCAAATTCTCAACAGCTATTAGAGAAATATCATAACATTGTATGTATAGTTTGCATGTGCTAACTGTTGTGTAGGTAGATTATTGTCAAAGTAAATACTAAGCATATCATTAAACACACACACATTTTTGTTTTTTAACAGAAGAAGAATGCCGAAAAAATTGGAAGTATCTGAGGGACAATTACATCAAACAGAGGAGACTAGAAAAAGAAAAAAAAAGTGGCTCAGAGGGAGGGAAACCAGCAAAGAGATGGAAGTTTATGCACATCCTTTCCTTCCTGGAGCCCCATGTGAAAGAGCGGGAGACTAGCTCTAATCTGCAAGAGAGTGAGGTAGGCAGAGGAGTGAAGAAGTAGTAGAGCATTGACAGGTTGGGATGTAACAATGTAACGATACACCCAACTCATGATAAGATTCGTATTGCGATACAACTATTGCGGAGGGGCAGCATGCATGTCATCAATGCAGTAGTAGACCCAGGTAATAATGCAGCATGTATCATTAACGCAGGAAATCGATGAAAGCGACCGAGAGCAGCCAGAATAAACACAGAGAGGGAGCGACAGAGAGCAGCCAGAACAAACACAGAGAGGGAGCGACCGAGAGCAGCCTGGGCAAACACCGAGAGGGAGCGACCGAGAGCAGCCAGAACAAACACAGAGAGAGAGCGAGCAACCTGAGCAAACCCAAATAGCCCAGGCAGCATCCTATTCTGGGACACCTAGGTCTCTTTCAAAGCCTCCCTAAAAAGAAGGCAGTTGCAGGTAGCACAGGTAGCTTGCCCAGAACTAACTGTGTACCAAAGATCTGTTCTGGCTCACCTTGACAAGCCAAGTGATGAGGACGAGCAGTTTATGCAGAGTCTTGTGCCCTCACTGAAACGTCTTACAAATCAGAAAAAGGCAGAGGTCCGTATGAAATTTCAGCACATACTATATGAAGCAGAATTTGCTCAACAGTGAGGGCACAAGACTCTGCATACAACACATATACATCACACACAAGAGTAGCAGGCTGGCAAAGGAGAACGAGGTGCAGCTGACAAGGCTGTGAGGGGTGTCAGTAAGCTTATTTCCCTCGTAGTCTTGTCAGCTGCACCTTGTTCTTGTCCTCCCTACACAAGTGTTCCTCAGTGTTATACACATCATTGCAGGCAGCTGCGTACCATACCTGTAACACTGGGAAGGAAAAGGTTAGTACATTTTTGTTTTGTTTTAATGGCGTAAGCAGGGGTAGCCTACACAGTGTTGAGCAAGTAGGCAGTGGTGATGACAATTAGCTAGATGTACAGAATTCAGTGGTAGTGGAGTCTAAAAAGGTGGGTTTTGAGTCTCTCGCGGAAGATCGCAAGTGATTCCGCGGTCCTGACCGATTGCGGAAGGTAGTTCCACCAGCGAGGGGTCAGGACAGAGAAGAGATGAGACCGCGAACACCTGCAGTACTCCAACATTGCCACAAGGAAACGTGCGTACGCCAAGTTGAAACCTGACGTGGTGCTGAGTACTTTTCCACGTCGAAGACCGTTTTTATAAATCTGAACTTTGGCGTGGATTTGAGCGTACGCACGTTCTAAGATCAAATCTGTGCGTAAGTACGTTTTATAAATGAGGCCCCAGGAGCTGTGTGGCCTCTTGAGTGAGGAACGGTCGGATCCTCTAGAATGAGGATGGTGATTGCTGCGATATGGCCTGATAAGCACGGCTGGTCGTCCAGGGTCACTCCAAGACTCCTGGCAGACTGGGACGGAGAAACTATGGCACCTTCCACAGTGATTGAAGCATCAATCATCGGGGAGCCCTTCGCTGTGAGGAAGAGCAGCTATGTCTTCAGCTTCAATCAAAGCCGCAGTTCACCGAATATAGTCCTGCTCGTTAATATCCAAGGTTAACAGCACGTTCTCTTTATTAGCCTCCCACAACTAGTTACATCACAGGCATTATTACAGTGCATGTTCACTATCTTGGTTAGATGCACAATGAATGAAATGAAATGAAAGCCTACCTTAAGCGACAGAACAGGATAGGACACCTGTCGCTCGTTTCGCAGTCACGGGCCAACTCCGCTTCGGCGTCCTCGTGGACGGTCAGCCCAAGCTCGGGTAGCGTTGTTCAAGTTTTGTTATTTTCTATATTAAGTCCCGTGACAATGTCGATCTTCCCCTCTTTCATAGGAAAAGCCGAAGGTTTAGCGAAGGTTACCTGAAGCTACGTTAAGTTCATCATTGTGAATGCAGCTGAGAATAAAATAGCTATGGTTACTTGCAGCTACGTTACGTTAGAAATTCGCAAGATACACTATAATTTTAGTGGGATAATCTTGCGATGACAACAGCAGCAAAATAAAAAAATCTTCAAAAGTGTCAGAGACTCGAGTTAGGCGAATTGCGTGTTTCGTAGTGCTAGTGGGTGTAAGACAGCTGGAACGAGGGTTGGACGCTTTCTTTCGTTACTATGGGGACTCAGTCAAACCTCGCGGGAGTTGGATAAAATAGGTGGAAATATGGTTACTATCTAGCCACGACCAGTTGGTCGGCTTTCACGTGCTTTTAAAGTTTGTCTCTAGCCGTGTTCATCTCGTGCCACGAGATCCTTGCCACTCATATGCACAGATTATGGTTACTGGTTCCGGGGTCAGGCTCCGTAGCACAAATGAACGTTAAACGGGCATTTCGCACACATTACCCTACCCAACTGAGACAGCCATACGGGACCACTAATAATATGGATATGTGGGTTCTCATAATAATGAATCTTAATAATAATACACCTAAGCTAGAGGGCATCAGTCGCGTGCACACAGGCCCAGGAAATGGACCGTAGCACAATCCTTAAGTGGTAATAAAACTGATTTATTTACATTGTTTTTCAGGCCTGAACTCAATGAAAATTATTGGATAGGCTATACTCAACCACATTCTTAAAAATTTCTTTCAAAAATATTGCGGTGTCATCTGCTAATTGACATACCTTAAATTCCCTACCTAAAAGAAATAGGATATGCCTCTAAAATGACCTTTTTTAATATGAAGAGACATAATTTGTATCACCAACAAGAATAGAAATGGAGAAATTGGTCTTATTCCGCAACCAATATCAAATCTCTTAAATTCCATGTGCTAATTTGACAGAGCTTTTACATCCACTATATGTTTGGACTGCTTTCAAAAAATAATTCCCAAATCCAAAACACTGTATAGCTTTAAACATAAACCCATGTTCAACAGTGTTAAATGCCTTGCAAAAAATCTGTAAACATATAGATACATTTATTTTTGACTCCAAAATAAAGTTATTATAATCAACCATATCAAAAATTAGTCTGATATTATTACTAATGTCTTCCATGGATAAAGCCAGATTGTTCTTAGGTAAGAAAGGTTGGTTAGTGTTTGCACTAGTTTGTAACTTCACTGTTCCGACACCGTCACAATATATAAAGAGAGGAGAGAATTAACCATATGAGGGAGTTTAAAATCCATACGGAAACTAAAAATACTGGACCACTATGCTCATTGCAGGCAATAGATGGCAGCATAAACCAACTTTACACTCATTCATTTATAATCATTAAATAAGTTCCACACCAAGTCAAGATCCAATGATCCAATGCAAAAAAAAGCTCTTGTTTTGTTTGTTTTATTATAAATACGACAAAAAAGGAAACCATTTGATTTTATTTTACAGTTATTGATCTTTATATATTGGCATAAGTTAATATTTCAATGATTTTTGAACACTTTTTGTGTAAATTTTGCCTTAAGATTGCGACATACACATAAAACAGCAGGTAGAGACAACTTATGAAATCATACAGTAGATACTTTTCAACCAAATGTATTAAATACAAAAACAAACAAACAATAGTACTCTATTGAAAAAATGAACAAAATAGTGCTCCTTATCCAATATTACAACATACCGCAGCCAATGCACCACTTTCAGAATGAAAAGCCAGAATTATATCAAATCCAAAATACAAAGCAAAAAAGACAAATAAAGACATTAACAAAAAGTGATAAATAAAATCAGATATACAGATACAGATCCCAACCCCTCATCCACATTATTCCTTGCATGCAAAGCTACAGTTTTGCCTCAGACTGGCTTCTGTACATTCACCCATGGCAACAGAAAACGCCAATCATCCAGTTCCTTGCATAATTTCTTTTTTCTTTTTTTCTCATTTCAAGCCACACATAATTTACATCTTTTCAACAAAACATGTCTTCAATAGCTTTAGGATTTTTATAGATCCAAAAATATATATTTTTTGGATGATATTAACCTGCTTAAGCTCTCACCCCCCACCCAATCTTGGCTACAAACTCATGATATTGCTTACGGTCTTGTGATTGTAAAATTTGATCATTACACCGCTTTCCCTGTGATATCAATTTTTGAATACAAACACCAATGAGCAAAGGATTCGGTGCTAAAAATGGACTGACACACGGAAGGTGACAGAGAAACGATCATATCCGCTAATGATATGTTTCTGGTGCAAAGTGCCAATATAGAGATTTCCATCGATTCATTTATCTTAAAATAAATGAATGCTGAGTATGTGTGATGTTTATGTTTTCTCTTTCCCCATCCCACCCCTATCTTGCCTCGTACCACAAGCCCTAGATTATGGATATTATGGCAAAGTAATCACCAAATCTACAGACAAGCTGTAGCTCCCTCCCACCCAATCATTGAGTACACCTTGGAGAACCCATGTCTTACAAGCTCCTAGTTCCATAATCATTATCAGCATTATTATTACACATTATTTTACAAACGCTAAATTATGAATAAATAAAGATGTGAATGTGTGACCTGAAAAGTGGATAAAAATAAGAAATTCACAACAAGATTAATTTCCTTCTAAAATAATTGTACGCTGTGATTAGGAAATCAAACTTCATTTACAAGGAACAATATTTATAGAACATGTCACTTGCTGTGCATGTCGGACTAGCATTTCGTCTTTGCTGAAAAACTACTGCGGAAATAAAGGAGCGGATTTATTTTGTTTTCCCTTCCCATGATGCATCAGTCACCACTGTATTTTGTGAGACGTGGGCTTAGAGTACAACAGAAAGGACTGCTCAGAGTGTGACTATGAACCAATCAGATCTTAGTCAGGGGTAATCAAAAGGTCAAAAGGTCTGTCTATCTGGAAAAAGCAAGCAGATTTATTTATATATTTTAAAACCGCTGATCGATCGTGCACAATCACACAATCTGGGTGTGATTCTTTCTTGCTTCTTTTTTTATTTTGCTGAAGGCCTTTATCCTTCTTTACATAAAACGGATGCACTGGATCAGAACATGAATACCATCTGTTCTGGGAGTGCTCTGTGACCAGGCGGGTCTGGGGCCCTGTTGTTTCCTCTGTCTCCCCTAACAGGCCCTTGCTGAGATCCTCCCTGACGGCTGAGGGCATCCTGTACGGCCCACCTGGGGGATGTAAGACCCCGGAGCTCCAGTGCCAATGGAGGATCATCAACACCATCAAGCAGGTCCTGTGGGAGACTAGGACCATCAAGGCCTACCAAAAACAATCAGTGGACCTGGTCACTCTCAGGAGGAGGATCTAAAACCACCTCCAAGAGGGCATTTTGGCTGAATTTTTAAAGGACGAGAGGGGCGAGAGAGAAATGGGGGATGAGCCACTGGAAATAACTGGTCATATAGTTCACCCCCCAGAGGAGGCGCACTCTGACTTGCCAAGAGCCCAAGCACAAAACCCTTTTTCTTTTTTTCTTTTAAAAACCTGTTTGTGATTTTCTTTTTGTAGGTCTTTCTGAATTTTAAAATGACCTGCGTTGGCTGCATTCCTTTTCAAATTGTCTCTTTTATATTCCCCAAGAACCCATATATATCATTGTTTCGTGATCATATTTAAGTGTTTGAATGTGTTGTTTTTGTGCCCCTGTCCTTGTGAAAAGTGTACTGGTGATCCTTGTGTATACATGAATGTCCTTTTTAATTTTCCTTATTGTCTGTAAATGGAAAATGTTGTAAAACCTTTAAAAGAAAAATGTTTTAAAACTGTGATAAAGGGGGAAAAACAATAAAAGACAACTTCTTTACATAAAACACATCCCTAAAGGGAGGGGGGGGGTTGTTCATTGGACCTATCAGTAGTTGTTTACTGGCTTTCACAGCTTGATAAATAAGGCCTAATATGAGTTGGGGGGTAACATGAGAAAAGGCTTTTTCCAAACTCCTATACAGTACTCTGATTTGTGTTCGAGTGAATGCTCACTTTGATAGTGCACACCTGTGGTTCTGGACTTTGTCGCTGTCTGTAGGATTCTTTCCGTGTCTCTGTATTTAAGATCTGCAGAATCATACAACCGATCCACAGGATAAAAAGATGCTGCTAACCCAGACAGTGTACAGTCATCAAATAACACACGCACACACGCACACGCACACACACACACACACACACACACACACAAAAAATAAAGTGTTATTTTTGGCTACAACCGATGGGTGTCTCCTAACTACAATGCGCCGCTATTGATGATGGGTGTCGTCCTGACTACGGTGTGTCTCTATGAAGAGGTGCATTGTCGTGGCGACGCGCTGCTACGGGCGGGTGGGATGGCGGGTTCTGACGCTGAATGCGATGCGCTGCCCCTACAGGGCAGAACAGGAAAGGCTCACCACTGGGTCGAAAGTGAGGCTGAAGTCTTTCTCCTTTCTCATCATTTTTTTGTTGTTATTTTTTTTCTCTTTCATTCTTCTTCTTCCTTCTTCTTTTTTTTGTGTGTCTTCTGGTCACCCTCAGCCCACCCCCTTGATGCCTGCGTCTGCTTCGTGCGCAGTGGCGGCGGGTGGGTGGGTGGGCGGTGCGGGGGTCGGGGGGGTGGGGGTCAGTTTGGCACGCCTCCTCCAGCTCCGCCTCTCCTCCTCCCTCAGTATCTGTTCTGGTGCTCGTAATGCCAGCGGTTGAAGTCGATGTTGAACGCCACGATGCTGCCGGATGCCATGCCGGTGATCAGAGTCCTGCAGGGGGCGCAAGAGAGTATCGCTCAAAGATTAAAACAAAATGCTCACCCTCTCCGTCAAATTAAAGGCCACCATTTATAAGTGTCCTCTTCCTACTGGACCCCTTATATATAGTATATTGTTGTATACTGTTATTTTATGCTGTATTTTGTCATTTTAATGTATTTTGTATTTTGAATGAACAAGGAGCCCTGAGTGAAGAATGTAAAATTTATTTTAGTACTACCCTGTATGTTTGTTCCTCAGAGACAAAGCTGCCCTGCCATAGGAGCACCCCTAAATGCAGCATCCCAACAACTTTCTGTTGGTCTCTATGGAACAACTGTACAAAAACAGGAGCACTCTAATAAGGGAGGGGATATTATTAGAGAGAGAGTGCACACTGTGGCTGTCCCCATGGTGTCAATCATATATAGTTATGAGCTCTGGAAAAGGCTGTCAACCTGCATTTATCCAATATGGCTGCCTGGGCTCATGTGCATTCAAACTGAAGGCTTAAATGCTCATGGAATACATTAGTTACAGCAGTTATTCTCTATCTATAGATTCAACACCACTGAACACCCACCAGAGAGAGAGAAAGAGAAGGAAATTAGGCCTGGGACATAGGGAGAGGGAGTGGGAAGGGGAGTGGGCATGGGCAGGAGGGAGGGAAGGAAGGAGAGTGGGAGAAAGAAAGAAATAGAAAGATTAAGACTGGCCTGCCTGTGGGGAGAGGAGTGGGAGGGCAGCAGGAAGAGAAAGAAGGTGGGAGAGAGAAAGAAAGGATAGGGGGGGTAGATTCCCTTTTACCTTTGGTCATGTGACAGGTCCATGGCACGTATGCCCGCGTCACAGCCAGGGTAGATGTAGAGCTGTTTAAAGTCGCAGGCCTGCCACACCTCCACCACCCCATTGTCCCCGCCCGTCACCAGGTTCTGCCCGTCGCTGCTCAGGAGGATGGCCTGCGAGGGGAAAGAAGTGTCACTCTGGGTAAGCTCGCTTACCTGGGCGTCACTCACAGTTCGGGGTTTTACAGTCTCACGCAACTGTTTTTACAGCCTTCATAAGTAATACTCAGGTAAACGATGTGTAGGGTTGGCCATCACAGGACCGGAGTCGCCCTGTCCACCCTTAACAGCGCTGGCTTATTTCCCCGAAACGTGTGCGCCGTGTGCCTAAATGAGCTGTATCCTATCATTTTCCAGGGGTTCAGCTTGATTGCCTTTTACAATCACCTTCACAATGTTCCAATCTGTCTCACATTGGCTCAGATGGAGTTTTTTTAATTATTTTAATTCCTTCTGGAAAATGTGAATTGCTTTGAGACAACCTGTTTCTAAATGACACTATACGAAATACCTTGTACAGATTAATTGAAAACAGCTGAACACAAACACCTGGCCTAGGTATTTTGGTGCAAAGTAGGTACAAAACACTCATCTGCAAACATGGGACTACTTGATTGAATTAAAATGATGAATCAGCAGTAGGAGTGCTTTTGAGCACGTCATGATATTAACTACATTTACAAGTACGCCTTAAAACAAAAGCTCTACAGCAGAGGCCCCTCACCACTGGAGAGCTGCAGGGTCCGCTTCTCCTTTCACCTCAAAATCAGCAACCACTTACATTTTACATTTTACATTTTAAGCATTTAGCAGACGCTCTTATCCAGAGCGACTTACAAGATGTGCATCAATACATGGTAGGAATAATCATAGTTATTTTTATTTTTATTTTTTAATTTTTAAAAATATTTTTATATAAAAGAGTATAGTGTTGAACAAGTAAGCAGAGGTGAAGACAATTTAGCTAGATCCAAGATCCAAGAAACCAGCCCAGGTGAGTTAACTGTGTAATCAACTGCTCAAATTGCTCAATTATTTATATTGTTTCTATTTATTTGTCAAGGGCCATGCACAGCAATTGCAATGCACCAGATCTAGCTACATAGCTAATTAAGTGCTGAGTAACAATGAAAACCAGCAAGACCCTGTGTCTGTCCAGGACCAGGGTTGGAGGATGTGAACGGCAGTGTAGTGTAATGGTTAGGGAACTGGGCTTGTAACTCAGAGGTTGCAGGTTCGATTCCCAGGTGGGGCACTGCCGTTGTACCCTTGAGCAAGGTACTTAACCTGAATTGCTTCAGTATGTAAAGAAATATAAAACTGTGTAAGTCACTCTGGATAAGAGCATCTGCTAAATGCCTAAAAATGTAAAATGTAAAATGAATGTGCTGAGCCCATATTGCCATGTGTAGAATGACAGTGGTCAGTGTTGCTGTTATTTTAGGGGCTGGCAACTGCAGTTATATCAGAACGGTCCTGATAGGGCGGGGCCACGGGGCAACGGGCTGGAGGGCGGGGCCACAGGGCAACGGGCTGGAGGGCGGGGCTTACTCGGGTGGAGTCGTTGACCTCCATCTGGGCCAGCAGTTTGCCGTTGATGCTGAAGTTGCAGAAGCGGCCCCTCTCATAGCAGATGATGCAGTGGCCCTCGCTGGACACGGAGATCAGGCGGGGCCGCAGGCAGTTCTCTGGGCCCTCGAGAGCCCGCAGGAGGTCCCCCGTGATGGTGTGAACCAGGCACGGCCCCTCTACACACACACACACACACACACATTATTCACTCGCTATCATATACAAGGGGTTATTACCCACTCACACACACACACACACACACACACACACACACACACACACACACACACACAAATTATTCACACATCATACACAAGGGGTTATTCACCCACTCATCATATACAAGGGGTTAAATTACTCACTCACACACACACACACACACACATACACACACACACACACACACACACACACACACACACACATACACACACACACACATACACACACACACACACATACACACACACACACACACACACAAATGCATGAATGTGTATTACCCACTCACTGTCAGCACATTCACGTGTACAGGAAACACAAACACGCACAATCATGGATGTGTTTTTGACTGTCTATAAGCATGGTTCTCGGTCACACTGCAGTCACACTTGACCTTGTCCATGACCATCTATGAGTGTGCTTCTTTGTCGCACTATGGTCACACTGTGTTCTTGACTTCCTGGCCGTCTATGAGCATGCTCCGGTTGTACCGTGCTCTCATTGGCTCGGCACCCTCTGCTGACGTACCTTTAGCTCCACTGATGACCAGGCCCAGTTCTGCGCAGACAGACACACAGACCACCTCATGGTCGTGACCAGTCAGGACGGCCCGGGGAGCCGGGTAGTCACCTACGGTTATGGAGAGAGAGGGAGAGAAGGGTTGGAAAGAGAGAGAGAAAAAGACACCACGAGGAGCAGTGATGAGTCTCCATCCACAATACAGGAAAATACCAACTCAGCCATGAGTTTGGGGGGGGGGGGGGACCTGCGTACTTCTGTGTGTGCGTGAGTGTGATAAACAGAGAGAGTATGTAAGAGAGATGCACATGGTGACTGTTTTCCGTAGGTTACGTGTTCAATCTGAATAGCCACGACTTGTCTGAAAAGCGTACTCCTTTTGACTGTGGAATCTAAATCTGCAGGAAATCTAAAAATTGGGAGAACAGCCAATGGATGCCTTCCTTTAAGTCACATGACTGAGGGTATGGGTGTTAAAGACAGTGACAATAAGGGCCATCTGGAGTGTGAATGCTGCCTTTTTCCCATGACAGCTGTAAAGAGCACGAGCTAAGGTCCAAACATGATCAGATCATTGATAATGATAATTCTGTAATCTAGAAAACCCCCACAAGAGGGCACTGTTCTTTCTCCCAGCAAGCTATTGAGTCAGCTCTGCTGATGTAGCTCCAGAGACTGCATACATCATTTGTTTTCCTGAGAAAGAAATATCAAGAGAGGTGAATCATTGTAGCTGCAATGCTACCACTACACACAGGAGACCTAATGTACCTACATATTCAACTATAAGGTACAGCAACAAACAATAATGGAATTCAATAAATGTTTTACTTTCGTTCGTTATATCTCTGTACATGAACGTGTTACACAATGACAATTTGCAAATACAGACATAGCTGTTTCTCAGCAGAAATGTGAACTCTAGAATAAATTGAATGTCAGGTACATAGAGCCACAATGTGAAAACATTTCATTTCACTGCTGAAGCCAGCCAGACACGATTGCTCTTAATTTTCACACCTTCTAAATGACTGGCTAAAAAGTGACACGTTCTTTTGCAGTTCTCCTCCACATTGTCCATGTCCCCCTGTCTTTGTTTCCAGAAGGCCCAGGGTTAGGCCTGTCGGTGTGATTCTCGGGAGAATACAGGTGTGAACCCTCACCCTCTGCTAATTGGAGCCGGCCGAGCTGAAATTCCTAATTGACTCCGCGAGCCGTAGAGAAGTTAATTATAAAATTCTAGCACCTCAATGATTGTTCCTGTAACATCTGACAGAATTTTAATGAGCCGGAACGGCAGTTTTTAGGAGTCGACGAAAAAAATAAAAAAAAATGAATAGCTGAAAACCTTTGCGTACGTACACCACAGTGCTCAGGCAGTTCTTCCTCTGAAGATTTAGCTTGTTGGCTAATGGTCCAGCAGAAGCAAAATAAAACCTACTTCGCCACTACTCAGCCAATGAGTGAGAGCCTGAATCACTGCAGAGTCAGATGTGGGTGTGGGCGGGGTGCGGTCTCTGTGTGTATCTGTGCTGTACGTGCGGTCCTCACTCCCGGGTCTCACTCACTGTTGTTGGGATTGTCTCCGATGATGTGGTGCCGCCCGCTCCAGTACCACAGCAGCAGCGTGGCGTCCCGGGACCCTGAAACGATGTAGCAGTCGCCGCCGATGTAGGACTCGGACCGGGCCAGACACGTCACCACGTCCCAGTGACCAAAAACAATCTGGGTCAGCTTTCCTGGAGCCAATGGGAGAGACACTGGCTGAGTACACCCCACCCCCAGTCTGCACCAACCTACGATAACTCAGAACACTCAAAAAGACAAGGAGGGAAATTCTTGTGGACTTAAAGAAGGCCAGTAAAAAATTTTTTTATCACATATATAAATATCAATCATTAGTGTATGCAAAACCTTGATCATATCTATACCAGTAAGAAATAAGGATTTCTTTTGTACCCCATAAAAGGAAACTCCCCTGCTTTCAGGGTGAGAGTCTAAGTGGAGTATAAAACTCTGTGTGTCTGTCTGGAGACTTCATTATTAAAGCCATCTCAAGAGCCTACAGAGAAGTGTCTCAACCAAGTACAGTGGAGAATAAACAAGAGTATATAGAACAATACTCAACGTACTGCTGGAGAACTCACGTAGTAAATCTAAAGTACAGCAGAGCATATAAGACTCTGAATATACCTCTCATTAGTATAATGGAGTATTGAGAACTCTATAGGGTATATACAGGTAACTGCCAAAATAAAGACAACACTTGAGTAAATGAGGGATCCTTTAAACGGGGGTAGTACCACAAGTGTCCATTGGGGAGTGCCACGGCTGTTAACGGTGGATAGGCCCGGCCCTCCCCTTTCCACAGACTCTCCTAGCCCCGGGCTAGAGCCATCCTTTATTTTAGCAGTTACCTGTGTCTAGATTGCTGATTTATTTCATTTTTAAGGCATAATTCACACAAAAATAACTATTACTATATATAGCAATATATATTTTCTTATGCAAGACTGCCAAGAAAAAAGATAATGGCAGTCTTGTCACTGTTTTACCGTATTGTAATTGTAATTTGTTTTACATTTCTTTCAGATTTTTTCCCGTTTTTCTCCCAATTTGGTAGGCAATTACACACTATTTATTTTGATTTACCCTCCCCACACTCGTCTCTACGAGGCAAGTCAAACTCTGCTTCCTTCGAGATGGAATTCGCCCACCCGCGTTCTGGAGACTCCCTTACGTGCTTCACAGCAGACCCGAGACGGCTCACCCTCCCTCCTTCCCCTGGGGCGGACAGCCAAATGCCACCCTCGATCGGGGCTGATGACCAGTAGAGTACCAGTAGTAGAGACGGGTTTTGAACCGCGTCCCTGACAGGCAGCGCACACCATATCGGACCAGCTAAAATACAGTGCGTTACAATGCTATGCTATCCGCCGACCCTGTATTGTCATTTTTTAACATTGTCTTGTATACTGCTCTGTATTTGCATTTTTGTATGCTGCTGGCTCGCCCAGGTCCCCCTTGAAGAAGAGATGTCAGAGATGCCTCAGTGGGGCTTTTCTCTCAATTAATAAAGGATAAAAAATAATAATAATAAAAGTAGACGTGGCTCAGTGCAACATACAGGACTCCACCTATATCTGTAGGGGTGGAATACACAGGACTGAAGACTGTAGCTGTGTTAGTGCTCATGGCATATAGAAAACTCTCATTCCAGGTCTGGAGGACTGTGATTGTACCTGTCTCAGTTGAATAGACGCGGAAGCTTTTGTCCCAGAAGCCACACACCAGGATGTAGCGGTTGTCGGCCGTCACCACGAAGCAGTGCGTGTTGATCTGGATGCTCTGGTCTACCAGGTCGGTGATTTGCCTCTTGTTCATCCCAGAGTTATTGGCTGTGAGGGACAGGCATCGATCACAATATGATCAGGTCTCCATTCCATGGCCTCAGCATACTGTAGAGCAGTGCTGTCAAAGCCCCTCCTTGTGGATTTGATCCATCTCCCCAATCCAGTATGTGAAGCAGACTGGAGTTCCAGACTCACCAATCAGAGGGTCCATCTCAATGGGCAGGTGATGGGCCTGTTCCAGTGAGTATCCTGGAGCGCCTCTGAGACCTGTCACAGTGACACAGAGCAGTGTCACCGAGATGCCCGTTACCCACTGCACACGAATACACACAAATGCACTCACACACACATTCTAGTCATGCCATCTGTGAATCTAACTGTGGCCGAACGCACGATGGAGTGACCGGGTCACCACTCTGGTGTTGGGATCTGTGCGGTCCTCGGCAGGTGAGCATGTGGGGAAGTGTGTGACCGGGTCACTCAGAGATCAGAGCGTTTGTACTGCGTTCGAGGTGCGGTCGGGTCGGGCGCACTGAGACGGGGAAAGTGTGAGATGAAGGCACAGGTGGGCTCCAGCCGCGGTCCCGTCCTCCTGTGGGAGCAGCGACGACCACATTCGCCGGTTCTCGTGACCCCCCGTGACCGGGAGGTGAGTGCGGTTGTAGCGAAGGGGGATTGTGGGTATTGTTCTTCACACGGGCCTGACTGAAAACATGTGCAAACGGTCCCTTTCTCAGCCCTCTCTCGCACACCTGGTCCGAATCTACACCAGTATGCACCACGGCACACATTAGCAATGTTACAGGAATTCACTCATGTGCTTGGAATATCTACCTTTTAAAATGTGTGCATGTACTGTAGCTGTGTGTATGTACTATATATGTCTGTGTATTGGTATGTACAGGAAACTAAGTAAATGAAGGAACCACTTCCCCCGACTTTGATTCTCGTTGGGCAACCACGAGCTGCCAGAACAGCTTCAATGCACCTTGACATAGATTTTACAAGTGTCTGAGACTCTTTGGAGGCATGCAGCACCATTCTACCACAAGAAAATCCATCATTTAGTGTTTTGTTGATGGTGGTTGAAAATGCTGTCTCAGGCGCCGCTTCAGAATCTCCCACAAGTGCTCAATCGGGCTGAGATCTGGTGACTGAGACAGCCATGGCATATGGTTTACGTAGTTTTCATGCTCATCAAACCATTCAGTGACCACTTGTGTCCTGTGGATGGAGCATTGTCATCCTGGATAGAAGTGCTTCACCATAGGATGCAGGTGATCACTCAGAATGGTTTTGTATTTATTGATGTTTATCTTGTCCTCTAAGGGGGTGAGTGGACCTAAACCATGCCAGGAAAATTCACCCCACACCACACCGACATAACAGAACACAACACTTCATTTAAAGTGTTTCCTTTATTTGGGCAGTTACCTGTATCTGTGCGTGTGTGTGTATGTACCTTTGGATGAGTATGAGTGTGTGTGAGTGAGTTTATGTACAGTATCTGTATGTTTTTGTGTTTGTATTTTTGTGTTTGTATGTATCTATACATATATGTGTATATACATTGTGTGAATATGTATGTATGTATGTGTATGCATGCGTCTCTGTGTGTATCTGTATGTGTGTGCCTGTGTGTGCTTATGTACAGTATCTGTATGTGTGTGGGTGTCTGACACAGACCAGGGGTTAACCTGGGCCCCACTCCATGTCGCCCTCTAGAGGCCGTGTCTGTGCAAGGTCCCCGCTCACCAACGGTGTTGTGCCAGCGGTTGACGGCGAAAAGCCGGCTGCAGGTGACGGTGACGGCGGCGGGGATACTGAGGTGGGGCAGAGTGTTGGCCGCCACGTGGGTGACGGGCGAGTTGGACGGGAACTTCAGCACCATGATCACGTCCTGCTGCATCTGATCCTTAAACATGAGAGGACTCTGCGGAAGAAAACACTGATGAACAGAAGAGAGAAAGAAGAAGAGAGAGAAAGGACCAGGATGGGAGGAGGAGGGAGGAGAAGTGGAAGGGAGTGGAGAGGAGAGCGGGAATGGCAGAGGGAAAGAGAGAAGGAGAGAGAGGGGAGAAGACAGAATGGAAAGGGAATTAGTGTGGAAGGTTTGAGGTCAAATCAGGTACAAACATTGAGGGAGAGTAGGGGACAGGGGAGCAGGGGAGAGAGGGGCGGGTTTCAGGCTGGCCTGGCTCTGTCCCCTTTAAACCAGGGTACCAGTGCCCCAGCAGCACAGCCAAGGGTCCGGAGCAGTCCGATGGTCAGCCGGACAACTGGTTGGAGGTGGTTTTTTGAAGCAGAAGTATAGAATCAGAGGCAAATGGTTTACATGACAAACCATCAAAAGAAATCCACACACCCCACCTACAGTATAATCAAGCAGTGTTCACTCGTATATATCAATATCAATAAATACTGGTACAGCTGTAACGGTGAATCAGAACTACAAATTGTAAGATGGACAGACATATTTTAAAAACGATTAACTCATATTTGCGATTAGGCCACAAGACTGTGTGGCTATGAGAATAGAAATATTGTTGTCTATCCACCAGCTTTAGCCAATGCCTTCACTGCATTTCAGTGGTTATGCGATCTGACTACTCAAGCCAAATTCAGTACATACTAAATCAGGAGGGGTCTCAAGTTCAAAAAGGTCTCTCCGGAACATTCTGTAACGATGCTGGATATCTGTTAAGTCGCGCACATAAGAAAAGCCAGATGTTACTGTTCACATATTCCATGAACCTCCTCTCCCTTTCACAATCTATTCTTCTGTGGAATCTCTTCTTACTGATCTTTAAAATAAAGGATAAACATGGGAGCAGGCCAATTAATTGTTAAACGGTTCCGGCATTCGTATTGCATTAACGCAAATGCAAAGGACGTGTAATGGCACAAGCTGCATGTGTGCTCTCTTTAGCTTTGCGTTTGAGTGCACTTGGTGCTCTGCGACATTGTTACGCTGGCTCTCTGTGAACTCCCGAAGGAGATGCCTGATGAGACAGGCGGGGGGGAGAAAGTGATGGAGATGAAAGATAAAGATGTGATCCTCGTATTAGCATGTGCTCTACTTCCTCCTGCCATGGTCACATGACTGAGTCTGGGACATCATCTCCCCCCACTCATCAGCCCCCCCCCCTCACTCTCATGGGCTGGCATGGGTAGCACACACAAAATCCTCAGTGTTAGTGTGCAACGTTATCATATCGCAGAAACAGCAAATAAAGCATTGTTCAGTTACCAGGTTTCTTCAAGCATGAATTCCACATAAACCTACAAACAGGCTTTATAAAACGTTCTCAGCATGCACTGCGTTCTCACCAAGTGCATGGCGGAGCTGCGGGGGGGATGAGGCTCGATGAGCAGCTGGGAGGGAACCTGTCCAAAGCACTGGATCTGTGTCTCCATCGCCTGGGAAGAGAGAGAGCGAGGGAGGAAGAGGGAGAGAGAGAGGGAAATCGAGAGAAGCTCGTGTCACAGTCAATACACATCACAGTGATGGGTAAGGGCCTCGGTCCACAAAACAAGCATATACCAACCCAGCCATGACTTTGGGGGAGTGGGGGTGGGAATGTGTGTCTGTCTGTGAGAGAGAGAGACAGAGAGAGAGTGTGTGTGTGTGTGCAAGTGTGTATGAGTACGTGTGCGAACGTGTGAGTGTGTGCGTGTGTAATATTTGTGTGAGTGTATATAGGCGCACACGCCTCTCTGTTCTCTCCCTTTGTTTTAAAACACAATAACATCAGAGGGGGAGCCTGCTGTCCAGGTCCTGGCTGCATGTCACTCCAGATTAACATTCCTCTCTGGGCCCTATGGCTGGAGATGGGAATAGTTAACTGAGGCATGTTAATGGGAACAGGCTTGTCTCTCACATACTAACACTGGGATGACTCTGCAAACAAGGAGAGGGGGAGTGCCTGGCCCCCTGTGTCCCGTCCCCCCAGCCAAATACACACCCATGCACACACATACCCATATATATGCATATGCATATGCATACACACACACACACACACGCACGCATGCACGCACACAAGCACACAAGCACACTGCATATACAGGTACACAGATTTAAGTGTGTAAAAATGCCTGGATGCATGTCTATATAATGAAAGTTTACAAATGTAACCAGGGACTGTGGGCATCTTATTTAATGTGAGCCACTTCACTGGTGCGGAGAGGCGGAAGAGATTGCTATCGAACCTGACTTTGAGTGACACACGGCAACGAGGGATTGATGTGGCTGGAGCTACTCCCACCCTCATAGGGGAGCTTGTAAGCATCTGTCAGGCTTGTCACAATCTAACATAATCAAACAGGCACACATTCATTACTGCCCCCCCGACCCAAAGATTGTGCCCATTTCGACAGTCTCCAGAATAGCCATGTCATTGAAATGTTTGCTTCCCTACCCTGCCCAAACATTTCCATTTTTGCACTAGAGCACTTTATATTATGCCATAATAAATACATGTGTATATATACTGTACATACACAGTATGTATGTATAAAATATATAAACATATTTGTCTAATCTTGGCTTAGGTATTTTTCTGTCTGGAGGCAGGGCTACCTCTGAAAGATAATGGCGTGCATGTCTCTTCTCTACCTCTACAGTCTGAAATGCTCAGTCTTGTGTTTCTGTGCATTGAACTACGAAGGTCCACCTTAGTGAAGAAGGGGGGCCCTACGAAAGAGGGACCGCAAACAGTCTCTCATGTGACCAGAGCGACCACATTTGGAAGCAATTATGTGTCAGTCAACAGCGCTTAACAACGCAGTCTGTCAGCTGAATAACCAATCCTCATTATGGCTATTTTGAGTTTCTATTGGGGGGTTGAGGGTCATGACACACACTGACGTTTGATGGTGGAATAAAGTAATCTGATCCCAGATCAGGCAGTGTGAAGGGCCATGTGGAACACATCACCACGTTGCTCTAGATCAACGTGTTCCTGGGAAACAAAGGGATAAAGGAAGTGCAATAGAGCAGTATTCCCAGCATTACACAGGCTTTACGACGCTATGACTTCTGATCCTTAATTATAAAAAGTATGACAACCTTCCATAACTGCGAAATGTATGGCAACCTTCCACAGACCTCAATGTGATGATCTTTGAAATGCTATGTCAAAATGCTAAGTAGTATTTTAGTAATAGTATTGAGGGATGTAAACTTTCACTCCCAATGCCTAGCAGTTTGAGTAATTCCAGGTCTAACTAGACTGGTTAGCTGTACTGATTGGAAGCCGTCAATAGGCAGATTCAACTCTGTACACAGAAAATCCTAATAGAAAGATAAAAATGAAAAAAAAAAGACTAAAAACCATTAACGTTCGTGTGTATTGAGAACACATTTTTCTGCATTTGCCACTCAGAGAAAGTGAACAAAATCGCAGGGAACGTCAAACTTAATGCCATGGATGAGGAATTCTAACTAATTTCCTGGCACTCTAATACCGCTGTGGTTAGCACTGTAACCACGGTGCAATCTTCTCTCAGAATACGGACTCATTGCCAGCCTGACAGGTGATACGGCGAATCGGCTAATCATGACATCCCAGCACACCCACCTGGGAAACCCATCTACCTGCTGTACCCATCTGGTCCTCTATTGAATTAACCGGACTGGATGGGTACACTTGTTGGTTGCATGTAGATATGTATTTATGTAGACTAACATACACTCTGGTGAATGGACAGATTTATTAGGTATCTGTATCAGCATCAACCATGGTTGCCCTGTTTAAATTGCCCCTAATGGGATTAATGAAGTTCAAATTGAATTGAACTGAGCTGAACTGAACTGAAGCTGAACAGCACTCGCACTGAAGAAACAGGCCGTACATAGTATATACAGTATATCCTGTATAACTTATTTTGTACATTTTCCTTGTAAACCTGCCTGACAGACCCACCAGCCTCCCCTTCAGTACCTCTATGCTACTGTAACTTCACTGCATTGCGGATCTCTTCGTGGCACTGTCTTTTCAGTCTCCACTACCACTAAATCCTGTACATCTACCCAATTGTCATCACCACTGCCCACCATTGCTCAACACTTATTGTATATGTATCCCTGCCTACTCATTTAATAAAAAAGTAAAAATAAACAAAATTACTAACCTTTTCCTTCCTAGTGTTACAGGTATGGTATGCAGCTGCCTACAACAATGTATATCGCTGTATTACTGCACTGATCTAATGCGCAAACTATGATTGTTCCTACCATGTATTTATGCACATCTTGTAAGTCGTTCTGGATAAGAGCGTCTGCTAAATGCTTAAAATGTAAATGTAATGTAAACCTACCCTGTAGATCCAATGCAGACAAACATAGTCTATGTTAATGTCGGTGATTTCTGATCCAAACTGTGCTGGTAAAGAATAAAACCATCACTTGCATTTAATAAGGTCAATGACAAACGATGATTGAGACAGCCCAGTGCCTCATCTCTGTTCTCTCAAGGACCAGTAACCGAGCAGGAAGACAGTGATGTGGTCAAAGAGACTGTCCTCACATTTCTAGAAGAACCTGCAGCTAACAGGTTTCTTGTCCCCGGTGCTCAATAAAATATAGCTATGTTGCACTTTGGTCACTTTTGGTGATTCTCAAGGGACGGAGGGTTTCACAACCCGTGACTTGCAGTGACAGAGAAGGGATGTCAGTACTGAGCTGCTGTTGTGAGCTTCAATGATCTCAATAGAAAACAGCAGATTCACCTTCCTCTTCCACATACAGATATGTCCCAAACATGTATAATGGACCCACACAGTGATAAAGAATTATGGGAACAGCTGACAGTTCATAATATCATATCGCAAACACACACACACAATATTGCCATCTCCTCTATGCTCTTGGGTCCCATGATGAATAAAGGCATATTGGGAGCAGGTCCCTGCCCCTGCAGAAATTTGGTTGGCCACCCTGGGTGTCACCCTACTTCATCTGGCTCTTGATAGGTTATTAGGTTGTCAATCACATCTGTTCAAATGTATTACATTTTAAAAGTCCCCCCATGTGGTTCTGTGCCAAATCTTGGGCCACCCCTGTTAAAGTGGTCTGGGCCCGCCACTGATTGGGAGCTGACGGTATACAAGTGATTTGTTCTACACACAGCAGATGGTGGGTATCAGGTCGACTGCTCCACGCTGCTGGACAGCTGCTGAGATTTAACACTGTTTTGCCCCCAATTTAGGCGTTTACAGCAACACGGGTCAATAAGGAAGGAGATGAGGTGGTACGCGTTCAGATTTACCGGAGTACCCTCAAATCCCACAGCCGTCCCACAGCCTGAACACAGAAATAGCAATACGAAAAAGAGAAAAGTTTCAGCTCTTTTGGGAAAACAAAGTTAACAGACAGTACCCTTCAGGTGCTGTCATTCAAAGCAGGTTCTCACCGAGTCACTCATATACGGCCTCTCCACACTAGGAATGTCATTTAAATATAAGGTATTATAAGGATGGTAAATATATGGTAATATGAGGCTGTAGCACACACTCGCTGGATGGCGACACATACTGTAACACCACCTAACCATTGGCACGGCACATGCAAGGCGTGTTCTACTGAGGGGCACCTCTGCAGTGTTGGCGCAGGTGGGGCCTGTGGTCCGTTGGCATGGCGACCTACCTCTCTCAGCAGAGTGTCAGCAATGGTGTCCAGGCAAACGGATCCCTCATAGGAAAGGTAGTGGAAGAGGTTGAGGCCGCGCACTGCCTCTGGCCCCCGTTGCTTGTAGCCAAAAATGAGGTCGATCCACTGGTGCAGCTGGCAGGACACAAACTCGCTCTCCAGAGCCTATCACACAGAGAGCAGCCGGTTAGAGGGGGCAGAGAGTGCTTAACACTTAAGACCACAGCACTCTGAACCCATTACACATCACACACTTTTAGAGAGTTTTTGTTGGGGGGAGGGTGGGGGCACTCGAATATGATTCAGACAACTTGGTCACACCTGGGAGAACTTTAAGAATGTTATAAGCTGAATAAGAATGAGGAAAAAATTATCTGTCCACTTCTGTATTTGGCATTCAGAAATACTGCTTCTACAGCATGCAACACTGACAAGTAGTAAAAAGGGGCAAAGCTGAGATCTCTCAGGAGGTCACTTACATTCTGAATGAGATCATTACAGACACCGAGTGGGATCTCAAATGGATTGATTACCCAGCGGATGACTGGCCCACTCAGCTAACCAAGGCCCATCCTGTGTTGCTCTGTTTCCTCTTGTGAATCACCCCGCCTCCACACACACACACCACAGTTTGAATTTACAAATTCGCTCCCATGTCAAGAATAACAGCTATTACTAACAAAGCCGGGGCCAAGCACCCAGGGCCCAAGCTAGCCACGGGGCACATCACTACAATCGCACATGACAGCCACAGAGATGGGAACAAGATGAGAGAGGGAGGGGAAGGGAGAGAGAGGAGGGGTGAGTTAGTGAGACAGGAGGGGTGAGAGAAGGGGGTGAGTGAGTGAGAGAGGAAAGAGAGTTAGGGGGAGACAGTGGGGGGGGAAAAGAATGAAGGGGGAGAGAGTGAAGAAACAAGACACAGAGGAAGGGTTTTTTCTAACCCTTATTAAGGAGTTTACAGCAACACGGGTCAATAATGAACTGGGAACGTCCACCAGAGATGAGGTGATACCAGGTTTACAGGATCATCCTCATATCCCACAGCCGTCTTCCCTGAAGACAGGAAATAACCATTTTTTTCCAAGCGATGCGGAAAAGAGAAAAGCATATATTTCTGCTTGGAAGAGCCGATGTCACATTATGTCTGATCCTTCCTGCTGCGGATTGCGGATAAATAACAGAGCGACGTTAAAAGAATTCCTTTCAGAAGAAGCACAATGAAACCTCTGTGCATCATACAGACCTACAGGTAACTGCCAAACTAAAGGAAGGGGTGGCGAGACAGCAGCACCTGAGACAGCATCAACAAAACATCCAAAAAATGATGGAATTTCTCATGGAAAAATTGTGTTGCATCGCTCCAACAGAACTCCAGACATTTGTAGAATCTATGCCAAGACGCACTGAAGCTGTTCTGGCAGCTCGTGATGTTCCAACACCGTATTAAGACACTATGGCGGCATTTCCTTTATTTTTGGCAGATACCTGTACATCCATGTAACAAAATGATCAAACTAGAGTGTATTCAGATGCACGTGTGTGTGTGTGTCTGTTTCTCTTACTGTTAAGTGTGAATTAAATGATGTTCAAGGCTCCTCAACGTCATTTTTTTTCCTACATGTGATGTGAAAAGTGCAGCTTTTTCAGAAGCTGAGCCAATATTAATTATAGCACATGGGGGTATTCTGGAACACTTGCGCTTTCTGGCATATTACATAACATTACCTCACTCATATACTTATATGCTTATGCATATGTGACATACATAGATTATATTTTAACATCCACTTATATATCCAGATATGAACTGAAGAGTTTCAGGCTAATCACCTTTACCCATAGGTACTGACTGTGCCCCACCCCTGAACTAGGGTTACAAGACCTGCCTTCCCAGCTCCTGGATTTTAAAATGCCATATGCCTGTATCTCATGACTATACTGATGAGACAAAATATAACACACTTAATCTTAAAATGAGTAAATTATCAGGGATACCTCACGGATGCAGACATGGACCTGGGCCTCTGTCTCAGCACTGATAGAGGCCACGAAACAGACAGACCGAGTAACTGGCCAGGAAACCCTTACCATCCGGTTAATCCGGACAAAGTCCTCAGGCTTCTTGGCCCAGGGGGGCAGGTCCACATCACACACCGCAGTCCTGTCCTCCCGCAGCCCCAGTTCGTAGGTGTTGCTGTTGACGAACATCTCCGGGAGGTAATAGAATTCTGGGATCAGCTCCTATCAGAGAGAGAGACGCACGGGATCACACTCCCATTGCAGGGCACACCTGCACTGCTGCCACCTACATCGCAATGAACTAGGAGACCGCTAATTAAAAACAGGAAGATTACGTTTACGAAGCAATGAGCAGAAAATGAACATGGTCTAGAAAGCCTTTGGAGGAGAGTTGCTCCTCCTGCCACTTCTGTCCATATTACTGCTCAAAAAAACTGTATTCACCCAGAACCGGCTTTCTGGATTCTCCATACTCTCAGGACTACTGCAATTCCTTGCTGGCAGGCTTATCAGCCTGTGCCATCTAGCCACTGCAACTAGTGCAGAATGCAGAATGTTACTACACTGATCTCTGGCGCTAACCATGATTAATCTTACTATGTATAAATGCACTTTTTGTAAGTCACTCTGGATAAGAGTGTTTGCTAAATGCCTAAAATGTAAATGTAAAATGTAACACACTCCATCCAGCACTCACATTATCTTACTATTGCGGTACATGAATCCTCTCGATTGATTACTCTCTGATTACTAATGATCAACATTCTCAGGTCCACACGGTGTTCTTATGCTATTGATACATGCTATTGGTATCTGTTAGTATTCATAATTCATGATAACGTGTCAATAATACATTGCTGTTTTCCAGTAACACAATGCATCAATTGTGTCAACTGCTGACTTTTTACTCATTATTTAGAGAATTGACTGTTTGCAAAAGATATAACCATATGTATCAGTGCACATATGTCTGCTGCATGTTTTTTCAAGAAAAACTATCAGATATTTTTTGTTTCTTCCAAAGTCATAATTATATCAATTCATATCAAAGCATTATGGAAATCTTACATTCCCATTAATGTAAAACACTTTTCAAGGTAAAACATGAATAAAAGTATTCTTGAAACAGAATATTCTAGTACTAGTACATGATGAAGAACAGTGCCAATGTGACCACAGACTGACAAGGCACACTCCTTCATCTTGCTCAGAGCAGATCTGCAGCACAGTAAAAACACCATTGGAATTCCAGGCCACTCTCTGGCTTCAGACACAACACTGACCGCTCTCCCTTAATTTCAGGCAAGTGAAAACCCTGTCTGTGTATGAAAGACTCCATTTTAAATAGCTTTTGTCATTAATGCTTTGTTAATTGCCTTAGGCGACATAGCCCAGCGCAGGGTGTGCTGGAAAAGTCTGACACTTTGAGGTCAGTGCCTCCTGTTCCCGCTGTGCGTTTCCAAACGGGCAGAGTGCAGAGTACCCTCTATCTCCACGGAGACAAAGCCAAAGTCACCTTTTCACCTCAGCCTCCAGCTTTGTTCATATATGTTATTTAATGTATTTTTCATAGTTTTTCTGCCTTTATGGTGAACGTACAATTTGCTTGTGCCATGTTTAATAGAACACGATTCTAAAAAGCTTTGTAATACAGATTCTAAATCCTAACGCACAGTTCAGCAAAAAAAATGTTATAATGGTAATGTGCCATTTCACATGCATGAGCTTTAGATCATAATAAATAAAGTAACCAGGTCACAGATAATATTTTTATGAGCAACGAAATGTCCCTGAAAGGACCAATGGAAACTGTCTGATATTGGATGTAAATGGGGTACAATTTCGAGCCATGGGAGACAGATTGTAAGCCGAAGACAAAGGTACGACTCCAATGCTTCCTCTTCCCCAGACCTCACCTTGACGTCAGAGGTGTTGCGCTGGCAGTTCCTCCAGGAGCGGGCGATGCCGGAGAAGGTGCGGTCGGGGTGGTCGAACTTGTTGTCGTTTGCGTTGAGAAAGAATGTGGTGAAGGGCTCCTGTGGAAGCAGACACAGACATTCCACCGCTGTAATGTAATGGACCAGAAACACAATGACCTCTCCAGGTGACCGGGGTCTGTGACGAGTCTTACATTTATTTCATTTTAACACCATTTTTTTTTGCCTTTTCCCCCTTTCTTCTCCCAATTTGGAATGCCCAATTGTATTTTAAGCCACGCTTGCTGTAAGTGAAGTCTGCACAGACCTGAGTCGGAGGAAAAAACTTAATGCATGGCTTTATACTAGCAGAACTTGGGTGCCCGATTGACCAGCGGGGGTGTGCGCGAGACAGGGACAACCTGGCCGACTGAATTCCTCCAGGCGACACTACCGCATTATGCGTCGCCCTGCAGGGCTGCGGACCACGGTCGGCACTGGCACGATCTGGGTCACGGTCACGGTCACGGTCACGGTCTATGTACATACACGGCATGCGTCTTCAAACAAATTATTTCAGTTATAGATGTGCTTATTAAATAATGATGTATGAATATTAATGTCTCTCTACTAAGAAAAATATTAGAAGTTCAAGCCAAATTCAAGCCAATTGCTGTCAAAGGAACATCAAACACTAGAAAGAGGTTGTTACAGACACTCCTATGCACTGTGGCCCTTTGGCTTTTCCAATGACACAACTGCCTGCGCTGAAGGCCAGGCCATGAAGGAGGATACTGGGAATGCTGGGAAAATGAACACATACTCTGAGTTATACGATTACATGGTGCAGCGTCTTACTGAAGGGTCTATGCGCACTGTGCTTATGAATGACAAACAGGTGTTGCCTGCAATGAAGGAAAGGTGTGTGTGTGTGTGTGTGTGTGTGTGTGCGTGTGGGTGTGTATGTGGCAGTGCGTCTGTGCAAGTGTGTGTGTGCACATATGTGTAATTTGCAACAAAGAAAAGAGGGGGGAAAAACAAAAAAGTAACCATGCAGTATATAAAGTCTTTCCATTAAAAAAGTTACATTTTCAATTGTTTCAGGATAGACTGACTCTGAAAATACAGACGCAACTGACGTAAATGAGAGGAAAGAAACTGGAACAGGCTTCGGAATCAGCTAGTCCGGGATTTGTGTCCGGCACGTCCGTTTCCATCAAGGAGCCCCATTTCAGTCAACGGAGATTCTATGGAAATTCTCTGCATTCGCTGTGGCTGTGCCTCGGGCAGAATTCATTATCGGGGCTCTGGGATGCTGTTGCACACAGCCTAATGGATATTTTAATTGGCTTCGCTCTCCCCTTCTCAGGATTGTGTGGGATGGAGCGGGACAGACACATCACCGAGACGGACTGTGAAGCCCAGCGTGAGTGAGAGAGGGCCTGTCAGAGCATCATCATCATCATCACCATCATCATCATCATCATCAGCAGCAGCAGCAGCAGCAGCGACAGCCTCCACTCTTAATTGGACCGGGGAGGAGGAGGCGGTGGGAATAATCAATGGTAATATTTCATTTTAAGCAAAGTATCCGATGCGTGTATCCCATGAGCCTTTTCGGTTACAACAGGAAAGCCTATTGACATCTAAGTCAACCTCAGATGCTCTGTCCCTCTAGACATCTGGAAAGGGAAGTTACGCATTTGTAAGATTAGTTTCCTGCAATCGGATTGGTTCGACCAAGTTTTAACCAGCATCATAACATAGCGGTCAATAGTTTAGATTCCATCTCCAATTAGAACACCACCTACACAAGATCATGATTCATCAGAGACCATTGGTTTATTAGGAAAGCACCGGAATTGAATTGAATTGAACATTGGATTTATATAGCGCCTCACCTCAACCACCAACAATGTGCAGCACCCACCTGGGTGAACGCGACGGCAGCCATATCAGATACACAGTGGAGAGGCGAGGAGGGAGGGAATGAATTAATCCCATGTATAAATATATTGTTTTTGGTTGGGAATTTGGCCAGGACACCGGGTTAACACCCTACCCTTTTTCCAAAAGCGCCATGGGATCTGAGAGTCAGGACCTTGGTTTTTACCGTCCCGTCCGAATGATGGACATGTAGTCCCGTGGGATTGAACCCACAACCTTGGCATTGCCAGTGCCGTGCTCTACCAACTGAGCTACAGGAACCACGGAATTTGGGCGGACTTACCCCACATCAGAGTGTCACCATGGTCAGGATCATAGCACCGTAAAGTTATGATCCCAACAAGCAAGTCTAATTGACCTCTGGCCTGTCTTTGTGGATTTGGGGGGCTCAGACCCGGGGAAATGCAGTTTGTGCTCTATGGCCGCGAAGCTGATGATGATGAAGGAATCGCAGGGAGTATAAACGTGTCACCAGCGTAGCTCGTTCTGTCCTTCCCTCTTTATTCAGACAGCGCGTGGTGGTTTACTAGCCTGTAAAACGCTCTCAGAATAACACTTCCCACGGTTGTAGCAGAGGGATCAGTATGATTTAGATGTTAAGATCGAGCTCTCTCCACAGAGAAGCAGGCTGACTTTAATACAGACGCCGGCACATCCGGATTCCCAGGGAGAAGATGTTGCAGGACGCCAGACACTTACAGCAAGGTTAATTAAGTTTACATGCATATGAATCCTTCCCCCACATGACAGCCAGCAATCAGCCTGTTGAGCGCATCTAAGGCATTGTCAAACATTCCATCTTAAAACAGCAGGAATATGTAAATAACTTCATTTTATCATAAAATTTCAAATTTGAAAGTAGGGCTCGTTTATAAATTTCATCCCCAGTCTGTGGGGATGTACGGTTCACATCATTGACAGTTTGAAATATATGAATGCGCTGATGAGTTGCTGTCTGCACAATTATGGGGTTGAGTTTATACCTTTTAGCCTTGATGTGTCTTATTACGCGTTGGTCTTGTGTTGTATAGGACTTTAAGTGGATTTTGTGTTAGATTTCAGTCTGGTGTTAGTCTCAGGTTTGGCAATAGGCTTAGGTCTGGCTTTAGGATTAAATCTGGTGTTGGGTTTAGGTCTGATGTACTCACTATCCTGACGAGCCAGAGGAGAGTGGAGGCAGCAGTGGAGTAGAGGTTGTTGTAGTGGTAAGGGGGTGTCTGGTCCTCCTCCCATGTCTCGTAGCGCTCGGCATAGAACACGGCACGTTTGGGGTTCAGGGCTCCAATTGGCTGGAGGAAACAGGAAACAGGAAAGAGAGGAATGACAAGTTTCTTGCTCATCCAGGCAAAAACTGAAAAACAGCATTAAAAAACTATAAAAGCAATAGAACTTTGATCTTTACTGAGTCCAGTGAGGAGGTTATTGAACAGTGCTCCCGAACCCCCCTCCTGGAAAGTCTGCTGGTTTTCATTGTAACCCAGAACTTAATTAATCAATTAAAGCAGTTGATTACACAGTTGGTTGGTGATTGTCAGTTGAAAACAAAAAACAGCATACCCTGTGGCTCTCCAGGACCAGGACTAGTGACTACTGAAGTAGAGTATAGACAGCATGCAGCCAGCACTGGGTCACTAACATTCCTGTAGTTTTGTTTGCAAAGCGTATCAATTCACTGCAAAGAGTGAACCAGCTAGTTCCTTGCACCATGGTAGAAATATTCCTGCTCTGCTGTGCTGGACAGTGCTTGGCTGAAGCAGCCAGAGGTGGAGTGTGTAGAACTGTATTTAATGACATCATTATTGATGTTTCCTGCAGTGTCCCCTCCCTCGCAGGCCTCCATTAGCCACGGTGCTGAGCGCTCGATGAAGACGCAGGGGTTTACTTTAGGATTAGCCTGACAGGCCCCATTATCTTCACGAGCCTGCCAGGTCCCCCACACGCCATCTTTATGGGAGAGAGTGGAGGAATCTCTGGGGGCGGGAGACCGGGGAGTGCTTCTGTGGAACGCAGCGGGTAATCCATGAGGCCTAACCCTGTCTGACCCGCAAATTACGGCCCGACATGACCACAGAGCCAAACAAACGCCCCGCGTCTAAAGCCGCGCGCTCTGGGCTACTGTACAATATCAGGGCCACTTCTATCTGGACTATGATCCATTACTGAAGCCAAGACACTGCACAGATTCAGAACCGCAAAACACACACACACGCACGCACGCACACACCCACGCACACACACACACACACACACACACACACACACACACACACACACAATGAACGATCCAGCACTGCACTGACCCTTCAGTACGACACAAGCCAGGTTTACCATACACAACATTAAACATGCCCATCTCCCAAATTCACCTTTTGAGTGTGTTTATGTTTAATGGGTTCCGGATTTTGTTCGTAGTTTCTGTGTATTCGTCACTCTTTCTCAGGGCTGATATTCCATGCAATTTAAAAGCTAACCAACAAAGTATTTAAACTGCACCGTATTTGTTCTCTCCATTTATATGCACTGCTACAATAATGTTCAGCTGTTCCAATAATCAAACGATACGAGAAAGCAGTGGAGTTCAGCAGCTGAAGACTGGACTGCGCCACACTGTGTAGTGAGGCTTGACTGACTTTGCAGGCATAACGAGGCCTCTGCTTTTGCTTTGGCCTTCATGTGCACTGTGCATGAAAACCACCACGACCGCAACGCGTCCGATGCAACCTTCAGATGAATCACCGAGGGCTGTTTCTGCGAGCAGCGCTTTAAACTGAGGGCCAGAACCAGATGAGAAAACACAACTTAGGCCCATTTCTTCCACATCTGGAGAATGTCAATGAGAAACTGAAAGTGGGTTCTCACCCTTCCAGCCCCTCAAATGACATTTCTTACACAAAAACTATCGGGGGCCCAAACTGTAGCGCCAAATCATATACATAAACATATCTCCTTTTCAAATCTCTCATCCTTTCTTTCACCTGTAATTACCATCCATGGCGAGGTTAACACAATCTGACGGCATGCAGGAGAATTTTATCGAGATCTGCTGAGATTTACGAGGTGATAACTGCCCGGGCATGCAAAGTGGATGACGACTCTGATTGGATGACGGGACACAGGAAATCTCGCACACTAAACCCACTTCCTATACCCACTTCCTGGCAAAATCCGCCAGGGCTCTATTCACACGGGTCATCTGTCCAAAGGCGGACCTCAGAAACACTATAGGAGTTACAGCTCCTGTCTGGAGGATGTGTGGCTTAGTGCTTGTCCCTCTCAATCGCTTCAGTCCAGGTGTGCTGCAATAACACTGCGGACGGCCAGTATCAGGGGCTTTCCATTGGCGTCTGCGTTTGGGTTTGGGCTGGCTCTTTGAGGTTCCTGTACTCTGCGGCTTAGTGAAGAATGAAGCAGACCTGCCTTCGTTTCATGAGTGATTTATGTTCTTACTCAGACCAGCCCCTACCTGCCCAGGTTAGTTTCTTATAAACCAATGGTAAGAGCAACGTATCCAACACAAACTGGAGGATCAGAAGTTAAATTAAACACACACGCTACTTCACAATATCCAGGCTACCTGCCTTATCAGTAGACCATGGTATAGCCATGGTTTCCTGTTGCTGACTGAAGGAAATGGCATTATGCATTACAACAGCACTCTGTCCGGAGCCTCTCCTCTCGCTTTCCTTAGCCCTGCCGGGAGGAGAGTAGCGCAGCATTTCAGTCTGATCCAATCAGGCCCCTCGAAGCAGAGACGTAGCAGACACACTGCACTGAGGCCTCGTTTGGGAACGCTCGGGAGAATCAACTCCACTCGCAAACTTGCGGAAACGAGGACATGACACATTCCTCTGAATTACCCATGATGCACCTCTGATGGGGGGGGGGGTTAGGTGTCTTGGGCTCAGAGACGGTTGTCTGCTTAACAGTAAAGCGGCACAAAATGGCCTTATTGAAGAACTAGCAAGACACAAAGAGGGAGAAAGAGAATGAGAGGGAAAGGGAGAGAAAGGAAGAGATAGGGAGAGATAAAGAGATAGTGTGAGAGGGAGAGGGAGGGGGGTTTCTGATGTCTCTTGCAGGGACACACTGCAAAATTTGTTACCTCAGAAACGGTCTCCGATGGACAGTGATGATTGACAGGGATGCTACTCTCTCTCCTGTCCAACAAATCCAGTGTTTGTGCGCTTTGTGCTAAATACTCTAGCAAGTAACTTCTAGTCGACTGGGAAAACAGTTCCTAACAATTACAAACTAGCTACATGAATAGAGTTTTGATACTTTGAGAAGTTGATATTTGATGTCCTCCTAAGTTCACAGTTGTAACTTTTTGGTGAGTTTAGCGAGAGGATGGGGGAATAGCGCAGTGTCATTCCAGACCTCACAGGTGCAGCAGGTTTCAAATGAGGACAGGGAAATAGCGCATTGCCACCCCGCACCTCACAGGGGCAGTGGTGAGTTTACTGCTCTAGCGGCTGCAGGACTTCAACATGCTGAATTTATGACACGTCCTATGCTTCCTTGGGTTCAACTGGCCTAGCGGAAGGATTAGGGAGAGAGATCTCTGAATAACGCTCACACAGACGCTAGGAGGACTTATAGGCCATTTAGAGTCTACATGTACAGGGCATCAATAAAACACACTGACTTTGAGAAAGGCTGCTCTCCTGTTTAAAAGGGAGGATTTGTTCAACACTTTAAGATATAATGTCACTTTAACAAAATGCACAGCTCTGTGGTTTTTATATTGTCCAGAAGGTCAGTGACATCAGCATGAACTCTCGCTCTCCCTCCCTCCCTCTCTGAATTAAATTTGTTTAAGGTGCTTTATTGGCATGACATCACACATTGTTGCACAAGGAAATGTAATAAATAACAACCGACAAAACAATTACACTACATAACTATACTCTGTGGGGAGAAGGGGGCCTGGTGAATATATATACACACACACACACACACACACACACATATATATATACATCCATCTATCTCTCTCAGGGTGGGTGGACTGAGAAGCGGGATCACAGTACCTTTGACAGGTCTCTGAAGTTGCCGGGAAGGGTGAGGTCCAGCTCCTCTGACTCGTAGTTGGTGAGGACCCAGGGAAAGACCGGATACTGGTTAAGATCATTGTAGGTCCTCCCTGGGGGATAGAGAGAGGGAGAGGCTTTGTTTTTGACACTTTAAAAGAATGCGGTTGCGGGAGAAAAAACCAAATTTTGACAACCTAAAAATAAGAACATGAACCAAAAACTCAAAACATTTCTTCACAATTTCAGCTTTATTGCATCAATACCATCTACATATATAATCTCCCAGGGGCGGGGGGGGGTAGTGACCCTGTAAAATGTTAACCCTGTGTGGGGTACAAAGGTAACCCTGTGTGGGGTACAGAGGAGACCCTGTGAATCACTGGAACCCAGTACCTGCAGGAACCCCATAAGCTCTGCTTCCTGTTCCACAACATGTCGGAGACCATGAGATATGTCCCAGGCCAAACATCTGCGAAAACTCATGAGTGATACATAGTAAACACTTAGCGTTTTACCCTGAAGTATGGGCTTGTAATACTTCCAGAGGAAATTGAGTATTTTCTGGATGGCGGTGACATAGCCACCAGGTGTGGTAAGCTTCAGAGATTTAATTTCCTCCTCTTGCCATACTGTTATTAGCACTGCACTGTGGGTAGGCCTCGTTCTGATTGGACAGCCTGTGTCAGTCAATTACCATGGTGACACAAGTCAGTATCCATGACGGCGCTCGTGTGCAACTGCACTGACAGAGGCCAGATGTTGCATATGTAGTTCTCCATTTTCCTAATTTCTCCTTTCTTTATGAGGAGATCAGTGTCAATGGTAGATCCTGTCACTGAAAATACAGACATGAGCAAAAAGGGCCCTGAAGCCTATTTAAAACAATATAACTACAGTAATACATCCAACAATTCAATCAATAAATGATTCAAATTAGTAATATTGGTGTATTATGACATTATTTTCAAAGTTGTGAACATTCCAGAGTTCTGAATAACCTCCATTCCCAAGGTTCTACTGTACCTGCAATTGACTTAATGTTGAAACAGAAATTTGAGTTATTGGTTCTTAGGATTAAAACTAGACACCATACATTTTTTTAAATCTTCTACTTGTTCCAGACCCAGCTCCTGCTTAATGTCCAACAAATAAAATAGAGAAAACAACTCAAAATGACCATGTGACAGGATGCACAGTGCTCTAGGTACTGCATTTTTTTACTGAGCTTTTGCAGGCTGACTGGCTGTCCCATGTGGAGTTTTAGCTAAACGTTTTCAGGCTGGCGGTCTGACTAGTTTAACTGCCAGGTGCACTATAGAGATTTAATTTCCTCTGGAAACCATGTCTTGCCACACTGAAGCTTAGCAGGGTTGGGCTTGCTTAGTACTTGGACAGGAGACCTCATGGGAAAAGAAAGTTGCTGCTGGCAGTGGTGTTAGTGGGCCAGTGAGGGGCACAAAGACAAAAGACCTTGCAGGAGAAGTCACAGGTTAGGTCTGAAACAGTCACTGCCCTGAGATGGTGTCCGGCAGGGACAGAGGGACAGCAGCACAGAGGGACAGCAGGGAAGCTCAGGAGAAACGTAAAGGTAGGACGGGGTTGAGGTAGGAGGGGAGTAGGAGATGAGGAGAGTGGGGAATGAGGGACCAGTTGGGGTTGAGGGGGGACACACCTGCGATGGTGTTGAGGAACATGAGGTACTCGAAGTTGGAGATCTCACGCCTCTGCCAGCGCTGGGTCATGTTGGAAGATTTGAAGAGCTGCCGTGGGGTGGCCAGAGAAATCCGCCTAGAAACCAGACGCACACATGCACATGGACACACGCACACGCACACACACACACACACACAAGCAAGCACACACATTTTAAACAGGTATACTTCTTAGCTCTGCATGCACTGTGTTAAAATTGCCTTGTGAAACTGTGTATAAAGGGGACGGTGAGTGTGACCCATGTTTTACCAAACCTACCTGGCCTGAGGCAGACCGTAGCTAGTGCCGACTCCCACCCGTGGCAAACTGTACACCACCTTCTTCACCGTAGCCTGGTCAGGGAAGTTGAACATGACGGAGGCTAAGGGAGTGACATCGCAGGAAGAGGAATAAGAGAGGGGAGGGGCTCACATCCAAATGAACGAGACGCACACCAACGGACAACAATGTGAAAACAAAAAGGAGCATCGCACACTCTTCTCTCCAACAGAAGCTTACGTTTGTTGAGCATTATAAAATCAGCAACGTTTCGGCTACGGCTTTTGTCAGGGTGAAACGATCAAAGGAAGTGAAAACAATGCAGCAGTGCTTTAATGCTACAGACCCAAACCAGGGTGACCAGGGATCACATGACCCACAATGAGGACGAGTGCAACGGCGCAGACGACCTTACTTCTGTTGGCCATGAAGACCTCCAGCCCGGTGTTCTGGAGCAGGTAGCGGCGCGAGAAGACCGCCCGGATCTCACTGAACATCCACTTTCCATGCAGACCTTCGGAGTACGCCAACACCTACGCCAATCACCGCAGGGGGAGGGAGAGAGAGAAAGAGACTCCCGTCATCAACTGTCCACTAAAACTCAGGACAGCATGACTGTAAACCAAGTCACGCAATCGTTGAAACTTTATTGAAACACGCAAAATTTATGAAACGTTAACATACAAGAATTCACACAGAACCATCAGTGCACAACAATGCACAGAAATTGCTACACAGCAATGTGAATGGAATGGAATAAAAACCTGTTCAATACTGCCTGAACAAAGAAGGGTGAAGGAATGTTTTTGGAAGGAACATACATTATGTGTAAGCTCTGTAACTTACAGGAAACAGGTCATAGTACACTCAAATGGACATATAATAACATGAAGTGCCATATACACCATTAGCCAGCTCCAAGGTCTCATTTGCCTATGCATGAAAAAAAGAAAAGAAACACAGGAACAGATTTCAGACAGCGATTGAGTGTTTAAAATCTCAAACTGAAAAACATGGAGTGTCAGTTAACCCATTAAGACCTGGAGCGATTAATGAAATGCGCTGTGATTCGCTGAAATAGACGTGGGGGAAATGAAGTGCACGTGTTTAAAATTTTTTCAAAAACCCTCAGGTTTTAAAAGAATAATTGCATTTTAATAGGCATTTTTAGCAGGCATTTTAGGTCTGAATGTTAATAGGGATGCAATCCACCCCCTATTATCTGTCTCTCTATCTCTTTCACTCTCAATGCATCAGACATCCCAGTAAGAGCTGTTGTTACTTGATGGATTCCACACTGCAGATGGCCAATTCTATACTCTGGCCCTAAATGACTTTCCCCATAGAGCCTCACACACACAAACACACAAACCTCAAGAGCATAAATAAATAAATTCTCAAGCACCAGTGCAGCTAGACTAAACAGCAGATCATTGGGGGGTTCAAGGCCAGAGGAAAAGTCAGAATTTCTAACAAAGCAGATAACAAATTTGTCAAAACAACAAAGTGCTGGGCTGAGGCCAACAAACGGGAAGCACCCCCCCTTTCGAGTCCCTTGGTCCATGTCTACCCCCCACCCCCACCCCCATTCTTCTGGCCCAGCTGTAAGACATGTCACTTAATGAGCCTGTCAGCTGAGCTTGTCCGGGACCTGTCAAATGTGTCAGGGGTGTGACAGGCGCTGTGTGGATGTCCCTGTAACACCAATCCTCCCCCCGGTCATAGACAGACCTGGCAGCTGCAGGCCTCCGACCCTGTCTAATCACGTCACCAGGAGGGGAGGGCCCCTCTGGCTGGGTAGGTGACCATGCCCCATCTATTCTTTTTTTTGGGGGTAGAATTAGACACTGGCCTGGATTCAATCACTTCGGCTCATTGTTAAATGCAAGTGTTCACATTCTTGCGAGTTCAGCGACCAACAAAACCCCGCACAAAATGTTTTTGTGGAGACAAAAAGTGACACTTGCATTTACTTGTGAGTCAATGTTAAGGAAAAATGTTGATTGAATGCAGGCCAACCTGCTATTAGAAAGAAAAAAACTAAAAAAACAAAAGAACACTGGCATACATTTTCACATTTTCGAACATTTGGGACCAGTGAACGTGGCAAAAAGCATGGGTTTGATTTTCTCTGCTTGAGTGCTCTCTTGGTGCCTTTCTCACAGATTGGACGTCAAACTTTAGGACAGGAGACAGCTGATCCATTCACAGAATTAGGTGATTGTAATAAAGACTGATAGTCCGGAACATAAAGTAAATCCACATTTACAAACTGCAGCTGCCACAGCACGAACGAGACAAGGCGATGATATAAAAAAAACAGGTAAATAAAGGTGGAAGAAGTCTGATTTAATATGGTTTAATTTCAGGCTGTAAGGCAACAAAATGTGACATTTTGGGGGTATGACGGGGTATAGATTTCAAAGGGGCACAGTATGTATAAGTCCATATGATCCCACTCCAAAACTCTGAATGCCATTGAGAAATCTCTTCTACAAAGTTTCATCCAATGTCCCTTGCTGGAAAAACCAACACAACTTAATATAGCAAATCGATTTTCTCTGATAACATCACCCACCACCGGGAAATGCAGATCCCAAAAACTAAACAACACTGGCAGATCATATTAAGTCAAATTACACTCAACTCTCCGTTTGAGATCTGACTTGCCTTGAGCCATTCGCTATGACTCATCATAGATCTCTGAATATGTGTTTACTTCTGAATGATGTGCAGTGCCCTCCAGAATTAATGGCACCCTCAGTGGAGATGAGCAAAAAAGGCTATGAAAAACACACTAAAACACACACACACACACACACACACACACACACACACACACAAAGTCATGCACATACACACACAGACACGTACATATGCAAAGTCATGCACAAACAAGTACAAACACACTCAAACGTGCATGCACACACACACACACACACACACAAACACACACACACACACACACACACACACACACAAACACGTACACACACACAGTCATCCACAAACACACACACACACACACGCACACAAACGCGCATGCACGCACGCACACACGCAAACACACAAGCACGCACGCATACACGCACGTACACGAGCACGCATACACCCAAAGCGCAGCAGGGTCCATGTCTCAAGGCAGACTCTGCGGGTCATTACGCAGAGGGTCCTCTCGATGAGGCCTGACAGTGAAGGCCCTTCTTCAGGGACTCATCAGCTCTAACACGACTGTGATCCCCCTCTCCAGGCAATGAGCTGCCTCCGATTCCCACGGAGGAAAATGGAAAACCTGCCTCTCAAAGGCCAGATTTCAGCTCTGCATTCGGAGTGGGGGGGAGGTCAGAAAAGGACCGGGAGCAAGGGAAGGAGAGAGAGAGAGGAAAAGACAGAAAGGATCGAGGGAGAGGCTGAGCAAGTGAGTGGTCCAGGTTAACAGCAAGGCCTCTTCTTCTCCCTCCTTAATCTAGTCTCTACGGCTTTGTTTTGGTTCCGTGCTCTAAATGAGGGTAATGATAACACCCCCCGTTCATAACCCTCTCATCCCTCCTGCTCACATCAAAGTGCTTAATAACACACTACAGACTAAATATTTTTGAATTTTTGGGCACACAGTACACATGACTCGGACTCTTTTATCATGGTCAAAACCACAGGGGCAAGAGATTATACCCCTGGGTAAGGGGGTCATAGCTTCTCAGCCCCATCCAAACTCCTGCAAATGTCGCACATCGCAACCCAGCCCTCAGCCTGAGGACTGCAAGCTTGTGTAGGTCCTCACTTTTCCTTTGTGAGGAGGTGAGGAAGAGAGAGACGCAGGGATAGAGTGCGGGCCTTTGGGGGGGTCTCTCCAGAGGGACTGGGGGGCCCCTCTTGCTCGCCTGCCAAACCTGCCAGCTCTTGACAGGCGGCTGGGAGAGCTATAATTTGACTAATTGCGCTGGACCGGGGTGTGCCGACACAAGCTGTTCTCCCCGGAGTCATAAGAACTGCCGAGCAGCTCCTGCAGCCCCCCACCCCTCCAAGACTGCCCCAACAGCCACTCTTCCCAGGGCAGGTAGTCCGTTCCGGGACAGGGTTCTGGAGAGTTCCCTACCGCGATGACAGCATCGCCCTCCAAAATCCCACAGCCGGTTGACTCTTCTCCCCTCCGCCGCCCCCAAGCGCACATCTCTAGCACTCTCTCGCTCTCTCTTCCTCTCTCCATCTCCCACTTGTCTCTGCTCATCAGTGAATGAGTAGATCAGGCTCGCAACACGTCGTCTCCTCCGGGTCACATTGGACCGCTCTCCAAGACCCAACCATGGGGGGGGGGTTCCTCTGATGACAAATGAGGTTCCTCTCATTCCAGCATCTCCAAAGGATCAGGGAAGGATCAATGCCAATTACAAGCACTTTCCCCCAAAAAACCTTCCCTGATACAGGAAGCCCGCAGAAGGATTCAATTTCACATGAGATTCTCAGGTGGTGTTGTCAAGATGTAAGCATTTTACAGGCTAAACTTTCGAAATAAAAACATTTCAACGGAATATGAGAAGTTAAATATATCCCACTTTGTGACTGTGACAGAATTTGTCAGAGATATTGGCAAATGTCCCATCTTTAATGGAAAATATGTATAGTTCATTCCAGACATCTCAGAGCAATGCCAGGGTACTTTGTTGACAATGTGATTTTAAATGTTTTGGGGTTTACAACTTTACTTGTCCGTTTTGGTTTCTACCTGAGAAACAATTACTCAAGAACAACTTAAATACAGTGAAGGGGCTTCATTTATCAAACGATCATATATTTGTTCACATAATATTTGTTTTTCAGAAACTGTTCAAACACTGGTTTTGAAAAAAATTCTTATTATTATTTATTTTTCTCTGAGTCCATAGTTTTTAATAAAATTAAGTTCAATACTAATTATAATTAAGTTCAATACCAATTATACTAAGTTGAATTGTTTTACAGAGTAATTACAAATTAATTATCATTCAGTTCCAACCACAAGATATTTATGGAAAATATGTTCAGCATTCTTATATTTCACTTTTCTCAGTTAATTATGAATGGATTCATCATTTAAAACATTACATTAAAACAAGTGAATTGTGCATGTACCAGTTAACTGCATCCTTAGCATTAGAACTGCTTGTCCAAACAACAAATTAATGCATCATTCATTTCTCTAATTTTTAATTACAATTTGTTTTAACAATAGAAAGACCTGAATTGAAAGCATGGCAATTAAAAGCAGGAAAATTAGAGTGTGCGAGAGTGTGCATGTCTGTGTGCACATGCCTGTGTGTGCGTGCAAATGTGTGTGTGTGTGCATGTGCCTATGTGCATGTGCCTGTGTGTGTGTGTGTGTGTGTGTGTGTGTGTGTGTGTGTGTGTGTGCCTATGTGCAAATGTGTGTGTGTGTGTCTGTGTGTAAGCGTGTGTGTGTGTCTGTGTGTGTGGGTGCATGCTCGTGTGCCCATGTTTGTGTGTGTCTGTGTGTTTCTGTGCCAGAAGAGAATGGCATGAGAGAATGCTTACAGCCATGTTTCGCCAAACATTCAGGCTGCCATTCAGTGACCTGGAGGATGAAGCAAGAGGTTGAGCCCTCATTGTCCTGGAGTCACATCACATTAGGGCTGATGGCCACTGCTGGCCTTTCTTCTCCAGGGCTTTTCACAACCAATTTAATGAGGAAATCTTGGAAATGACCACAGTTGTTATGAAAGAGACCATAACCCCACCTGCCCCAAGCTCTTTTCTACAAAATTATTATTATTATTATTATCATTATAAGCAGTGTAAAAACATGCCGTTTGAAAGATTTATCAAGAAAAATATCCGTTTTCACATTTTATCCCCACATGAATTGTCGAGGTGCTATGAACAATCTGATTGTGTTATTTATCTCTTTTTCCTTTTGCCTGAAACATGGGTGTGTGAACTTACTTTGTGAACATACTCATGCAAGTTCACCAGTTGTTATTGCTTGTATGTTGCCCCTTTCTCTCGGGGTAAAAACCTGATTTCTGCTCCAACAGCAGTTTGGGAGAAACAACTCTGTAACCTCTGAGACGACTATAAGGCTGCAATTGAGATCTCAGCTCATACTCGACATGAGCACAGCGCATTCAGCAAACTTTCTGAAGAGAGATGCATCAAATCGGATCAGCTGTGCTCCCATATCAGCGGGACAAATCAAACGGGGGCAGTATGGGGCGGGGTGCGGGGGGAGAGGGGGGCACATCACTTCTGTACCCTGAAATACAGATTGGGGGAAAAAGGATCGTTATGTTAATCACTGGATGCACTAGCATAAACACAATTATGCTAATGCCTCATTAAAATGGGGGAGGGAGAGACGAAGGTGAGCAGAAAATTAATAGCTGGACAGTGTACAACACTGACTAATTACAGGACCTGAAATGAGTTCAGTGCCACAGGGCATGAGGAGGGGGGGAAAGAGAAGAAGAGAGAGAGGAGCAGGATTATCTCTGACAAAAGAGAATACTAAATAGAGAAAGCGATAAGCCTAAAATGTGTAGACAGAGGGGGTGAGAGAAACGACTAGAGAGAGCCATGTCTCCTTCACATGAGAGAGCAGTCGGGAGGCATTAGCAGCCCCCCTGTCCGCGCTCAATCGTCCGTTACATCATCAGTGGCAGTGGAGGCTGTGCCTCCTCCACTTAACCCATAACATTAGTGCCACTGTGAAACCCTGATTCCCCATTCATCCCGACCAGGGCGTCAACAGAGCCTTAGACCAGGAGCCTGTCAATGGCGACACATCTCTTACTCTGCCTGTATCCCCATTCATCCCAACCGGGGTGTCAACAGAACCTTGCATCTTACACCTGTCACAGCGACCCGACGCTTACTCTGTCTATATTTACTCAACGTGTCATCCATGCACATCACAGGCCCCACCGCTGCGGCGAGACTGTTTGATTTTCAACCTGTCAAGAAGGGAAACGTCTGCTTTTTTTCCTTTTTTTTCTTGTTTTCCTTTTTGATTTCGCTCACTCCCCCCATTTCCCCCTCCCTTCTTCTGTCAGCGCACAATCCACTGGGAGACCATTTGTTTTTACCCCCCCTTAGCCCCGTAGGGCAAACCAGTTTACTGCAGCATTAGGTGGATATGCTATAGGATGTGATAGAACGGGATAAATAAATTAAAAATGACCTAGATTTTCTGCTGTCTTGTATGACTACAATCAGGAATGAAAGGCCCTGATATTTTTCAGCACTTAACTGCTTAATGTTTCCATTCAGCCATATATGCAATCTTTATGACAACAGTGTAAAGAGAATGCCTCAATTAAAAGATTCCCATCGCTTATTTTATGCTTTAATATTTAAGCATAATATTCAAAGCTCTGTGACGCTGTATGCCGGTCGTTAAATTCTATGCTTGTTGTCCGCAATGCTGGCCCAGAGTCACATTTGGGTTCTCGACCCCCACCGTAGCACAGGCTCAGATAGATAGAGAACAGCACATCTTCATAAGGACAGATAGGTAGAGAATAGCACATCCATTCACAGCCCCATCAGCCATATCATGTTACTAGTGCATCTCCTGCCCCAGCCGTGGTGAGATTCAATTTTCCAGAAAGTTCTTTATTTCACAAGTGACTGAGGGTCTCTTCCCCGACATTTGATTTTTATTTTTATCACTGTCCCTTCTCCCCCGTGCCGTTCTTCTCTCGCTCTCTCTCTATCTGAGAGTGCACAAAGAATGCAGACACCTGCTCCACTATTCCTATGCTACAATCATTCAGATTTACTGCACAACTACTTTGAAAAAATGGTAGAAAACAGTTTCTTCAAAGTTTGCAGCTGTAACTCAGGTTTTTTGATCTGAACTTTGACTGTGGCGTACGATAACCACTGTGCTATTGGTCACTCGCCCCACCTGGCTCCCCCAAATTAAGTGAATGTCGAGATGAATAGGGGGCAGATTGTGTCCCAGCATTCGCCTCCCCACTGCCCACCCTCCCTTCAGTCAAAAACATTTCTGCCATTTCTTACAGGGGCCCATGACTAATCAACGCAGACAAAATGTCTTTGTGTAAGACTCACGAGCCATCTTTGTCTCACACACACCCGCACACCCACACACACACATACACACACACAGAACGCCTCTCATTAGTCTTCCTCCTTGTCCTCTTCCTGCTCCTGAATTGGTGAAGAAGCACAAAATGGCCGGTGCAGACACATGCCCTCTGTGTGGCAGTGCCAGCGGGGGTGGGTGGCCATTGCTACGGCAACGGAGCGGGCTGCTGGCGCTTGGAACAACAGCGCCCATCACTAACAGTACAGCCAGCAAGCAACACTGATGTTACAATGCTACACCAATGGGGGGGGGGGCGGGGGCACACAGACACATCACAAGTGCACAACACAGCACATACTCAAATTTGCACCCAGTCCCAGTGCCCTCAAATTTGAAGTAAAAGTCAAATTCTTCACAATGAATGTGAATTTCAGTGTGAGTGGAGGACGAAAAACAAAAAAGGAAGAAAGGTTCATTGTCCAAGGGCATATTAATTATTGATATGATGGAAAAATTACATATTGATGATTTTTTATGACTGCGTATGAGGTTGTGAGAGACATCATAGACTGATTGTTACACACACACAAGCATGGATTACCCTCTCAAAAGAGAGTGAATCGGTGAGAGGGAACAAGAGGGCCTCCACACTTTCATTAGTGGCCATTATCTCTCAATGCGGTGGAGCGAATTCACGCTCGTATCGACTACGCCAGGCCCCACAATGGGACGTCCTGCTGATTAACTCCCATCCCGGCCCCGGCAAGTCCATAAAACAACCGGCAGCATCTCCGCCCCCTCACACAGAGTACCAGATGACACAGATGGGATGAAACCAAACCAAATAAGGCCGGCCCCCCTTTTGTAGAAAGCGGAACCCCTTTCAAGAGCCATTCATGCAACAAATTGGGGAAATCTGGGCACAAGGCACACAGAGCTATTTGCTCTTTTATTGGGGGCTGCGGCTTGCATCACCGTTTAAGTAAAATGGGATTTATGGGTTTCTACAGCAATTCCTCTCATAATAAAATCAGGTTCTTTTTCAAGAAACTTTGGGTAGGTCTTGCTTGTATCACATACCTCAATGTTCAGGGAATATTTGCACATTTACAAAGATACATATTGTCATAATTAGTATCGACATAAACATATAAACCTAAGTACATGCTTCCTTAATTCTTATTATCCATTGGGTTTGTATTTTTAAGTGACATTTTTTAATCTTTTTTCTGCTGCTATCAAAGGCAAAGTACAGCACAGCAATATATTAATGATTGAAGCATTAATGTTCACGGTAACATTCATGAAAAAAACGTTATCCGCACTCCAAATGCAAAAAACTGACATGCTGACCACGTGGCTTCTCATATATGAAACAAAATACATCACTCTAACCCTAATTCTCTAACACCTTTTTGTATGATTAGTGATTGAACAAGTGTTTTTTTACGATCACTGACCATAAACCATCTTTGATGGTTATTCGTTTTGTCTTTTATATACCAGGTAATATATTTTGGGGTGAATTGGTAATGGCCTTGTTGAAATATACTGTACGTGGCACCAGCAAAGCAAATCTCAAACTACTCTAAGTCATCTCAGTGTATCACCATTGTACTGGATGAGTGGAGCAGAGTGTAACTAATCTCTCAGCTATAGAGTGTAAGCCATCTTACCTCCCCCGACACATCTTGTATGCTTGCGCTTGCTGAGGATGCAAGATGTGCGGTCTCTTACAGGAACCGCACCTGCCTTCCAGAGCGGAAAGCTGAATACCACATCTGTGCATTTTATACAGTCCTTTTTTTCCACAAGTAAAAATAAATTATGAATATTCATACAAGCTGTACGCAAATGTACGTAGTTATTGAGTCAGGAAAGCTGGCAAGCCTCTCTCTCTCTGGCTGTCTCTCTCTCTCAAACTGAACCACACCAAACCGTACTGAACAGACGCCAGGCACACACACGCACGCTTTTCTGAGACTACAACGCAGGAAGCTCGTCTGGCTGGATGCACCAGGTATTTACAAATCTGACCCATAAAGTGGCTCCTTGCATGCTTGGCATGGCACAAGGTTAATTTTCAAACCAAAAAAAAAGATTTTTGATCAGAATTACAAATTCAGCCCTTTCATTTGTGCCATTTCACTGTCCTTAAGGTTTCTTATATGAGAGTGCACCTGAGGTCAGGAGCCTGTGCTTTCGCCAAGGTATACCAAGCCCCTTCATTAGGCTGCTCCGACCCTTTATACCAGCTGGGGAGGCAATGACAATGACACAGAAACAACCTATTATTAATAATAATAATATGGTTCTTGATAGAAGCCATTATTAACTCATGAACATGTCTCCTCCAGCCTAACCTTTTGGCTTTAGTTATGAAGCTGCTGCCTATAATCTTATCTATAATCTTATTATGGGAATTATTGTGTTTTTACTACCAGAAAATGGATTAGTCATTCACTGTTTTGGAGAAAATAAAATTGAATTTGCTCCCATCTTTGTGTTATGTTACTCATATTACATATGAAATAACTGAATCATGATCATATTCAGACTGATAAATTTGACTTAAGTCTGCAATGCAAAATACACCAGAATATGCCAAACTGAATAGCTGCTAATTAATTAATGTGTACAATTTTACCCCGCCCAAATGTCCAACAAATCTATGGTGTTATGATCCACACTTAAACTGTTTGATAAAGATAATCAGCTCCATTCTAGACCTTCCCGACTTGAGAATCTTCCAAAACATTTGAAAAAAATAATGAAATACACAACAGGAAGGCATGCTAACCACATAAGGGGCCCTTACAAAAGACAGAGAGGGCGGAGAGGCGGGCGGAGGGGTCAGTTCAGGTCTCCATGACCCGCCCAACTACGGGGGTACAGGCTGGGAGAAATCAGGGCGAGCCGTGTGGCCTACAGCGCATGCCTTAAAGATTAAAGGGTGAGTGCGCTGGGAGACGCCCCGCTCTGGCGGCAGGGGGGTAACGGGCAAGGGGAAGAGGATGTGCTCTGTGCTCCCACGTGGCGGGATGCCTGCTTTCCGGGGAGCCGCTGAACACAGCACTGAAGCCGGGGGCCAACGAAGCGAGAGAGGCGAACTCCACAGGCTCGGCTTGTAAATGGAGACGAAACGCTTCAATAAAAAAACTGCTCCACTTCCAACTGCACAGAGGGAACCCTTTTCCCAGGAGTGCCACTGACGTTTACTGTGAGGAAAAACAATCCGTGAAACAAAGTCCCTCGCAGAGTACACAGCCGAGGGAGAAAGGCAACATTTACAGCAGGAGCTTTACTTGCTGACAGCCCAAAGGGAAACGCTCCAACAATAACTTCACTGCCTGTCCAACGGCAGGGTGAAGATAGCTATTAGTGTTCGAAATAACGGTGAAAAAGGAGCCAAGACAATAGGGTTATCATAAAAGGAGTCATCCAGCGAGCAGTAGCCATCTTTCCTCTTTTAAACTCATACACAGAAAACAGCCCTGACACAGCCCCATCCACCAGCTTCCGTTATCCCCATGTCCACTCACCTTTGAATATGAAAATGACTGTGTTATGTATCTATAAAACAGCCTCCCATATTTAAGTGATTCACCTGACACATGTAATACTGTCTGTTCTAGGCTGATTCAAAGCATAAACAATACTTTAAAATGGAAGAGCTTTATAATGTAAGTCAGAAAGGTGTCAGTCTAGGGAGGAGAATCAGGGTGATAAACGGATTGGAAAAGGGGAGAGAGACAGAGAAATAGAGAGAGAGGCTTGTCAGCTTTCCTGGCTCAATAGAGAAAATATAAAACCAAACGTGTCCAAATCATCGGTGTGAATTCATTTGAGTGTTTTGGCAAAAGACGGTCTTTTGTTTACTTTATTTTTGTCTTTTTTGTGCATTCTGTCCCTATGGGAGGGAGAAATAAACTCCACTGTTCTGCTAACCGATAACGTTGATCTCTGCGTCCTGCTGTTCTATTCCCCACCGGTTTTGTTGCACAGCATGCGACAGTCTGGAAATGGGTGCAGCACTCGAAAACGTCAGTGCTGGGAATCTCAAGACAGGCTATTATACACAGAGAAGCATCAATTTAACAGCATTACAGAAATGAGCTGCATTGTTTAAGCGTATAGGCCTACATATTTATTGTACCCACTACTACTGTATTTTAACCAAGATACTAATGTATTTTTAAAGCAAAATAAATAACGCATTGAATTTTCACCGTGGAACACAATCAGTGGGTCAACTTGACTGCTTTCCTTTGACAAATGTGAATATTATGTAAATATATTGTTTAAATATATATGAACATTGTGGGGACATGACAACTACAGAAAGAGGGTGAAATAAAAGTAGTTCCATTTTTATTAAAACTCCTAATGGTATTTTACTTACACAAGTAATAAAATTAGCAGGCAATAAAATGTCCTGCCCTGAAATAGTTACCGTTATGAGTCTATCATGTGCACATCTGCAAAATACATTTAGAAACAAAATCCAGCTTAACTTTAGCTAGGCCATATACTTTCTATTTTCCACACTAAATGATCATTTCATTACATAGACAAGTCTAACAAAAAAGCATGAAAATACATTCTTAATAATTGCCATTTTTTTATTTCCTTTCAAAATGGTTATGGATGTCTGATTAATGCATTTCTGGAAAGTTTCCAATCAAATTTCCATGGTGAAATTATTCAGACAATAAAACAATCCTAATTGACCAGTTTTAGGACGCTATTTCTGAAGTATTTTTAGATATATTTGCTTAATATATTTATGTAAAAATCGTTAGCCTTTTAGTAGCCTAGCCCCGCATTTAGCCCCGGAGCTGAAAATGCCCTCTAATAAATGTACCTGAATATAAATTGTATTTATTTTTTGCAATTACAGCATTTTCATATAGCCTACGCAATATCAAAAACAGAGGAAGCATGACAATATACATTTGTACGTGGGAAAAATACCCACCTCTAAAGAGGAAAAAAATTACAAAAGAAAAAAACTAAATAACATCGGGAAAAACTTTGACATTAAAAAGTCGGCTACGTGGAACACACTTGTACTATGACTTAAGATGTCATTAAGTTCAATTAAAGATATGTATTCTCACTCATTGGTTAATCAGCTACAACATATGCGGTGTTGAACATAGCTTTAAAACACAGAAAGTCGGAAAATGACAGTTTGTGTGAATAAAAAATGCGCACAGTCCAAAAAGACACCATAAGGGTATTCTTCTCCAATAATTGCATTGGCACCAAGAACTAATCAGTATCGATACAACAAATAAGCTATAACATACAGCAAAATTATAACATGTAATAACATGAAAGGAAATAAAAGTTAGATAGTCAACTAGGTTTTATACAAAGCATAGGTGAAGAAAACGAAACAAATACATAAATAAAGACAAAATCAAATCAGCACATAATGACAGATAATTAACCGATTTCATAGTAGGCTATATAACTCCAGAGCGCTCTCGGCTACGATTCAGTGCATATAGAAACAAATCCACACGACTTTGCCAGTTATAATCAATAACAAGTTTTGTTTACTCTTTTTCAAATTATAAACCGGTAACATCCGAAAAGAATTACTGCCACATGTCAGTCAAGAGACATCAGTTATGTGAAGCACTTTGGGTTGCAACAATTTGTATGAAGTGTGCTATATAAATAAAGGTAATATTATTTGTATTAGTATTATAAAAGAAAAACGGTCATTTCCGCACATTGGCATAATGCTCCCGATTAACTTTTATTAGCACATAAAAAAGTGACGTTTAGTGCTAGCACTCTTTATCAGACTTCCTTATTATTTACTTATTATTATTTATTATTATTAAATAGGTTCCAACAGAAAGCCCCGCCCCAATAAAAAAAACAGTCCACTGAAGCATTTAAATCTATTCCTCCGTCCTCGATGAAGCGGAGTATTTCCATCGTTTGATATAGCCCATACCTTTGGATTTAGTTGCACATAAAGAGTCATGGATTAATCTGCCGTCGATAACAGGCAGGCAATGACGAATCAGGCAGTGATTGGACCTCCCCGCCCCTCGTCCTCCTTGTTATAATTTTCACTGGCGTGCGTCTGGGCTCAAACCCAGCAACAGCGGCGGCCGACACCACAGGCGCGCACCCACAGCCACTCTCCACTTTCACAGCCGTCCGACTGCAGGCTACCAACTCCACACAGTGATTACTGGACACAGAAATACACGGCAAGGAGTTGTTTTGACCACCAAAGGCCGTGCAGTTGTATCTGCAATACGCGCTCCTATAAAAGTTTCATTACAAGGCAAATCCAAATTAACTGACATCTTTTAAAGGGAAACTGTTGGTTAATAATAATTGGAATTTACTGCGATTATGCTTTGAGCACATTTAACAGGCCTGCTCGTATACATGTTTTTTTCTGTTTAAAATAGTTTCCTTTGTTCTTTAAATTGGCTCTCATACAAACAGCCGCGTTGGATCCCTCGGCTTACTGCGAGACTCCGGTGTACAACCCGGATCTCTGCCCGAATATGTTAGCTGCTCAGGCGAAGTTAGTGTACCACTTGAACAAATACTACAACGAGAAATGTCTGTCTCGGAAGGCGGCGATCTCCAAGACAATCAGGGAGGTGTGCAAGGTGGTGTCAGACGTCCTAAAAGAGGTGGAGGTACAGGAGCCCCGTTTCATCAGCTCCCTGAACGAAATGGATAACCGCTTCGAGGGGCTGGAGGTTATTTCGCCCACCGAGTTCGAAGTGGTTCTCTATTTAAATCAGATGGGGGTTTTCAACTTCGTGGATGACGGCTCTCTGCCGGGCTGCGCGGTGCTGAAACTCAGCGACGGTCGCAAGCGAAGCATGTCCCTCTGGGTGGAGTTCATCACTGCCTCTGGATACCTTTCCGCTCGAAAGATCCGGTCCAGGTTTCAGACGCTGGTGGCGCAGGCGGTGGATAAGTGCAGCTACAGAGATGTAGTGAAGATGGTCGTGGACACCAGCGAGGTGAAATTGCGCATCAGGGACAGATACGTGGTTCAGATCACCCCGGCTTTCAAATGCACAGGAATATGGCCACGGAGCGCTGCGCACTGGCCCATGCCTCACGTCCCCTGGCCGGGACCCAACAGGGTGGCGGAGGTCAAATCCGAGGGCTTTAACCTCTTGTCCAAGGAGTGCTACTCGTTAAATGGAAAGCAGAGCTCGGCGGAGAGCGACGCCTGGGTGTTACAGTTCGCAGAAGCCGAGAACCGGCTCATCTTGGGCGGGTGCAGGAAGAAATGTCTGTCCGTTCTCAAGACCCTGAGAGACCGTCACCTTGAGCTGCCAGGGCAGCCCCTCAACAACTACAACATGAAATCGTTGGTCTCGTACGAATGCGAGAAGCATCCCCGGGAGTCGGACTGGGACGAGAGCTGTCTGGGAGACCGCGTGAATGGGATATTGCTACAGCTTATTTCCTGTCTGCAGTGCAGAAGGTGTCCACATTACTTTTTGCCTAATTTAGACCTATTCCAGGGAAAGCCCAACTCAGCACTCGAAAACGCCGCCAAACAGACATGGAGATTGGCCAGAGAGATTCTTACCAACCCCAAAAGCTTGGAAAAACTCTGAGGTAAAAATGAAATATTGCAGTACAGTTTCTGGTTCAAAAAGAAAAAAAAAGACCCTTTCGCCTTTTGAGAGGCCGCGTCTTTGTTATAATCCGAACGATCTTTTTTGCTGTTGTTTTTAGTCGTGTTCTCATGAACTGGGCAAAGAACACAAATACCTTGTAAACGGTGTGATATGTGTTATGGTAAGCCTATTATTATTACTATGATAAGGGGGCCAACACTTTCATGCTTTAAGAAAGAAAGTCAATCAGCGGAAGTGAGTTTTAACATGAAGTGAGTTTCTTCGTTATTCCCAACGTCCTGCACAATGCCTTTCCTTACTAATAGGTTTGGTCATGTTATATGAAACGGCCTGGAGATAACCAACATTTACCCGTTTATACTGCATACAGAAATTCATCGTGGTTCCAAGTTGTCAGAAATTGTAAATGTTGTTTTTGTGACCCGTAAATTCCAGTCATTTTTCCTGGCTACTCTTGCAGTTTTCTGGTAGAACGCAAATCGATTTTAGTAACCTATACAGTAATGCTTTCACCTTTTCTATTGTCAGTGCAAAAGTGTCTGATTTTAACAGTTAACATTCTGATGGTACTGTTTATTTTGTATAATATTCTACAAATATACTTGAATTCGTATTTAATATGTTCCGACATTTCTTTGTTGTTTGATTGCTTATATGGAAACGCTTGAATATGAAAGCATATAAATATGTCTGGAAAATGCACTTGAAATACACTGGAGTATGAGATTTGTGATTTGATCTTTTTCATTCCTGCCTCTGAATTAATTGAGTTAATAAAAAATAATTATTACATACGTGTCAATAGTGATTAATCGTTCAGAATAAATTGATCGTTATAGAATCAAATGTCTACGCAAAAGGGTCCATACAAGGTAAATATTACAGAAAATATAATACTTTTTGGCATACACGCGTGTGCCTACATATTCCATGTTCTCAGTTGATTTCTATTTATTATTCTTTTTAGTGAAGGAGTATTACTTATACTAGGTATTGGAGCATAAACCATATTTACATTGGAGATGTGTCCAATTAATTTGTTTATAGAATGCATGACAAACAAACAAAAAATATAACGCAAAATAATATTTTAAATGGAAACATCCGACTTTGTTAATTGATAAACCTGAAATAATAATTGACCCTGATTCAGATGCATTCAAATAATGTCAAAATCATAAGAAATTTCGTTCATCAATACAAATAAAATATAACTAAGCGTTTCGGTCTCTGGAAATAGGTAATAATATCAGAATCAGATTGGTATCTTTAACATGGATATTGAAATTCAACATAAATGACACAATAGGCCTAAGCGTGCAGCGTTATTTAATAAAAAGTAATAGTGCAATTCTTTAGAGAAAGCGAGACTTTCGTGTGCAGAGCTACCAACAGGTGTCAAAAATAATCTCACTGTGACACCTCCCCCCCTCACACACACACAGTTAACACGCAGGTGCAAACCAAAATAAGGCTCATGAACAATTATTGCCATTTGGTTCCGAGCGGTTTGTCTTACTCAAACTACTCTTGTGTCGCGTATTAAACTCCAATGGGATTTCCGTCGTTTGATTCAGACCAGGGGCGATTCTAAGATTTGAGGCTCAGCTCCCAATGAGAATGTGAGATGTACACATGCAAAGCACAAGCCTACATTTTTAATTAATTTACTGTTACATTCCCCAAAACAAAAACACCACAATGATGGTCGCTCTCAAAATTGAAATACCACTCTCCATCTGTGGTATTTAAAAAAAAAATTATGAAGTAAAATGTTTTTTAGAAAATAATGACTAAACATTTATAGAGGGGCTGAGATGAAAGACAGGGGGGCTAAAGCCCCCTAAATAGGGTCTAAAATCGCCACTGATTCGGACCATTTTCAACATACAGATGATATTCACATTTCTGTAACGATTTTGCCAGGCTTTATTGGCGGCACGAATTTCCATGATCATTTACGCAACAATGTATTCCACAGTAGATTAATAAAACAAAACTAAAAAGTAATTATCGAAAAAAACTTACTTTGGTGTCGGTCTTTTTGAAGGCGGGGTCATCTTCGTCCACTTCAAAATAGATCTCAGTGGTGGTGATGGAGAGTGTACCACGAGCTACGACAACCGGGGCCACGAGTTGAGCAGGGGTGCTCAGAACCACTGGGCCTGCAAGTCACAAGGAGGGCCGAAAATTAAGCGGGAGAAAAACGATTCATCTCGATGTGTTTTTTTTAAAAAAGCAATGCATTTGAGCTTGGGATTGGGTTAGAGCTGAAATTCCAAATGACGTAGAGAATTTGAAATCTGGTACGGGGATGACAATGATAGGCTACTTACGGTGTAAACTTAAATCAGAACACCCAGTTTAAGAATAGGGAGACATTAAATATTGAAATTGTAACCCATGCCTTTGGAATAAGGAGATACACTAATATAGTATTCCTTACTGCAGTTACTGATTTCTAATGCCTAGTTTGATCTCGGGTGAGACAAAATACAAACTCGTTACATTGTTCAAGGTTAACCAGGCACAGAGCGGCGTTCATCAGCAAATAATAAGAAAACCATGACAAATGTTTTAACCAATTTGACAAATTGCAGTGCGTGATATCGCACAACCGATTTTAAGTGTGTAATATAGGTCTGCATGCTTACCACGATTTTTTTTTTTTAACTGTTACACAACATCCAAGATAATGACTTCATAGGACTTCCACTTACCATTTAACATGAGCTTTAAAAAGATAATTCCTTTCCCTCCCAAAACCATAATGGCCTTTTATCATTTGAGTTCGATCTCTCCCCCGAACCTGTGCAGTGCGCACGTATTGGGGAATAGACAGATAAATAAATAAATAATCAATCCTGTGAAATTACACTTCAATCGATCTGGTGAACTTCTGGATTGTGTTAAGACACTGTATACCAGTGAATTTGGAGATCAATCCCCTGAGCGCTCCTTCGCTGTGCTCGAGGACAGTTCCCACAACTCACTCATTCACTCACACGCTCACTCAGTTAAAAATACATACTTCTTCAAATAATAAACATTTGTGTATGTATTTTTTAATGCGTAGCTAATAGTTTCATGCAACTAAAACAAGATAGATTGTCGCACGATTGTCAAAAAAGTACAAGCCAATTTAGCAGCCTATTGATGTTGACATTTGATAACATATCAAATTTCATAGTCTCATGTTGGTTACAGTTGTTCGTAAAATAATACAAACATATTAAAAACAGCCTCATATCAGATCATAAAAACGAGCATGGAAAAGCATGTCGATAGTAACGTTTCCATCTTAACACAAAGCGACTACTCAATACATTTTATTTTTCTGTTTTTTGTTATTGTATTTTGCATATTATTATTATCATTATTATTATTATTGTTGTTAACAACTTTAGAAGTATAATATTATGCATATTGCCATTAGCTGATGTGAACCATTCCCATTCAGCCATTCAATACGCGGGAAAAGGTGTATTAGGTCGATCCTCTTCAAGCGCTATTTGACGCGTGCTTGTTTTTCTTACTCCTTGAGCATTACGTTTAACCATCCGAGGTCGGTGTCATTCAACTGAAGAACTGTAGTTGTTCTGGGGCTAACGGTATGGCATTTTGTCCCAAGTCTGTTTTAAATCTTCAGTTGCAAGCGCTCTCTCCTTCCTACCGTACAGTAGGCTACTGTACGCAGAAAATTATAAAATTAGAGAGCCAAAGGAAACAGCCTAACCTGGAGAGACATGTGTAAAGAGAAAAAGACAATACGGATTTAATCCTCTCCATTCATCGCGAGAGAAGGGGATTATGATGTAATCCCTCCTGGGAAAATGCCTCCACGATTAGTATATATATTTAAAATAACACTGAGCGTAATAAAGGACGGCATGGTTAGCCATATACCGGAAGATTATAATCTGTTAACCCCTGTATAAAAATCTGTATTTTACGTACAATAGGCTACAATGATTAAATTATCAATTAAAGGTAAAAAAAAAAAAAGAAAGGCAGTATTAAAATAACAGGCATAAAGTTGTTTTTAATTGTTGTAAATTAACCATAGTTTAGGAGACGGGGCGCAGAAACAGACACTCTAAACTTCGCCTAAAGGCAGAAGAGACTGTTTCTCCTGTCCCTGCTGTTTAAACACGAGGCTTGAATTCACCCGTCCGAAATGTCAGAGTGCACATATCTGAGATGTCTGCACGAAACACCTATAGAACTCAATCAAATCAAAACTGACGGCACTTGGATTACGCATCTGAGGAGTAGCTCTATGATCATGCACGTGCAATATTTAACCTGACGTGCATGAAGGGGTGGGGGCGTACAGTCTAAAACCTCGTGGGGTGATCGCCAAATATCTGTCAAATTAAGTATATATTCAATGAAAGGTTTATATGGTATGATGAACAAGGTTCAAATGATATCATCTGGTTTGTATTCAAAACCCAGAAGCAGTCAGACTACGGATTTCCCAACTGTATTTTAATATAAGGTAAAACACAACCAGAAAGCATACAGTGCAGTTTTGGGTCCTTTTGCACACTTTGTTGGTACACGAATAATCTAGAGGAGGGTACGCTAACAAAACAATAGCATACATACATCATTAATGCTATATCGTCTATTAACGGCATTAAACAAAACCTAAGATTCAAACAGAGCTAAAGGGTAATTATTTGCCATATCTGAAATAGTATTTAAAGGGCAGGATCTTAAATGACAGTAGGCATACACAGCGTGTTTTTATTTGACACCCATATACATTTATTTGCTGGGGGATAAATGAAAAAAAAACCCTAAACAAAACACAATTTTAAGACGTACCGACAGCATAGACCTGGAGTCATTTATGGCGCAGAGGCTAGGGACAGGCGAATCCAAAATAAGTTCCGTTTTCTAAGCCCCCGCAATACAGCAGGCTGGGGTGACTCGCTGGGGTGCGTAGCTGCAAAGACGTCATTACTTGGGTGGTACCCGCAAGGGCATGTACATGCCATCATAATCTTTCCTTTGAGGGCAAGCCAAGAAAACAATGAAAAATAATAGTCTTTTATTTTTAATTTAAATTAACTTTGATCATGGATTAAATAATTGCGCAAGAAAATAATGACCATACTTTACCTCCAAATATGATTTACTGACACCATATGTACACCAGCCTAGTCAAATAAAATGCAACATTCAAATTGTACAGTGAATCTCAATGTTTGAACATGGAGTGGACTTATAACACGAATGTCATACTTTAAAGTAATATAACTTTTATATTAAAACTAGTTATGTTTATATTTTCATTCAAAATATTCCATTTCATTCTACACTGTTATTGCAGATTTTTTGAGGTGGATGAATAAAAATGAAGGGCCTCTTGCACTGCCTTTTTAAAAACTGCCTTTTATCTTATTACAAGTAATTACAAGTGCAAGTAATTGAGTACAAGTACAACTTGTTGTGTTGTCCCACAACATCCATCTCGTTCAACAGAGCCCCTAAGAGTTTAAACAAAAGACCATCTCAATCTCAACAAGGAAGTTTCAAGTTCATACCCATACTGCCTTGCGGGCACATATTCTCGCTTATGGGCATATATTCTCTCTTTCTATTGGACTGAAGATGCTAATCAGTGGACAAAACAACCCATTCGAGTCCAGTGCAACTGCAAACAAAATGTTCAATGTTTGTGAACATCGGTTCCCCGATCTGATGATCCTTTGGCCCACTGTGAGCTCAGCCCTCCTGGGCAGTCACTGGTTCGCTGTCTTGGTGAGGGGCATCTCCAAAAAAAATCTAAACCGTCCAATCGCAACCAGTCTCTCTGAGGCTTGGCTACGCTGCACTGCAGGATTACACAAATGCAGCAACAGCTCTGCCAAATGCTCCTTACCCACAATCCCGCCTCTGCTGCAGTCTCCGGATACAACTGGCCCACAAGTGCCCCTCACAAATAAACAGCTGCAGACTCTTTCCCTCAAATGCCTGTCTCCATCTTTCCATCTCTTTTTCCACCCCTTCCATCCCTCTGTCTTCACCATTCTGAACAGCAGTGGGAAAGTGAGCTCTGTTCATTTCCACACAACCAGGCCTTCTTTCAGTGGTTTTAAAGTGAATTCAATTACAATGTTTAAATTGGTCTGACCAGCTATGTGAGCCCTCCACTGTCTATGAATGCAATAGTTCCAATCCCCTCCCCACCCTTCTGGAGCAATATGTTATTTTCATTAGTTCTGACACACACACACAGATCCCCTGGTGGTGAAAAAGTGAAAAATCACCCTTATCAGCTGTTTTTCTGATTTAAGAAAAACATCTTTCTATTAATGTCATAACTTTTGCTCTCTTTGAAATCAGTGGACTTTGAAAGCCTTTTGAAAGCAAAATTGCAAATACTCGTGACAGAAAATAAAAGCCCTGGTGCTTTTCAAACCTCCTCTCTTGGGAAAAACAGTCGGGCACTCTGCCCACCAACAGCTTGTGTGCACTGGGGTATGAATGTGTCAGCATGGTCCACAATGGATGTTGTCCACGTCCAGTGTCTCCTATATGCTACACGACTCATCAAAGCAATATATATTCATGAAAGATATGTGTCAAAACTGGAACCATAGTGCTTCTAAACGCTCTGTGTCTTAAAGTAAATACACTGATTTGCAAGCTCATGCTAATAGCTGCTAAAATAACATGTTGTTTGATTGATTGCAGTTTTCCCGCACACACACACACACACACACACACACACACACACACACACACACACACACACACACACACACACACACACACACACACACACCCCCCTTCTGGACACTATTTTGTATTATATTGCCTGTTGGTACTGCTGTTGATGTCTGACTGTCTTTTTATGTTGTTGTACCTACATGTGACTCTTGCTGTTAATGTTGTTGTTAATGTCCTTTTTAATGTGTGAAAGGACACTGGCTGGCTGTGGAAACAAATGTCCTCTTTAAGGATAATAAAGTTCATTCTTCATTCTTCTATTTTTGTCAGGGACATAGCAAAAGCCTGGTTACAATGTTAAAAAACAAGCATCAGATGCATTGCAGTGCAGTGTTTATAGCCAAAGGTTAAAAAACATATGTATAATTTCCTACACTTGTCCATAATAATTATAATATTGTTATTATTATATAATTATTATATAATATTTGTGTTTGAAATATTATTTCAGGATTTTTATAAATACAACCAACCTCTGGGCAAAAAGTCCCATGGGCAATGTTAGGGTTGAAAATGTTAACGACAAAAATATGATATAAAAGTTCAAACTACTCAATTCTAATGGCCGATTTTCACCTGTGAGATCCAGGCTGTTTACATTTCACGCAAGTTTTTTCTCAGAGGGCAATTCAATAGAAGTGTAAAATTCAGCCATGGGCGGCTCCCGGGTGGTGTAGCGGTAGAACGTCTGGTGCTGCCCACTGCAACTGGGGTTCGATTCGATTCAGCTCTGGCCGAAAGTGCCACTAGGGAGCGGAAATTGGCTGTCTGCCCCATGGAGGGGGGAGGGATAAAAGCCGAATTAGCTCCCTGCATACATGAGTGGTCCTTTGTGTGATGGTGACAGGCTTCGGCTTTGGTGGGTGCCGGCTCGGAGGAGGCGGTGCCGCGTTCACTACCAGTCTCGGGACTACGGCAGTGAGTTCTCATACGAGAGACGGGATAATTGACTTGATAAAGAGAGGGTATAATTGGATACTAAATTGGGAGAAAAAATTTGAATAAACAGCAAAAATAGAAAAAACTAAACAAAATAATAATTCAGCCATGAAGGGATTTAAAATATTTTCTTAGAAACCAGTCACGGCTCAGACTTCTGTATGTCAGACAGAAAAAGGTATGAAAATTAATCTCATACAATGAGCAACAGAATAGGGAGATCCGGTTATAGAACCTAATTATGACATTAAATCTCTGGTTTAGCATTCAGCTCTCCATAGCAGTGATGTTGGGTTCTTATTAAGCTCTTAATAAAAGGCCCTGTATGGAGAACAGAGTCCAGTAACTTTAATTGGTATATATTCGCCATATTAACCAGCAAACATTAACTTTAATGTGTAAAGTTAAATATACATATTTAAAAAAAACATTTACAGAGTGCCAAGGCTGCAGTGAGCCTCAAATGGAGAAACTGTCTTCACCTTTCAGATCTTTAGCTGTGGCTTCAATACGATCCAATAAATACATTTTACATACAACATGTCAAAGAGCCTGCTTGTTTTTTACCCAGTGCTCTTATTCGACTCTAACAACTGCAACCTTAACCAAGAATAAACTGATTTATATCATATTTTAAATCATTAAAATATGTGTATATAAATGTTATATTTAAATATTAAATATATCAACCGCAAATGTAACCGGGAATAAACTGGAAATGATCAGCAGGTTATTCTGCCTAGAATTACACTGTTTCTGACAGCAATTTGCAATTCATCACAGTGAGATACAATAGCAAAGTCTTGAGTGAGTTTGAAGAGTAACTAGACAGAATTGTCTTTTATCTTCATAAAACCATTAGTTGATCACAGGCTGAAGTGTATAGTTTGACACACTACGTGCCTAGAAATTTGTCAGTTTGTCAAATTAGTCTCAAACGTCTAAATGGCAATGCTAGCTTGCTTGATTGATTGATTGAATTTGAGTTAGTTTCAGTCACATTTTGCCCATATTTGGCCAAATGATTGTTCCTCATATAGGTGTTAGTGTTATTACAAATATGACAAAAAAAGTAACAAAACTTGCCTCTGGAAGTAAATAATCGAGGACGGAAACGTGCTAAAAATGAAAGTAAACACACAATGGTTAATTAATACACAACACAGCGCTGGGAGTAACCAGGGGAACATGATAGAGGAACACTCACCTGGAGATCAGAGAGCAATGTGGGTAAAGATAAGCTGAACACAAACATCACATCCACATTCTCCACACTTCAGACCAACTCACTCTGACAAGAATCGCGGATAAAATGACAAACACATTCGCAAAATGTGTGGAACGTAGAAACTCACTGGCTTTACAAATGAGTTGGATTATCAGACATTTTAAGGAGGAGATTGGTAAGTGTGATTCTAAAGCACTCGGAAACTAACTAACTCATTATATCAGTATTGCAGTATTTTGTACTAAAAAAGAGGGCAAACAAGGTCTTGTCCTAAAATTATCCGGAGGCAGATTCACAACCTGTCTCTCCCTCACCTCAAATGCACCCGTAGACAAAGCCCTGGTGAAACCAACTCTCCACTAACTCTAACCAGTTACTGAAGATGAGCGGCAGTTCCTCTCTAATTAACCTGTACACCTCTGTTGACATTATAGGGTATAAAAAAGTTAGGGTATAACAGATTGCCATAATGCATACTGTTCAACACCATGTCACTGATGAAGGCAGTATGCCAAAACGTCAGTCTTTACCCTTGTGTTTAGTTTTTTTAAAAAAGATCTGCCTTCAATGTTTTTATGTCAAAAGTGAAGATGAAGACACCGCACGAGACCCAGGAGCAAAATGATCACACATCACTCTGAACCTTCGCTTATCAAGTTCACAGGTCAAGCCAAGCATTTAAGGTGTCTGTCAATCGGTCTTTTGGTGGTTATCTCCTCGCAGCCCTGGTTACGGAGAGGGCACAGCTGAGCGCATATGAATGTACAGTATATTCAAATGCAGATATGCATCACTGCCAGCATATGTGTCAGTGCCCCCCCTGAATTTTGTCTGAACGGGTGATGGGGTAGGCCTGCTGCGGGTTTCGAACCACAGCCCTAGCAGTCACATTGAGCTTAACCCGGGGTAAGGTGTTTGTGGGCGTGGTCTGGGCGGTGTCGGGTGTGCATTCGAGGGGGGACTGGGCGGCGTTGGGCATGTCTGGGTTTGTTCGCTCACCTGCCAGGTTGTCAATCTCTTTCTCCTGCAGCAGGCTGACTGCGTCATCATCCCCCTCCAGCATCAGCTCTGTCTCCGGATTCTGATTGGCCACCACCTGGCTACGGAACGACTTCTTGGACTTCACCCCATCATCCTCTTCAGTGCCTACATGGATAAAAGAGGAAACTTACAGTTAGACAGCCACAGGACTGGTAAAGACATACATCAATGATAACAAAATAAATAAAAATATATACAAGTTGTATATATTATAAATAAGTATAAATATAAATAAGTACACTGGGGTATAGCTGCACATCGAATGGAAGGTTACACCAGGTTACAAAATAAGGGTACCTCTACCAAAAGAGCACATTTAATTGTATTGATATTCACCTTTGTGAGAAAAACACAAATGTGAAAACACACGAGCAGAGTACAACATGTAAGATCCTGTGAAATAGATGATATGCGTTCAGGTGTCAGCTCATTTACAGACAAATCCATAAAAAAGGCTAAAAACACACAAGCAATCACTTATGAAAGACAGTAGCCATTTCCATTGATCTGAGCACTGACTTTGAGGAGACAGCCCTATCACGGTATGGCGCAAACCCCGCTGAGCTCCTGCAGGAACTACGAGGATACGGTGTGATTATTTCAAGCGCTGTGTCTGTACCACTTTGATACACGGCAACTCCTTAAAAAGGATTCATCAACACTAATTAGCTAAACGCCTGTGCTTTTCTGACACTTATGAGCAGGCCACTCTCTGAGAACATTTAAATAAGACATATTTGTAGATCGGCCTTCGTCTTTAAGGTCACACCGGCAAGACACCGGAACAGAAACTCAGCAGCAGCAGATGAAAGAACACAATTCAAGGTAAGGGAGGTGTCTGACACTCTTCTGACATGCTTCCTTTCAACAGAGCTCTCGTTGTGTCTGGCTCCCCAAGGAACAGCTATCTCGTATTGATGAGGTTGTGCTTGACTGCTGCAAGTGGTGCCAAAAAAAAAGAGACTCTGCTGGATGTCACGTTGTCACCATGAGTGCTGTCATCTCGAGAGATTCAGACAAAGGGGAGGTGAGGGGGAGCTTTTCTTTTTCAGTGATTTATCCTTGTGTCACAGTCAGGAGGGGAACAAATGGGTCTGGCAATCATAGACAACTTTGAGCCAAACCTCAGAACCATGCCTTTTTTACACTGTAACTGAGTTTCATCAAATGAGGGCAAACAATATCATAAGATGTTCCAAATCGAACTCTAAAAATAAAGGAGCACTGTAAGAATCACACATGATTTTATCATTGTACACACGTCAACACACACACACTCTGCAGTGATCGGTAGCCATGTGTTATCATTGAAGATACATTCCAAAAATCGCTCTGAGAGCAATCCGATTAATATCTATCGTTATCATTGTAGCGCATTGCTATAGTTTTTGTTGTAGCGTAGATACATCAATTCATTTGAATTGGAATGATTTACTATAATTTTCAGTCAGGGGTGGGGTCCAGGAGGGTCTCATCTCCTTATGGATTTCATGCCGACTTCTGATTTTACTTATAACTTATGGTCTCAGTTATTTAAATAGCCAAATCATTTATGTGATTTGATGTTTTAGCTACATTGATAAGCTCATGAACGACAGGTGAAGACTGCTCTTGTATCCCTATATGAAATGTTTTACTGTAATCTACTCATCTACAAGTGAATTTGGTGTCTGTGTATACAGATACTGTAATTAGCTGCTTAAGTGGAAACAAAAACTTGCATACACACCAACCCTCCAAGAATGGGGCCACCATCCCCATCTTTAGTTATCAGGTGGGTGGTCCCAAAAACTAAAAAAATCCCAAGGTTGTTGGAGGTGTGACACAAAGAGGACAAGGCCCAGTCACATCCCGCAATCCCTGACGGTTATGGAGTGCTGAAGAATTGGGATCATATCCAAATGGCTGGAATGACAGGATTTACAGGATTAATTTACAGGATTAAAAATAATCATTTAATTGACTTTGGAACTTAACGGGTGACCTGTCTGTGAGACTTTAGGAGTGGAAGTGGAAAGAAACAAACTCACTTCACCAGAGATGACCTGGAAAAGAGTGAAGAAGAATCCAATCTAGCCATGGTAACATGTTACAATAAATAAGCAAATATAATCAGATACTGGATGATGCAAAAACCCATCTTCACCATTTATGTAGATCAGTGGTCTTCAACCCTGGCCCTGGAGAGCTGAAGGGTGGGCTGGTGTTTGCCTTTTAAGATCAGCAACCAATTAGACTCGAGAAACCAGGTAAAAGGGAAGAAAGGAGCCAACAGGGTAACCCACCGCTTGAATTAATCAGTTCTGAGTAGCAAAAAAAAAAAAAACTGTCATGACCTCTTGACCCCGTGGCTCTCCAGGGCCTGCTCTAGATGAAGCTGAACAAGGAGGATCCTGAAATGAATCTTTATTTTGACCTTTTAAATATGAAAATATATATGTTTATGAGGGGTGTTGGGGAGACCACTGAAGAGGCAGCAGGCCTCTGTTTATCCCAGCGTAGGTCAGGGGGAAGGCTTCTTCCCAGATCACTTCATCTGTGTCATAAAGTGTACACACTTCCAGTAAACATGCATGAGTGCTGTACATCTTTGCAGATTTGCAGAAGAATCATTCAGGCTAAAACAAATGAAAACATTTTTTGGGGAACTTTCAAGCTTTCCAAAACCGAAATCTCTACAGTGCATTTAGTTTTCTTCAGAAACCTCTTCTTAAAGCCAGGATCTAGTTGCATGTATGTTTTGTGGTAAAATAAATACACCATATTTGTGATGATAAAAATAGGGAAATTAGATTTCAGGGTAAATGTATCCTTTAACCTATTCATCCTGCAGAAGAACAAACTCTACTGTTGTGCTGTCAGATGTTGCAACCAACACTATTAGTTGAGGATGTGATGCAGCTGCTGGTGATACCCTTGAAGAAGGACCTTTATCTGAGAAACCATGGTATATTGACAGCTGTATGAATATGTTTTAACAGTACAGGTTACAATTGCAGACAAACCATCAAACAGATTAAGGACAGTGTGTAGGATCATTGTTGATCAGAAGCCTGCAATGCATTCCAAAATCTCTCTCTATCAAACATTAAGAATGCTCAAACAATCAGCTCAACCCCCCCCCCCCCAGCCCCCCCAAAAAAACTGAAAAGTGTGCATCGTCTTCGAGACACATTTTTGGGCGCCGTCAACCCTCCAACGACGCACTATACTTTTGGAAATGCATTTAAATGTCAGCAGGAAGCGGAGCTTCGTGAAACAGCTAAGCCTGTAGCCAAACTAATTTCACAGGCTCTAATTTGCACAACTGCTCCCACTCAGGGACCATTTCAGCGTTCAGTAGCTTTACTATCCTATACGGAAACGATAGAGCTGAATCCTTACTGACAGGCCTTGCCTGTGCATAAATCAAACCTTATTATTGTTGCCAAGAGCCTACCTTTTATATGCATGTTAAAACCCTGCATTGTTTTCCCTGTGGCATGAGCCTTATGCTCTTCACATTTTCAATGAAGTCAAGGAATATGTTTTTTCCAGGTCCCACAGCTATTTTTCTATCTTTAAAACCTTTAATTGAGTAGCCTGGTGGTTTACATAAACACCAATGGTGGGTCTTGCAGTGGCATACAGGGCCACAAGGCTTGTTTAGTTGAACATGTATTTGTTACATAGCATATGAAAGCCACACAGTTCTAAATATTACCAATAAACTTACTTTTTAATTGATCAACAGACATGTTGTGTGCTGACCTATTGTCAGTGTGTGTCGTCCAGCAATTTTGAGATGGCCATTGCAAAGCTGAGCAATACCTGCTTGGTCCGATCAAAAACATTCCCTGAGTTGATTTCTTCAACACAGTTGTCAGTTGTTCCTTTGTTTTAGTGTGAGAAATGTCACCAAAAAGAAACAAAATAAACAACAACAACCAGGGGGTAGTAGTCACATCTCATGGTAAAAAATAGGAAGATAAATTGGAGAAAATAGGGTAAAAGATTTGAATTCAAAGGCTGTTCTTATTTCAGACACAAGCTTTTCAGACTCCATTTAAGACTTCAGACTTGAATATCACTTCAGACTTCAGACAGCCAAATCTTGGATATACCCATTAGTACCTGCTTTTCACCAGGTTTACATTTTTCCGAACATGGACTGGAATATCTGCAAAGGCAAATTATCATTCCACACGATATGTATTTTCTGATCCAGTGGAAAGATTCTAATAATACAAAAACAAACATTTATAATATTAAAATAGCAAAGGAATCCTTTTCCTGAGAGGCAAATATAATTGATAAAGCGGACTACACCACAGCACAGCGAAGGCCAAAACACCCACCTGTCCTATTTAATCTAGATCAAGGTCCTTTTGAAACAAGCTTTAATGACCTGCACCATCTCTAGGGCCCAGCAGGTCAGTGAGGAGCCTAAACAAGACAGCGGCAAGGACACGGGGGGTTAAAATAGCCCCCATTAAACACCTACATCAATACTAATGTGACTTCCATTTCATGCTTGCCCAGTTCCAGTCAGTAGGTGATAGCCTCTGATCACGTCAACAGCCTAACTGTTAGAGGACAGGCTATTACAGAAACAGGCTGGAGTGGAATGTGCTGGTTAGCGTGTCAGTGCTATTCCTAATAAGCGTTTTTAAATGTGTCGTTAAAATATACAAGGACTACTTTTTTTTTTAAACCATGTTTTCAATCATTTGTCATTTCTTATACAATTATTTTACTTGCTTTTTACACTATATTTTCATTTGTTTTCCACTGTGAAGCTTTTTTTGGCATGGGAAACACTGTGAAACACTGAATATACAATTGTATTATTATTATTAATAATAATAATAATAATAATAATAATAATAATAACAGCAGAACAATAATAATAACCATAATATTGTTATAATTATATTTATAATACAGCTTATATATATAATAGCTATGGTTATAATTTGTAACCACTTTGATGCAAATATACAGTGAAAAACAAACAAATTAGAGGCTGAATATACATATTTTACGTGATACCTATTCAGAGGTATTCCTAATATTAAAATGACACCGGTTCAAAGGGCCACCCTCTACTTGTATGGAAAGGGAGGTTGTGAAGTTGCAAATGTTCACTGGAACTACTCAACAGTGCATACTATTGGTGATAGAGCTCTTGGCTCTGCCATTAAATTAAATGTGACCCTTGCCACAGTGGAAGATTATGAGCCTCAGGCGTGTCACACCACATTCTCAAATGATACCCACTGCCTTACTCACTGGCACCGTTAAGTATTACAGTGATGGAGTAATGAAATGGCCCTTCGACAGACAAGTCGAGTGTCCAGTCCAGGGGGCTAATTTGCAAACACTGATACTTCAAGTTGCTGTCATCAGTGTCATCCATGCATCTAACTCACAAAAACTGAATTAATCTTTGATCATCCACATCACTCTGTGTATATACTGATAAAACAAAGGCAAAAACAAAATTGCAAATGAATATTAACGTTACCAGAAAAAAAGTTCAGTTTCCATGAATGTTTCACACATCTGAAACACATCTTTCATCAACGTTTTAATCACTGGCCAAAGGTTACAATTAATGAATCACGACAATACGGAATGTGTTTTTACCAGCAGCGGCAGTGCTTGCGTCAGTGTGCCACAGTGCGTTGCAGACGAATCGAACGTGTGGCCACATCCAACAATCGATAGATTTGCCCGTGAACTTCACAAAGGATCCACCTCCATTGCCATTGATTAAAAGTTGGGGTTGAGAGCTGTCAGAGTATTTAATAGTATTGACCCACTATTTTAACAAAGTGCTGTGGCATGAAACAAAGAAAGAATCGACACTGCAGAGTGGGCAGCTACCACTAGATCACAGTTTCAGTGAAGGAAAGTATGAAGAAGAAAAAGGTAGAGCCAGAAATGCAGTCTGTTCCCAACTCTGAGCATGTGTGTGTGTGTGTGTGTGTGAATGCATGCATTTGTGTGAGCGCTCGTGCTCGTGCCGTGTGTGTGTGTGCGCGTGCGCACATGTGCGTGTGTGTGTGTGCATATGTATCAGTGTGTGTGTGTTATCAAAAAAAATCTATAAAAATTGCCATGTTTGGCAGACAGAGACCATAAATATGTCACCTATAAAATGCACAATACATTTTCTCCCCAAGGGAACACATTTTCCTTCACTGTGTAAAAGCACATTTCATTTATAATCATGAGCATAATTACCATATTAAAGTTAGCCTTAGAAAGACTGTGTCTACATACTGTAAGGAGGAAAACCAATAAGGGGAAAAATACTACGTGTGGGCTAATCTATTACCATACATGGTGTTGTGTTTAACCCACTGTGGGCCAGTTAATTAATAAATGCTGTAAATTGATGTCTGGGGAGTGCACAGGGGTACTATAACAGCAATATCCACCAATGAAAGAACATCGTTATCTTTCCTATCAGTGCATCGGTGGCCATTGTTCCATCTGTTGGAGAGAGCTACTGACCGTAGTCCTCCAGGGCCTTGAGCGGGATGTCTGAGTGGGTGGAGCCGAAGGCGTTGCGTACAAATCTCCGCCTCCGCCGCAGGTCATCCTCCCAGTAATCCAGGCGCCAGAAGTCGTGCAGCTGGCTGTGGGGGAGGGGGATCACAGGTCAGGGAAAATCACTCAACATCACATTACGTGCCACTGTACATGGGTACTAGCCTGACCATTCCATTAATCTCAACGCATCCATTCTTCTCTGGACGCCCCTGAGTGGAAACATGGAGCAACGTTACAATTGAGCACCTTGTCTCCAATGGCTTGAAGTGTCTTTTAATAATTTGGTGTGAGGAGCAAACCTTTCACTGATGGCCACACAGGGATGGGAGCAGGTCATTTTAGCTGACTAATTGGACAAACCACAACAGAGAGAGAGATGTACAGGCCTTCAGGTAGGGCCTCGGCAGTAGTAGCTGCTGCTCTCATAAATAAGCAGGCCATTAACACACACAGCATTACATTACCAGTGTTAATGGCCCAGCTCGTTGCCTCCTGTATGGCTCGGTAGGTGGTTCTGTGTGGCTCAGTAGATAGAGCATGGTGCTGACAATGCTTAGATTGTGGGTCAGATTCCCATTGTCACCAAATATACTGGAAATGTTATGCATTCAACAGAGGAAGTCAGTTATGTCATGTTCTTTTTCACTGTGTTTTAACAAGTCCTGTAAACTACAAGCCCTTGGCGTGGGGGGGTCGACAACATTCAAAGAGTCAGCCTATGGAATCCCCCCATGCACTCCAACCATGACTATATGCTGAAATATTCATTGAAATGATTCCCAAGGCCCTGGGAGCAACCCAAGGAAAACTGTGTTTTTATTCATTGCTACCAACATGGATTCAGAGGTGCAGAAAAAAAGAAGGGGATTGGGGGTTTGCTCCAGCATGTGGTTTCCATCTTTGAAAATTATTCTTTGTTGGGATAGTTTTATTAGCTGCAGCTAATTCAAACCATTTTCAAAGGCTTTGTGTTTCCTCATTATAAATACCCCTATCTAGTTTAAAAACAACATGTAAAATGTCAATGGTGACAATGACGCTTACTTTACCCCACCCTCTAGTAAAGTAAGCACAAGGCATGCTTTCATCAGCAGTCCAAAGCAGGGAATCTTAAAACCCTCTCTCTTCCTTCCATGTCATGCTACGCCCATGAAGTATACATTTAACAAGGATGGCCATTAATCTAGCGCAAAATCAAAAGACAAACCTAGAACTGGCATTTGTGAAAATACGCTGACATTTGAGGAAAAATAATGCAGCCCCTGGATTAAATCATCCTGGTTCCTTTTCTCAGAATCTGCCCAATACTTATGTATTTAGCAAATCTGCAAACAACACCAGCACTAATCTCCCGCAGGGAGGCCCAGTATAAAATGTCCAATATAATATTTCAGAAAAAGACAAAGGAAAAAAACTTGTGTTTTAGGGCTGGCATTGACACCAGCACCAATCAAGGATACCATTCAAGGATACCATTTATACTATCTATGTGAGAAGTATGTCAACCATGTTAATGACTGACCTCCCAATGTATTCTTTACATTCATAAACATGATGCTTTGTCTGCAGTTGAGATATTTGGCCAGAGAAAGAAAGGATCCACCAGCTGAATCAAGCTACTAAGCTCCAAGCAAACAGACTTCATGGCAGTGTTTTTATTTGCTGTTATACTGAGGCAGTCTAAATAGATTATGAAGTGCAGCGATGGGACCTGGTCATACAGGCCGCCTCCTTGTGATGCGTATATAATACTGCCAACTGACAGAATTCAGGATGCTCAAGAGACTTGACAGCCTGACAGCATGGTGTCAAATGTGTGTGTGTGGGTGTGTGTGTGTATTGGTGTGCACGCGTGTGTGTGCATGCATGCATTTGTGTGAGGGTGTGCTGTGTATCAATATACACGTGGGCAGGATATTTAAGTCATCATTCACTGCAGCATGAAACAGAGAGCCCAGTCTGTGCCCTCTACCATAGCCTCTACAGAAAGGAGATGGTGTGGGGTGGGAGAGAGGGAAACCGCGGAGGGGATGTCCGGAGGTTGAGAGGTGAAAACAACATAAACATTAAAGTTAGCTTTGAGATTAAACGGTGATGAAATGTAAGTCCTATGTGAAAACACACAAGCTCAAATTCGGCTTTGGGTTTAGAAATATTTTGTCGACAACTTGCACCTTGCTGCCAAAACAAAATTGTACCTATGATGGTTGTAATTTTATTTGTAATCTTATATACATTTTATACATGCTGGACTATCTACAGGAGAACATACAAAAATGATGAAATAAAAATATGGAAATGATGGAGGGGAAATATACCTATTCAGAAATTTCATGACAAAAACAATGGCTCATATTTTTCACCATGTTTGGTTGGAAATTCACAATCCGCCGTGTTACAATGGGCATACTGTGCGTTTCAAGCACAAAGAGGGGTTTAACAGTGGTGAGCCATTCTTCCACAGTGAGCTGCTAACTGGGCCGTGCAGCATGGGGGTTAGCATTACTCTCCCACACGTTTCACCCCTATAACTCACCAGCGGGAGCTGAGAATGGAGAGGAAGAGAGATGGCAGCCGGGCCTCTGTCAGTCTTTATCTGAGTTTAAATTCACGGCGTTCCGCCGCAACTGCTTGTTTAGCACCAGACGTTCTGTCCACTTCAGCCAATAATGAGCCCCTCTCATTCAAGAGGGTTGGGACTCCCCCCCCCCCCACTTCCTCACATCTACTCCTCTCTCATTCATTCTCCATTCATTCTGTCTTTCTCTGTCACTCTCTCTCTCTTCTTCCACTCTTTCTACACTTGTGCATGGATCCGCACACCATTATGGAGCATTTCCCGCCGCATTTTCTGCCCACAATCGGGCATTGAGTGGGCCCCCGGCCGCACGCGAGGTCAGCGCGAGTTATGATCTGAGCTCGGACCCAGAACCATGGCCTGCTCATCCAGCAATTAACCCCTGGTCCCCCACCCCCACCCCCACCTCCGTGTCAATCCCACTCACCACTCACATGGTTTCACTAATGTGGAGACATCACGCCAAGGGGCAAAAAAAATCCCTTCACTTTACCTCTCAATAATGGACTCCTATCACATTGCATGGGTTTGACACAAAAATGATGGGCTTAACTTAACTTACAGGTTTCTTCAGTAAGCGTGTTGATCCATTGACGCCAAGGAGACAATTTTATTATTTTTAGTAAGTCAGGGGGGAAAAAAGCACTGACAACACAAAGTGAGAGAACACATACCCTCAGTAAGGAGGTTCAAACCATAGGATGAAGCATAAAAAAAACCTAAATTGAGATCTCCAAAGCTACATTTATAAAAGAAGAGACAACTGTCCAGCGCCTCAGTGCCTCCGTCAGAGACGGGGAAGGTCCTGAAAAATTGTCTCTCTATTAATACATGTAGTTTAAGAGTGCCCAACCTCAAAGACAAGAAAAGAAACAGAGAGTTCCTATCCTCTCCGCAGGCTCTGTGCGTGACATGGAGAGAGCGAGCACCAATGGTGAAACGGAAATCAGATCACTGCAGATCTTTGGGTCTCTCCACCACAGCACACATGTTTTAGCAGCATGCAATTTGTAAGAGTGCATTAACCAAAGGCCAGGCCACACGGGGGGTTAAAGAGGGGAAAATTCAATAAGACACCATTGTATCCCCTGTAAATGGCTCCATTTGAAGGATAATTATGATAAATGGAGGTAATCAGCGGGCAGGCCCTCTGTAGGGGCAGTGGGGCTGCTTTTCGTCAGCGTCGCATGGGCCGTGTGATGTAGACGCTGGCCTGGGGAGGGGGTGTGCCACGGTGCATCCTGTTACCGCAATGCTAAGCACGCCCCCCTCCAGCTTCTTTTGACACACAGCTGCTCAAATCAAACACACTACATTTCTTAGCAGATACTCTTTTACAAAGAGATGTATGCAGTTAGAATGGCAAGAGTAGTTCCCTATCCATTATACTACACTGCCACCACTCCTCAAAGCAGACCACCACCCCCTTTCAGTCAACAGTCCCCATAACATAATCATTTCTCAATTATTTTTGGAGTCAATTATTTTAAATTTAACAGAACAAATACACAGATAAATAAACTGATGAGAATCAGGATTATTTTCAGGTCTAATGAACGCATGTGAAACTTGCTAAAGGCCTGATACAAGTAGAACACAAGACTCAAAACATGCAGAGCAGAGAGACTGCCATGGTCACCATTTGCAAGGATGCCTAAGCGATCCACACTACTCAGAGCCCAGCTCTGTTTCTGCAGAATCTTAAATTAGCAACTGTGTGAATGGGCCCTTCTCAGGGGATAATTAGTGCAGACAGCCCTAAGATCAAGTATTACCCCAACCCCCATCCCAGGAGGAGCTGTAACAGGGTCAAGAACAAACGAAGGACAGGAAGGAAAATGAGAGTCAGAACAATGGAGCCCACCTTCCCCAGCATTTCTACCAAATAATTTCATTCACGCGGTTTGACTACAATAAAATAAGATCATGTGATGATCGTGTCATTCACAAGGTACTGTGGGGTACCACACATGCTATATCTTTAAAATCTACCTTTGAAAAGTGATTAAGAGACCACTTAAAAGGTAGATATCTGTGGGAATAGTGCCACCACAGGTCTGAGGTGACCAATCAAAGAGGCAAGGAACTATACTGCCCAGAATTCAACACAGAGCTTCATCTGTTCCATCACATCAGCAAAGATCTGCCTCCATTACCTGTGTCCAACTTTAGCACAACTCACTTCAGACAGTATGCACCCAGTCTTGCACCCAGATGCTCTATATCCAGAGTCTCCAGAAAAGGAAGTGAGTTTGTTAGTTTCAGATTGAGATTGAGGATTTTTAGCAGAAACCAATTTGATTGATTCTAGCATTTTAGCCAACGTTGAGTTATAAGTTGGAGGTTGAGTTAGCTTGAATCGCCACCTCCAATTGGAGCCCCGCCTACACAAGATCATGATTACTCCAAAGAAGTAACTGACCATTGGTTTACTAGCAAAGCACATCCCTAGAATATGGGTGGATGTATCTCACATCAGAGTGCCAACCTGGTCAGGCTCATAGTACCGTAAAGTTATGAGAAGTGAGGTTAGCCTGCTTCACGTACCTCAGGACCTAATCTTCAACCCAAAGAAGACATACGCCTAATACTTGCTCGGTACACTGCCTCGGTAAGACAAGCCATCTATATTGAGATGAGTGAAATGTAATTATTCTTATTCACTCAAGAGACCCATCCTTCCATCCCTGGTGGAATGGCAGGTGGGGATGGCCTTGAGAGGGACTTCCTAGTAATACTTCCTACACAAGAACAATGAAAGCGTTATGTGTTTTGGAGCTCGATAAAAATGAATCTTTAATTAATTTAATGGCCTTTTCCAACATGTCTTGTCTCACGGTGGCCTCAAGGGTCAATTGTGGAGAAGTTGAAAGGGAACCGTGAAAAATCACTCAATTCATTTATAAAAATCTGACATTCAATTTTCAACCTGATTCAACAATGGAAAGCTAGAATTGATAGATTCCATTACTGGGCTCAGGGCTGTCCAGTAAAGCTGTATCACAGACTTTTATGTTCTTAGTGCAGTGCCATGGATCTATACTACCCTACACTGTCTCCATTTGAAAAAACATTGATTTTCTGACGTGGACAGAAGTGCAAAGTGCATTCATAGCCAGGCAAGCATGCAGTACAATCTAGCAAGCATTTGGCTATTCATGCTCTGGCCAACCCAACAACAGGGTGGGTAGTGAACAAAAAAAGTTTCTCCAAATGGACATCTTTATGTGACTGAGCGCTTAATCTGGAACCCCACAGAGAAGAAGCATCTGACCGACAACATAAAACCTCAACCTCACAAACTGCTCCCTCACAGCGATGCTGGGGATGGGATATGCCATTTTAACACTATTACGTGGTACTGGATGATACTTTAAATCATATCTATCAGACAGGTTTCAATTTGTACAAATAGATCAAGAGTTCTCTGAATACTCTCAGGTTAAATATGGTATTCCACAAGGCTCAGTGCTGGGACCATTACTGTTCTCATTATACTTGCTACCACTGGGTAATGTTATTCGTAAACATGGTGTGAATTGCCATTGCTATGCAGATAATACACAGCTGTACATATCAATGAAACCAGGTGAATATATCTGATATAAAGAATTGGATGACAGTAAACTTCCTGCTTTTGAATTCAGATAAAACAGAGATGATGGTCTTGTCCCCAAAACATTCAGGAATAAGTTGAATCTGCAGTTAAATGCAGGTGATTGCATAGTTGCATCAAGTCTAATGGTCAAGAACCTGGGTTTTATTATTGATCAGGATCTTACATTTGACGCTCATATTAAAAACACTTCCAGAATGGCTTTCTTTCACCTAAGAAACATAGCTAAAATTAGGCACTTTCTGTCATTAGAGGATGCAAAAACCTTGATGCATGCTTTTATCGCATCGAGGCTAGACTAGTGTAATGCCTTATTATCTGGCTGCTCTAGTAGTTCTCTTAGGAGTCTTCAACTAGTACAGAATACAGCAGCACGTATTTTGACTAGATCCAAGAAGTATGAGCACATTACTCCTGTGTTGGCATCACTACATTGGCTTCCTGTTCAATATCGGGCTGATTATAAAGTACTGTTGCTAACTTTTAAAGCAGTGAACGGACTTGCACCTATATATCTGACCAAAATGACTGCCCCTTATAAGCCGACATGACTGCTTCGTTCACAAGAAGCCGGCCATCTATTACTCCCTAGAATTTTGAAAAGCACAGCTGGTGGTAGAGCCTTCTCTTTTAGAGCTCCTCTGTTGTGGAACGGTTTACCAAAGCATGTTAGGGATTTGGACACAGTTTTAAGTCTAGATTAAAAACATATCTTTTCAGGCTAGCCTACTGCCAAACATAGTCTAGGTGGAGAGATGGAGACGGCCATGCCCTAGTGTCTTATGGACATTACACTACATTTTAGGCATTTAGCAGATGGAGTGAGAAACTTTCCATACTGTCAACTCCTCAACGTGTTACCACCACTGGTTATCTTTGATCAGGTGTGGATGGTTTGGAACTCTCTCATGGCTGCGTGTATTCTCTGTCCCTCTCCTAATAGGTATGCTGCCATAGCTTACACCTGTCGGGGCTATCTGTATATTTCCTATGCTTGTGCTCCCCTGCTCTCACATAATGCTACTGGCTATAGCACTGCTTTTTTTCTGTCTGCATGTTCTCTTCTCTGCCTCGGCCTCTGACTCCGAGCCCTAGATCCTGCGAGAAGTGTGAGCTGTCCCCATCAACCCTCACCCCACACCTACCCTAGTCCCTGGATCTGGGTTCACGTGGGTTTAGCCCCCCCCACTGACTACCTAACTCGGAGGCGCAAAGCATCCAGCCCTGAGTCACCTTGGACTGAGTCATGATGCAGTCTTTTTTGGACACACCCTGTGCCGGCCAGAAGAGGATGGGCTCCCCCCCTTTTAGTCTGTTTCCTCCCAAGGTTTCTCCCTATCAAGGGAGTTTTTCCTTGTCACTGTTGCCTTAGTCTTGGGGGGGTCTAGGCCTGAGCTCCCTTCTGTTAAGTGTTTTGTGACAATGCATTTGTGAAAAGCACCATACAAATACATTTGATTTGATTTGATGATGGACAGCTTGTCACTGTCTGTAACAGCATGCGATGTTCTACTGCAATAAATTCGTCTTTAGAAAATCTGTTATTTTGCGGAACTTCCGAAACAAACAGAAGCAGCAACGAGGACTGAGACTGGGAAACAATATTTGGATTCACAATTTGTATTATTGCAATGAACCCCCCCCACAGAAGGAAATTAAGCAAATGAGATTTGCTCTTGTAATTTTGGCACTGAGGGGAGCAATAACGCTTGCCACAGTTGCTGGGCAGAAATCTAAGTCTGTTCACAGCAGTGCTTTAAAATTATGTTAAAGAGTCCATCTTATTTTTCTTAATTACTTGTTTTTTTGTCCTGCCCTCCTGGTGTTTATTTAATCAGCTCTGCAACAGTGACATCTCACAGCCTCCAGCTAGCGTACAAACCACAGGAAACCCATTGGGGAGGCTTAGCTCTCTGTGGAGCTTGTTATGAAAACACACTTGCTAGCCGCACTGTGTCCTCAAAATGCACTTTTGGAAGGAGAAGGAATGAGTAAAAAACAATCAACAGGGCATAGCTTGTTTAACACAACAGTTAATATATTTTCTAAATATAAATTATACACTCAGTGGCCACTTTATTAGGCACACCTTTACACCTGCTCATTAATGCAATTATCTAATCATGTGGCAGCAACTCAATGCATAAAAGCATGCAGACATGGTCAAGAGGTTCAGTTGTTGTTCAGACCAAAAATCTGAATGGGAAATGTGATCTAAGTGACTTTGACCGTGGAATGATTGTTGGTGCCAGACGGAGTGGTGTGAGTATCTCAGAAACTGCTGATCTCATGGGATTTTCACGCACAATAGTCTCTAGAGTTTACAGAGAATGGTGCGAAAAACAAAAAACATCCAGTGAGTGGCAGTTCTGTGGGCGAAAACGCCTTGTTAATGAGAGAGGCCAGAGGAGAATGGCCAGACTGGTTCAAGCTGACAGGAAGGTGACTGTAACTCAAATAACTACGCGTTACAACAGTGGTATGCAGAAGAGCATCTCTGAATGCACAACACGTCGAACCTTGTAGTGGATGGGCTACAGCAACAGACCACACCAGGTTCCACTCCTGTCAGCTAAGAACAGAAAAGTGAGGCTACAGTGGGCACAGGCTCACCAAAACTGGACAGTTGAAGATTGGAAAAACGTCGCCTGGTCTGACGAATCTCGATTTCTGCTGCAACATGCAGATGGTAGGGTCAGAATTTGGCCTAAACAATTTTTATTTATTTAACCTTTATTTAACCAGGCAAGCCATTAAGAACAAATTCTTATTTACAATGGCGGCCTGGCAAACAACATGAATCCATGCATCCTTCCTGCCATGTGTCAACGGTTCAGGCTGGTGGTGGTGGTGTAATGGTGTGGGGAATGTTTTCTTGGCACACATTAGGCCCCTTAATACCAATTGAACATCGTGTTCAAATGCCTCAGCCTACCTGAGTCTTGTTGCTGACCATGTGCATCCCTTTATGGCCACAGTCTACCCATCTTCTAATGGCTACTTCCAGCAGGATAATACGCCATGTCACAAAGTACACATCATCTCAAGTTGGTTCCACAAATATGACAATGAGTTCAGTGTACTCCAATGGCCTCCACAGTCACCAGATCTCAGTCCAATAGAGCACCTTTGGGATGTGGTGGAACGGGAGATTCACAACATGAATGTGCAACCGACAAATCTGCAGCAACTGCGTGATTCTATCATGTCAACATGGACCAGAATCTCTGAGGAATGTTTCCAGCACCTTGTTGAATCCATGCCACGAAGAATTCAGGCTGTTCTGGGGGCAAAGGGGGGTCCTACCCAGTACTAGAAAGGTGTACCTAATAAAGTGGCCACTGAGTGTTTTTGATCTCCCATCCTTTATTGAGGAGTCTGCTAATTCGGACAACGGAGTCCTGTCCATTATATCAAGTTAATGTCTGATGGGCAAAAATCTTTCATAGAACATTTACCTGATGTTGATAATGAAATATATAATTAGATTATATCAAACACAATGAATAATCATCTTAATCACCCTTTATTAAAATAGATTTTAACATATGTCAAATATGGAATGAACATTTTTTGTCACGAGTATCCCACAACCCACCTCGACTGGTCCCCTGACCCACCATTTGGGAACCATTGACATATAATGCACATAACGTTGCGCAATGGCTGCACTGGATTGCCTTCCACCTGATTGATCAGTGCTTTGAAGAGCAGCGTTTACCTCATTAATCCTCACCCTGTGACTGGAGAGCTGCTGAAGCATGCCCATTTAGGCCACACCCTCAGCTACAAAGAGGGTCCAAGTCAACATGATGGCACAACTAAGAAAATAAACACTGGGTATACACATAGACGGGCAGTTTGGTCTGTTCGTTTTTGAAAACACTAAATAAAAATGCAATTAGTTTGTGTTCGTAAAAATCATCAGAATACTCACTAAAAGCAATGGGTGAAAGGTTTGACTTTTATTATACCTAAACTGGAAATACAGTGGTGTGTAAAAAATAAAAGCATCTCTGTTGCATTTTCAAAAATGCAATAAATGAGCCTATGCCACAGTTTGAGAAAGCAGGGCCCAGATTTGTCAGGGGGTATTTGTGCGGCAGTCTCTCTGAGGGGGTTTGATCTGGTTTGGAAGGCAGGCTCCTGGTGTTTCTCAGGATACGACTGACAGCCCAGTTAAGATGTCAAAACATCCTGATTTATATCCAGAAGCTGCTACTTTGAGATGTGTATAGAAACATTTCCAAACAGCAGTCAATGTGTCTTGCATCTGCCACTTGACGGTTCAGCTGCCTTTATATAAGGACAGAAAGATTTTACTTCTAAGATTAAAAGATTTTATTTCAGCATTTGACACATCTTTTCCTTGGAATGTTACAGTTTTTTGCCAATGTTCCCCAACTTTAAAATATAACCAATTTGGTATTTGTGTCGTGTACAAATCATTGAGATATTTGTGGCATGGAGAAAAAGAGTAGTGTTGGTTTAATTGCACCCTCTCAAGTATTCTCACGGGTGTGTGCTTGTGTTTGTGTCTATGCGCGTTCGTATGATTATGTGCGTCTTCACCACTATCCCTGCCCAGCCAACAAGCAATCTCCAGAGGAACAGTATGTTTAGTACAGTAGATATGTTTTCTGACCCACAGAGAGCTTCTGGGACCCCCACCCCTACTTCCAGAAAAAGAGACCCCCCCCCACCCAGACTCTACACTTGCCCATGCCCTTGCCCCAGCTCCAGCTCCCCTCCTCTATGCATGTGAAAGAATCCCCCAGACTCCTGCCCCAAACCACACCTCTGTTCCTAAGCCCTTGTCCCTCACCTCTGTGACAGCGTTCCCCAAGCTCCATGCTTATTGGTCAGGATGTTGAGGATCTTCTGCTTGAGCTGGTTGGCGGTCACATGGTCTCTGTGCTTGGCTGCGCTGATCAGGTGATCGCACATCTTCTCCTCGTCCTTCCTGTCTGCAGCGTACTGGGCACAGTTTGACTGGGGACGGACAGACAGAGAGACAGAGAAGAGGAAGCTGTGTGTGAGACCCAAACTGAGTTCTTATTGAACCAGGATAACAAACAGCAGAAACCACACAGATAACACCAGCTCATTCAGATGGTCTGATAAAAGCAATTCTGCATTTACAAGTTCTCAAAGCTTGCCTCTGAATTCTTAAGACACTTAAGATTCTTAAGCTCAGTAGCTATAAAACTTACATTTCTTACACCTAAGATAAGAAAAATCTACTTATTTTAAACATTCATTTAACAGTTCAAATAAGGTAACACTTTGTGAGATAAGACACTAAACACATTTAATGACAACAGTTGTAGCAGTTTTAGATGAGAATGAACACGCGAGACTACTCTGTGTTCACCAAAGGCCTAAACCAATGCTCAGCCTGGCTCATCTGCTAAGTGTGCAGGCTTCAGGGTCCTCCAGAGGATACAGGCTGTGCTGTCAAGGTTAAAGTGTCCAAACTATTTTGGAATTTGTGACAAGTGTGTGTGGGGGGGTGAACCTAATGAAAAATAAATGCATAAATAAAGACTTGCCACAAGAAAAATGTATTTGTTTTTGTTGGGGAAAGAAAAATGCACATGGATTGTCTTCTACCTCCCCTGCTCATTAAATCACCATCTGCTCATGACACCCATACACTTAGAATTTATGCATGCAGGATGTGACTAATTTATCAACAGTGTAAACACTGCATCTGACACTATTAATAGCATTTGAAAGTCAGGGGTCAGGGGTGGGGAAAATCCAATCGATCATTTACTGACCGCACCTATGAGGACGTGTGGGGGTTGCATTATAAGGTATGAAATATGATGGAATTGTAATCAAAGCGCAGGAATACATTGCTTATGAATGCAGACCTTAATTATCTTTGGAGCAGTTTTTGAAAAGATTGCATATATCACGCCACCCTAAAGGCAATGCTACGTGGCACATTTGACTTTCTCTGTCCTGCTGAAATAATATTCTTGTACTCTGCAGACCAGAGAGAAATTTGGCTAATATCCCTAATTCCTTAACAGAAGCTGGAAGTTGAATTGAATGATCCGCTTTATATTTTAATTCTGTCTGATATCATACCTCAACATATGCCTCAAACGGCAGACCACTCAATCTCCACTCATCAGGTCGAGCCATGTGAAATGCTGACCAACATCAAATTATGTTTGACACTCAATAGGATATATGGGGCTTTAGCCTAACACCAGCGTAACTGTGGAAATGTCTCCAGAGTGCACAGTCTTAGGAAGAGCTGATAATGCTTTATTTCTGTCTACATTTCCCTCCTGTGGATTAACCCATTAAGACCTGGAGTGACGTTTGGTGTGATTTTAAATGAAATGCGCTGTGATTCTGAAATATTTGCACGTTGGTGTCTGCTTTTTAAAAAAAAAAAAATTCCAGAAAACCAGTTTTAAGAGGTTGTGTAGAATAATTGCAGCCCCCAGGCATTTTAGGTCTAAATGGGTTAAGTTAGGACACTGTGATTTTAAACTACTGAAATATTTTACATTCATACCAGAGAACCAGACAGATAGTACAGCCCCCACCCGTGAAGCTGACAAACCGAGATGTGCATGAAGTAAAGCAGATTCTGGATTTCTGGCCTTGTAAAAGAGGGCTCTTGTGAAACACTCATTACGCGTTGGTCTGGGGAAGACCTGTGGGTGTTGGTGGTTTTATTTCACATGGTTGACATGGTTGTTTTTAATGAGCCTGGGTGCAGGTGACCCCCAGAGAGCAGAGCGGTCCCAACCCACGCAAGAGAGGAGGACTCGTTTTCGTCGTCTCTGAGGGCACGTTGGCGGCGGGGTGACGGGGTGACGTACCTCGAACTCGGCGTGCTTGTGGACGTCCTCGGCCCTCTGGCGGTTGAGGATGAACTCGGCCTCATTGGCGACACGCACGATGTGGTCCTTCATGGCGTGGCACAGGAGCCTGTGAGCAGCAGAGATGCGTGGTGAGATAGCCAATCAGAATGAGGGGAACCACAGAACCGTGTTTTAGTCCCTCCCACACTCTGGCACTTTATAGTAATAACCCTCCCACATAATCAATGGCACTCCTTATGTGCTTGACCATCAAGTGGATAGCACTGTCGCCTCAGCAAGAATCTCGGGTTCGAAGGCTTTCTGTGCGGAGTTTGCATGTTCTCCCGTGTCTTTTACTCCGGTTTCCTCCCATAATCAATGTTTTTATTTTGGTGTTTTTGCCCTGTATGGAATAGGGTATTAAATTGGGATTATCTCCAATGGATGGATGGTGGATGGATGGATGGTGCTTGACCATTTTAGTTTTTGAGGATAATACAGATTTATATTTGAATATAAATATGTATATAGAGCCACTCGGTCCACTGGAGCATTGACCAGCCTTTTATGTGCTCTTTAACTGATGAAAAACTGCTGTATGGATTTTGTAGTTTTTAGAAAAAACATTTTTGTCCCCCTTTTCATTTAGAATCATTTGCCCTTATCCAGAGTGACAGCTACATTTCTTAACATACAATCCATATATACAGCTGGGTGTTTTACTGAAGCAATTCAGGTTAAGTACCTTGCTCAATGGTACAACGGCAGTGCCCCACCTGGGAATCAAACCCTTCACCTCTGAATTACAAGCCCGATTCCCTAACCATAATAGTACACTGCCGCCCAATCACAGCGATTCAATTTGGCTACCGCTCTAGACTGAGTGTATTTAATGTGTGGCACGCTGGAAACAGAACCTCACCTACATAATGGTAAGAATAGCCTACTGGGCCTCCTGGGTAGTCTTGCGGTTACAACGTTCGATGCTGGCCACCGCGACCGGGGTTTTATTCCACCGGCCGTGCCAGTATCAGCTCTGGCTGGGAGTGCCACTAGGGGGCGGCAAAGGGCGGGGGGAGGGAAGCCGATGCAATTTCGCTGCATATAGGAGTGGCCCTGTGTGCGCATACTGGAGTTACAGTGGCGGGTTCTGGCTCGGAGGAGGCGGTGCCCAGCCGCACGTCACCGCCGGTATCAGGATTACGGCAGCGAACTTGTGAGATATATGAGGGAGTGGGAAAATGTATGTGAAAAGGAAAGTATGATTGGATACTAAAAATGGGGAGATAAACGGGGAGAAAACAGCAGAAAAAGGAAATAGAAGAAAAAGAATAGCCTATTGTTCTTACTCTAGAATTGTAATGTTACGTGATAAATAATAAACTGCACAGCAAGTTACAACAGTGATCAAAATAATTGACTGTGACCATTACCTCAAAGGGTGCTTCCGCACTTCTACAACAATTTGCAGCCCATATCAGTTAATCTATTGACCAATGTTGTACTGTTATTGCAGGGGACAGTAGTTACAAATCGGAAAATAGCAGGTGATCGAGCGCCAGAATGACGTGATGCACAGAAGCATGGGGCCACCACTGTGCAGTACGAGCCTGTGTATACAACGAGGTAAAATAGCAGTGCTTCCTTCCATCGTGCTGGCGTAGATTACCTACGATGCTCCAGTGGCAGGGTAATTCTTGGGTGAGGCGCCGGAGGGGACAGTGAGGAGTCTCCTGCAGCCCAGCACCCTGGACAGTTCCGGCAAACAGAGCCCAATACACAGCCCAAAACGCAGGCTAACGCACAGGCTAATGCACTGCCCAAAACACAGCCCTGTATGCTGGGAGAGCCAGGCCCAATGCAGAGCTCAGCAGGCTGGGTGATCAGAGATGGCCACAGATGGGGCAGCAGATGGGGCCAGCTGATTGAGCCCAGAGAGATGAGAACAAAAAACAGAAAGAGAGAGAGTGAGAAAGGAGGGAAGGAAGGACAGACAGGGTGATAGAGAGGGAGAGGGCCACAGTGAGAGAGAGAGAGAGAGAGAGAGAGAGAGAGGGACAGAGGACAGACAAGAAGAGGGCAGAGAGATAGATGAAGAAAGAGATAGAACATGTGATGAAAATGGCAATGCTGGGGACCTCCCGCGTGGTCTAGTGGTTTCAACGTCTGACGCTGGCCATGGTGACCGGGGTTCGATTCTCCGTCGCAGCAGAGTCGGCTCTGGCCGGGAGTGCCATTGGGGGCGGCAATTGGCTGTCCGCCCCAGGGGGGGAGGGAAGCCGACACAGTTCGCTGCGCACAGGAGTGGTTCTGGGGTACCGGAATTACAGTTGACAGCTCGGCTAGTGCTGTCTTGGAGGAGGCAGCGCTTCCACCTTTGTCACTGTCGGCCACAGAACTACGGCAGCAAACTACAAGGGAGGGGATAGACCTAAGCACAGCGGGAGTAATTGGCTACCAAATTGGGAGAAAACCGGGGTAAAATCGGAAAAATAAAAATTAAAGAAAATGGCAATGCTCTCCACCTTCCATTTTCCATCGCGGGTGATACACATTGGTGGCTGAGGTGGGCTACCCCCTCCCTCACTGTGAAGTGCTCTGAGGTTGTGAAATGCGTTATATACTGTACATGCAATCCTCCTACAAAATTACACACAAGTAATAGGGCAGGGGGTAGGGTAGGCAGGGTTCTCGTCAATGAATGACCCCCTTCATGACCCTTATTTTCTGAGAGCTTTTATGTCATGTGATGTGATTCAACATTTTTTTTTTTTTTTTTTTTTGCCATTTCAAATGTAAATAATATAACTTCACACCACTAGAAAAAAATAATTATTATAAATAATAAAATCATTTGGCTGTATGTTGTGAGATCCTACTTCATGTTTTTCTTTACTGTGATATGTGTATGTACAGTGGGTTCGGAAAGTATTCAGACCCCCTTAAATTTTTCACTCTTTGTCATATTGCAGCCATTTGCTAAAATCAATTAATTTCATTTTTTTCCTCGTTCATGCACACACAGCACCCAATATTGTCAGAAAAACACAGACTTGTAGAAATTTTTGCAGATTTATTACAAAATAAACACTGAAATATCACATGGCCATAAGTATTCAGACCCTTTGCTGTGACACTTGTATATTTAACTCAGGTGCTGTCCAATTCTTCTGATCATCCTTGAGATGGGCCTACACCTTCATTGGAGTCCAGCTGTGCTTAATTATATTGATTGGACTTGATTTGGAAAGGCACACACCTGTCTATGTAAGGTCCCACAGTTGACAGTGCATGTCAGAGTAAAACCAAGCCATGAAGTCCTAGGAACTCTCCATAGACCTCCGAGATAGAATTGTGTTGAGGCATAGATCTGGGGAAGGGTATAAAAACATTGCTAAAGCATTGAAAGCACCCAGGAGAACAGTGGGCTCCATCATTGTGAAATGGAATAAGTTTGAAACCACCACAACTCTTCTTAGAGCTGGCCGTCTGGCCAAACTAAGTAACTGGGCAAGAAGGGACATGGTCAGGAGGTGACCAAGAACCCAATGGCCACTCTAAGAGAGCTTCAGAGTTCCTCTGCAGCGATGGGAGAACCTGGTAGAAGGACAAACATCTCTGCAGCACTCCCATCAATCAGACCTTTATGATAGTGGCTAGACGGAAGCTACTTCTGAGTGAAAGGCATATGACAGCCCACCTGGAGTTTGCCAAATGGTACTTAAAAGACTCTAAGAGCATCAGGAAAAAGATTATCCGGTCTGATGAGACACAAATTGAAATTTTTGGCCTGAATGCCAAGTGCTACCATAAAGGTCTGATTGATGGGAGTGCTGCAGAGATGTTTGTCCTTCTACCAGGTTCTCCCATCGCTGCAGAGGAATTCTGAAGCTCTCTTAGAGTGGCCATTGGGTTCTTGGTCACCTCCTGACCATGTCCCTTCTTGCCCGGTTACTTAGTTTGGCCAGACGGCCAGCTCTAAGAAGAGTTGTGGTGGTTTCAAACTTATTCCATTTCACAATGATGGAGCCCACTGTTCTCCTGGGTGCTTTCAATGCTTTAGCAATGTTTTTATACCCTTCCCCAGATCTATGCCTCAACACAATTCTATCTCGGAGGTCTATGGAGAGTTCCTAGGACTTCATGGCTTGGTTTTTACTCTGACATGCACTGTCAACTGTGGGACCTTACATAGACAGGTGTGTGCCTTTCCAAATCAAGTCCAATCAATATAATTAAGCACAGCTGGACTCCAATGAAGGTGTAGGCCCATCTCAAGGATGATCAGAAGAATTGACAGCACCTGAGTTAAATATACAAGTGTCACAGCAAAGGGTCTGAATACTTATGGCCATGTGATATTTCAGTGTTTATTTTGTAATAAATCTGCAAAAATTTCTACAAGTCTGTGTTTTTCTGACAATATTGGGTGCTGTGTGTGCATGAACGAGGAAAAAAAATGAAATTAATTGATTTTAGCAAATGGCTGCAATATGACAAAGAGTGAAAAATTGAAGGGGGTCTGAATACTTTCCGAACCCACTGTATATGTTTCCACACCATGTTTCTCAGGCTTTCTTTGTCAATGTCAATGGGAGAACAATTATAATGGTTTAAAAATAGTTAATTGCATAACAAAGACAGTGACACTACTCAACTGGTACCAAGAACAACACAGGCCATAAAATCTATTAAATTTGATTAATTACCTCCCCTCGTTGATAAGCTCAATGAAGGCCAGACCAGCGTTCTTCTGGATAGAGTTCTGCCACTCCTGAAACAAATGCAGACATGACATTGTACCTTTTCTCCTGACAGGGAGATTTGACTACACGCTGATTCAACACACATCATTTTTCATTGGTAAGAAGAATAACAACAGGAATGATAAGGAATAAACCCTAAAGATTCCTGGTTAACAATACATACTGCGTCTATTTCTCACACAACAGAATGGCACTCATGAGACACTGAAACCCAATACAGCAGAATCAAACATCTGAAGAAGTATGGCACGTGGCCATTTTCTCCTTACGCAGAATTTAAATCAACGGTTCAGAGTGTAAACTATAGTGCATACAGGTTGCAATACTGCACGCACCAGGCTGAAATACTTGCACAGACAAAAGCACTGGCATGTCTGAATCTGCAGTGGGTCTAATGTTCGAAACAAAAATGACGCCACTGTGTTTGTTTGTGAATCCTCCGAAAAGAACAGTGGGTTCAAGACCTCAATCTCTCCATCCCACCATCATTGTTCTCTCTGTGAGAAGGTGTGTGGATACCGGAGAGATGGGGGATGGGAGGGGGGGGAAATGAAACTATATCCTGTTAAAAGCTGCCATCACCTCTGGCACTCACAGTAGCAGATACAACACTGTCGAGAAAAGCATTAAAAAGGCACTTTGGGAGTCTGGCAGAGAAAGAAGAAATGAGAAAATGTGCCATAGAGCATAGCTCTTGGGCCTCTCTGAAACACCATATGTGAAAACAACAGACCTAGGTCAAATAATGATATGAAGTATTTTAACCTTTTCGACACCAGTAAAATTCCAATAGATTACAGACAATTTCAAAAGAAACACCTCTTAAGGTTTCGTTGAAAATTCTCAGGGATCTGTGGTGAGTGTGTTCAGATCTATAACACAGTCTGCTTTCTGCATGTTTCACCCTGGCTTTTGTATAGAGGAGTCAAACCATGCTAAAAAACACACTGCATATGGGGAAATATGTTTGCATAAAATCTACTCATTAGCATAGCACAGTGTGTTTCCAGTTACAATCGTGACAGTATCCTCATGACCGGCTATTCGACTGAAGAAAAACGAACTTCTGCTAACTGGTTAGCTCATATTCAGATATTTCATATGGGTGAATTTAAACAGGGTACTTCAGGGTAATGGCAACAACTACATTTTTAAATGTCTTGCTTTTTTGGGGGCGGTGGACACGGGTCACCTGGCAATGGATTCTTGGGATTTTTACAGAATCATTCAACCAAAGGCAAAGCGGGCCACTTTGATGACTGCTCCCCTTCTTGGAAGTGTTCCCTGGGCCGATGTTCGGGATGGGGCGCGACGGTATTTGTGAGGTTCCGAGGTCAGCCCCTACAGCCCTGACCCGGCAGAGAGGCTCGGGTCGCAGGTGTGAGAGAGAAGCTCAGAATCAGAGGCTTTGTGAGGGAGCACGTCCTGTGGCACCACGTCGAGGCAGCCTGTCTGGTCTCCAAATGATCCCTGCAGCTCCCGTGCAGTTACGGTTTTCCCACTCTCAAAGAGGCTACTCTGGATTTCATATGGAGGTCATATGAGCCGTAGACTATGTAGATCTGGATCCGCTGGCAGCATGCACGTGACAAAGATCAGCATGGATCTGGGGACCATGTTCTCCACAAGCCCCGTCTGATCAACGAGGCATGCGATGAGACAAAGCGAACTTTGAGATAAGCGATCCAGGATGCTGCCTAACTGGAAACCATATACCTATATATAGCTATACCTTTCAGCTGGGAAAGCACAGACTTGCCAAAATTGTCTCTTTGTTAATAAATGTGATTTTCGTGTGACATAGCGTGACAGACTGCAATTTAAGTACCTTTCAGCTGGGAAACGGTACTCCTGAAGCAGGAAGTGAGCGATTGCTATGATCTGAAAGAGAAGCCTGGTGCCTCCGTGAGGACCGGAACCTTCTGCATCAGTGCGGTTATTCAGGGGCTCTGACAAGGATGGCTGACGACCGGCGGCCACTCGGGAGGGGAGGGGAGCCGTGTCCCGATGACATCACAACCTCCCAGATATAGCGCTGAGTGTGCGTCTCCGATAACATGCAAAAAACAAACCAAGATTCCTCTTGGTTCTCCCCCCCCCGCCCCTTTTTATATTCCGATGATTGGGCAGGGCTGTGGGCGCGGGATTAATCTATGGGAGAAGAATGTGCTTTTATCTCTGCATTGCTCTGTCCCACATCTGGAGAGTGTCCATCCGGAAACCTCCACGGCTCACCCTCTGCGTGCATCCCAGCCATTGTAAGAAACAAACCTGGCCTTTTCACTTTAACACCATGCTCCAAAAGGAGACATACCTGCATGCTGTTCGCTCTCCAGGATGGACTAACCACTGACATAAAGTTACACAAAAAAAGATTATTTTCACTTATTAATAACATCAAAGTCTCAAACACACACTGAGACACGGCAGGGTTTCCGAGCACTCCGTCGCATGCCAATGTGAATTGAGCGTGGCCTGAGCATTACTTTGTGAAAGACGATTCCATGTTACTCTCTGTGAATTACACTGCATCACCTCCAATTGACAGAGAGGGTTCCGGAGACATCCACAGGCCTGCAAGCCACAACCTGAAGGGCCTCCATCTACAACGGTCAGCCCACGTCGCACACAGAGAACGACCTCTATAAGACAGGCCACCTTCCCCACGGCATCCAGGATCCAGTTTTTAACTGACCTCGTCCCATCTGACATCATCGCAAAGGGGTGAGGTAAAAACGTGGTGAAACGAAGACCCAGGATGGGCTGAACGGCCTGTTCCCGTCATTAGGTATTCTTGTGTTCTTGTCCCAACATCACAGGCAACTTTCCTGAAGTGATTCTCACCGGGAATACAGCAGATGCTTTCGAGTATGAACACAACACCAACACCCACTCTTTATTGCCATGCTAATCAAAGTGGTCTCAACAAGTTGACTGGCAGGATTGGCGCAACAGGGTGCAAAAACTGACAGAAAGGGAGTTGTGGTGAGAGCAGGGGTGGAGACCACTAGTTAGATTTGCTACACCAGGGTGTAGGGTCATCAGAAAAAACTTGCCCATTAGAAAAAAAGAGAGGAAGTATACTTCTTTGTTAATGGTTCACAGCCACCGCAGACCAGCTCCATCGGCAGCAGCAACTGAAAAGCTGGCCTCGCTCAAGACTCCACTCCTGAAGGTTCTAGAAGGACGCCCAGCTCCGGTTACATTCCCTATCCTCTCCAATCGATATTCCGGGCAAAGTTTCATCCCTGAAGCCTCTAATAGCCTGGAGCTGTGGAGCCACTGTAATGCTATCCCTGGGCTGGGAGGAAGAGGCCATTAAACAGAGAGAGAGAGAGAGAGAGAGAGAGAGAGAGAGAGAGAGAAAGAGAGAGAAAAGAGGGCCACTAATGCAGGGGAGACGCATTAGAATCTCCAGGACCTGGGAAAGAGTGGACCTCTTCAAAAAGAGAGAAGAGAAAAAAAGAGAATAACACGATGGGAGCTCAGTGGACTTTAACGGAGGATGGAGAAACGGTGCAAATCACAGCCGCGAAACCCTTTTTGGTGTGTGCTTCCGATTGCTCCTTCACCACAGCGCGGTAAACTGCGTGACCGCCAGGGCGTGTCCGAGGAGCCCATGCCGCAGACAGCTGTTCCTCTTCAGAGAGTCTTCCTCTCGGGTCGGCCAGGAAGAGGCTGGATCCGATGGCCTCCGTCCGTGTGGGCTCCAAGAGCAAGACAATGCCATGGACAGCAGGTCTGATACACATCTCCTTTAATACGCATAACATGGGGACTCTGACCCCACTGAAACATGGGAGAATAAGCGGGTCAGCTCTGTGGTGATCTCTCACTGTTGTTCAAGGGATGAGATATTAATACTGGCATTATTGTTGCTAATGGAAACAGGGGCTCAGATATATGGATATCTAATGAGAACTTTTGAGGGGTTTGTTTTGTATAAAAAAACAAACTGCTGAGATTTACATTTGAACGTGGATTCATTGTGAATATTTATTTCTGTTCAGTCGATATATTGTTATGATTGATTGGAAAGGTAGTAAGCTGAGTCCTTAGGAACGGGTGTTATTTTAGTCATGCTTTAATGCAAATGCATGTTTGTTATATGCAAAGAATTTGATTTTTCAGTTAGAACCCATAATCCGCACATACGCACTATTCCACGCATCGTAAACATGTGTCGTAAACATCTGTACACTTAGAACATCTGAACAGTGTTTACGCCATTAGTGTTCTTTGAAGCTGATGCAAGGGCACAAAATGTATTTGAATAGACGGCAAGGTAATGCATACAAGACAAAAAAAACAAAAGCCATTTCAGCAGCCATGCGCTGCACTAATGGATTTGTCCGTAACCCGACTCCCTCACTATAGATTGGCTGGCAATCAGTAAGTAAAGCAGCGCTGCTCTGCCCCAACAAAATAGCCGCAGACTGCCAGAGAGAGACAGAGAAACAGAGTCAGAGTCAGAGACACAGAGTCAGAGAGTCAGATAAAGAGAGTTAAGAAACAGAGCCAGAGCCAGAGACAGACTGCCAGAGTCAGAGAGAAGGTCGGTCAGAGAAACAGAGACAAATAGACATGGAGGGAAAGACAACGGTGGTCAGAGAGACACGGAACCAGATAATCACATGGACATAAGTAGACAGACACAATGACACAGAGAGGCAGACAGACAGACACAAACACAGGCAGAGACAGATAGACAGAGTGAGACAAAGAGGCATACAGAAAGACAGACAGATAGACACATAGACACAGGGAGTGTGGCCAAGTGAGACCACAGGTCCAATGTTGACAGGGCAGTGTGACACCAACACAGTAGAATGCAACTAAATCCTATCTTAAAGTAACAAATATGCAATCTGTGAGAGGAAGGCCAGGACACCACTAGATGCTACTGAAATAAAAAGGTGCAGAACCAGTACAGGAGTGAGAAAGGATGTGAAGAGAAGAACAAAAGGACTAAAAAACTATCTCACCTGTGAACATAGCAGCATTACCAGCTCCACTACTGAAGTGCTGGACTTCATACACACCAGACCTGTGAGATCACAGAGAAAGAGACACATATCACACATATGCACACACACATAGGCATGCATGCACAGCCGTTAGTCACCCTGTGACCTTCTCCTGACTGATGACTGAAGCTAAGTGGGATTGGAATTGTTAGTGCCTGGATGGGAGAAGCAGGGAAACTATGTTGCTGCTGGAAGTATTGTTGGAGGGACAGTAGGAGGCGGTCTTCCCTCTGGGCCAAAGCCCCAGTTGAGTGACAGAGACCCTTGTGCTGTAATCGACCCTGGTCCTGGAGTGCCAGCGATGTTTCTACATGTGCTTGATAGCACAGTTTGGTGGATTATTACCGGTCTGAGCCTGAGTAACATGAATGGTCTGAATGGTGAAAAGCGGAGTACTTCCAGCACTGCGTTCTTTAGGCCTGATAATGAACACTATTATGCAGTCAGGGGTTCAGATGGAGGAAAAGCCAGAAACATCTCTGGCACTCCAGGTCCAGGGTTGCCTACCCCTGCAATGAGAGATGAGGGGATATTAAACTGAGGTTCAGCTTCCCTTTGCATGGCACCCTTCCAAAAAGAGTACAGATTTTTTTTAATCCCACCATTTCATCACCATCAAGATTTGCTCCCTTCTCCACCTTAGCTGATGTGTGGTGAGCAATCTGGTGCAAAATATCTGTCGTAGATAGGAATTTTTACTTCATTTTTATTGGACAGCATTTAAAGAAGTTAAAAAAGGTGACATGCTATCTCAGTCACATGGCCTTTACCTGGACCACTGCATTGGCATTTCCTCCTGTTTGCGATATTAAGAGCAGAGATTTAACAAGGCACAGTGAAGGTCACGTAATGGGCATAAAGGTCAGTGCTCATCAAGGGAAAGCAGGATCGATACCACAGAGTATGTGTGTGTGTGTGTGTGTGTTTGTGAGGGAGAGAGACAGTGTGTGTATGTGTGTGTGTGAGGGAGAGAGAGACAGTATGTGTGTGTGTGCGTGTGTGTGAGAGAGAGACAGTGTGTGTGTGTGCGTGTGTGTGAGAGAGACAGTGTGTGTGTGTGTGTGTGAGAAAGACAGTGTGTGTGTGTGTGTGAGGGAGAGAGAGACAGTGGGTGTGTGAGAGAGAGACAGTATGTGTGTGTGTGCGTGTGTGTGTGAGAGAGACAGTGTGTGTGTGTGCGTGTGTGTGTGAGACAGTGTGTGTGTGCGTGTGCGTGAGAAAGACAGTGTGTGTGTGTGTGTGTGTGAGGGAGAGAGAGACAGTGGGTGTGTGAGAGAGAGACTGTGATGAGACAGTATGTGTGTGTGTGTGTGTGTGTGAGAGAGACAGTGTGTGTGTGTGCGTGTGTGTGTGAGAGACAGTGTGTGTGTGTGCGTGAGAAAACAGTGTGTGTGTGTGTGTGTGAGGGAGAGAGAGACAGTGGGTGTGTGAGAGAGAGACAGTATGTGTGTGTGCGTGTGTGTGTGAGACAGTGTGTGTGTGTGCGAGAGAGACAGTGTGTGTGTGTGTGTGCGTGAGAAAGACAGTGTGTGTGTGTGTGTGTGAGGGAGAGAGAGACAGTGGGTGTGTGAGAGAGAGTGGGACTGTGTGTGTTGTGTGTGTATTCTGCTCCTATACTGTTCCCAGATCAGTGAGGTTAACAGGGGTGGTCCTAACTGATGTGCTATTCTGCATTTGCAATGTCCCCAGATCAGAGGGACCGACAAGGTCAGTCATTACAACAGTAAATGCAGGGGTAAAGTGGGTTATTATAAATGGCTTGGGGGTGGAAGTTGGTTAAGTTGAGAGGGTTTTGGATATGACATGATGAGAAAATATGGAGGATAACTTATCAGTCATCACTCATCAGCCTTGGGCCGGACAGGAAGTAAACAGCTCTCTGTGGCTTTATTGGATAAATTTCAATTGAAAAAAAGTGAAGAAAAGAAGTTAAACTTATGTTTTCTTCCAGTATTAGTGTACCTCACATCTTCTTACTTCCGTACAGTTGTTAGGACTTAAATAGACATTCAAAGCTCTGAACATCTAAAAAATAGAATTTTCAGCTTCACTGGCCTGCTTCATCTCATAAAAAACATTGGTGATTTAGCTTTACTGCTCTCTGCTTGATATTTTATACATCTCTATGGCCGAGACTTTTCTCAACAAAAGAACAAAACCCAATGGCCCAATCACAGAGGTACTGTGGGAACCAGGCCTGGGTAATGTGGTTATGGATATACAGCAGTGACTGGGTTTACTCAGAAAGACTGCTCGGACCAGCAGCCTGAAGAGACAATGTGCTCTAGCGGTGGCTAGAGATGTCCTCTCTCCGAGGCTGCCTTCATCAGCAGAGTCACTACATCTGATGGGATTATACCATGCTACCGTTGTTTTGAAGTGTGTGTGTGTGTGTGTGTTTGCGTGTGTATGTACCTTTCTCACATCCTTTCTCACTCAGAGAGAGAGAGAGAGAGAGAGAGAGAGAGAGAGAGAGAGAGAGAGAGAGAGAGAGAGAGAGAGAGAGAGAGAGAGAGAGAGAGAGAGAGAGAGAGAGAGAGAGAGAGAGAGAGAGAGAGAGAGAGAGAGAGAGAGAGAGAGAGAGAGAGAGAAAGCTTGTGCTTCCGTGTCAGCGAATTCTGTCTTGTTCAAAATTGTGTATAATGCTGCCTGGAGTAAAGGCTTAGACTGGTTGCTTAAATGGGAGGCACATTCAGGGGCAGTGATTGGCTGTCCACCCCCAGGGGGAGCAGTGAGGGAAGTCGTCATGACTCTGTGTGTCAACGTTATGGGCGATGGCTTGGCAGGTTCCATCTCAGAGGACGCGATTCAATTCACCTTTGTCACTGCCAGTCTCAGAGTTGCAGCAGTGAACTCTAAATATAGGGGCAGGGATTCGCCACCAAATTGGGAAAAACCCCCAACAAAAATAAGAATAAAAAACAAATAAAAAGAATACAGAGCTAAGTATTTGGTGAGTCTATAGAATCTGTGACTCCCATATGGGTGGGGCTTTAAGAAAAGGGGCCGCCCTAGAAGGACCATACCTTCAATGAGCAGCTCCTGCCCGTGGCTGCCCAGCAGCGTCCGCGACAGGAACGGGGCGAAGTCCACGAAAATCTCCCTCAGCAACGGTGCCACCTTTTCCAGGGCACGCTCCAGCTTAGTGGTGATGCTGAGAGAGAGGAATGGAGAAAGGGAGAGCGAACGAGAGGTTGAGGGCACGCGAGAGAGAAACAAAAAGGCAAGAAAGGAGATGGAAAGAAGTGAATGAGAGTGAAAAACATGGAAAGAAAGTGAGAGAAAAGGAAGAAAATTAGCACAGCGTAGGAGAACAACTGAGTAGCACACACACAATCCCCTCGACCATGGTTAGTACATGACGGGGGTCACGACAAGGGGTCAATGGAGGGGGTGTAGCTCTCTGGTGCCCCCTGCCCTCATGTTGAGCAGATACCGGAAAGCTTCAAATCACAGCACTGCTAAAGGGCTCAGCACCACTTCACCTGGCTAATTAGCACCCCCGGGTAACACCACGATTCAAAGGATGCAAGTGACCTTTTCCCAAAGGCCCTCTATGAGAAATCCCATCTGCCCGAAGGGATCTGATCCTCAAATAGGCTGGATTGGTATGAGAGAACCATCTCACATCAATTTCTCTTTAAAAAAAAAAAAGTTTAATTTTAATTTTATTTCAGATTTTTTCCCCGTTTTTCCCAATTAAACCCTATTTATTTAAATTCCCCACCCTCATGAGTCCGTCGCCCGTCCTCCGGGATCGAGACACACATTCCTGATTGAGTGTTCCCGCCTCTTTCGAGACGGGAAATCTTCCACGGACTCCTTAACCTTCTCCTCGACGAACTCGTGCCGGCTCTCCCTCCCCCCTCCCCCGGAGGCGGACAGCCAAAAGCCGCCTCCGATCGGGCTGACGACCAGGGCCGGTCTGGTAGAGTGTGGTGCGTTAGACCGCTGCGCCATCCGCCAGGCCACCAATTTCTCCATTTTGACCATTATAATCGGGTCTGTCATCAGTGGCCTTAATAATCATAGTGGCAGTGTAACCTTTAACCCAACACTCATTTAAGAATACACCTCAAAGAATAGTAGGTTACACAAATGACAGCACACTTGGGTCCCTCGCATCCACCAAACTGTTACTAACCTTTGGGAACAAATGCAGCCCTAGGAGGTGAGATCGATTAAAGTGATAACTAGTAGAAAATGAACTGCCTGCTGACTGATAATCGGTTAATTGATCACTGGTGAATTGCTGTCAGACTGGGTCCCCGCTGAAAGTGGAATATCTCCAGCTACTGGCTGTGTGAGTGTGGCGGAGGAACACCCCTCACCCCACCCCATCCACCAAAGAAGAAGAACATAATGCACTGAAGAGCACAAAAGCTTAGCCTAGCCACTGTCAGCATTTTTGCCCCACCCTCGCCTGCTGGTCCCTAGGCTGTTCACTTTGGGGGTGTGGTGTGTGGAGGAGTGAAAGCAGATTTGGGGGACAGGGGGGGCGGAGTGAGAAATGTCCTTGCCTAAGACACTGTCCTGCACTTCTGGGGGCGGCTGCCTGGAATCCTGCCAGGGAGCTAAAGGATTTGAGTTCTGGAGGCGTCAGCCCGGGTCTGAGTGGACACTGGTCCACTTCGCAAAAGGCACTGCAAACACAGGTTAGCACAGAGAGATCGCAGTCACAAGGATTCATACAGGCAGCGAACAAAGAAACGAAGCGCAACAGTGTCCCGACAGTGAAGGACTCTGGTGGCTCTGTAATGGTGTGGGGCAAATCTTCCTGGTGTGGTTTGGGTGCACTCAGGTACCCTTAGAAGACAAGGTTGATGTCAATCATTACTTAACGGTACTGCGTGATCATCTTCACCCCATGTTAAAGCATTTCTGTCCTGCAGAGAGGGGTGTTTTTCAGCATGACAATGCAAACATCCACAGCACATGAGTAGTTTCTCAATGGTTTAAGGAATAATTTTCTTCTCATTGCTCGCATTTCACAATGACGGCCAGTACTGTAGGTCTAACAATAATTTGTAAAGTTTTTTTGTCTGTGTTTTTTGTCTGTTCACCTCTTAGAATGCTTAGTATGTCTGTAGCTGTTGATAGCAACAGAATCATCAAATGGCTTGTCTCCATTGGGCTGCTTGTGGCCTGTCTTAATCATGTCGGGTCAGACAGGTTGGAAACCATTCCTTAAACGTTGTAAATTGAAGTTGGTCTGAGATGGGCAGGGTTCTCAGTATACAGCACCACCGATGACATGCTTACATAGCCATGCAATGTGTCATCACTGACATGCCCCCATAGAGAGAGAGGTTTGGGGAAGTTAAAGCTTTGTCAGAATCTGCGATGCTACAGACAGGATCGGACCTGGTTTTGAGTGGCAAAGGGAGATGCTCATCAATTTGTCAGCTTGACTAAAGTCAGTCCGTAACCTGACCAGTGGAGACAAGACAATATCATCATCATAATCATTATCATATGTCCCATTGGGACCGCATTCACTATTGAAAGTCGCTTTGGATAAAAGCTAAATGGCATATATTATATATTATTATTATCATTATCATCTGAATTTTCACTGAGGTTGCCGGACCAACAGAATTTGAGTTCTACATGATCACTGAGACCCTGACAGCTCCATCATTGACCTCAGCTGCTGTAACCGCTGTCATGGCAATTGACTGGCAACTGCAGTCTCTCAGAAGAGGAAATCGTATTCTTCAAAACAGGTTGCAAGGCCTGGTCAGATAGTGCATGGGATGCTACACGAGTGGCCACAAACACAGACACACACACACACACACACATGCACACACAAACACACACACACACACACACACACACACACACACACACACACACACACACACACACACACACACACACACACACACACACACACACACACACACACACACACACACACACACACACACACACACACACACACACACACACACACACACACACACACACACACACACACACACACATACCAATGGTTCTTAAAGTGAATGAGCAGGGGCCCAGATTAGGGTAAGAGTTATACTTGTCAAAGGGCAAGTATCTTAGAAAAGATACTTGTCCTTCCTAAAAGTTACTTGTCCTTGGTGTATTCACCTTCCAATTTTCCTGGAAAGTGTGATCTCTGCTCTCTGAATCATATTTTTGCTGAGTTATTAGCTGATCTTCTTTGGTTTTAGCCTTTTTAGTGGGGTGTGGACTTGCACCCTCAATAAATCTCCACATATTTGAAAATGGGATCACTACGTCGTATGTAGCCTAAAGACAGACACAACGGTTAACGTTATTTATTTTCTACGTGGATATTTATGTTTGACTTGTGCAGCGTGTGCTCATGGGACTGTGTAAACAGTGAAGCTCTGACTGGTGCCCGCAGGTGGTGTTAGTGACTAGTGCTCTGACTGTACAGTATACCATAACGTACACTCCAGTCGGGACTCGAACTAAATCGATTTTTCCATTCCCAACTAGAGTGTGGTATGGCAGCTAACGTAATAGCTAGCTAATAATTCCTAGATTTAAACGAGCAGGCATGTGGGAATGATTTGTGCTTGGACTGTAGGACGGAGATGATAAATCACTGCAGGAAAATCACAGCGATTCTTCAACCTGGCGGGAGGGCTCACTGAACTGAATATAGACAGTAACTAGCTAGCTAGTGTTCACGGATATTGCTTGCTAATTCAAGGCTTGGTAAGTGATAAATGCATGATCAGATATCACAGATATTGATATCCAATGTCTGTGAACGCTAAAGTTAGCTAGCTAACTAACTAGCTGGTTCTCGCTGTGTGTCTATGTGCCAAAATCTGCAAACTTTCTTGACTGCTGAAGAGTCTGGCATAGCAACAACAAACGCAGTGACCACAGACTGCATGCGAGTGACAATGTGCCGCTTTTCCCATTTGGAACTTCTGAAATATTTTTGAATATCCGTGCATGATGTGTTTGTTACGATGTGAGTGTAAAACAGAAATAGTTCCAGTTAGCTAATTTTTTAAATGTTTTTATCCTAAATTCACAGTCGTCAGCAGGACGACCACTTGGAAGGTCGTCCTTCTTAATTTTTAGTCGTCTGAGACGATAGGATGACTGCTAATCTGGGCCCCTGATGAGTTTTGTGATAAGATAGGAATGAAGAAGCAGGAGAGATGAAGAGGTGGGATTGGGGGGGTGAAGAGGACCAGGCTGGGGGGGGGGGGGATGTAAAGGAAAGGCGAGGGAGCGGGGGATTGGACGCTGGCTAGCTCCCACCTCATATTCTCCACAGTGTCTTCAGGCATCGGGGCAACCGTCTGGACGGCCGGCAGGCTTTTGCTGGTGGCTCCATTAACGACGAAGCTGGAGGAAGAGGAGGAGGAAGAGGAGGCAGAGTCTGTGGCACCTGTAAGACAGAGATAACAGAGTTATCATTACCAATGGTTATCATTTTAAAACACCAGATTAAGTGACTACAGTGAAAAGCTCTGTAGAAAGAAAGAAACGCATACAAATTTAACACTGACAACGAAGTCCGTCATGGTTACTGTATGGTGAATACAGATGACAATTAGAGAAGCCCTCAATGTAAAGAGAATACACCCACTCAAAAAGGCACCTCATGGTTTTGAGTTTGGAGAAACCTGGTTATTATAAATGCCCATAGTCTCCTAGGGATTCTATCAGAGCCCTCAGGAAGGAACCAATCCTGTGCAGGTTTGGAGGTGAGGGCCAGGGGTGCGAGAATATGTGAGGGACTGGTATTACACAGGAAGTGGGGATCTATAAATATGTGCACACTCCGACAAATAAAATGTGGAAGAAACTACTGTGCATATTTCAGGGAAGCATCGAGTCGCTCATTAAAACACATCTAAAAATAGTTTCATTTAGAATGTGCCCTTGTTGTGATTAAATAGTGCTTTTGTTATTGAGGAAAGGGGAAGAGAGGTCAGGACTTTAAAGGAGTAGAGATGGGACTGTATTGTAAAGTTTTTAATTTGTCCTCTTCGCAGAATTGGTTTAAAATAGAAACAGAAGTGGCGGCAGTGTCGTGCAGTCATGCGGTGATTAGTGACTTTTGTCTAGCGCTGTTTAAAATGCTTAAAATATCAGGTCACTCGAAAAGCTTTTACTTGTCCCTGTGCTCCAAACACAATGCATCATACAGTTTTAACACGTTTGTACATGTTTATACATGTGAAGAGATTTGGCGAAACTGTGTGGCCGAGGAATGCTATTAATTTTCTCCAAGTATTACTACAGGGGTGTAGAGGAGTAGAGAGAGGCACCTGGTGGTAACATTGCATCATTGCAGTTATTCAGACTGGCTCACAGAATTGTTAAAGTGAAAGAATAAATATATATCCCCTTGACTTTCTGGAATTATAATAAAAGGCATACAGAAATCACACTGAGGCATTACCAGAGAGTGCTTACTTAAACTAAATGGTGTTGAAATCCTAACTTTCTTTCAAAAACAGACTTTGACGCAATTTGACTCTTTGTTTCAGATTTTTCTGACACAGAAAAAATACTTCAGTGAGCATGAAAGCTGAAAATGAAAAGCTTTCACATACTTTTATACAGAACACTGGGTTGCAAGCATAACCAGTTGCATGACTAAACACTTTAAAGATCCTCTTAACAAGACTGAAATTGACCAATGGATTTGAATGGATCAACAGGGCTATATAAACCAGGTGTAAACGAGAAGGACAGTGAATCAATTTTGTATAACGGACCTTTTAAATTTAAGTGTGAATGCATTGCTGGTTGAATAGAACAGTTAATCAGTTTTGTACACAAGACCAATCCAGGTATGGATACATTGTCACTGGATGGCTCACCTGTCGTGTTGATCATGCTTTTTGGCGTTGTCGTGGCAGCGGCAAAGATGTTGGGCGTGCTTCCTGCGGCTGCAACCCCGCTGGCAGTTGGCGTGCCGACCGTGTTGACCGTCAGGCTGCCCGGCGGGGGCTTCTTCACGGGAACCACCACGCTCCTGTACAACCAAACAAAGACAGGACCCAGTCATTCTGTGTCTGTGTGTGCATGGTGTATGTGTGTGACTGTGTGTGTGTGTGTGTGTGTGTGTGTGTGCGTGTGAGACTGTGTGTGAACATTAGCACTGTAGAAGACATTTTAGACAATCGTGAATTCTCAGAAAGCGTACACAAACAGGGCTTATCTGTGGCATGTGGGACTCAATTAGCGGAGGTGTCTCAGCGGTGAACACCAATGATTTCCTCGTTAACTCGTCAAGGAGGGACTGGAACTTGTCTCCGGCCACCCCGGCCTATTTATAGACAGGCACAGCAACCCCATTCACCATCCCCAGAGTGATTGGCAGCGGAACTGAGTGACAAACAAGCCCTCCTGAAGAGAGAGACGCGCGAGTGGGCGGCGGGGTCACGTCTAAGGGCAACAACGCAGAGCGCGAGCCTGCTGTACTGAGACCAGGGGAGGATTTAGGGTGAGCGCTCCCAGGAACAGGAGGGGGGGATTAGAAAGCTTTGTTAAGATTCACTGCGAGCCCCGAAAAGGCGGGCGCCATTCCAAACCACCAAAGCATTGTTTAATGAATGCTGCTTCACTGTGAAAATCCATATTCAATTAAGTGTTCAATCAAGAAAATACTTTGCTTTGGATCGGTTTTGTAGTCAAATCCATGTCCTTAATTAAGGTTTATTCCTTCAGCTTTGAGTACGTTTTTTTTTTTTTACCAATGCTGTTCAGTAAAAATGTTTAAAAAAATAAAATTAAATGCTGTTGAATCTAAAAATATTGAAAGCAATCAATCATGATCATTTGACATAGCACGGTTATAATTATAGTAATTATTTCATTACAATCAATCAAACTGATGTGGATTCTCAAGATGGCTGCTGTAGTACAGAGCGGCCAGCAAACTCTTCAAACAAGAGTTGAACTCCTACAACCCCCTAAAGGTCTGCATAGCAGTCCAGAGTGGCTTCTTTATTTAAGTTAATCTTTTACAGCGGAATGTAACTGATACAAGGATTTTTTTTTTTACACAGACAGTTATTAATGTGTGCGATAGCTTACCAGGGCTCATGACTTAACTGAAGGCCCTGGGGATATTTTAGGATTTTAGGCAAAATTACCAGTATTGATGGACTGAATTACCTGTTCTCATCATAAAACATTGTTGGTAAGACATGCATCGCTGTGCAAGTCACTTAGATTCTATATGGGATGGATTACAGATGATATAACTGGACTCATCGTGAGTCTTACTACCATCCGTGGTATATATTTAAAAATAAATCACTGTTCATAATGTGACAGCAACTAACAATTAGGGTGGCTGGTATATACCCCGTCTGATTTTCCTGGGTTGTCCGGTTGGAATCTCAAAATCGTACCTTTGTATGGATATTTGACAGGTTTGGGACATGGAGGCACAACAGCGATAGGCAAACGATGTTGATCGCATGTGAATGCTTTCAATTATTCATTTCCCCTGCCCCCCTCTGCAATGAATTAAACATTTTCTAGCACATACATTATTAACACGATTGTCTTAATTGAGTTGCCACGAACAAAGAAAGGATTAATCCCGAGATGAATATTAATAGCCGCAATTTCTGTGTATGGTGCAAGGCTCATAGTTCTGTGGCTTCGCAGAGCCACTGAAAACGCCTCCGATGTAGCCATTAGTCTGCACTTCACTAACTGGAACATACTGAAGCTATACAGATCTGCATATTTATCTATTCATATCAATAATGTCTCATTCCAACGTTCGTTGTCAAAAAAGCACTTCTGATAGCAGTGTTGATTTCAGGTGTTGTTACATGTGCGTGCCGTGCGAACGCAAGAGGAGGGGGTCTCATTCGAGGCCTGACAGGCAATCAGAGGGTCCCGTCTGGAGCCTGGAGGCTCATTTCAGGGGCAGGAGGCACACAATTAGACCCCGCCATTCGGGCCTCCCAACGACGTTAAAGCGTGGAGCCGAGCCGCCCTGCCCCGCCCCGCCCCGCCCCGCCCCGGCCGGGACGGTCTGTGTGAGGGCTACTGTAAAATAAAGGTCCCTGGCGTGGCGGCTCATTCGGGGGCTGCCAGGTCTCATTACCGCGCTGAGGTGTGAGGAGGACAGGCCGGGGCGCGGTGAGGCGCTTCTGTTTAATCATCATCAGCGCCCCCGAGACCCCCCAGACTGCATCACCCACCCTGCCCCCCCCCTGCCCCCCCTCAGCTGCATACATTACGGCCTGAGTCACCTTGTCATATGCCTTCTCTCTCTGGCCTGCACAGATCTCAGACACACACATTCACACACACACACACACACACACACTCTCACTCACTCACTCACTCACACTCACACTCACACACACATTCACACACACACACACACACACACACACACACACACACACACTCACTCACACACTCACTCACTCACACACTCACACACACTCACACACACTCACACACACACTCACACACACACACACACACTCACACGCAAACATGCATGAGCATATACACACACACACAACCCTTGCAAGGCCCAAAGGCTCGTTAGTTCTGTTTTGTATATACAGTATATATATATATATTTGCCATTTAGCAGATGCTTTTATCCAAAGTGACTTACAGTAGTGAATGCATACTTTTTTTTCTTCTGTACATGTGGTCCCAGTGGGAATTGAACCTACAACCTAAGCGTTGTCAGCTCCATGCTCTACCTCCTGAGCCACACAGAACCACCCGGTTTGCTAGAGAAAGGGAGATGGGCTGGGTGATGAGTAGAGTGATTCAGGAATGAACATGAGGACCCAGTGCCCAGCATCAGTGATGGTTTAATGGGAGACATACACCAGTCTGCTGGGGGAGTTCTGTGAGATACAGACCATGGGGAGATTCGCAACACGGTGCCGAGGTCTAGAGAACAGAAGTCTACTCTTTCCCAGCTTATGAGTGATGCCAGAGAGATCTTATCTGCTGCTGGAATGTACAAACAGCACCACCACTCCCCAGCACCAGCTGAAACTCTTTTTAAACACAGGGATTCTTGTCCGTAATTAGACAGGGCTGAATGTTTTACTCTCAGCCCCAACATAAAAACATGGGACAGCAAATCCAGGCATGAACAGAGAGAACCTTATTGATAAAAAAATACATTCTTAAGACATACCCCTGTTTGATTGATGTTCAGATGGGGCAGGTGGGGCCTACAGGTTGGAGCATGTACATGTGTGTACAGGTGGGGGTGGGGGCAGGTGTGTACAAGTGGGGGTGGGTGCAGGTGTGTACAGGTGGGGTTGTGGGCGCAACCCTACCTGTCGAAGGAGTGGAACTGCATGGGCAGGATCGCCTGGGCCTGGGCTTTGATGGCGAGGTCGGGGTAGGGCAGGGGATCGGGCCCTGTCTCCGCCCCCTCCACAGGCGCTGCCACCAGGCTCTTCAGGATCTCCCTGACGTTGATGCCCTTATTGCTCTGGGAGATGCTGGAGATGGAGGAGGCGGGCTTGAGCGTCTCCACGCTGGCCGTGTCCACCAGGCTCTCCTGGGACTGCTTGACCTCGGAGGAGAGGGTGCAGAGCAGCTCGCTCATGGCGTCCGGCCCACCCGCGCTCTGCTCCAGGTCAGCGCCGTTCAGCACACTGGACATCTGCTCCTCGCCGATGCCCGAGTCCGTGTGTGGCAGGGAGCCCTCCAAACCCAGGTCCTCCACCGGAGTGGGTGTGTCCTTCTCGCGGCCGCCGTCCGTGAAGGCCGAGGGGTTCTCTGTGACACACACACACACACACACACACACACACACACACACACACACACACACACACACACACACAAGCACACACAAGCACACAAAGCAGCTTTTCAGACACTCTTCTCTGTGGCAGGTCAGGACACTGCAGCCCTGGCCAATGAGAAATACTGAGGCTTAAGGCCTGTTCATTTACTGCATTACCAGGCTCCGCTCTTCCCCATTCACCACATGATTAGAGGCAGCCTACTAGCCCACGGTACGCTGCTGTCCTTCCATATCACAATGAAAGTTCACACTTTTCAAAACAAATGACTCATTTTATACAGGACAACATACACAACAGCAAATAATGTACCATGAAAAATTTGGTTAAGCCCCAACCTCAGCTGGCCAATTTCACCAGAAGCCGATCTGACTCCCTCTCGTCTCCTTCCATCCCTCCGCTCCGCCCGCCCCGCCCCGCCCCCAGCACACACACAGTTGTGTCCCAGATGCAGCCCGGCTTCATTAGCATTCATCACGCGCTGCTAACGAGGTCAGGGGGAGAATACGTCTGGACTCGTCCGACACACGCTGTCTGAAAAATTCCCCCGCTCCTCCCGATTTATGAGGGCAGTTCTGTGGCTCTCCCGGCCTGCTCTATGATTCCATTCTTCTCTGGTGGATTGCCTGCCTAATCGCCTCTGGCAGAACGGGCTGGAAATAGCAGGGCCGGCTCCACATCCCAGAGCTCTGGGGACTGTACTAACACAGTCTTCCTTCCTTCCTTTCCTTCTCTCTCTCTCTCTCTCTCATTATTTCTCTCCCTCTGCCCCTCTCTCTCATTATTTATCTATTTTTCCCTCTCTCTATTTATCTCTTTCTGCCTCTCTCTCTTTCTCTCGTTATTCCTCTGTCTATGTCTCTCTCTCTCTCTCTTCTCTCTCTCTCTCTCTGCTCGCACACACTAAACTTTTCCACTTTTAACCCAGGGCAGAATCTGGTGCAGAGATTCGTGAGTAGCGGCACGGCTCCCCCCTGACGGAAATCGCCGCCATCGTTTTACCGCCATTTTTCCTGTGACATTTGCTCATTCTCAAACGAGAATGCCATGCCTTGCCATGTTTAAAACGTTAACGGCGCTGATAAAGACGTGAATGTCAGAAAGTGTTTCAATACTGCTGGCCAGAGGCATCCAAACTTCCACAGTGCAAACAGGGCCTGTTACCGCTCAGTGATGAATGCTCGCGTTAGTGCACGTACCCCACCAGAATATCTAATCGTCAGACACTGACAGAGCGAATTAAATCAGTCACGTTTTATAGGTGGAGAGATTCCCATTGGTTGAGCTCTCAGCTGAGAATGACCTCACTGCGATGGCCAGACAGCTGGCGGGAAGTAGTCGTGGGGGGGGGGGTGTCACCTGTGCTGGTGGGTGAGTTGATTTCCTGCCGGATGCTCCTCCCTGATAGGCTGCTGGACCTGCCAATCTCCCGCTGCGGCTCCAGGATGTCCCGGTACTTGGACACCATCAGGACAGAGATGAAGTATACCACGGCCAGCGCCAGGAACTGTGCCTGCTTACTGTCGTCCTGGAAACAGACCGAGACGTCACCGTGGCTCTTTCGCACTCAAGTAAGTGGGCATGACAGGGACAGAGCAGCCAACAAAACAACACCCTGGGCGACGTCGCTGAAACACTGCGACGGCGCATGAATGGTGCAGAAATGATTATGTGAAGACTCAGCTGAAACCAGGATGCGCATCATTAGCGCCGGCTTTCCCATCGCTTTCACCTGGCGACTGCCACCGGCCTGCGCTCTAACGGCTCGGCGCGGCTCAGAGGACGGTCGCACGCACCGCGTCCCACTCACCACGTCACGGAAGACGACAGCCCGGAGCCGGTTGATGTCCACATCCTGCAGGAGTCTGTCGGGGTCCTGGAAGGGAGAGAGGTTACTGGCAACATTCTCCATGGCAGTGAAAAACAATACAGCAATGACACATCTTTCAAACCTCTCCCTGTCCCAACACACACACTCCACACACTCTTCAAACCTCTCTCTCCCAATACACACACTCCACACACTCTTCAAACCTCTCTCTCCCAATACACACACTCCACACACACTTCAAACCTCTCTCTCTCCCAATACACACACTCCACACACTCTTCAAACCTATCTCTCTCCCAACACACACACTCCACACACTCTTCAAACCTCTCTCTCTCCCAACACACACACTCCACACACTCTTCAAACCTCTCTCTCCCAATACACACACTCCACACACTCTTCAAACCTCTCTCTCCCAACACACACACTCCACACACTCTTCAAACCTCTCCCTGTCCCAACACACACACTTGAAACACCATTACAAACCTCCATGTGTCCAAACACACACATACACCTCCACTCCCCCCTTCATTTATATTTACAGCAGCCTGTGACTGACAGAGGACATCACTCACAGCTTCCTAACTCAATAGAGACAGCAATGGGTAGTGAGAGGACTTGATGACATGAAACTATTCAGTTTAATTAAGGGAGCAAAAATGTTTAACCGTGCAAGCTCATAAATGCATTTCAGTCTAAATGCATTTGAAAGAATAGTTAATCAAATAGATATGTTGAGTAATAA